>OV651825.1:19899157-20609157 GCA_927349885.1 Psylliodes chrysocephalus | reverse complement strand
TTAAATTTTAAATGTAAGTTTAATTTCGGCCTGAGGCGAAATGTTTAGATTTTGGGCGAAGGCGGAACATTTGGGGGGTACTTTATGGGAGGCCGTTTTTATATTTTATGGAATATATCTGTTATTTACGTTTGGAGAAGAAATTTTTTTAAATAAAAGTTACTTCTTATATTATTTTCTATAATTTTTGTTCAATGCAAAATTTTTCTAAAATGGTCCGTATTCGAGAAATTTTACAAAATGTAAAAAATTATGATTTTTAAGAAAATTGTTGAATTAAAAGATGTTTGTCATATTGATCTCTATAATTTTTGTTTTTTTACATGATTTCTCTAAAATGGACTATAATGGGAAATTTGGAGGAAAATTATAAAATTTAAATTTTTCAGAATTTTCGAGTTAGATGTATGTGGAAAATGTATTAAGTTAACCTCTAAATATTTACAGAGGTGCTATAATAGGTTGTACAAAATAACCGAAAAATCCCGTATTAACTAGATAGGAAAGTCATGTGTTGGACACATCAGATTTTTTGATATAATATTTCGTTTGTGAGATATAATTTTTTAAATTGTCACAACGTATATTAAAACTTAAATACTAGAAGTTGAAGGAAAATGAAATAACATTAATGATAAAGTTTGTTTTTTAAGTTTTCCAAAGAAATAAAAAATTATATGTAGTATTTTCAGCAATTTGTTTATAAAATATTTTTAAGTAGGTTATAGGAATCCTCTACGAAAAACAGGCATATTTTTTTGAAATATTTTTACGAGTTTCCTATTATTTTTTATTTGATGTGTTATAATTAGAATTTTAACTAACCACATAAGTTTGACTCAACATTATGCTGAAGATCAATATTATCGGCTATTTCAAATAAGTTATCAATCATATCAATTATTTTCTGATCTGTAGACGAGCTTGGGACAATTACATTGTTTATAAGTTCAGGTTGCATTTTAACTATATTCTTTAAATCACAATTTTAAAATAATATATCCTCAAACTGTACATCAGATCTAAATGGACCTACAACTGAATTGATTTAAAAATGATATTTTAGGTGATTCCACGTTTACACTTAATGATAAACAATGTTATCTAATGTAACGTTACAATAAAACTTACCGTTATTCTCCTCATTAGATTTTAAAACCAATTCCACTAAATGTTTTCCTCTAAAAGCCATTTTTATGCACACTTTTAGTAACTTTTAGTAAAGTATAGAAATCAAAAACCTCCACAAAACACTAAAAAATATAGTAGTACTAAGTTGTCAAAACACACGGTTGGAACATTACATTTTTAGGTTAGGTATTATAGTTTACTTGTAAAATGCCAACTATGATTAAACCAGTAGAAATTGGTTGAATTCATTTACTTATACAGTTTTACTTGATAAGGGAATCCCAAAATTTGTATATAAAATAAATAAAAATAAATAATAATTTATTTGCAGTATTACAAATACAGTAGCATTAAATACATACATTTTATTTAATTTAATATCACAAAAAGGAATAGCAGACAGCAGAGCTGATATTAATTGCTATCCCTGATAGTGTAGACAAATTATTAAAAAAAAAAACAAAGATTAAATAAATTGTGGCACAATCCAACCAAAAGTATAAATATAAATTTTTATCTTCTCAACGATTCAGTAAATCAATAAAAAGAAGAAAATTTATAAAAATGAATGCATGAATAACCCCTGCAAATAATATTCAAAACCAATTGTTACGCCCATGATTTAACACCTGCCAAGTAAAATTCAATAAAATAAACTAATTTCAATCGATTAAAATATTTTTATCAGTTTAACACAAAAAAAAACAGATAAGAGTAACTGGCAGGTACCTACTATAAATATAGAAATTTTCCAAAAATAAAATGTATATAGTCATAGTGGTATGAGAAAAAACAAAAACAAGATTGATGAATTATAAGCACTCATAGGAGCCAATGCGTTTTTTACACTATTTACAAGAGCGAAGAGACGACCATCCTGAGTCCACACTTTATCTTTTCATATTTTTTCACAGCAGCTTATAAGAGATCAACAGCAGGTTTTATTAGATCTTCTCTCAAGGTTATTTCGGTACCCTTTAATACCTTTTCTCAAAAAAATATGTTTTCTACATTTGTATGAAAGAAAGCGCATATATTTTAAATAAAGTTGGTTAGTTAGGTACTATTTTTAGTATAAATGAGTTGTTAGCTAAAAGGATTAAAATATTTAAGTCTACTTAACCTACTGAATACTATAATAAATAAAATAACGTAATATGTTTTACTGGAAGTAAATACAATACAACATATAACTAACTGCATTTTATATATAATTTACTGAAAGTGTTTTATTGTTAAAGTGTATTTAGCTCATTTTAAAATAATTTTATCTTTCTTATTAATTATCTAAGAGTGGTAGCCGCTTTTTACCAGTAGATAGAACGCGAAAAGTTGTACTTACTGAACTTACTAACTAATTTTTTATAATTTTGTCCCTTAGCTAGTTTTACCAGAATACCCTTGTTATGTATTTTATTATTTCATTTATTGCTTATTTGCAATTTTCTCACTAAGAACGAAGAAATAAGTATCTAAATTATATGCAAGAATTTTTAATATTCTTGTAACGAAATACTCGTATACCTACGCACTCTTATTTAATAATAAAATATACGAACAATCTTACTTTTCTATTTATTAACCTTCAAATTGTTAAATTTTTTTATATTTCTAACACGCAACAGCTGATTTTAAAAGTCACGTTAGGGATGATCGTAAAGAAAGCCGAACCTCATATAAACGTCACTTCAAATTACGTTCAAACTAAAAAGTCATTTTGAACTGAAGTGAAGAGTGGAGTAAACTGTTTTGGCATTTATTGTGCAGTGAGCACGTAAATTTTGTAGGAGCACTGAAAAATACAACTCAACATAATCGTAAATCATTTTGGACGTATGTTTCATATTTGCAACAGGATTCTAGAAACCACTACGTCAGTAAAATATTGGTAACTATACCAGATGTATCAACAAGAGTAGTGTTATGTTAGGTTACCATTTATTTTTTAAAAATATGTATGGTATATTAAAGCTTAGAGTAAAGAAGTATAGAGAGGATAGTAAACATTGTTTGTAACTAGAAGAAAACAGATTAATATCTGTTTCTTTGTGTTTATCTTCCAAGTTATTTTTAAACAATTATTTAAGGGTTTACTTATTTTCGTTTAGGTATAGTGGTGTTAAAAGTGACGTTGGTTTGCAGGGTTTATTTTATAATAGGAAAAAACCTTTTTTTTGTAGTTTCAAATATAAAAGGTTTCATTTCACTCGTTGATATTATTTTTGACCAAGGGATACGGGCATCGTTTTAGAAGAAAAAAGAAAAAGAAAATATATGTAAATATAAAAAAAAAATTAAATTAAATTATTTTATTTAGTGTTCTAAAAGATGAATTATAAGAAACATATGGTAAGATACACTTGAATGGACTAAAATGTTAGAAGTTGGAAGAATATATTACATCTGCTCAAGGCACTTTTTACAGGACTCTGCTTTACTGCATCAAATATTTTTTATGTTTCTCAATATATCAAGTACTTTAAAAATGTATATTTACTTTTTAGGAACTTTGTATTACACAAACAAGGTAGGCCTATTGCTCTTGTATTTTGTTCTAATTGACAAACTGAACATATTCTCGAATTGCAATGGAAACAAAGTATTTGTGATAAATGAAATTTCATTAGACGTTTTTAAAAAGATTGGTTTTCGTGGCTACCGAAGACAATTTGAACGAGGTGCCTCTTTTATAAACTTTTAAAATGTGTTTTTATTTTAAAATAAATGTTAATCATGCCGAGAACTTATATAGTTTGCAATTAAAAATTCTTAAAAGGACCCCGACGTTTTACAAGTATTTTATATTCCATAAACGTATTTTAAAATGGGAAGTGGGCAAATTAATAAGAAAACAGGTTTGTAGAAAGTTCTTCATTTGAGCATCACCACAACTGGTTGCGTTCGTCAGAAAATAATTGTTTCCTTTGCGATATTATGCTTAATCTATTAGTTTTTTGTATTGTAAAATGGATTAGATACCTTTTTGAATTACACATATTTACTTTCCATTAGTTTTTAATTTTTATTTTTACTTATTTTAGATTTTCTACTGATCTCACAACTAAACTGGCTTAGTGTCAAGAGCTCAATTTAAGCATTAATAGCATTTTTATGTTCAGATCATTTTTTACCTGAACATTATTATAAAAGTAGCAATAGATTAATAAAAGGAGCTACACCAAAAGCTGTACTGTAGCTGGCTTTTGAAATGTGAAAGTTTTTTTCATATAAATACTAGAAGTTATGTAATTACATATTCATATATATGTCACTTTCGAAACACACTTAATTTCTTATTTTGTTAAATAGTTTATTATTTGTTTATAGGCTTGAAAATAACGACAGTAAAGAAAATATGCTCTTATTTCAGTTTTCAACATTGGGAATTTCAAAGTTGCAAAAGAAAGATAGAAGTCTAATGAAAAGGTAAGATTGGCACTTACATTTTTAAAAATCAAACAGATGCTGGTAGTAACTTTTAAAATTTATTAAAATGTGCATCATTCATATAAATTGGCAAAATAAATTTTATGTACATTTCATTTTCAATCTTTAACTCTCTTAAAGACAAAAATTTGATAAACTAATTACCTAAAACCACAAAGTCTGTAAGCTCCCAATCGTTTACACTAACTGCTTCTGAAGGAGAAAGAGAACCTACAAAATAAAAGGTTTGTTAGATCAAATAAGACATTTTTCTCATATAATCAAGCATTATTAATTTCAGGAAAGCAATGCCTAAGAAAAAATTTTTTGATAGAAAATTAACGCTTGCACAAAAGAAGATTCAGGCAAGTTTTAACAAAATCAGTCAAATTGAAGCAAAAGAAGCTATTGTGTTTTGCTTGTAAAGTTATTAAATAAGTCTATTACAAACAGTGGGGCACCTACTGTATTTTATATTATCTCTTGTACAGTATCTATTGTGCATATATTAATAGTATGTAAGTTTTTTGTGTGATAATTTTAAATATGGGAATTTGGTAGGATTAATGTTTATTTCGTTTTCTTGTTTTCTTTTATAAATAGCTTACTTCTACACACAGATATTGTATGTAGGTACAACCAAAAATTATGTTTTAATTTCATTAATTAATAATTTTATTATAAAAATATGTACATTTATTAATATTATTATTATAAATACATTTTTGTTATTTGTTTATACTTGCCTTTACTGGTTTGCTCTATAAAACAGATTTTAGTTTTTAAATAATCTACTTGAACTAAATGAAAATAATGCTTGGCCACGAATCCATTTAGACCAGAGCGTACTGGCGCATTCGTTTACAAAATTGTTTTAATTCGTAATTTTTTTTAAAATGTCCGGAAGGCTTTCCTGATTATAAAAGTGTAAGATGACACTCGATATTTGTTGATATTATTGTTATAAACAACGAAAAATTAATTAAGCCAGAAAAAATGAATTTTTTGCAATTAATTAATTTTTTTTTATATTCTTTAGGATGTTTCAAATAAAAAAAGTCCTTACGCTCATCATCGTATCTTTAACTCTTTAATTGTTATGAATTTTTTAATATCCAAAATTGACGAAAATTCTAATTTTCTTGAATTAAATAATATACCTTAAAATTTAAAGTGCTATAATTTTAAATTTTTTACCGAATATTCGAACTATAATAAATAAAATTACCTAAATAAATTTTCAAAATTTTGTTTGTTGTTATGTTTTTTTTACGTTATAACAATTGCTACCTCCCCTTTATCTGGGGGGTGCTTGTTACTAATGAAATTACCCCTTTGCTTAAACAATGAAGACAAATAATAGCTCAAGTAGTTTTATGAACTACCGGAGAGTGGGTGAGGGTTATATGATTTAAACTATACTTGTGTTACCCATATAATTTAATTTCAGTCCAGGATGATCAGTGCAGGTTAGTTTCCAGTTGGTAATTTGAGCAATAATAACAAAAACAGGGGCTAAACCTATCAAGTTGCCCTGCAACGTCCAATTAGTACTAATTGTTTACAGTGAAGTGAATGTAAGTATATGAAATTACAGGTAGATACTATTACTGAGGGTAATATATCTACAGATATTCGTTTACCATTACTAGAGGTAATATTTACTATTAATGTCTTTTCTTTAAGGTATTTGGTCACTACACAAGGTAAAGATATTGTCCAGGCAGGGGATAATAGGCTGAGGTTCCAGCTCAGCTTATCAGCCTTAGAAGAATAAGGAAAGTTCTTACTTGTCTCTAGCAGATCCAAGTTGTATGGGGTGGTCTCGCTTTAGGTACACAAGTAGACAGCAGTCTGGATGTAGCATCCATAAATACATATGCCTAGGAGCTAATAAGCATGCAGCAAGTATCCAGCAAGTAGCTTTTAATGGAGACAGGCAGTAAGACTGAAGTCCAGAGCAAAAGCAGGTAAGCGGTCAGCGTTAATAATTAAAGGTTCTAATTTAGCTAATGCAAGCACTTTATAGGTCTAAACCTAATACTAAAAGGCCTAAAAGGAAATGCAATATAAGTAATACAAATGAAGCAAAAGGTATAGCTAAATATGGACTTACCGAATATAAGGTAGGGCCGTGCTAGGTACTACTTTATTCACAAAAGTGCTGTCGATTAGACAATGTAGTTTCCTAGTGATAGTTGTAAGTAATTCTCTAATATATGGCTTTAATTCCGAATAAAATTCGTTAAATTTGAACAGGCACCACATGGACCAACAAATTCATGCCATCAAAAAAAGAGCCAGAAAGGAAGGAAGTTCCTTGATTTAATGGCCGACCAATATAGCCAACTATGGAAATTTTAGGGGAAAATTGCATTTGTTCAAATAATAAAGTATAACCTTGCCATAGATCATTTAAGAAATGAAATAGGTCCTAGTTACACTAGAAGAAGAAAGGTCAAGGTTGACAGATGATTGTCAGAATGAAATGTTTACATTTTCTGTAGGTTAACCAAACTTTCAACTATTAAATTATCAACTTCTAAATCTGTTTTATTTTCAAAATGGTAAGTTTCATCCAACTTTATATAACTTGTGAAAATCTATATCATTTAATCGATTTGTATATTTATTTTCTCCTATTTAAATTAAAACCGTAACAACCCCCCCTTTCCTGGAAAGGTTTTTTTTTTTTCCAAAAAAAATAACTTGAAATTAAATATATACTGGGATTATGTACAAGGAAAAATTATGATATATACATATCAGACACTAATCTGAGTCTGAATCTGTGTGAACTTCTTCAGGAGGATGAGCTTTTAGGTCCTTTGCGTGCCAAACTCCTTTGGATTTATCATTTTCATCCTTCAGCTCGTAAGACCAAGGAGAAAGAATTCTACATATAGTAAAGGGACCTTCAAATTTCGGTACAAACTTAGCTGTAATTCCTTTGGCGGCATCAGACAGGGCATACTTCCGCTTCCACACCGGTTGATTCAGTTGAAACTTTTCATCACGACGGCGCAAGTTATAACGTACTTTAGACGATTCATATGCACTCTTAAGCTGATGTCGAGTATCTTGAAAAACTTCTAATAAAGCTTCAGATCGTGTTTTAGGGTCGATGTCTGTCTCGAAAGGAGACGCAAGAGGATGGATGTCTTTGCCAGATAGTTGGATTTCCCTACCAAACATAATAAAGTTAGGCGTAAGTTTCGTAGTCTCATGGCAAGAAGATCGAATGGCACAGGCTACCTTTTGGAGAAACTTATCCCATAACCTATGATTTCCTGCTACATAAGATGTGAGGGCAGTCTTTATAACTCGATGGGCCCGCTCTACTGGATTACTTTGGGGATGAAAGTTAGAGATGTGACACGGCATTATATCATATTTCTTTAGAACATCTTGTAATATATGACCAGTAAATTGAACTCCGTTGTCCATTATTACTTTTTGAGGAGCTCCAAACATTAAAATAACTTGATCCTCAAAAATGGTAGCTACTTGGTTACTGGTAGCTTTCCTTAAAGGGAACAGAAGTATGAATTTACTAAAGATATCCTGAATAGATAATATATAGGAATATCCAGATACGGAACGAGGTAATGGACCTACTATATCCATACTCAAAATTTGAAATGGTCTTGTGGCGGTAGGACCTTGGCTCAGCATAAGTCCAGTTGGAGGACGTTGGATAGGCTTAGTTTTTAAACAAATGGAACAACGGGAGATATAGCGTGCTACGTCTTGTTTCATCTTTGGCCAGTAGTATTTTTGCGCTATCCTGGCACGAGTTTTATAGACCCCAAGATGACTAGAAGTTGGAGGATCGTGATGGGAAGATATTATTTCTAGTCTATTTTCTTTAGGTACTACTAAGAGCCATCCATCAGACTCAGGAGTAAGATCAGGATATAAGATATCGACTTTCTTAAAAAGTTGACCGTTATTATCTAGCCGCCAGAGAGGGTATTTGGCAGGAGAATCTGTTATATTTCGGACCATCTTATTATACCACCTATCCTTGGGCTGAGGCAGAGTTATAGCATCAATCCGAGGCACGGACCTCGAAAGTGCGTCTGGGACAGCATGATCGCAACCCTTTCGATGCACTACTTCGAAATCATATTGCTGTAACCTTACCGCCCATCTGGCTATTCGGCCAATTGGATCTCGAATACTGTTAAGCCACTTTAAGCTGAAATGGTCTGTTATGACTGTAAATTTAACGCCTTCGAGATATGGTCTCAGACGTTCGACTGCAAAAAGTACAGCCAGGCACTCCTTTTCGGTAGTGCTATACTTTCGTTCCGACTTAGATAGGGATCTGCTAAGGTAACAGATTACTCTCTCGTTTCCTTCGTCATCGGTCTGGGATAATACAGCTCCTAAGCCGTAGTCAGAAGCGTCAGTTTGAACCACAAATGGTTTATCAAAATTAGGACAAGAAAGTAAAGGTGCAGACACTAAATATTCTTTAAGAGTCCGAAAAGAGTTTTCACATTCCTGACTCCAAAGAAAGACCTGATTTTTTTTCAGAAGCTGACACAACGGTGCAGTTAGAGAAGAAAAGTTTGGAACGAAACGACGATACCACGATGCGATACCTATTAGCCGTCTAACTTCAGAGACAGACTTAGGTTGAGGAATCTGAAGAATAGCCTCAACTTTGGCAGGGTCTACCATAAGACCACCTGCTCCAACAACATAGCCAAGATAGTGCAGCTCCGATTTGCAGAAGTGACATTTCTCACGGTTTAACGTGAGACCTGCCTTAGTTAGTCTAGACAAGACCTCTCGAAGTATATCTAGATGCTTGTCAAATGACTCAGTGCAGATGATCACGTCATCTAAATAGACAAAGACGTACTTTTCGAGATCGATTCCAATAACTTGGTCTATGAACCTTTGCCATGTTGCGGGCGCAGTATGCAGTCCCATCGGCATTCGTCTAAACTGAAACAATCCGCGATTCGGCACCACAAAGGCCGTCATCGGTTTGGACTCTTCAGCCAGGGGAATTTGCCAGTAGGCACTCTTGATATCCAGCGTTGTTAAATAGTGTGAATCTCGCAATTTGTCTAAAGTAGCACTTACAAAAGGAAGTGGGTATGCATCTTTCTCCGTGACTTTGTTTAATTGCCTAAAATCAACTACAAAACGATAGTTACCATGGCTTTTCTTGATGAGGAGGATCGGAGAAGCCCAAGGAGAGTTTGAAGGCTCTATCACTCCATCCTTCAGCATTTTTGTGAGTTCCTCGTTGACTTGCTTTTGGAGTGGTGGAGACAAAGGGTAGTGACGCTGTTTCAAAGGCGGAGAATTGGTTTTTATAACGTGCTCCACCAGCGTTGTACACCCTAACTTGGTTCCCATATTACCAAACGTACTTTCAATAAGCATATCCAGACGTTTCTTTTGCTCAGCTGTCAGAAAATTCGATGAGATAATCGATAACTGCGGTGGAGAAATGTCTTGGCTAGAATCTTTAAAAACCCATTCACCAGAAAACATGTCAGGGATAATACGCATTACCTTCCAAAAATCCATGCCTAATATGATAGAATGAGGCAGAGTAGGAATAACTAATGCATTTATTATTTTTGTTTTACCACATAGCATAATGGGAAGCGAAACCATACCTAAAATGTCACAAGTCTGACCAGACGCAACAACACACGATGTTTGCTCGGACGGTTTGACGATACAAGAGGACTTCAATAAGTCCCAACCTGGTCCACCCAACACAGTATTGGTGGCTCCAGAATCGAGCAAACCCAATAGCTTACAATCGTAAATCTTTATGTTCAGATAGGGCCTTGTATCCCCTTTTGCATGTGCTAAAACGTAGTCCAAAAGAACATGTTGATTGACTTCGGCCGATGAATTCGATGAGTCAGGCAGTCGGCCTACTGCTGACTTCGATTCGAGTTTTTTCGACAATTTGGGCAGTTGTAAATCGAAACATTATTTTCGCCACACTTAAAGCAGAATCGCTTACTTCGAGGTTTATCACACTTTTTAAATCGGTGACTAGTACTGCCACAATTCCAGCAGGAAGGTGAATTACCTAAGGTGGAATTAGATATCGATTGTGACGGATTCGTTTCTCTCTTCGCTGGGGTTGAGGAAACATTCTGACTTTTAAAAGCCAATACGGAAGTTTGGCCAGAAGGTTTCTTATAAGCCAGTTCTGGCTCAAGAAGGGACCGATTGGAAGTAGGAGGAGGAACATATTTCTGTATTCTAGCTTGAGTTTCTTCCACTGCTCGACTAAGACAAATTAAGTCATCCACAGTAGAAACTCGGTTCAATGCGAGATGGGATTGTATTTCTGGTAACAGATTTCGTTTAATTAGGGCCACACGATCAATTTCCCTGGGTGGTTGTTTCAATTTTTTGAATAAATTCTCCATGATCGTAATATAGGTTAACACTTTTTCTTGACTTCCCTGAGTTCGTTTTCGGATCTCATCCATTAAACTAATCTCGTAGTCGTAAGGTAAATATGCTTCCTTTAGATGTGAAACCAAATCAAGCCATGAAGAAAACTTTTTCGTTCTATACCAAAGTAACGCGTCTTGCGTCAATATTTCCGGAGCGCAACGAAGTAATTGCTGATAGGAAGCCCCTCGTGAAACTCGAAGTTCTTCAATCCTCTCTATAAATTCATTTACGCTTGTACGCCCATTAAATTTAACATTCCATTTGGAAATATCTGGTCCACGAAAATCTTCTCTCCACTTAGGTGCAATCTGACGAACAGGAGAAAAATGTAGGTCTTCCATATTGTTAGATAGATAATCCGGTCTATCCCAAAACTGAGTAGAGCTATTGAGGGTTGCCAACCTAGAAACATTATTCATATTGGTCAACTCATCGCGAGTGGAAGAAAAATGTACTTGTGGGTTAACACTTGTTGGAATTGTCCGATACGTAGTAGTCACTGGAAGGAAATTAGATTCATTTGTACGGAAAGTTGGTCTTGCCCCGGGGAATTCTATGAGATCTCCCTGAGTAGTAGTAGGCAAACCATTTGGAAGGTGGGATCGCTGCATTGGTTCTGGAAGTATTTCATCTACTGGAAGATCCAAAATTGATCCATTTGTATCTAATCCAGTTTCGATTCGGTCAGTCCTTTGAGTATTTGACCTTGTGGATGAAGAAGGGAACGACCTTTCCAAATTAGAACTAAGTTCCTTTTGAAGATTTTGGCAAGCCGCCACTAGTAATAATCGCTCTTCTTCCTCTTCATCATTGGATCCTGTGATCCTATTTACCCTACCTATCAAATGCTGTAGCCGTGTGTTAATTCTCCTATAATCGTTTTCCGCATTTTCGTTGTCGAAATTTTCTATCGCCTGTTCTACCTCAGACAATTTAACTTTACATAATTCCATCTCATCCTTAAATATGATTTCAATATCTAATAGAATTAAGCTTTGTCGGTTATTTCGTTCTGTTCTTAAAATATCTCTTAAGTTTTGCCTTAATTCTGCAACTGTTATGTCCCTGTTACCCGATACTCCGCGAATGTGAAGTTCGTACAGTAACTCGTCTTTTAAAAGTCTGTTGACTTCCATTCTAATCTAGGATCTAAACCTACCTAAAATATATATTTAAACTGTTTCCGAATTAACGATTAAACTCAAAAAAAATTCCTAATATCTATGTCGGTGTTACTGAGTAAACTCCTTAAACTCCCCACTCTTACCAAAAGAAAAAAGAATTTTAGTATTTCTTTTATATATAGCAATATCTTAAAATCCTAATACCGTAAACGCAAAAACCCTTGAAAATAAAAAATAATGCGTAAACTACAACCTACAAATAAAAACTATACTCAATTTCTTTAAAGTATCGATATCCCAATATTATTTTCTTTGAAAACGAAAAAAAAAATTAAAGAATTTTATTATCAGAGTGTAAATATCGTTAATGCCTTAAATACTAAAACCAACGAAAATAAATTTATAAATGCGTTACCTTAGTTGCTTTGAACACAAAACAACTTTGAAAATAAAATAATATCCACTAATTTTTATTTAATTGCTCTTAACACCAATAGTAAGAGACCATAACTTTAGCTAACCTTCAGATAAGCACAAGGCCATCCAATGACTGTAATAATTTTTGATTCTGTGCAATAGTTCGACTTTTTGACAATTGACAGATGACAATATAAAATTTAACCAAAGAAAGATCGAAGTTCAAAGTCAAAACAAGAAAAAAATATATGCGTTTTAGCCAATTTACCAGACAAAAGACGAAATTAAAATACCTCAGAAACAAGGAATATCACTCCAAAATGTAACTAACTTGTGCTGTTTAATTATTACTAACAAATATCCGTATTTAAAGTAAACAAACACCTGGTTCCAACAGGTTGTTTTCAAAAGTGAATCACAATCTCATACTTTATGAAGATTTTTAGTAGATTTTCAAACTGTCTACATGTAAAATAGCAATCAAACTCTACAAAGAACACTGAACTGAACTTAGATTATATTGGAATATAAACAATCTCTGTAAAATAAGTCATCAAATTTTATTATTTTGAAAATTAATTTGAAACTTCAAGTATATTTAGACTATCATATTAATAGTATCTTCACAATAACACGTTGAGCGCCACTTTTGCTACCTCCCCTTTATCTGGGGGGTGCTTGTTACTAATGAAATTACCCCTTTGCTTAAACAATGAAGACAAATAATAGCTCAAGTAGTTTTATGAACTACCGGAGAGTGGGTGAGGGTTATATGATTTAAACTATACTTGTGTTACCCATATAATTTAATTTCAGTCCAGGATGATCAGTGCAGGTTAGTTTCCAGTTGGTAATTTGAGCAATAATAACAAAAACAGGGGCTAAACCTATCAAGTTGCCCTGCAACGTCCAATTAGTACTAATTGTTTACAGTGAAGTGAATGTAAGTATATGAAATTACAGGTAGATACTATTACTGAGGGTAATATATCTACAGATATTCGTTTACCATTACTAGAGGTAATATTTACTATTAATGTCTTTTCTTTAAGGTATTTGGTCACTACACAAGGTAAAGATATTGTCCAGGCAGGGGATAATAGGCTGAGGTTCCAGCTCAGCTTATCAGCCTTAGAAGAATAAGGAAAGTTCTTACTTGTCTCTAGCAGATCCAAGTTGTATGGGGTGGTCTCGCTTTAGGTACACAAGTAGACAGCAGTCTGGATGTAGCATCCATAAATACATATGCCTAGGAGCTAATAAGCATGCAGCAAGTATCCAGCAAGTAGCTTTTAATGGAGACAGGCAGTAAGACTGAAGTCCAGAGCAAAAGCAGGTAAGCGGTCAGCGTTAATAATTAAAGGTTCTAATTTAGCTAATGCAAGCACTTTATAGGTCTAAACCTAATACTAAAAGGCCTAAAAGGAAATGCAATATAAGTAATACAAATGAAGCAAAAGGTATAGCTAAATATGGACTTACCGAATATAAGGTAGGGCCGTGCTAGGTACTACTTTATTCACAAAAGTGCTGTCGATTAGACAATGTAGTTTCCTAGTGATAGTTGTAAGTAATTCTCTAATATATGGCTTTAATTCCGAATAAAATTCGTTAAATTTGAACAGGCACCACATGGACCAACAAATTCATGCCATCAAAAAAAGAGCCAGAAAGGAAGGAAGTTCCTTGATTTAATGGCCGACCAATATAGCCAACTATGGAAATTTTAGGGGAAAATTGCATTTGTTCAAATAATAAAGTATAACCTTGCCATAGATCATTTAAGAAATGAAATAGGTCCTAGTTACACTAGAAGAAGAAAGGTCAAGGTTGACAGATGATTGTCAGAATGAAATGTTTACATTTTCTGTAGGTTAACCAAACTTTCAACTATTAAATTATCAACTTCTAAATCTGTTTTATTTTCAAAATGGTAAGTTTCATCCAACTTTATATAACTTGTGAAAATCTATATCATTTAATCGATTTGTATATTTATTTTCTCCTATTTAAATTAAAACCGTAACACAATATGCTTCCTACGCGCCACGATGCCACGAAAAAGATTGTTCACTAGTATTTTCATTAAACAACAAATTAAATCGCACAGTCACGTTATCGTTTCGACGAAGAGTTGCATTTTTTAATTTTAAATATGTCTTAGGTTTCAGACACTTCACTAACGCCTCGCCATGATCACAAAATAAACACTTTTTGTCGTCAGATAATTTAATTTTTTTTGGAATTAAAGAGAACGACATTATTACTCAGAAAATTACACGACTGCAAAGTAAACCAGTAGATGTAGAATCGAGCAAGACTGATTAACAACTAAAAAATAATTTTCAAAACGACAGGATTAACCACTACGTAGTCCGCCCCTGGCTACTCTCCGTGCACCATGTTTGTAGGTAAGAAAGGCAAAAATGCCCTTTCCCCACCTCGAATCGTGTGTTCTGCGGTATATCGGTACTCTGCTGTTCATTCTTCAAAGTATTTGTTCATTACTCATTAACCAGCAACCATGAGGGGATTACTAAAGGGATGGGTGGGAAGATAATATATTCGGACTGGATGCTTCATATAATTACGATCGAACTTCACTTAAAATAAGTTCATTTGATCTATTAATTATATTTGCGTCCAGTCCGAATATATTATCTTGATTAACCACTACGTAGTTGTTCAAAGAATCTATGGTTGCAAGTAATGAACAAAAGGAAACAACAATGGTGGAACATTAAATATTTTAATGAAACAGTTTTAATCACCAACTATAATTTTACAACTTCAAACTAATAAACACAACTGAATATGAAAATGAAAATTTAAAACATATACTAATTACTAAAGAGTAAACAAATAACTCAGTTTGTGGAAACAGACATGTTTAGAACCGCTTTAGCAAAAACAGTCTTATCAATAAGGCGACGATTATAAAATTTTGCGAATGTAGCTGTTCGGTCTGACCACCCCGCTGTCCTACATATTGTTTCCAAAGGGACTCCCTGTCTCAAAGCAGCAGATGTCGACGAATGTCGCGTAGAATGAGGCTTAAATATTGATGTATCAACTCCTGCCAACGAAAGCATTTGTTTCACCCACCTACTTATGGTTTGTTTATTGACAATCAAATGGGGTTTTTTAACACCAAGGAAAATTAGGTCTTGATCGGCAGCTCTAAATTGTCTGGTTTTCCCAATGTATGTCTTTAATGTCGTTGCAACACAAAGGCATGGTTTTTCCCTGAAGAAAGGTATGTGTAAAGTAGGCTGTTCTTTATTCAGCCCTGAAGTTTTAATCGGATCTGTTATGTCAATTTGAATCTTGTCTTGATCTTCTCTTATATTAGATAACCTAATAAGGGAAATAGTCTGGAGCCTACTACCTGTAATGAGTGCTAAAAGGGTTACTAATTTTTGTGAAAGTTGCAAAAGACTTAAGTTAGCAGGCAAGCCTTCCAAATAAGTGAATAACTGTTGGGGATCCCATGTATGAGAATGTCTCGGTTGTGCTGGTCTTAAACGTGACATACCTTTCATAAACCTCTTTACTATCATATCTGATGCAAGATCGTTGGATAGAATAAGGTTGAGTGCTGATCTATGTGAATTTAATGCCCCGTACTTATATTTATGCTCTTGTGCAACTTTAACTAAAAACATTAGAACGTCCCTGTTTGTTGCTTCATAAATCGGAATCTTTTCTTTTGTGCAAAAGTTCCACCATAGGCGATAAGTAGTGTTGTATTGTTTAATAGTAGCTGGTGTTATTGATGCGATTAAAGTATCTATTGCTTCGTCCGGAACACCTCTTCTTATGAAGGCATTCCAGAGAGTCTGGCGGCCACCAGGGTAAGCTGATGAGCTAGAGGGTGTATTTTCCTAGAAGGAGAGATTAACAAATTAGGAGATGGGTTTAAATATATTTCTTTTTCAATTATTAACTTGAAAAACAGCGGGTATCAGGGCTGAGAAATCCAATAAGGTACCACTAGAATGCCCTCAGCTTTATCTTGGATTATCTTTTGTAAAACTCTTAAAATTAAATTGACTGGGGGAAATGCATAAAAGTTTAAATACCCCCAATTCAACGTAAATGCGTCCACAGCAAAAGATCCTGGGTCCCTGTGCCAAGATACGTATTTTTCACACTTTTTCTTAATTTGTGAGGCAAAGAGATCCACTTTAGGGTAACCAAAATATTGTATTATTAATTGAAAAGCCGCCATTGATAATGACCATTCGGTTTCAGTACTAATTTGTCGTGACTCGCTATTTGCTTCATAGTTATCTTTAGAACTTATATAGGAACCAAATATCCAAATATTTCTACGTTCACACCACTGCCATATCTCCATTGTCAATGAGTTAAGTTGTGGATATTGGATGCTACCCATCCGATTTATATAAGATATTGCAGTGGTGTTATCACATCTCAAAATGACATCACAGTTAGAAAGCTTATTTGCGAAACATTTCAGACCATAGAAAATGGTTGTTAATTCTAAAAAATTTATATGAAAGTTTCTGTCCGAATCACTCCAAAATCCGTGAGTTTTTTCTGTGCCACAGCAAGCCCCCCAGCCTGTCAAGGAGGCGTCAGTAAATATTTCGATTTTAAAACTACCTCTCCTAATGTCATTTGATGATTTCAAAATGTTTTGTTCCCACCAAGAAAATTCTCTTTGTAAATATATGGCAATAGACATGGTAGCATCAAAATTCATATTGTTTTGGTGAAGGGCTAAAAACTTTTCCCGTTCTAACCATTTTGTATACAACCAGCCGTATTTGACGGCTGGGCAAGCTGAAACTAAAGTTCCAATAAACTTTGCAAATTCACGTATTTTACAATTAGATTTATTTTTAAAATATAAAGACCATTTTCTTATATTTTTTTTCTTTTCTGTTGGTAATTTAATTTCCATTGTATTAGAATCAAATATGAATCCCAAAAATAATTGGGATGTACTAGGAATTAAACAACTTTTTTCTCTGTTTATTGTGAAACCCAGTGATTCTAAGAGCTGTACGAGTAAGTTTGTATTTTTTAAGCAAAGGTCAAAGGATTCACCAAAAACGAGAAAATCGTCTAAATAATTGACGCATAAAACACCCTTTTGGCGCAGGTAACTAACTATCGGTTTCATTAATTTAGTGAAGCAAAATGGTGCTGATGAAAGCCCAAAAGGAATGCAAGTAAACTCATAAAGAATGTTCTTAAATTTGAACCTCAAATATTTGCGAAAATCTGAATGGACAAAGACTGAAAAATAGGCGTCTTTTAAATCTACTGACGTCATAAATGATCCTGGACTTAAAAGTCTCATTACCGTCCTAAAATCTTTCATTTTGAAATGAGGTGTAATAATATAATTATTAAGGTTCTTAAGGTTAAGGAAAAACCTCTTCTTACCATTTGATTTGTCTGCTAAAAATACTGAAGAAACAAAATGATCATCAGTTGGCTTGCATCTCTCGATGGCCCCTAGAGTCAAAAGTTCCACATGGCTTGATCTACTAAAGCAGCTTCACTAGCTGAAAAGTTACATATTTGTGGACCATTCGAAGGAAATGGCTTTTTATAGAAAGGAATTTTGTACCCACAGATCCAAGATAAAACTGTTGGACTATGGGTCACGGTTTTCCAAATCTCTATAAAATATTGCGACCTCCGTCTTTCTAGGATTCCGAGATAACGCTTAGGACGGCAGTATCAAATTTATTTTAAATGTTAACCAGCGCTGGTCTGACATCGAAATATCATCAGACACTTGCCAGTTTAGAATTAATTTATAGATACCAGTTGTGGATAAAGTGATATTTATTAGTGATTGACTTTGAAAATTTAATATACAAACATTTTTGGTAATTATATAATCATACAGTGTTTTGCCTCTAGCGTTGTTATCCTTACCGCCCAAACTAAAGTAATGAGCATTTGAGTCACAACCTATTCCAGCTCAAACTTATGATTCAGGTAGTATTTGATAAGATTCTCTAATTTTTTGCTTGATGATGGCGTAAATACATCGGAGAATAGGTATGTAGATGCCAGGATCAACGTTTTCTTATCCCTCTTAATATCATATTCCATCCTAACTGCTGTTAAATCGGAGGTGGGAAGGTGTGCCATTGAATGGGCTTTATATTTCTCATGAAAGTTAATGGCTGTCCTAGGTTGTTGTTTGCTGGGAAAGCTAAAAATTGAATCATTTAGATTTTTCAGACCTATAATTTTTGTTTTTATTATCCAGGATTCCTGGATGAGTGCTATTGTAGCTTGCAGCTCACCAAGGCGGCTGGATAATGTTGTCGTAGCCACCCTTTTGTGCTGCAAGTTACATTGTATTACCACTTTAATTGCTTGTCTATCATCCATTAATGTTTGGTTAGCGTCTCAGGTTAGTATTTAACCGTCCTTTCCTCTTAAAGGAGGAAGGGGTGGTCTAGTATGGCTCCTAAGAGTTGTAACCGATCTCGGCTCTTTCTTGTCTTTGGTAGCGTCGTGCTCCTAACATCTTGTGGGAAGAGAACTAGCGTCAATACCCAAAGAATTGATTGCGCTAATTAGATTGGGTTTAGAGTGTGCGCGTATCCTGTCAGCAGCAGTTGCTGTAGTTCTGTATAACTTTCAACTAATAAAATTCGTTAATAAAACATACTATAAACTCTAAAAACTTTAAAAATATGCCCTGGGAATATAAAATCACAAAAATGTAAAAATAAAATTTTCAATTCCCAAGTGCTTGTTGATAGTTTTGACGCTGCTATTTAAAATGGTTAAAAAATATCAAAAACCCAGGAGAAAGAGACTATTTGGTTCATCTGAAAAATAATGAACAACGATAAAATTATTATATGTCAATAAGAATATATGGCAGTATAAAATCTCTCAAACAAAGAATATCAATGGAATTTATATTAGATAAAACAAACCATACCAATAAAAGTAATAATTAGAAACATACCCTTCCTACAAGCTAGAAGCATTTAAAATCTTAGATAAAATTAAGATCCAATAAAAAGAAAAAAAGGGAAAATCAAAGCCTAAGAACTGCTATTAATCTCTGTTTCATGATATTAGAGAATGGGACAAAATTGGTCTTTTTGGAGTTTACGATCAATATCTTTTTTATAAATTAATTAATACTCTTGAACTATTTACTGTTTTGGCCGTATCGTCGGCAAAACTTGTAAGTTTACCATCTTTTAAATAATTAAGTATATCATTTAAATTAATAATAAAAGCAAAAGGTCGTAGAACCGTACTTTGAGGAGCTTTAAGAAGTTATAAGCAATATTAATTATTCTCAACAAAAATATACTCTTTTAAAGAAAATTTAAAAAATTTATTACCTGTTTTTAATCTTTAGGGATCTTATTGTAGCTGAGAATTATCTTGATGTCCACTTTACCATTTTTTTGCAGTAAAAACATTGCTACTACTGAGTTAAATAAAATCGGATGTGTACCATAGTTATCCGATAGTTTCAGATTATTGGACCGGTAAAACGGTGTAAAAAGTTAATGGATGCAATCGATAAAATTTCATGGACTTGTAGTAACATCGTTTATAAATCATTGATTAGAGTTTCCCATCTAACATAATTTCTTAGCAGTTTCTGTAATTAGGTTCTAGCTACATGTCACGCTAAAATATCCTGCATATAACCTGGTAAAATATTATATATTATCTCAAAGATACTTTCATAACTATATTTCATATTTACAACAGATGCTTTTGAGGCAATTCCGTCTAAGAAGAAATATCCAGTCGACGGTGAAATTTTCAGCATAACGATTTCTGTTTGAGAAACAACCGTAGGAAGTCGTCTGAGACGAGGAAAAATATACTTAATCATCTTAGTGTCGGAAAATGAAGGAAAGAGAAACTCTCCTTTGAGCTCTGACAACTGGAATCATATCTTTAAATCTCTTTTGTGCTTTGCATGTGTGTTGTTCGAAACTGAGCATATTTTTCAGGAATTGTGGCGCTTTGAGTCTTTCCTCCGTATTTTTTTCAATTTAACTCTTTTTTTCGCATTTAAATATATCGTGCTTTCCACTCTGTCTAGATGAACGCAATTTTATTATTGCTGGTTTAAAATAATTTTCATTATTTGTTTCTATACATTGTTTGTTGTAGTTCTATTTTTATGAACCTCGTTAGTACTTACAGAGTGTCAAACTTAAGAAATGTCAATTTTGTGTTATCAGTTATTCCGTTTAAAAGCTAATCAATAATTTGTAATTTATTGTGCTTCAAGAAAATGCTTTCAAGAAAGACAGTTAGAAAAATTATATTCACTTATTTTGAACTTAAATTTAGCCTATGTAAAAAAAGAAGTTTAAACATTCTCACTTGTAACGTGCATTTTTAGCCGCTCAAATTACTAGATCAAAATTCGACTCACTTTGTTTAAATATACGAAAAAAAGGTTTAACGTTATTTATTGTTGATAAGCTTTTAAAATCATTATTTTTGTCGTAAACTGGCTGTACGTGTTGTTAGCCTTCAAATATCAATACCATAATTTATTTCATCTTATCACTTATCATATTTTGTTTATATTATCTGAGTTATACATTTTTGTAGATTTTATCCCTAGTACAATTGTAGTGCCTCAGTTGCACTACATACTTTCCTACCTTAGCTAGCTTCATAAATACAAACTCATCACCTTTTTTAAGTACCCTTCATTATGAAGGTAATGAAAGGTTAAATTCACTTCCTTGGCAACGCCCGTTGCCACGACACGCCACGATCGAATATTTATTGATTATTATTATGACTTTTTATATTTTTACTATACATGACATGTCATCCATTTTTATCTACAATAAATAATTTTACATTTATTTACAAATAATTTATGATGGGATCTACACAATTAAAAGTTCCCATAACAATACATTGTACAATGATCCTATTTGCAGTATTCTAGACTGGCTTGCTTTATTTTGTTCGATTCTCCTAAAAATAGACAAGATTTCGTTGTAAGTTTAATTAATTATTTACGATGTCAATTTAATCCAATTTGTTTACTTTTTGTTTAGAGTAATTATTTTAATTCAATTTTATTTTTTTAATTTTGACAGTAAGAATTTAAGTACGAGTTGACAGTTAATGCCATTCAACGGCGGGATCCGATAATTGACAGTCATGTTTTGTATGTAGTTCCATTTCTGATTCCGAGTTCCAGGTAATGGTAGCTCCACAGTAAGCGATTTTAAGTAACATTCACTGTACGAGGGGCGTTCGTTTAACTGTAGGGTTGAACGCTCTTAGAAGATTTTTCGCGAACGATGTGGTATCGATTTTTGTCAGTAGCAATTTCCAAATGTAGTTATATTGTATATAGATACAGTTTGCAGGGTAATTTTTCGTATATAGTCTCTAAGACATAAGCTGATAAATTCTTAAGGATGCATTTCTGAACCCACCAGGCTTGTCATTTTTCAAAGCGGAAGTCAAGACATCGTGCGAAATTTGTTGGCGAGGTGCTATAAATAAATAAATTCTTCATTGCCTAATAGATAAAATATCCAAAGATAGAACAAAATATAACACTAATAGATTTTTAATAGCAAATATTGATAAGTACTAAGATAGTAATAAATAATAATATTAAAATATATATAAAACTAAAAATTAAAAATAAAAATTATAAATTGTGCAGAACATGTGCAAGTTTTTCAAAAAACGTATCTCAATTCAAACATAAATTATTAGCATTTTGGCACATAATATATATTGATGATTTCATTAGCAGGTTAGTCATGGATATAGTAAGAGAAAACGTGTTGG
The DNA here is from genome assembly GCA_927349885.1 of Psylliodes chrysocephalus. Lineage (NCBI taxonomy): Eukaryota > Metazoa > Arthropoda > Insecta > Coleoptera > Chrysomelidae > Psylliodes > Psylliodes chrysocephalus. Next base: position 20,586,796 of record OV651825.1, on the reverse strand, counting down.
ATGGCCGTGCATTTTGTCGTGAGTCATATCAGCCCTTCTGATGACCTTGCAGGAATTTCAGCGCAAACTGCCATCCTTGCAGTTTGCTTAGCCGGAGGTCCCTGGGCGAAGTGTATGGAACCCGGCGTCATTCATTATTAACCATTTCTATAGTTAAGTCATATATTGCACATAAAATATTTTTGTAAATAAATAATTAATAAAATTTGTTTTTAAAAACGGATTTCGGCTTCTTAAGTAGTTAATTGGCGCAGTCAGTAGGATATCCGGGAGTTTACGTATCGAACGTGAATTTTTCGTTAAACGATTAACTGGATATCGAACTTAACAACGGGTGTGTCGTTCGTAAAGGTATTGTGTTGGCGGCTTCTTCAACTTCAGAAAACCGACTGTCCATCGAGGAACCAGTTCAGACCAATCAACGAGGCACCGAATTTTGGAACAAAAATTGTCAAAATTTTCTTCAGAAAACTCTAGTGAAGACTTCATCGCTTCACTGGGTGAGATGCTAAAAGTCCTTTTCGTTCTGTAAGTGTATTTTATTTATGACTGACTTAGTTGAGGAACTAATTAAATCAATTGAAAGCTTAAGTATAGAATTGCCTATTGCTGACCCTGAAAATTCAGAAAATACAGTAGAAAATTTAGATAATAGTAACAATATTAATCAATTAGAAAATTTAAATCAACAAAGTAGTAATTTAAGTAATAGTATGGCCGCAAACTTTAAACCTGAATATTTAAACTGTGTCCCGTCATTTGATGGCAACCCAAATGATTTAAATAGATTTTTAGGCGTCTGTGAAAGCCTTGTTAATACTTTTTATGATAGAGATAATCCACTTAGTTTTCATAATGTGTATCTGCTTCAATCAATTGTAAGTAAATTAACGGGAAATGCTAGAACTGTGGCAAATATTCAAAATGCGCAGACTTGGGATGATCTAAAAGGTGTTTTAAGACGAAATTTTGCTGATCAACGTGACGAAACGTGCTTAAATAGAGACCTAGTTGTTATGAGACAATTTCCTAATGAAAAAGTTCAAGATTTCTACGACAGAATTTTAAACATTTTAAATTTGCTCTGTAGCTATGTAGACATTCACGGTGAGACTCAGGCTTCGAAAACCTTGAAGAAAAACCTATATAATGATTTAGCCTTAAAAACTTTTCTGTGTGGACTCAAAGAGCCATTAGGCACCACAATACGTTGCATGAGACCAGGTACCTTAACAGAGGCCCTACAATTTTTTGTTGAAGAAGAAAATACCCAGTATTTTCAAAACGTAACTACTAAAAATTTCCAAAGGTCAAACAATTCACAAAATAGACCTGGCCAACAAAATTTAAACAGAAATTTTAATTCTAATAACAATTTTAATAGAAATTTTAATAATAATAATAACTTTAGCAATTTTGTTTCAAATAAAAATTTTAACAACTCTAACAATCAGTTCCCTACTGGACCGGTACCAATCCAGCCAGGGCAAAATATGACACCACAAAAGTTTTTCAACAATGCACAAGTTTTTCGACAGCCTTCCATGGGAAATGTCAATGTATTCAAACCAAATCCTAATAGATCATTCCCAAAACCAATGCCTATGAGTACTAATACGCGCTTCACAGGTAGACCCAATTCTCAACAAAATAATAATTTTGGAAACAATAAGTTTTCTCAAGCTGGACCATCAGGTTACAGGCCACAGCAAAATTATAGCGCCCAGGAACTATTCAATACCGAAACTAATCAGGTTGATCCGTGCGATAATAATATAGAAAGTGAAAGTTTGATAGAAAATCAATATTTTTTCGATGAATAAAATTTAAATTTTCATGTGCCCGCCAGTCAAGATCAAAATAACGTAAGCCCCTTGACTATTTCTCTCAACACAGTAGAGTGTAGTGAACTACCTTATATCATATTCCCGGAATATAATATTAAACTGCTGGTCGACTCCGGTTCTACGAAATCTTTTCTCGATCCAACTATCGCTCTAAATTTATTTCCAAATTTAATAAGAAATGACCCTTTTATAGTTTCCACTGTTTTTCAAAAATCCAAACATAAGCATAGTGTAGAAATACCTGCTTCCAAAATTTTCAAGTTAAAAGAACCAAATCATTTAAAATTTTATTTGTTTAAATTTCACAACATTTTTAATGGGCTGATTGGAATCGATAATCTAAAAATTTTAAAAGCTAATCTAGATTTTGAAAAAGGATTTTTGGTTACTCCTACTACTAAAATAAAATTAAATTTTCAAGAAATAAAAAACATTAATAATACAAATATAATTAACATTGAACCTCGTGTCCAGAAGGTCATTGAAATCAAAACTTCTGTACAAAGCGGCGAGATCATAATTCCTTATCAAAAGATACATAATTGTGAGATTCCCGAGAGTTTAACTATTGCGCGAAATGGACGTGCTCTTGCAACCATATTAAATAACACTACCAGGGCCATATCTTTAGATTTCTCGGAACCTATATTAGTTGAAAAATTTGATATAAACTCTTTACAAGATGTTAACATTAATAATTTTGATGAGTCTTCTAAACAAACATTAGATTTATCTCGCACCGATCATTTAAATAATGAAGAGAAAACATTTATTTTAGATTTATGTAAGGAATTTTCAGATATTTTTCATATCGATAACGTACCATTAAGTTTTACTAGTAAAGTTAAGCATAGTATAAAAACTACAGACGAGGTACCCGTTTATTCCAAAACTTATCGTTATCCCTTTATTCACCGTAAAGAGGTGAATGACCAAATTGATGAAATGTTAAACCAAAATATTATAAGACCTAGTAATTCGGCTTGGTCTAGTCCTATATGGGTAGTACCTAAGGCACCTAATAAACAAACTGGTGAAATAAAGTTCAGGGTAGTTATAGATTATCGTAAATTAAATGCAAAAACAATCGGAGATAAGTATCCCCTGCCAAATATCATTGATTTATTAGATAAACTTGGGAAATGTCAATACTTTACCACTTTGGACCTTGCTAGTGGATTTCATCAAATCGAAATGTGTGAAAACGATATTGAAAAAACTGCTTTTAACACCGAAAATGTACATTACGAGTTCTTACGAATGCCATTTGGGCTTAAAAATGCCCCCGCGACATTCCAAAGAGTGATGGATAACATCCTCAGAGGAATTCAAAATGAAAAATGTTTGGTGTACTTAGATGACATCATTATCTTTTCAACATCCCTCCAAGAACACCTTGAGAGGTTAAGAGCGGTATTTCAAAGGCTAAGAGACGCCAATTTTAAAATCCAACTAAGCAAGTCAGAGTTCCTTAGAAAGGAAGTGGCCTACCTTGGCCATGTTGTCACTCCAGAAGGAGTTCGCCCAAATCCTGACAAAATAAAAGCAATCAAACATTTTCCTTTACCTACTACCACTAAACAAATTAAAGGGTTCCTCGGTCTGTTAGGGTATTACCGAAGATTTATAAATAATTTTGCAAAGATAACAAAACCTTTTACTAAGTGTCTGAAAAAGGGTGCTAAAATTGAGCACAATACAGAATTTCTAGAATGTTTCGAATTTTGTAAAAATATACTAACAAATGAACCAATATTACAGTATCCAGATTTCGAACAACCGTTTAATTTAACAACTGATGCCAGTAACGTGGCTTTGGGAGCGGTCTTGTCGCAAGGTCCCATCGGTAAAGATTTACCAGTAGCGTACGCTTCTCGCACGCTTAACGACTCCGAAAGAAATTATAGTACAATCGAGAAAGAGCTCCTATGTATAGTTTGGGCTACGAAATATTTCAGGCCGTACCTGTACGGGCGAAAATTCTTTATTGTAACGGACCATAAGCCCCTTCAATATTTGTTTTCATTAAAGGACCCCAGCTCAAAATTATTGCGCTGGCGAATAAAATTAGAAGAATTTGACTACACTATAATTTACAAAAAAGGTTCATTAAACACAAATGCTGACGCATTGAGCAGAATAGAAATTCATACTAAAGAAAATGGAAAAATTTGGGATGAAATAGATGACATAATACAAAACGTTGACGAACAATCACGGGACTTAAAAACCCCAGACATTAACGAAGTTTTACAACTAAATCAAAATTTACCAAACAATCCTAGGCCCCCTAGTCCTGACCTGGACACTATATCAATCTTTGTTAACCCCGACCCCGAATTAGAAGAACAAAATGTAAATGACGATATTGACGATGGTCAAACAGTTCACTCAAATGCAGAAGATCCTATAGTAGGAATACCTATATGTGATTCTCCTGTGAATCACGGCCAAAATCAAGTAATCATACAGTCTGTCTTTCATTCACCAGCCAAACCGATAATTAAAATTTTATTTGAACGTAAACAAAGAATTACTGTCCAAATTTCCGACAGTAATTTTGAACAAGACATAATAAATTTTATAAAAGACTACATTGCCCCTAACGTACAATATTATTTATATTTTGCAAAGTCTCAAATGTTTGAACCATTTTGTAAAGTAATCAGGAAAAATTTTAAATGGCCCTCACTTAAACTTCGGAAATGTAATTCCAAATTAATCGATATTACCACTAAAGCAGAAATCCCAGAAACAATTAAAGCTTTCCATGAAGGAAAAACTAACCACCGCGGAATAAGCGAAACTTATAATAAAATTAAAAATATTTATTATTGGCCAAATTTAAAGGAATCAATACAAACATATATTAATGATTGTGAAATATGCCAGCGTTGCAAATATGAAAGGAACCCTGTTAAAATCCAAATGAATATTACCCCCACAGCAGTGAAACCTTTCGAAATAATTCATATTGATACCTATACCGCCGAAACAGAAAAATTTTTGACAATTATCGATACTTTTTCCAAATACGCCCAAGCCTATCATTTAGTAGCATTAGAGTCAACAGAAATTGCTAATAACCTAATTACTTTCTTTTCCCATCATGGAATACCAAATCAAATAATAACTGATAATGGCACCGAATTTAAAAATACTGTAATCACAGAATTATTAGATCTCCACAAAGTAAAAGTGCATTTTTGTTCTCCGTACCATCCACAGTCAAACTCCCCAGTTGAAAAGGTACACTCGACCTTTAATGAACACATAAGATTACTAAACACTCGTGGTTTTAGCAAAACCCCAATCCGAATGAAAATGAAATATGCCCTTTTAGCTTATAATCATACCATACATTCGTCCACAAAATTAAAACCAATAGATGTTATTAATGGTCACTTAAAAACTGAAAATCCTTTCGGCTTAAACATGGACATGATATTAACTAGTAATTTTATAGAAGAACACAAAGAAATGACACGCGAAATGTATGCTAAAATAAATGAAAACCTAATAAAACAAAAAGAAAAGGTTATCGGAAAAATTAATACAAATCGCGATTCCCCAGAATTGTTCAAAGTAGGCGACGAAACTTATATAAAATCTCATGAAAGGAAAAAGACCGCAAATAAATTTGAAAAACCCACTGAAATAACAGCAGTTAGTAAAAGTGGTAAAATCGTGGCTACATCCCTCCAGAATAAAGTCCATATGGACAATCTCAAAAGACCACGTCAAAGAACGTACTCATTTTAATTAATTTTTCAGGTTTCCCATTGTACTTGGGCTTCGGGAACAAATCTCCTTCAGAAATTTGGACAACAACTTAGCATTACTCCCCCTTAAGTTAGGTTCAGCAAAAATTGAAGAATATTCTTACAAAATTGTGCATTTTTATGATTTAAATCCAATAATAAACGAAATCGAAAAATTAAATTCTAAAACTTCTCAAATTCTATACGCGGTAAATAAAAATCAAAACTATTCATGGGATATCTCTAATTACATAAAAATATTAGAATTTACTATAGATAAAGTGGATACAAAACTATTTAACATTATTCCAAAACCACAACGTTCCAAAAGAGGTCTAATTAATGGGCTAGGTTCAGTTTTTAAATGTATTACGGGCAACTTAGATGCCTCAGATGGCGAGAGATATGAAAATTTAATAGATAATCTGCAGAAAAATCAAGAACAATTAGCGTCCAACTTAAACTCACAAATTTCACTTTCTATCAATACAATAAAAACTTTTAATGCTACTATTCAGAAAATTAGTCATAATGAAAAGTTATTAGATTCAAAAATAGACCAAATCAAATTAATAGTTAATTCAGTAATTTACAGAGAAAATTCACTATTTATTAAGGATGTGATAAATCAAATTTTGAACATGTACGAAATAATTCTTTCAATATTACAGGATATAGAAAACTCTTTAACTTTTGCAAGATTAAAAATAATGCATCCTAGTATAATGAAAACAACAGATCTCTTTTTAGCTCTAAAATCAATAGAAAATAAAATTCCAAAATCACAACTTCCTTTTGAAATTAGTTTAGAAACTACACAATTGTACGAATCCATAATAAAAATTGAATGCTACATTTATAAAAATAAAATAACCTATATTCTTAATATCCCTATAACTTACCCAGATAACTTCAATATTTATCATTTATATTCACTACCCGTCCCTCATAAGGGTCAGTTCAAGGTAATCATTCCCAGAAATAAATTCATGTTAAAAAGTCAGTTACACTTTACTTTTCGAAACGACAATTGCATCAAAATTCCCCTCAAAAATTACATTTGCGACAAACAAGAAATAGAAGAAATTAGCAGCCTTACGCCCTGTGAGCTTCTTGTTTTGGATATGAAAAACACCTCACGATGCAAGCAAATTCATTTTCCTCTATCAAACTCAAAATTTAATCAATTGGGAAACACCAATAACTGGATAGGTGTATTTCCAAACGAGGAAGTCATAAAGGTTACCTGCAACGAACAACAAGAAGTCAAAAAGTTAAAAGGAACGTTTTTAATCGAAATTCCAATAGGATGCCAAATTCAATCACCACTAGAGACGCTTGCCAATGAAAAGTCAATAGCCAATAGCCAACCAATACTTCTTCCTGACATTCAAATCACGAACGACACACTGCCATCCCTAAAATCAGGAGTGCCCTTAGAAGATATCAAGTTAGATCAGCTGTCAGATATCCTACACCAAGCTACAGAAAACCATCCCTTGTTTTGGACAACTGGTATATCCCATATACCCAGCGTGTGGACCATAGTCATCTATATTATGATAACGGGAGCAATCGCAGCCTTTGCCTACAAGAAGTTTCACCCCTGGAAGAAGACATCAACATCCCAAGGTCCAGTGGTGCCATCACCATCCATTCAACTCCCTCATCTACCCTCGTGAGTTGAAACTTCGGTGGGAGGAGTCATATCAGCCCTTCTGATGACCTTGCAGGAATTTCAGCGCAAACTGCCATCCTTGCAGTTTGATTAGCCGGAGGTCCCTGGGCGAAGTGTATGGAACCCGGCGTCATTCATTATTAACCATTTCTATAGTTAAGTCATATATTGCACATAAAATATTTTTGTAAATAAATAATTAATAAAATTTGTTTTTAAAAACGGATTTCGGCTTCTTAAGTAGTTAATTCGTATTACTAAAAAGTAAAATCCTTCGAAAAGAAAAGAACTATCAATTATAATATGAAGTATTTTATAAATTGTAGACATTGACATTAACATTCTTCTGTTTTCATCAAATCTGTGGGGGGATAAATACCCCTAACCTTGTAATTTAAAAACTTTAAAAATTTTCGTTGCACCCGTTCAATGCTGTTCTTCTGCAACTCTGTCTTCGGATACCAAATCAAAGAAGCATATTCCAACTTGGAACGAACTAATGAAAAGTAAAGGACAGCTTCAGTTCTAAACTTTTGACAATTACAAAATAAAAATTCTAACATTTTATTTGCAGATTTAGTAATAGTATTAACATGAACATTAAAAGTTAGCTCTGAATCAAATATAACACCTAGATCTTTAGTTTAATCACACCTTACTAGTTCCTTATTATTAATGGCACGGTTAAATTTATTGTGTTGACTTTTCTGCTGAAACTTCTTATGTTGAGAAACAATTCATTGCGTATACACCAAATATATAAATTATTTAATTGTTCTTAAAGGAATAAAAAATCATGTATATCAGAAAATTCAAGAAATACTTTTAAATCATCTGTAAATAACAATTAAGAACAAGCGATATCATCAGTGACATCATTGATGAAATACAAGAAAAGTAGAGGACCCATATTGGACCCTTGAGGAACTCCCCTGAGGTGGCACATAATAAATTTGATGAAAAACCATTATAAGAAACAAATTGTTGTTGGCAAGATAAGTGTGAAAGGAAAAATGTTTCCATTGCTGATGAAAATCCAAATTGACCTAACTTAATAAAGATTACTTTTGGGTCGATTTTATCAAAAGCTTTTTCGAAATATGTTAAAACTACATCTACTTGACCACAATTATCTAAAGTCTCATGTAAAAACCAAGAAAAAAATGATGAATTAGAAACAGTTGAACGATTTTCCATAAAACAATGCTGAAGTACCGATAATAAACATTTAGTTAGAGGGTAAATTTTATTATAAATGCAAATTTCGAAAATCTTAGCAAAACTATTAAATAGAGATTGATCTCCTGACTTAAAAATTGGACATACACGTGCTGTTTTAAATTTATCTGGAAATATTCAAGTTTTTAATGATATGTTTCTGACAGGTAAAGAAAGGCAATGAACCTCAAATTTTTTTTCGGGGTAAAATCTTTATTTATGTAACCATCGAGTTGTCCTATTAGAGGGAATTTTAGATTTTACTTCATTAATAATTGTAGATATTCGGGCTTTTGATATTTTTGGGGAATATCGTTGTTTAGTTAAATTTCCATGCTTTTTTGGACCCAATCCACACCCGCTAAAGGGATTTATGAACATAAACAATTGTGAGTATGACTAATTTGTAATATTGAAGTGGATTCTTCAACTGAGGTTGCTGTGAGCTGTCTAGTTTTTCTTTGCATTTTGAAGGCTACCAGTTTAAACCTTTAAGAAAAAGGTATGTTTTGTATATATTTGGTAATATTGTACACCTTTTGATTGTCGATTTCTTTTATGTTTAGTTTAGTGTACCAGAATTTTAATTATTTGAGTTAATAATACTGTTTATAATTTTTGTTGAGCTAAAATGTAATTTTTCATTTAATAGTTTCTAGATTAAAATTTCATGGTTTATTATTTTTCTTTTTATTAATTTGGTCTTAACTATGAATTAATTAGGTAACTTCTTCCAATTTTGAAAGTGTTTAATATTTATTTTGTTTCAACATTAAAAGTTGATGTTTAGATATAGGTGCGGATATTCACATGATTTTTTTTATATATGTATATATTTTTGATTTCACTCTTTATGTAAAAGGTAGAAATTAGGATTAGGATCCCAATATTTTTGCATACCATCTTGCGCAAGCGTCCTTCGCCTGGTACCAAGCTAACGACCGACCGTGCTATCTGTTGATGAATTTATTTTCTTTTGGCTTAATGCATATATGACATACATTATTTTAATTTCTTACTATATTTAGCTATGTTAGTTTATTTATGAAATCATCAAAAATCAGAAGGTAAATTTGGATCTCTTACTATTGAGTTTCTTGTTGGTTTGTTTTTTAAATATAATTGTTTAAATTTAAATTGTTAATGATTGGGAAAATTAGAAATTTTTTTATAAAGGAGCATAAATTGAGGTTTGTCTTTTATTTCTTTCCTCTATTACTGGGATTGTGGAGAAATAGGAGCATAGTTTGGCCACTATATAGACCCAGTTGGCGCCTTTCATTTGTCTACTATTTCCGGAATTTTTAATAGTTATCCACCCCTATCTGTTGTCTGAGCGACGTCGAAGGCCCGAAAGTTGACACCGGAACAACCAAAATTTGTGTAACTAAAGTAGACAGGATATTCTTGATAAAAATATTTTTTTTTTATTTTCAGCTTTTAACCCGAGAACACCGATCAAGGAGAAGCGACAGCTTGGTGTTTTCAGTGTACCGTTTTGTAACGCGCATGTGCGAAAATAAGTTGTGTATCACTCAAAATTATGTTATCTGTCAAAGTCAGTCCAAGTTGTGTTTAGTACGTGAGCAATGTTAAGTGATATTTTTTGGTGTTTGTTTTGTGTAGTAATAAGATGAAGATTTTTACACACTTAGGTATTCTAATACAGATATAAGATGTGCTAAAAAAGTTATTAGGAAACTAAGAATTTTATCACATGTATAAATATTAAGTATAATGATTTAATCACTTTTGACATTTTATTTTTCATATGTAGGTATTGTATTTTGTGAAATACATGTTTTTCTTCTTTTAAATAAATTTAATAAACAATGAACTACAGATTTTGTTTATTTTATTTTGAAAGTATATTTAAAAAAATATAATAAATTCGCGTGTTTCAATTAGGATTGATCAAAGTGGGCGAAATCCCTTTATTATGGCTAAATTGTAAGTTACAATTATGTCAATATAAAGATGTTTTGCCCATTCATATTTACATTTATTGAATGAATCATACTAAAGTTGATTTTGGAAATATTGGTGCATACTTAAATAAGTACTATTTCTAAAAATTCGTCTATGCACACATAGTCCAATGGACGTCCAATTTAGATCTATTTGAGGGTCAGGACGTCCATATCCGAGCATCCAGTGTACGTCCGTTTATGCTAATTAAATTGACTGCTGAACATCGATACCCAGAGAATGTCTCTTTTTGGACTTAATTTTAAGTTTAGTAGTATTTTGACGTCCATCTTAGGTCATTATTTATTAAGTCTACCAGATAATACTCATCTATATATACTTCTTTTTTTTAATATAACTGGTCATCAAAAATTGACAAATTGAATCAAGTGGTTGTCGAGCTCGTCTAGCGATTGAAAGCGTAAAACGATAATGTCAAGCAATTTTGAATAAAAAATAAATAAATGGTGTATAGCGGTTTGCGAAAATAATAAACAAATTATTAATAATATAAAAGTGTTTGGTGAGTTGCGGTTCTGTAAAAAAAATGGGGATGTGGTCTCAATGGAAATATAATCCTGGACGTTTTTTGAATGTCCAGTATTCGACGTCCAAATATATTCCAGAATTGGACGTCCTCTGAATGGTCAAAAGTGTGCTATTTGTACACTTCACTGGACGTCCATTGGATGTCGGAAGTCCAGAAAACTCATTTTTGAACGTCTAGACATCCAAAATTGTATATCGAATGGACGTCCAATGGACATATTTGTATTGTCTGGGTGATAGCCAGGCCAGGTATTTAACTCTAAATACATAAACCTTAAATGACATCTCGTTTAACTTGGCGAGAAAACATTTGTTTCTACAGAAATGAGTGATAAACTTGAAAGTCCTTTTAATATAATATAAATCTAGAAATTCTAAAAATATGTAAGTACTTTTTAAACCTAAAAGCTTTGAAAATATATGCACATTGCAAATATTTAGTTGAACCTCTCAATATCTTTTTAATTGTTACCAAATTTTTTTTTGGCACCCTTAATTTTATTTATCTTATTTTTACTTAAGGAAAAGGTAATTTAATTTAAATATGGCGCTTTTACTACATTTTTAACAATAAATAAACCAAATATTAAACAAATTTTATAGATAAATTATAAAATAATAAACGTCTTTTACTTTTATAACAAATAATTAATTATTACATAATGAATTAAATTTTGGTGCCGAAATTTCAGCATTGCTATTAACCCTAACTACTTCAATGTAATTAAATCACATTGCAACATTTGCGCATGGACTATAACAATGATTTCAGATAGTTTACCAAACTATTTCGCTCAGTGTAGAAAATAAGCATGTTTTCTCAGCGTGCTAAGTTGTGTATCGAACAAAGTCATGCTGTGAAAAAGGTACATCCGATATCAAAGGCACCGACAGCTACTGTCGCTTCTCCTTGATCGGTATTCTCGGGTTTAACTTTAAGTAATTCCCTTCAGGAAGCTGCTTAGAACTTTTGGTAGGTTACACACTTACTACAGATCGAAAGGAAATTAGAAATCTATTAGATTTACAATAGTAAGAGCTTTTGTTTTTTCTTTGTTTTTGGTTTTTGTTTCTTTTTAATTTTTTGATTTTTTTTATTTATGTGGATTTTTCTTTTCTTTTTTTTTGATTTTGTGTTTTGTTTTTGTTTCTTTTTTTGGTTTGGATTTTTGTTTTTTCTTATTTTTTAGTGTTTCTTTTTTTAAATAAAAGTTTAAACATTCTTACTTATTACAGATAGTTTTTTTTTTGTTTTCTTTGTTTTTTTTTGTTCTTTTTTCTTTTTGTTTTTTGTTCATTTTTGTTTGTTTTCGTTTGTTTTTATTTATTTTTTGTTTGGTTTTTTATTTTTTTGTTGTTTTTCGTTCTATTTTTATTTTTTTTATTTATGTGGATTTTTCTTTTTTTCTGATTTTTTGTTTTGTTTTTTTTTGTTTTTTTTTTTTCGTGTTTCTTTGTTTTTTGGTTCTTTTGTTTATTTTTGTTTTTTCCTTTTTCATTGTTTTTTATTTTTCTTTTTTTTTGGTTTTTCTTTGGTTTTTATTTTTCTTTTTTTTTGTTTTTTCTTTGTTTTTAATTTTCTTTTTCTTTTTTGTTTTTTTTTTTGTTTTTTTGTTTGTTTTTTGTTTGTTTTCGTTTGTGTTTATTTATTTTTTTTGTTTCTTTTTTTAGTCTTGCTTTTTGCTTTTTTTTTGGTTCTGTTTTTATTTTGTTAATAATTTAATATGATTAAAATAAATAATAAAAATGTTTAAATGTTTTTATACAATCTTTAATTTAAATAATATACATTTTCTGAATAAAAAAGTAAAATTTCAAATAATAAACAAAACCTATAAAGTTGGTCTTTAATCATGGGAAACAAAACAAGAGAGATCAGTCCGTAATTCTAAAGTAAAAAATTAAAAAAAACTAACACTCTTTTAGATGGCCGTGACTAATAATTATTCTTGCTCCGGCTGAAGCATACATTATTATTGATATTCTAATAAAATTTTCTAATTTTATGTAATAGGTAAAATGTTTAGGTTTTATAAAGCTTACTTAACATAATTAAATTCAGTATTTCTAAAATCATTAACAAAATAAATATGGGAAATACACAAAGTATTTTTTGCACATTTCAAAATGCGACAATAATTTTAAAATTAATAGCATAACTAAATAGATCAGAATTATTGCAATATAGACAGACACATTAAAGTATTGAAACTTTGTATAAGAGTTTTAATAGAAAATATTTAGATATACTTGTGAGTCGTATATTGTCTAATTAATAAGTTTTCCGTTTATATTTCATTTTTCTTTTAAAAAACTGTTCCAACTAAAGATTGTTAAACGGTGTTTTCACTTTAAATAATAAAGTTAGAATCCTCGCTTTAACTGATTAAATTCGTTACTAAAATAATTTACTTCATTGAAACTACTTATAAGTTTATTTCAGAGAAATCTAAGAACTGAAACTAATTTCGCAACTGTCAAAAACCTTTACCATTTAATTTTTGTACCTTACCAGTAATTGATGATACTTTAAAAAATTTCATTTAATAATTAAAAAAAAATACTTATAGTTGCATGTTTAGAAATTTTCTGAGATTAGGAGGAATTAAAAAAAAAAACATCCTAACGTACTAAATCTATTTTCAAATATTGCGTTGAAATTGTAAATTATGTCTTGTCAAACCGTTCACAATTTTTATTTTACCTTTTCATAATATTTTACATACACTTTTAAGGGACTTTCTTATTTTTCTTTCAATTCCTGATCCCACGGCATTTATTTGTTATATAGTATGGCCATTTGGTAGTTGTACCTGGAAAGAGTAAAGAATTTTTTTTATAAAAATTAGTTCTAATGTATAGAGCAAAGGTCACTTAATTATATTCCTCTGCTCTTGGTTTTTCTTTTACTAATACAACATTATTAAGCTCTTGACTTTAATGGCTACTTAACCACTTGGATATGGGTCTTTACTTTTTTATGGTTTATGTGGTACAATTTCGTATCTTATGGATTTATATGGCATTAAAAGTAAAAATAAAACAAGTATTTAGTACAGAACTAACTATATGCTATCAGACAACATAATAATTCAATAATTAATTTAAGGAAAACATAAAATAATCTTACTTATAACATGGATTTCCCATAAGAGATTTACTCTAATAGAATTCTTAAAAAAGACAAATATAATGATTAAAATTGTACATGAAATAGAAAGTTATAAAGCCAGATACAAAACTGATATGATAAATAACACCCCATTGTTGTAATTAAATAAATTAAATAAGATTCCAAATAATGAGTTAACCTTAAAACTAAATTAAAGAAAAATGATAAAATAAAATGCTTTTATCTACTCCTAAGCTTAACTAAAAACATAAAATAAACTAGAAACATGATTTGGCATATTAATTACATAGTTTTAATTAATACAAATCAAGTTAAAGGCATTTTATAGTAACGAAAAATGTTACATTTCATTTGTAAATGATAATCTTAATGATGGACTTTATGATGTAAAAAAAAATACCAAACGACTTTAAAAATAAAGCTCTTTTAGAGATATATAATAAAAAAAACAGTGAGTGAATAAAAAAATTTAAGAAAATTTTGATTTAACCTATGTATTTCTAGAACAATTTTCCAAAAATTGTATCTAGTTGGCTGTGAAATGTAAGTTCTACAAAATTGATTTCGCCGGCAAGAGCGAGGAGTTGGTCAAAAACACTTGTATCGATAACTAGTTAAAATATACAAAAGAAAAAACAATTGCTATCGTTACACTACCACCTTAGAGAGAAACGGAAAATAAGAAATTCTAAAAAAAAAATCGGTGAAACAGATAATAAACACTAAACATACTTACAATTTAAAACAGTATATAAGCAAGAAAATATAAGGGCCCCAAGAAAAACGACGAATGTTCCAGGTTCCTGTATATATATATATATATATATATATATATATATATATATATATATATATATATATATATATATATATATATATATATATATATATATCAAGGACTCCAGTTGGATGGAATATCTCAAGTCTTGTGCGCAAAATAGTGACATCAATCCAGTATTATAGTGAAGTTAGTTCTCCGATCAAGGTACCTAAAATTAAACTTTAATTAATAAATAATGGTATAATCATATCCATAAGACAAAGAAAAGAAAATTTTAAATAAGTATTCTTAAATCTGATAAGACTTTTAATAGACAGGTTATATTTTGTTTTAATATTTAATAAAGATAATACTTACCATGATGTTAAATAACATCTTCATGAATTATTGTCATTGATATTATAATATTATGATATTATAATAAAGCTAAGTGATTATTATTATACGATCTAACGCCATTTAGTTGTTGAAGTGGAATACAAAGATATGACTGTCTGTCAAGTCATATTTCGGAAAGTTTTGACAGGTAAACTGCGGCAAATTTGAATACAATAATTGTTTTTTTACTTGTATTATTTCTTTTTATATATAAAAAAGGGAAACATTTAATTTATTTAATGGTTAAATAAATACAATAATATAATAGTGTGTTTTAAATATAATAATATATTTTGATAAACTATTTATTATTAATCAATTAACAAATAAAAAGCAGGCTGCCCCATCTACGAATAACTGTTTAAACCCTACCTAGAGGTAAGAGAGTTTGCTCTAAGTATAAATATTTCATAGTCAACAGTAAGTTCTGTCTAGGAATACGCTATCCGGGACGATGAAATAAATAATTGACGCTGATATTATTTTTTAAATTATATTAAAGATGACCCAGGCAGCACACTTTGGTATAAATTACGTATTTTTTTAGCTATTGCCGTACGTATGAATACGGTTGATGTACTACCAAATATATTCATGAAAATGTTCGCCTTATAAACATATATTATTTGTCATAATATATAAACGTCGATTACTAAGAATTTATTCACCTATAATTAAACGTTTTTTCTATACGTCTATATTAGATTTATAGTTGTAGTATATTTATACGAATCCACTTTCGTATAAAAGACGTTTTTCTATGTACTACAATATACGTATGGATACCGTTGATATGCTACCCATTATATACGTGATATACGTGAAAATGTCCGCCCTATAAACGTATATATTTTTTATACGTCAACATTACTACTTTATCTGCCTTTAGTTATCCTGTTTTACTATACGTCTATATTAGATTTATCTTATATATATTTGTATGATTTTTATTAATATGTAAAATGCGTTACCTGATATTGTTTTAAATGTTTTTCAAACACTAAATAAAGTGATCAAAACAAAATTTCTAAAAGAGGTAATTGAAAAATGTTAATATTTCTTAAATGACAGTTTGGATTTCTTCCATAGCAGGTGTGTATACCAGAACTAGGCATTACTCGTGTTTCTATTTTAGTTGTAATTGGCCTAAATATTTAGGAAATATTTTGATCACTTGTTATATGTACAGAACAATAATTTATTAAAAAAAACAATAAAATACTAAAAAATAAATAAGTACTAAATAATAAACACTAAAATACTGAATAACAAACTAAACGGAACTTTTCTTTAAATAATAAAAAATATATATCAAAATTAAAATCTTAGCTTAACACTTTGGATGTGTTGTGTCCTAGACGGGCTTTAGCTAACTTAAGCCAATCTTGCATGGCACACCTAATTGTTCGGTCGGTTAAGTCGCTTGGTTCACCCCCATTCCTATAACCAAAATGTAACTCAATTTCAGGTGAAATATTTTCTAAAAGCTCCGAAGTTAAATTTGTATTATTTTCTTGGAAATTATTATAAATAATAGAATCAGATGATATATTAGTGTCCGAAGCTTTATTAATGTTATCTTCATTGGGAATAATAAAAATTTGATTTGATTTTAAAGCATCTTGAACATTTTCTGCTATTTTTCTACGTAGATGACGCCGAGACAGTGTTATTTTAGACATTTTATTAAATAAAAAACAACTGACCAATAAAAAGGAACACAAGTAGCCAGAAAATACGTATAAAAATAAAAGAAACAAAAGTAAGGTTATGTTTTGGAGTTTCTATAAGCATTTACACACTGTACCTAGCTATACAACAGTAGTTATTGTAAAATGCAACAATTATTAAAGGAGTAGCTAAACTAAAACATTAATAGAAACTTACCTATGCTTTTAATCAATATCGTAAAAGCCGCGACGCCAAAACAGCATGCAATGCAACAAAACGTGTACACAAATGAAAATGGACGAACCTGGTGCTGCCACAAACCATTCCCTACATAACACTAAACAATAATACTACACATACGCATGAGTAGAAATGAGAAAAGACCGTATCACTAGAACGTCATCCTCCATCCGCCATCTAAAAATAGTTATGTGTTTATGGGGAATTTGTTATAAATATTACAGGTAATATAATTAAAAAAATATGGATATAATGTAAATAAATATATCTATAAGCTTTTAATTTAAATTAACCGAAATATATACATATTATTTTCTTATGTCTACTAGTTCATCTTAAACTGGTAATATTCATTTAAGGTGACTTACATTTAAACGTTGAATAATATAGGTATATTAACAAGTATCGACAAACAAAAGCATTTAATTTATCTGTTAAAAAACGTTAAGTATAAAAATAGTAGATGGTAAACGTTTAAAAAGTCAACCAAGGCCAAATTTAAACGGGAATTATAAACGAAGAACACATATTGTTATATTATGTAAATTTATACGAATTTAATTTAAATAAACCTAAATGTATATTTAGGCCCACTGTATATAAATAGTTCATCGCAAACTAAAATTAGTCGTATATTGTTAACTATATTTAAACGTAGAAAAATTTACACTTATATACCATAGGATGTATATAAAAAACGTATAATATATCGTTTAAAACACGGTATGTATAATAATAGTAAACTGTAAACGTATACGGAATCAACCAATACCAAAATTAAACGAGTATTACGTATAAAATACGTAAGTTTTACTAGTGTGTGCTGCCTGGGTATGGTTTCACTTAAATCATATTAAAAGTTACCATATCAAATGGCGTCCCACGTTGGGCCCCATTATGCACGAATTCATAAATATGCATTCCAAATTTCATAAAAAAATATTAAAAAATAGGCCTGGAATCTTGGAATTACTTTTAAGTCAATTTTAGCACATGGATAACGCTCTTAAGTGATTTAATTAATTTCACTTTTTAATTTTGTATATAGTTTTTTGAGCTGCATTTTTAAAATTAATTTAGTTGATATATTAATTTTTTTATTTTATATGCGATTATTACCGTACTTACCTTTTTAAAACTAACGAAAAATGTATGATTTTTGATTATTTTTTTTTATAATGTAATATGAAAAATTTTAATAAACTTTTTATTTGTTCGATTTATGGTCTAGGTGTATGTACCTAATATGCCAGTCTTAGTTTTTGTGTTGTAAATTCTCAATCAGGTGTGTTATGTATAGGCTTTGTTACTGTTTCCCAGCGCCACTTAAGAAACAGCATTGTTAATTAGAACTCAACAGTGAATGGTCGAGTGAAGAATCCATAAACTTATAATTTTATTAACAACTTGGCAACGTTTGTTATTTTTAAGACAAACTGTCATTTAGAGTAATTGTTTTGTAATTATAAAATATAAAATTAAGATTTTTAATTAACTTTTTTCATATTTTTTTTTTTATTATTATAGAAACTAGTTACTTTTGAGTGTTTAAAAATTTTTGTGAATTTCGCACCTCAGGATCTTTCACCGGACCCAAAGTTTTATTATTTAGGTATATCTACCATTTTTTATGATTCCTTTAAGCTCTGAAATTCTATTTTGAATACACACTTATGGTATTAAATTAGTTATCAATACAAATTTGTAATTATTTGTGAATAAAGAATTGTTCAGTAATTAATTAAGTACTTACATTTTAAATTTCTGCTTCCATAGTATTTTAATCAATTATAATTAAATTTTAATTCAAAGCATCCGTACCTCATTATTCTTACTGATGAACTCCTGATTTAATTTAAAATACAGAGTTTGTGTACTTTAATTTCATCAATCATTCATCAATGAATTTCCGATGAGCTATACATTTTTTTATGGTTGAGCAACTTTGATACCGATCAAATATTGGTTTTTACGAGTTAGGTGATATGCAATTCAATCAAAAACTAAATGAAATATTTTTATACTCGAAATTCATGTATAATTAATTTTTGTGTTTTTCATATATTCAGTCTGAATTCATGCCGAGAAGGCTTACGGCGTATGTTATTTTTGTTGATATGGAAATTTAAAGACAGAAGGGGATCTGCACATTGTGTTTATTGATGTCATAAATTTCAATCCTTAAACAACAAGACAAACAGGTGAAAGCAAGAGATGAAAAAAGAAGCCACCAGGGATCCAGAATGTGTGATTTAGTTTTAGACATTGATTATGTTATGTTTACTCCCAATATATTGTAGCAAAATTCCCTAGTTAAATATTGAAAAGAAAGAAGTGCAGCAATCTAATTTGCAGAAAGTAATACAGGTTCAAAAGGTAGGCATTTTATTTATACCTCATATTCAACCAGAGGTGTAACATGTTGGAAATAAAAAAATTAACTTGTATTTATATTATAAGTAGGTACTTTATTGATCTTTTTAGTTATAAAGCCAGTTCAAAGCGTAAAAATTAAAATAAATAAGTAACAATAAATAAGTCACAAAAAAACATACTAAAATAAACTGAATGAAATCGTTTACATAATAAAATGGGTGGTTTTTTTAATGCCGCAAAATAAAACAAAATGATGTACATGTATAACAAAATAGTAGTGTTGTAAAATAAATAAGTGTTTAAATACATTAATAATTAATAAACTGTTGTTTAAAATAAACAGACATCACAGTACATTTTTCTATTTATTGCTAGTTAATATAAAAAATTAGATAATTTTTATTTATTATAATTATTATACTTATCAGTAGAGCTAGGAATATATGCAAAACGCCATTTTTTGTATATATTGCATATATATACAATTTTTGATTTTGAATGCATATATTGACATTTTGTTATTTTTTTGGCATATATATGACGTACTAATTGGCTGGACATATTAAAATTATGAGTTTTGGACCAAAATAATATTTTGTGAAATGCCTTTACAGGTCGATTTCCTAAAATTTTAAAGGATTAACTTTTTCCTGCAATAAATTACGGTTAATGGTGTAGGTACTTGAGAGGATTCATTTATAAACACCCTCCTTTAACCAACAAATTTTGCTAAATATCCTTTCAGGTAGTTGTATTAATATCTTCAAATTTCTGAATGACTCAGTTTACTTTCAACTTCATTTCAGTCTTTATTGTTGTGTTGTGTTAACCAGTGTGAAAAGTGGCAAAATTAATTGAGTCGTGGGTAAAATCTTATTCAGATTTTGTTGTAGAAGGTGATAACCAGGTGTTTTGTAAAACATGTTCTAAAATTGTAAGTACTTTTTTATTTTATAATTTATTTTGACCTTTCACAATGGTAAATCAAACGACAGTAAATTATTATTGCAACTCACAGTTAAAAAAAAGTAGGGCAACTTTACAACGTACGCATTTATTTAATTTAATTAAAACTTCAACATCTACAGGAATTTATTTGTTTTAGATTCCATGTAAAAAAAGTTTCAAATCGACCAACACGCGAAAACACCCTCACATATAGCAAAGCAGAAATCTAAAGACACTCGCAGACAAAGTCAACTTCCCTTGATACAATGTATAGAATCTGGATCGTCTAAAAGTGAACAAGCTATTTTTAATGAAGATTTATGTAAAGCTTTAGTGACTTCGAATATCCCTTTATTACGATTAAATAATCCAAATCTCCGATCATTTTTGAAAAAATACTGTAAATTTAATATTCCAGAGCAAAGTATATTACGCAAACGTGGTGTTGACAGTTTGTACATTGAGACACGTGACAAAATTCGTGAGATTACCATGGAAACCATTTCTACATTATTGATGAAACAACAGGCTCTTGTGGTCGATATATACTATATAGCCCCTTTAATGATAGGTTTATTACGCGAAGAAATGCAAATTGGTCCATATCTAATTGCTTCAAAGCAATTAGATAAAACAAATAACTTGACAATAACTCGGTTTATCCAGATAGAATTGTCTTCCTTTTTTCTTCCGGAAGCCGTTCCAACAGAAAAATGTTTATTGCTGTTATCCGATGCTGCTCCGTACATGGTAAAAGCCGCACAAAATTTAAAAATGTTTTATGAAAAACTTATCCATGTTACATGTTTGGCTCATGGCCTTAACAAAGTTACAGAAGAAATTAGGGTCTAACTTTCCTTTAATAAATGATTTAATTAGTAATGTAAAAAAAATATTTCTTAAAGCTCCTCTAAGAACTCAATTGTACAAAGAAAATTTCCTAAATTACAGATGCCACCGGAACCTGTGAATACTCGGTAGGGTATCTGGCTTAAAGCTACCTTTTTTACGCAGATAATTATGAAAACATTAAAGAAATCATATTTGATTTTGATGATTCATCTAAGGGAATATCTAATACAAAGAAGTTGTTTCAAAATCACATATTACCAAAGCAATTAGTGTTTTTAAAAAATTATGCATTTGTACCCAAAATTATATTAGATTTAGAACAAAAAAATTTACCTTTGGTGACTTCGGTAAATTTAATTAAGACGTTTGAATCAGAGTGTAAAAAATGTCCAGGGCGATATTGGAAAGACGATTTTTCATAAATTTTCAAATGTAATTTTAAAAAATGAAGGATTTATTGTGTTAAGAAACCTTGCTAATATTTATTCTGGTAACTTTGAAGATATTAATATTATTCGTCCAGATATTTCAGGAAAATTTAAGTTTGCACCTATTACTTCTGTAGATGTCGAAAGGCGTTTTTCTTTGTACAAGTACATACTTACTGATAGGAGACAATCATTTAATACAGATAATTTAGAAAAACATCTAATTGTTTATTCGTTTTATAATAATGTCGATTTGTAAATAAAATTAGTTAATAATTAAATAATTATTAAGTATTATATCGAGGGCTTAGTGTCAAACAACACTAACTACAAAATTGTCATATTGCATAAATAGCGAAAAACTGTATCAACTGATGTTTCACTTGCTTTAGAAAATAAGTTACTAGGAATATGTTAACAAAAAAAAATCAACTTTAACTTTAACACTTTTAGAAGGTATAGATAGATATGGTAAGCTTTTTGTAATAAATACTCCCAATTAAAAAATAATGATTAATAAATGTGAAGATAACGTTGTTTGACATTTATCAATTTAGGTGCGAAAACGTTAATGTCCAAGATGATATTTAGTAATTTATTTGATATAACGTTTATTCCCAGTATTTTTAAGAAAATTATTGTTTAAAATTATATTTGAGAAGAATTTTTATTAATTTAATATTGCATTACAAAATATTAAAACTTATAAAAAATGGTGCGTTAAGACATAATATTTTTATCTACAAATCTTCGTTGTCATCTTCATTCTGATGTCCTTCTTGAAGACTGTAGTAAAAAATATGGTAAGGTTCTTTTATGATACCTTTTCGACACAGCTCGTGTAAGCCTGCCAACTTGTTCTTGTCAATAGGAATGGGACCATTATATTTTTGTTTAAGTTCCGCATTCTTAAGATCAAATAACCTACTTGGTCGTCTTTGTATTTTAAACTTGTGAAAATTTCTAGTATTAAAATTATACTTAAAATAAATATGATTAGTGTCATCTTTTCTGTACTGAAACCATACAATATTTAACAGCATTATTTATTAAGCCTACCAGATAATACTCATCTATAATATATACTTCTTTTTTTAATATTAAAAATTGACAAATTGAATCTATTGCATTTCATTCTATCAGCAGAAGTTTGAAATCTTATTTAATTATAACTGTATCTAGTAAAAAGTTTTCAAGTGGTTCCTTGGTCGAGCTCGTTTAGCAATTCAAAGCGTAAAACGATAATGGATGTGTCGTGACTTCGATGCCCGCTCAGGTCAAGCAATTTTTAATCAAAAAAAATAAATGGTGTATAGCTGTTTGTGAAAATAATAAACAAATTATTAATAATATAAAATAGTGTGTGGTAAGTTGCGGTTCTGTAAAAAAGTAGGGATGTGGTCTCAATGGAAATATAATCCTGGACGTTTTTTGAATGTCCAGTATTCGACGTCCAAATATATTCCAGAATTGAACGTCCTCTGAATAGTCAAAACTGTGCCATTTGTATACTTCACTGGACGTCCATTGGATGTCGGAAGTCCAGAAAAAACCAATTTTTGGACGTCTAGACATCCAAAATTGTATATCGAATGGACGTCCAATGGACATATTTGTTTTGTATGGGTGATAGCCAGGCCAGGTATTTAACTCTAAATACATAAACCTTAAATGACATCTGGCTTAACTTGGCGAGAAAACACTTGTTTATACAGAAATGAGTGATAAACTTTAAAGTCCTTTTAATATAATATAAATCCAGAAATTCTAAAAATATGTAAGTACTTTTTAAATCTAAAAGTTTTGAAAATATAAGCACATTGCAAATATTTAGTTAAATCTCTCAAACTTAATGTCTTTTTTATTGTTACCTAAATTTTTTTTGGCACCCTTAATTTTGTTTACCTTATTTTTACTTAAAGACAAGGTAATTTAATTTAAAAATGGGGCTTTTATTACATTTTTAACAATAAATAAACCAAATATTGAACAAATTTTATAAATAAACTATAAAATATTAAACGTCTTTTACTTTTACAACAAATAATTAATTATTACATAATAAATTATATTTTGGTGCCGAAATTTCACCATTGCTATTAACCCTAACTACTTCAATGTAATTAAATCACATTACAACATTTGCGCATGGACTATAACAATGATTTCAGATAATTTGTCAAACTATTTCGCTCAGTGTAGAAATTATGCATGTTTTCTCAGCGTGCTAAGTTGTGTATCAATCAAAGTCATGCTGTGAAAAAGGTACATCCGATATCAAAGGCACCGACAGCTACTGTCGCTTCTCCTTAATCGTTATTCTCGGGTGTAAACCATGTACGACCACGATGAATGGCATTTTTAATGATGAATACACGATGTACACTCTTATTAAATCATATTATAATAACAAAACATGCTCTATAAAATCAACAAATAAAGACCTGCCAACCACACAACTTATATAATTTTACATTAATTTTTAGGTACTTACCAGATTGTCAGCTGTATTTTCACGAAAACTTTCATTATCATTCGGGATAACAATAGTGCAGTTTCTATTATCAGTAGATCGCGATGCACTATTCACGTATAGAGTACATTTATTTAATGCTGCCTGAAGAATTTTTTGATTTCTCTTCATTTTTAATACCTTTACAGAATCAAAGTTTTAACATTAAAAAGCACTTACATAACCTATACTACCTACATACCCTTCCAAAGACAAAAATCGACTGAAGGGCTTCAACTATATCTTTAACTTCTACACAAAATTTTAAAGTAGAACGACGTTATTGACATACTAACGTGTAACTCCTAAGAGTCAAAGAACGTTAACAGCTCATAACGTACTTTGAGTCTTAATCAAACAGAAATAATAAAACACTAACTCTTTTAACGTTGTTTGTTATTAAGTGGGTAACCATAAATTGTAGTTAAAGTTAAGTCTATCTTAGATACCAATTACAGGAGAGATAAGATTGTTTGTCACATAACAAATAAGGATTTTTTAAGTGCAAAAAAGCATTAAGCTAAAAAATGCAATTTTTGTAGTTAGTGTTGTTTGACACTAAGCCCTCGATATTAGGTATTGTAAAATAAAACAAATAGTAAATATTAATAAACTATTTCGATCAAATAACAAATTACTCTTATTGCATATGCTCTGCATATTTTTCAATTTTTTACGCATATATTGAAGTATTTTGCGGCATATATATGCGCATATTTAACTACTTTTTGGGTGCATATATTCCTAGGTCTACTTATCAGTATGAGATTATTTAATTTATTTTGACATTTTCTTGCATCATAATAATATGTACACATAAAAGTATATCTCGTTAATAAATATATAATATTATTTTTAACCGATTTTGCCCTGTTTGCTGCTCTTTGATCTCGCCAAAATTTTGAAGTTCGGAGTTATATTTTTTAGTTCCACTAAACCTAAATGGGGTCTAAAAAGAAATAATTAATCAAAAAATATACTTTCTCGTTTTTCCCCTTGATACGCTCCTGTCAGTAATCCAACATCGAAATGTGTGTGGACGTAATCCTTAACTTGAAGAACATTCGATGATCACTTCTTGAACATCTCCCTCTCTGAGATTTCCTCTCCACGTGAAAACTAAAGGCCATTCCGTGTTGGTAAACTCTCAGAGTTCTAAATAATGACTGTTCGACGAAAAACCAGAAGTGTTTTATCAAGATTTCCATTAGGAAGATGAGAAGGGACGATCGCAGTCCTTAGGGCAACTAAAAACCCGACATCCTACGCCATTTGATCTCCAATTAGTCCCGGAGGAGGTTTTATCATAATTCTTGGCTCGTGATCGAGAAAGCCAAAGGATCTGTTTGTAGTATTGTATTTAGGAATATCGAATCTCGCTTGTTAGATCTTTAAACTAAGGAAATGCTCTTCTTCCGATAAAACTGCAGAATATAATTAACAAAGATTTAGAAAATGACAATGGAATTTCTCTAGAAATATTTTCTACGTTTTTAATGAACGGTGAAATTTTAAATTTTATCGGCATTACATATATAAATAATACGAAAACGTAGAAGGACCATATAGGGTGTTTATTAATTAAGTGCCGATACTTAAGGGTGTGAATCCTTAAGTGATTTTAAAAAGAAAAGTTAATATCAAAATATGTCGTAACTCACTTAATTTTTGAGCTACAGTTTTAAGAAAAAAATTACTTTTTTATCATAATTTTTTTATCACTCCAGATATTTCTATAAAATTTTGTACACACGTTTTAACAATTAAGGAGCATTTTTTGACGTATAAGATTTTTTTAAATTTTTACCAGTGACGTTCGTACGGGGTTTGAACTGAATATTTTTGAAGAAAAAATGGTGCGCCACTACTTTTTCTGAAAACCAAAATTATTTTTGAAATCATCATTAATTTTGGAGCAAACTTGGTTTATAGACTTACTTTCGTACGATGCACCGTTTTCGCATAAAAAAATAAAAACCATTGTAGTGGTTGGTCAAATTTTTTCCTTAAATTCATTGATACCTACTTCTTTTGATATTTTGTTGAAATCTGGTAGGCACCCACCATGCGTGGAAACATTTTTTTGTGACAAAAATTAATTTTCTACGTTTTGAATAGAAAAAAATGGTAAGCGCAATATTGCCCTCTTAAAGCAAATGAAATAAACATTAGTAGGCTGGGTAAAGCGTCATCATTTTTGACGTTTCTTTTCATAAAGACAATAAAGTTGACATTGATTTTACATTATTAAATTATTATTATTAGAGTAAGAGTTAAAATCTGAAAAAAAAAAATGGTAAATTTTACGAATAGTGAATTAGCTGACATGCATTTTAGTTATGGGCTTGCAGACGGAAATGCATACAAAGCCAGACGGATATACCAAGAGCGGTATCCAAATCGCGTACTACCCGATCCGAGAACATTTTCTAGGATTCATAGACGTCTTCACGAGACCGGAACTTTAAAAGTAGACCACAAGGCTAAAGGAGTCCATCAAACAGTAAGAACACCGGAACTTGAAGAAGAAATTGTACATGAAATTGAGGAGAACCCCGAAACTAGCACGAGGAGAATCGCGTCAACATTTAATGTTTCACATGTACTTGTTTGGAAAATTCTCATCGAAAATTTGTTATACCCATATCACATTCAAAGAGTCCAGGCATTACTCCCTAGAGATTTCCCATTGCGCATTAATTTCTGTGAGTGGTTTCTTCAAAACCTGCTGCAAAATCCATTATTTGACAGGCACATTCTTTTTACCGATGAAGCTAATTTTTCTCGAAACTCAATAATAAATTTCCATAATAACCATTTATGGGCGGATGAAAACACTTATGCAATTGTTGAGTCAAATCATCAAGAACAGTTCTCATTAAATGTTTGGGCTGGCATTATTGATGATTATTTGATAGGTCCATTTTTTCTCCCAAGAAGACTTGATGGACAATCATATTTACACTTCCTTGAAGATGATCTACCGCCAATGCTTGAAGACCTTCCTCTTTTATTAAGAAACCAGATGTGGCTAATGCACGATGGTGCGCCTCCACATTTTAGTTTACGAGTGCGTGAATTTTTAAATCACACCTATCGCAATCGGTGGATAGGTCGCGGAGGAACGCAGTCATGGCCGCCTAGATCTCCCGACCTTAATAGTTTAGACTTCTTTATCTGGGGGCATCTGAAAAGCTTAGTGTACGCAGTGCCGATTCAAACCGAAGAAGAGTTACGAAATCGTATAACAGTCTGCTGCCAAACCATAAGAAACACCCCAGGAATCTTTGAAAATGTGCGTCAGTCTATGCGAAGAAGAGTAGATGCTTGCATACGTGTGGGTGGAGGACACTTCCAACAATTACTGAAAATAATTTGGATTCTTTATTTTGTTTGTATTCTCTTGTAATTTCGTTTTAGATTCAAGATTTTGAATTTTTATTTTACTATAAATAAATCCCGATTTTTAAAATACATAAAATTTAAAAAAATCAGAGGTGTACGTTTTTTTTTCTATCCAAACATTCAATATGATGCCTACGTGGCCGTCACTGGTGGAAGTAGAAAATTAATTTTTGCCCCAAAATAAGTGTTTTCACGCATGGTGGGTGCCTACCAAATTTCAACAAAAAATCAAAAGCAACTTAAAAAAAAAATTGGTTTTTATTTTTTTACGCTAACACAGTGCATCGTACGAAAGCAAGTCTATGGGCCAAATTTGATCAAAAATAAATAAATATTTCAAAAATAATTTTGGATTTTAGAAAAAGCAGTGGCGTATCAATTTTTTCTTCAAAAATATTCAGTTCAAACCCCGTACGGAAGTCACTGGTAAAAATTTAAAAAAAACTTACACGTCAAAAAATGCTCCTTAATGATTAAAAGGTGTTAACAAAATTTCATAGAAATATCTGCAGTGATAAGAAAATTATGAAAAAAAAAATATTTTTTTCTTAAAACTGTAACACCCTGTAGCTCAAAAATTAAGAGATTTACGACATTTGTTGATATTAACTTTTCTTTTAAAAATTACCCAAGGATTCACACCCTTAAGTATCGGCACTCAATTAATAAACACCCTATATTTTTTTATTTCACCGACTTTTAACTCGGTGATAAAAATATTAGATTATTTTGTGTAAGAACTCAAAATAATAGATAACTTGGACTTGGTTTTTGCTACTTTTTAGTCAGAAAAATATTGTTATGGAACCAATTTATATATAATTTAAAATAATTAGTTTTTTTTATGTTTAAAAGAATATAAATTAAATTTATTATGGGAAAGTAAGTAATTATATCACCCACCATACCAAAAATGTATTTTAGTCTGGAGGACTTTTGGTAGTTTTAGTTAGATTGGTGAACCATTTAAAATTTTAAATAATATATATCTATATAAGCGAAATACTACTAACTGACTTATCACGAGATCTTTAAAACTGTTACAGGTTTAAATCGATGAATTATAAATTAATACATTAACCACTAAGTACACTGAGAGAATTATATTTAAAAAGTTTTTTTTTGAGAAATTTCTTGCTACCACAAATAAATTTTCAGCTACAATTAAAAAAATACATTCATGCAACTAAATAAAATTCTTTTTTAACGTAGTTTTGTCGCCATACAAAAAAAAATTGTTACCTTTGCAAATATTTTTTTTTTCAGTCTATAGAACCAGCAAAAATAATTTTTGCTCTTAAAAATAGTTTTTAATAACTAAACATTTATTTTCTGTCGTATAAATTCAAAATATTAATACGTATATTTTCCATCATAACAATTCGCTTTTTATGTCCAATAAAAAATATCTTTAGAAAATAACGGTCGGTTTCGATCGAGAGCTTTCTCGTCTAAGCTCGAGAAAATTTTCGTGTATTCAGCGTACTCCGTTCAGTCCGTTCCCGGTATATCGGCAGGCACAGACATGAACAAGCCGGTGATTGATTTGTCATTTTAGTTATAATTACTGTTATGTGAGTTATTTCATTATTCAGTCATGCTCTAACCCTACAAGTCCCTTTCTGTCTTATTTGGCCTTTGAGGCTCAACTTGTCCGATTATTATACATAATTAAACCCCTTAAGACCAAACCTATGGGACGACTATGGTGGAGATACTTTCGCGAACATTCCAGAGTCAACGAGATACTATTTCTAGAACGTGATAACGTTTCTGGTACATACTGGCAATTTTGGTGGGGGAGCATTCTAGACCACCAATTTGTATATAAATTGGTGGAGGAGAGCCATCAGAATCAGTTAGTATATGGACAGTGAAGATAAATAGTAATTAGTAGATAGACAGTAGTAAATATAAATAGTGATCAGTTTAAAGACATTCGAAGTATATATAAATTAAAATAGTTGTGTTATAAAATAAATAAGTGTTTAAATAAATTAATAATAAATAAACTGTTGTTTGAAAATAAACAAACACCACATTACCAAGCCGCCAGCAAAAATCCACGTTACGTTGACAAATCGTAGGTCTGACGCCATTTTTGCAATAATTGTACATAAGTTGTGCTCGTTTTCCAATGGATTACACAGAGAAGCTGACTAATTGGGGACTTCATGATTTTGTTGGAAATTTTAAGGGTAAGTACATAACGTATAATATAAAAGTATTTTATATCTACTAATTTATCGGTTTCAAAGGTATTGACCCCTCACTTTAACGTTAATTAAGGAAAAAACAGTAGATAAAGCGAAAAATCTTGCAGTTTTTTCATTAAGATATCAGAAATTCCTTTTTCTATTTTGATGGAACTTGGAGGCTATTTTGAGTACTGAGGGTTAAATGTTTAAGATTAAAATTATTTGGTCCAGTGACGTTAACAGATATTTCTAACAAAACACATATATGGCAGTGTTTTTTGATATTTTTATTAAATTAAGAAATAGAAAACAAAAATGTTTTGTAATTACTTTTTTTGTACCACTTTTTGGCAAATTAAACATCCACATCTGTAGAGCGTTTAGGTATACATGAAATAACCTAGAATAAGAAATAAGAAATAGCAGACAAGATGGCAAACTTTAATTTTTTTAGGTATACCTTATTTTATTTAATTTTGTTTGGAAATTGATAATGCACATGCCCCAAATGTTTTCTGTTTTAATTGTTCCGGCTTAAGTTTTTTAATGAATTTTAAGAGTTTTACATTCGGGAGACTGAGTTATTTTTTGCAACAATTAAAACTGCCTGTTCAAGGCAACAAAATACTTTTTAACTGCAAGAAAAATACTGTTTAACCATTAAAAACCTACTTTTGAACCATAAAAAACTACTTTTTAGTGAGTAAAATTTTACTTTCTAACCACTGAAATTAATAAAAACTAAAAAGTACGTGTTTAGGGACTAAAAAGTAAGTTTTTTTAATGAATTTTGACAGTTTTAAGGATTCGGGAGACTAATTCATTTTTTGTTGCATTTAGCAGTATAACCTTAGCTTTTACAGACCCTAAAAACCTAAATTTAAACATTTCTCAAAAACACCTGACATTAATTTTTATCTAAACTCTTAACTTATTGGGCTAGGTCGAGGGGATTTCTAAGATCCACGACTGGTGCTCAAGTTTATTAAAATTTGAAATTTTCGTTTCTGAGATAGTATTAATAAAATAGAATTTTTTTTTTCTAGGATCGTTTGGAATGGCCTACCTGGTAGATAGAAGAATGTTATGTTTTTATGTTCCTACCTATTTTAGTTAATAATCCTTATGACATGGATTTTCTTATTCTATTCTATATTATAATAAACAGAAAACAATATATTTAGAATAAATAAAATTTCTTTTTGGATTTTTCACAAAGAATAAATACCGGATTAATTTAAAGCTACTGACTGCTCATTTGAAATTTCTGGATACATATGCCTTACGTTATTATACGTCTTAAGACAAATAAGTTTAAATTATCAAATAATAATTTTATATTACATAACCTACTGAATTTTTAAAATTCAAATACATTTTTGAAATATTTAGCAATATAACTAATATATTTATTACAAAATAATCGTCTCTTTTATTTTTGAAACCCTTTCTTTCCTATGTTGATCTTTATTTCCACCACAGGTTAAATAAAAATTTATGTAATTTTTATAGGTAGATATATATTAGGTAAATTTTGTTCTAATAATTATATATAGTTTCTAATGCACCGCTAAAAAGTTAATTTTTCTATTTTTACAGAAATAGTTTTATTAGAAACAAATATAAAGTTCAGTTATCCTCGGTAAATCTGGAAATTTGACATTTAATACATGCAAAACACTCTTGTATTTCGAATTTAACTAAACTTTATTTTTTTATAGAAAAAACGGCCTAAGAGCTGAAGAAACCAGCCCTAAATAGCAAAATTTACTCTTAAAGGTAAAAATTAACTGTATAATCATTAAAATCTACTTTTTAAAGGTAAAAGGTTACTTTTAAACCACTACACACTACTTTTTAACCCCTAAAAACAATTTTTTAAAGGTAAAAATTAATTTTTTATCAATTGGAACTACCTTTTAATAGTAAAAAAGTATTTTTTTATAGCAAAGAAAGTAATTTCTTAATCAGTACCTAATTTTTAACCAATTTAAACTACTTTTAATTAATAAAAACTATTTTTTAACCACTCAAAGCCTAATTTTTAACCAGTAAAATCTATTTTTAAGAGAGAAAAAATAATTCTTTAACAATTAAAACTGCCTGTTCAAGGTAACTAAATACTTTTTAACTGCAAGAAAAATACTGTTTAACCACTAAAAACCTACTTTTTAACCATAAAAAACTACTTTTTAGTGAGTAATATTTTACTTTCTAACCACTAAAATTAATGAAAAATAAAAAGTAAGTTTTTAGGGACTAAAAAGTAATTCCACAAAAGTGAGTTTATTAACCGCAGCAAAGTACTTTGGCTGTCGCCTATTTTAATAGAGTTTTTTTTCAAGGGTTAATACATTTTTTACTACCATAGCAAAAAATG
Organism: Psylliodes chrysocephalus; assembly: GCA_927349885.1. NCBI lineage: Eukaryota > Metazoa > Arthropoda > Insecta > Coleoptera > Chrysomelidae > Psylliodes > Psylliodes chrysocephalus. Next base: position 20,554,473 of record OV651825.1, on the reverse strand, counting down.
TCCCTCGGTGTAGTATTGTTAAACATAATTAATTAATTATTATTTAATTACTCAATAGTTAATTACTTACTTTAGGAAAAATCAAAAAGGATACATTTGTATTTTAACTGTTTATTGTTTAAAATAACCTAGTTCATTGTTTACAATTGTTTAGAACTACTTTAGTGACCTTTGAACTCTGCTATTCTTCTTTAATTCTAGAGACATTTTAAAACTGGGTATGCCTGTACCTGGCTAAAAGGCCTACCATGGTCAAATATTTTGGCATCACCAATAAACAGGTCAGAAAATGTGTCTTTCTCACTCACTTCCTTTTTCTTCTTTATTCTTGGTTGAAATTTGGGCCATGTGGTTTTGTAATTTCGAACTTTATTCGGATTTGTTCAACCTAAAAACAAATTAAGTTTAAGCTAACATCTAATAGATTAAGTATATATAACATTAATCTTAGTGGATTTACCCAGTTGGGGATAATTATACTTATCTTAAAAGGGACCGCTTCTGATCTCCGGCCATTAAGTGTCGACATTAAGTCTCGACAATGTCTAGCTTTAGTCATCTAGCTTCTGGTATAACCAGATATTTTTTATTGCTGCTCTTAGAGCCGATTACTACTTTCACTATCAAGCACCTGCTTAAGTCTCGACTAAAGTACCACTCACGTGCCGTATATTGGATTGGTGGCTGGAATTCATTTCTTCCTTTACCAGCACTTGGACTGCGAGCATTATAACATAGCTGTTGTAGCTGTAGACGCCGCTAGAAACCGATATCGCCAAGTAAGAGCTTTCCGATTTTATATTGATAGTCGCATCCGAATAATAGCTGCCGTATAACCTGCAAGAGAAATAATAACATTTAATTAAATAGTGAAATACATATATATTTAAAACGTGTGAACTTTGGTAGTACTACAAAGGGGGATTTATTCTTTATAATAAACAAACAGGTTACAGCACAGAAGCAGTAGAAATACAGCTTATACGCGCTATTAAATTAACAAAGAATTCTTAATCCAGTATACATATTAATTACACTTATTTACAATAAAAATATAAACTTAAATACAATGTAAATATCTACATCAGGAACAGTGTTTCACCAAGCCTAGTAGCTTGTCTTGAAAACGAAAAGCTTGGCTTGGCTTGAAAATCAAGCTTTTTAAAAGAAAAAGCTTGGCTTGGCTTGATTTTTATAAGTTCAGGCTTGGCTTGTTTACCAAGCTTTACCAAGCTTTATAAAGCTTTCAAGCTTTTCCCCCACCTTGCCGATCACGAGTTATGTATACTTAACCGTTCTCTCGTCGCCTTTTGTTTTAATGTTCAATTCAGTCACTGCTAGCCTTTCGAAGCAAGTACTTACAAATATGAGCGCCACCAATATATCACATATCGAAGAATTCGAGGAACCCTTTTAAGACAGCGGATCTGAATATGTGGTAAAAAAAGCGGAAAGATTATCTTGCAGCAGTTCTCGCGAAGAACATATTTGAATTAAGTCCCAAATAACAATTAAAAACATAAATTTCTCTAATTTTTGTAAAATTAGTCAAAGACAGGCAAAACAGACAAAACAGTAGTATGCACTTTGTGTACAAGAAAATCAACAATACTTAAAATAAAAAAATGGGGCAACTTTGTCTTTAAAAAGACATTTACAAAGTAAACAAGGATTCTTATAAAAAAGCCTTTCAGCAGCAAAAAAAATTTAATCCAAATCGAAATAGCTCTGTAACGCATTTTATTGCAACTGAACCCAAAAAATTTTGAATCATTAGTTATATCAAATTTAACTAAATTGGGTGTAATTTCACAAAATTAAATATAATAATTTTCAATAAATTTCAAAACCTAGTAATCGATGATTGTAAGTGGCAATAGGGCTTACACCGTTACGTTGTTCATTATAAACACACCTCACTTACACATTTATTCATTGATCAAATAAAGTTGTAACTGCGTAAAATCCTTCTCTTTATCCCCTCTCTTACTTCTCACCTTTCACCTTCTCACCGCGGACCAACAAATAGAGTGTTATGATTGTCGACTTAATCTTGGCGTGAATATTATATTTTATTAATGAATAACTATATTTCTGTTATCTCTGATTTCCTTATAAAATATTATATGGATTATCTAGTAGTTACTTTAAATAAATTTTGTAAATTATTGTAAACAGTTAATGTAAATAATTTCATCAAAAGCTTGAAAAAGCTTGGCTTGAAAGCTTGGCTTGAAAAAGCTTGGTAGTTCAAGTTTTTTTTTTATAAAAAGTTTGGCTTGGCTTGAAAAAAGATATTAGGTTTGGCTTGGTATTTTTAAAAGCTTGGCTTGATTTCAAGCCAAGCTCAAGCCAAGCTTTTAAAAAACAAGCCAAGCCTGTGAATCTCTGATCAGGAATTAAAACAATATTGAGAAGAGTCAAAATCAGGGTTCAGTCAAAATAGGGCAAATTTTATAGTCAAAATTTTTTAGTGTAAAAAATTATTAAATAAATTGTTTTCCATTTTAAACAACCATTCTTTTGTTTTGGTTTTGTAAGAACTATATTTAAATTCATTTTTATTGTTTCGGGTAGAAGCGAATATAACTTAGGTGCTAAAAAATTGCAATGTTTCTACCCAATATTCTTATTGCAGCGTGGAATGTTGTATACTATTTTGCTTGGTCCATAAACATGTTTATTTTTTAAAATTTTAATATTCCCTTTATTGATTTTTAATAATATTTCTAAACAAAATAATTTCCTAGTATCGAGTACACCAGACTCTTGGTATAGACTATTACTTGAATACAAACGAGGTTTGTTGTAAATCAGCTGAAGTATCCATTTTTGTAATACGTTTAAATGTTCGAGATAATAATCACTCACCCCGCCCCATGCTAGAATTCCGTATGATAATTGCGATTGTACTAGTCCGTAGTATATTATTTTTAAGTGTTTTGTGTCAAGATATTCTCTTAGATGCCTGAATCTAAATAATAAGCCTCTTAGTTTTTGAGCTATTGATGTTACATGTAAATCCCATCTAAGGTGCCAATTGATAACTAGACCTAAGTATTTGATTGAGGTAGATTCTGGTATTTTTATACTACTTGACACTTTTAATGGTCCAACATTGGGAAGTCCAGTTGCGTAGGAAGAAAATGGCAAATATTTAGTTTTTTCATAGTTAAGAGTTAATGTATTACTATTAAACCAATTTATTAAATTCATTTTCTGCTTTTAATTTGAGATCCCTCCATGAGTCGGCCTGGTAAAAGATTACGGTATCGTCTGCAAAACTTAAAATATGTCCTGTCAAAGTGACGTAAAGTTAATATTCAGCAACAGCGAACTCGATAAATCTCTTTCAATTCTACTGACTCCGTCAGTTATTAATTTCAAAACAAAAATTTTATTTCATAATTTTTTTATTAAGGTACAAATACTCTTAATATTTAAGACAACTAAAACCTCAAATAACGACAATAATAAGGTTATACTCCTATATATAATCTAATAAATAGTCTAATCATAAATATGTTTTAATATATACACTCATTTCTATAACACTCCTTATATTCTATACAAAAAGGCTTCGTAAGATTTATTTTATTTATCTATTACATTCTGTTTATGCAACAGTTTAAAAAGGTTAATTTTCTTAAAATCGATATAAAAATAGCTAATTTCGAGAAATGAAAACATGCAAATATATTGCATAAAAAATTTCACACAAATCCTGTACTTTGCGATTTTTCATTCATCAAATTGTTGCCTTTATTCTTGAAAATTAGTTCGCCTTTCATTTCGTTTTGATCTCATTTGTCTCAGTTTCTGGGGATGAGGCGTAAAACATTACACCTTGTTTACTCAGATTTATTTCACGCCATAAAAACTTTCTCTCTTTTTGATCTTAAATCCAGCGATATTAACAGAAACGAAGTAGGTTTTTTCTTTGAAATATTTCTGGAAGCACAAGGTCATAAACCACATCGGTATATTTGATATAAAATATTGTTACGCTGGTTTTTGGTATCACAATTTATTTGAACTCAACTATTACAATAACTATACTTTGACAATAACTTTACAACTGATAACATTCACGTATAACGTCTATCATAAAACTAAAACTTACAACAGCTTACAAGAACAACTACTGTAGCCTTAAAAAATTGATTGTAAGTTAGCCCCTGGTTTAAACTAACCCCGTTTAGCTTCTCTGACCAATAAATTATCCATAGTATAATTTACCCTGTATTTTAGATAAATGACAGGGATTCATTTTCCAGTAGCTCCTTATTAAAACTGGATATGCTATTGACGTAAAACTATTATTTTTTGCTTTTCAATTTAAATATCTTGTTAATGAGAGGTGGAACAAAGGTCGCCTTTAAATATTGTTATGCTTTTCAAATCCCACATTTAATTGAAAATGACATCTTTTCAACGACAATTCCTCGAAAGCAGCGTGAACACTGCAATCTAATAACGGCGTTAATTATTTTTGAGGATATTTCATTATTCCGCATTTTACCTCGTCTTAATATTGCTTGACGTTTTTCTTTCTTTCAGTTATTACGGAGGATCGAAAATTCAATTCTCGGAATTGACTGGTTGAAATGTGATTCGCGTACAAAATTTTCTTCAGGCAATTTTCTCGAATATTCATAGGGTTAAAAAAATGTCTTTGTGATATTTCGGTTCGTGATTTTTTTAAATTATCTAAAGAAATTTATTTATGCATATAGAAAGCAAATTAATTATTTAACAAGCTATACATTAATAATATTATAGATTAAAATAAAAAAGGAATTAACTAATTTACCTTACCTGTACGACCTAGAGCTAAAATGGAATGCTAAATGGAATATTTATTGGAATTTTTGTTTAACGAAATGTTTAATGGAATGTTTAATGGAATATTTAATGAAATGTCTAACGGAATATTTAATGAAAAGTTTAATGGAATATTTAATGGAATGTTAATTGCAATGTTTAATGGAATTTTCATTCGAATGTTTAATTGAATGTTTAATGGTAGATTATGGCAGGTTTAATTGAATGTTTAATAGAATGTATATTGGAATTTTTAATAAAATGTTTAATGAGATGTTTAGTGTAACGTTGAATGAAAATAATTAATAGAATGTTTATTGGAATATTTATTGAAATGTTTAGTGGAATGTTTAATGAAACGATTGTTGAAATGTTTAACGGAATTTTTATTAAAATATTTAATGGAATGTTTAATATAATGCTTAATCAAATGTTTATTAGAATGTTTAATGGAATGTTTAATGCAATGTTTAATGGAATGTTTAATGGAATGTTTAATGGAATGTTTAATGGAATGTTTAATGGAATGTTTAATGGAATGTTTAATGGAATGTTTAATGGAATGTTTAATGGAATGTCTATTGGAATGTTTAATGGAATGTTTAATGGAATTGTTCGAGAATGGATTTATTTTCTTTATTAATTTCTTAATTTAAATTCGCGTTATCTATTTTGACACTTTGCCCCACCTAAACGGTTCATGCTTTGGACCTTTTAAAAGAATCAAGAGACATCGATGTATCGCCAACAAAGTAACAAGTTCGTTCGCCGTCGCTTAATATTTGTGCCCTTGCTTTATGTGTGCCGCTCGCCGATTAGTCCAATATTCCAAAAGGTAAGGTGTCAAATACGTTATTAATTTATTTATTTTGATTATTTGAATCAGCCCTTTTTGGCAGCATAACATCCGTTCTGTATCAGGAATGTTTAATGGAATGTTTAATGGAATGTTTAATGGAATGTTTAATAGAATGTTTAATGGAATGTTTAATGGAATGTTTAATGGAATGTTTAATGAAATGTTTAATGGAATGTTTAATGGAATGTTTAATGGAATGTTTAATGCAATGTTTAATGGAATGTTTAATGGAATGTTTAATGGAATGTTTAATGGAATGTTTAATGGAATATTTAATGGAATGTTTAATGAAATGTTTAATGGAATGTTTAATAGAATGTTTAATGGGATATTTAAGTGTTTGCCACCATAAAGTTAATTATTTACATTGTTGCCAGATCAGCCATTTCTTCACTTATTTTAGAGTTTTTGAGTTATTTAATAATGCCAATGTCAGGGAGGAAAATAAAATTTACCTTAAATTACAAATATGTCATCATCATCCTAGATCAAGGTAATGTAAATTTAAAGCAATTTAAAAAATATACAGGGTTCCTATTTTAATTCACAAAGTTGATATTAGTTAGTTACCTTTCTGGTTACCGTGTGTTTATCTTAATAGTAATTTCTAGTAAAGCCTTATCACTTTTAAGTGCCGTTTTAAAAATAAGTAAACACCCTGTACAAATATAGTGTGTATTCAAGAAGATAAGAGGAAAAATTTGTATACTATAAATCAATATTTGATTGCCAACAGTCCCTCCAGGCCCTGGCAGATCATAACAAGGTCACCCTTGAATGGGTGCCAGGACATGAGGGAGTGTTTGGAAACGAGAAAGCAGACTTCCTAGCAAGAAAGGGAGCGGAAAAAACTCTTATGGATCAGAACCTACGTGTGGTATCTCATACCAACATGTTAAATGGGTGTTAAAGGAACAAGTAAAAAGAGAACACCATAGGCTCTGGATGGAACTTCCTGGACTCAGACAGTCCAAAAGACTCATAGAGGAGCCATCCATGAGCAGACAACATCAACTGCTAAACCTTAGGAGAAGCGAACTCAAGGCCGTAATAGGACTCCTTACGGGACACTGCGGCCTTAGAAGACACCTAAATCTCTTAGGGATATCTGATGACTCCCTATGTAGAATATGTAAAGAGGAGGACGAAACTCCTATTCACATACTATGCCACTGCCTGAACCTTAAATGGGAACGGGAATGATACTTTAAGGTCCAATATCCGGAACCTGAAGAAATCGCTAAAGCGCCCATCAGACATATTCTTGAATTCATCAAGAAAATCAATCTGATGGGATAGAAACTGTGAGGGGTACAATAAGCCTAGAGCTTCAGTACAAGTGGGCTTTGAACCATGCCCTAATTGAAAAATTTAAAAAAAAAAGGCTGATTTCTCTGGGATTCGAACGCAGACATCTTTGTTCTCTAGACAAATTCCCTTACGTCTAGACCAAAATGACATTCACTGTCATGGTCTGCATGTTACTTCAGGTAAAGATAAAATTGCTAATGGATCGATTTCGAAAAAACATGTTGACTAAAAAAAGACTATAACACTGCACCTAAATTAGAAACATCTAATTTCATTTCTTATCTGAATACAAACATTTTAAATATAACTAATGATTTATTAAAGGGAAGTAAAAAGCTCAAAATCTGTCAACCACATAAATTTATTAGGTTGCTAATTATGTTCTCTATACTAAACATAACTTCACTTTTCCAGATAACGCCTCTCTTCTTATCCAATGCCCCAAAGGCATTAAGCTGGATTTACTTGAAATGTACTACATTCATCAACATATTAACAACCCAGATGTGGTTTGTTTGTTTGTTTAAATGATCAATTACAACCTACATATAAGCCTATCTTTTCCAGATTAACCTTCTAGTATTTTCAATTCAACAACTACAATGAATCCTATCATCCTACAAGTTTCCTAAATCTTAAATCTTTTGTAAATCCTTTAACTTTTTACTTGTAATAATATATATAATAGCCCCCTTTTTTAAAAAATTCATATTTATTATAAATTTCCTTAACCTCAATCTAATGTCAAATTCTTCTTTTTAAAAAAATCAAATGTCACTCTAACTTCATAACACCAGCAGAGCTTATTTGTGGCCTCTCCAAAGTTTTGGACATCCTGTCAAGACACCAAAGTCAAATTGTTTAAATTTATATTATAAAATTTGTCACAAAACTAATTTAACATATTCAATTTAACTAATGTCAAATTTAATTATTATTAGCTCAACCATCATTGTAACTACGTGTCTTCCATCATATGTCATTTGTCATATGTCGTAAATCTCCACCATTTTCTCATTTAACTTCACCGTTGGGTGACGAAAGTGTCATAAGTGAATTTTTCCAAAAAAGTTAATATTTAATGATACACCTTAAGCTTAGGCTTAAGGGTGTACACGAGCGGGACTCCGTCTACCCCTTTTGTACTGGGGATAGGGGGAGTAGCTGTATTTCACCTTTCCAAAAAGTAACACTTTCCACATGGTGCCTTAAGCACACATGTGGAACTTCAAAATTTATCTTATTCGAAACCACCTTCATCAGATGGAGGCAGGCGAAATTCAAAACTAGAACTGGATCCAACCTCGAATGAGGGAGGCAGTGTGTACCATTTTTTACAATTTTTACATTTTACAATTTACTTAAATTTTACATTTTAATTCAACATACTTATTTTTCTGTGGACACATAGTATTAAGACACCTAGCAAATCTATAAAAAACGTTTTGTTATACCTTAAATTATTATTGCAGATTGTACCTACTCACTTACAAAAAATTTTTTGCCTGATGATGACCTTTTAGGTCGAAAGCGCTTGCGACCTAATAAATTTATGTGGTCGACAGACTTTTAGCTTTTTACTTCCCTTTAATCTACTTCGGACCACTTTGAGATATGGATAATATTTGGAATTTAATGATTTATTTCCTAATCAATCAATATTATACAATTGAAAAATCTGATATGAAAACGAACGTCTGACTAGTTTGGATCTAAATTGAGGTGGTGATAGTAGACCTTTGAATCTTAAGTTTAATCCAAAAAGTATTTAGTTGGCTGTCTTCTTGGCAAGTGAATCAGAAAGACGGTTACCTTTTGATGTGGCGTAACATTTGATCCATCTTAGGTTGACCACAAAGAATATATTATATACCAATAAACTTAAATAACAATATTATACAAAATAAGAAAAATTTAGTTTTATTTGATAGTTTATTATGTGTAGATAGTACTTTTTTGGTTTACCATTGATTTAACCACCCTTCGATGATAATACTCATAATTTTCGTACCCGGTGAGAAGGGTAAAAATAGGTGGCAAACTTCTGCTTGGAGGCTCTGAAGAGGACCTATTTTTGCTGGTGTAATTCTAGAAGTTTTTTGGTATTTCTTTCGCAGAAAGTTGATGTAATTAATTTGACTCGAATATGAAGTTTCATTATTTCTTCAAGTAGTACGTTCTAACATTTAACTCATGGGTATTGAACAGTTAAAGAAGTTCTTTATGAATCATGATTTAAATATTTTTACCTCCAGTAAATATGAAAACGGCGATATTTTAACACGTTTTTGTCCTATATGGATGAACTAATTTACAAAGCGTGGTTTTTCTAATGAAATAACGACTCTGAGATCTTAACCAGAATTGGTATCGTTATGTAGAAGATTTAATTGCCTGCATTCAGTATGCTTATTTTTTATTATATAATAATAATAATAATTATCGTCTTTATTATTTTCAAAATACAATATATTATAAAATACATATTTACAATTATACTCGTGAAAATAAAGGGCGAAGTTCATTTTTTCTACTCGGTATGCTCAGTAAGATAAAATGTTCTTCCACTTAACCCAACAAAAGTGTCTATATGTTTGATATTTATTACAGAAAACAAAATAAAAAATGTATTAATAGTAAAAAATAAAATAGATTTTGTAAGGATGGATTTGTGAGGATTGTGTATAACTTTTAGCTTAGATTTAAATGCGAAGATACAAAGATTTTTTAAATTTCCAGGAACAGAGTTACACAACTTAAATATTTGATATTTAAATGATCGTCTAAAAAATTCTGTTCGAAACGGTGGTGGCGTCAGTAAGCCTTTAAATCTTAAATTTAGGTTATGTACATCTGTTCTAAAAGTTATTGTATTATATAGATACATTGGAGTTTTATACATAATAAGTTTGTGATAGAGGGTAGAAGCATGGTGGATCCTTCTATATTCCATGTTCAACCACCCAACTTCCCGAAGTTTATATGTTATTCTTTGACGCTTGTTTTCAAGAACGTAAAGGATTTTGGTATGGAGGGCGAGTGTGTAATTTTATTACTACCATATTGAAACTAAAATTTTCTTTTTAATTAGATTTTTTGCTTCATACATCTTTTTCTTGGGTGACCTAGTAAAACTAATACTAACATTTTTCCACCTTTCTCCAGTAATGAAAAGATAATATTAAGACACTAGAGTGATTATTACATTATTTGAAGCGAACACTCACCAATTTTTTTTTTATATGTCATTTCATATCCCTTTTATAATTTAATATTTTCTCTTTATTTGCAGGTACGTAAACATTTTCTACTCTCTGCAATTAACAACCCAATGGTGCTTCTTAGTCAAGGTTACCTGAATGGACTTTACTAGTGAGTTATTTACTGTATTTTTAAAATTTTATTTTTTAAAAATTTATTTTTGTCGGTTAGTGTGAAATATTTGTTTTTTTCGCTGATGATAGCCCATTGAACTGAAACTATAAGCAACTTTATTTAATTAATAAATAATAACAATAATAAATAATTAAGGTAAAGGTGCTAGTAGTGGACATGTTAAGAAAATAATTACGTTTTTATGACTTTTTATAGACAGAAAGTTATAATACTTCCAATATCACATAAAAGAGCTTATTTTTGGACTTCTCTAATTGTATTAAATAATATTAAACAAAAAAAAAAACAACCAAATTTATGAAAAAAAAAAAAAAATAAAGAAGAAATTCCTTCCTATGTGGACACAGTTTTTTTCCAATAGTGGACACCCAGATTTTTGGTAATTCCATTAATGCTATATTTATTTTATGGTAAAAATCAAAGATCTGGAATAAAAAAAAATATGAACTTTTAATTTAAAAATAACAGTTGTTGGTTTTTTAAATGCACAACTTAACCTTTCTCCACGTACTAGAAATTGAGGCGGGTCAAGTCTACTAACAATTTGATTTAAATTTATTTTAGAAACGTCTTTATCGTTTGCCATAAACTCTTTTTTTTTTAGCAGTCTGTGGTTTTATATCCCATAATAATTATAGACTGTGGTGAAGTTTATATCTGAATAACACACAGATATCTAAAGATTGTGGTGTTTCTTTTGCCACCCTTGAACTCTGCCAGTATATAGTCTCCTTCCTTCAAATCAGTTAAATTAACAGTAGGGGCAACATTTTTCTCATTCTCGCTTTCATTATATTCTTCCCATTCCAAAGTGCTTGACACTTAAAGCGAATAAATGCTTTAAAAAGAAGATGATGAAGTAGACTGTTGTCGTTTTCTTGTAGCCATCTTTTGTGTTTTCTTTTCATTGACCTCTATTGCTTTCTTCTCTGCATTTCTTTTCTTCTCTTGCTATTTTTTGTTGTCATTTTTAAGCTACGCCTTTTTTTACTGCTTTCTTTTTAAAATATTCCAACATTTTTAGAGATGTGGTAACTTAGTTTTTTAACGCAGGGCTCTTTTAAACAGAGATGGATAGAATTCTGAAGGGGAAATTGAGGTGCGTTCCACATCAACATATAAAGACGTCAGAGTAGGTAGTGTTAGGGTCCCATGGCACCAATCCACACTTTTTAAAACCGTTCACTATAGTTGAGTTTTTTATTAATGGCAATACTTCCTTAAGAATTAGGGCAAAATGGTGTTTTTTTGAAATGTTCTTCATTATTTTATATCCTCCATTCATGAACTTTTTGTTTTCAAGAAGTTTTTAACACATGGAAAACAGCAACATCTATTGGCTCTAGGACAAGGGTAGAATGAGGATACAAGACAACTAATTCTATTTTATTTTCCATACAAAATTTACCCAGTTAAAAAGATATATAGGAGGTATAGCCATCCATTAAAAGTACTATTGGAAATTTAAGTCCTTCTTTCTTGATCCAAGGATGGAAAATGTTGGCAATGTACTCAAAACATAATTCCTGAGTCAAACTATTTAGTGACTTTTCGATTGTCCAGTCTGCTGGAAATATTTCAGCACTATGCTGAGGAATTCTAGAATACCAATAAAATAAAAACTAATAAAAATGTAAAACTACAAAATACTCATAAAACGTAAGTACTGGTATACAACAAATGGTGGGGCTATTTGTCTTATAGCATTCACAGTAGAAGCGTTATAATGTTGAATTTCTCATCATTTTCAGAAGCAGTGTACACAGACTTAGAACCTTTAGGAGCTAAAACTTTTTCTAGCTTTGGATTTAAAAAAAATGCGGTTTCATCCGTATTAAAACCTCTTCTTGGGTCATCCAAAACTTGGAATAATTTCTTGTCCTTAAGATATCTTTCTACTTCTTTAAACCACAGGTTTATATTTTTTTGATACTCCTTTTCTCACAGCAGTTAGATTTTGGCTTATTTTATAGCTAATATCAGGATGTCTTTGAAGGAATAATTTCATCCATTTTTTACCTGGAGATGCATTTCCTTTAAATGTAACTTTTAATTATTTAGCCAATTTATCGACACTTCCTAAGAACGTATACCTTGTCAGAGGAAATCCAGCCAATGCTTTTACCCACTCGACAAGTTTTGCCTCTTGGTCCGAAGTAAATGTGCCTTCAGGTCCCATTTTTCTTTTCAAGGGTACTGTGCCCTTATACTTGCGCATTAGTATCACTCTGGGAACATCATACGTCTTTGCAGCTTAATAGGACATTCCATTACTTACAGTCACAACAGTATTTAACATATTTTGTTCTGGGTATTTTAAAAATTTATATGCTTCATATTTACCTTAAAATAAATTGAAAACTTTTAAAAATCTAAACAATTATTAAAACAAGAATAAATCTTTATACATTTTTACTCATAAACTGTTATAAATAAAACAAAAATATATAAAAATTTAACCCAGTAATGGACAACTATATGGTCTTATTGTACACCCTATGTACACTACTGGATCCTAGCCTCGGTTCCTAATAAAACTTGAAACATATCACTCATATCAGTAACAAGTCAACTTAATTTTAATTCGAATTCCTAAAGTGGACACCTGTGTTCACTATAGGAACACATATATTTTATTGTTCTAATAGTGAACATCTCTATAAACTTTTATTTTAATGATTATATTAAGAAAAATTATCCATAATTAGGTCTTTAAAAGTATTTTTAATAGATAGATATAACAGTAGATGGGTAACTCTCATAACTTTAAATGAAGTGCCATGTTTTGATTACTCACCTCTTATGTAAACACTTAACAAATCACAAAAAAAATTGGAAATCATCCACTACCAGTTTTGGAACTTCACTAACTGTCACTTAGAAGACAACTGAGGGCGAGGGGCGTTGGGAACCGGTATTATAAAGGTGCACACTATTGCCAAATCAATTGATTTTCTTAAATATTACAGATTTACTTTAATTTCACACTTTGATTTTTAAGATGTCCGCTATAGGAAATATGTTCACTACTTAACTGGTAACTGTACCTTAATAAATTTATTGTGAATAATACATTAATTTATGTAATTGATTAAAAATTATGATTCACAGATTCTATTTAGAATGAGTACCTTTAACGTTCATTATTTAGAACTGCAAGTATCAGTTGTTGAATTTTCTTCAATGTTTTTTGTTGCTTCTAATAAAAATAAAGCATTCGTATATGATAGTTTTTATATTAACATGTTATTTTCGTCACTCGAAAGCCAATAATCAACTTTTGTTCTTCACAACAGTAAACTATTTTCATATATTTTAAAAATATCTTCGTACATTTGATAAATTATTGTTTTGCTACTAGTTAAATGAAAATTTTTAATACGTTAGGTACCTAAAACCATTTTTTTTTCATTGTTACAAAGTGAATTTGTGAAAAATATATGATTTGGTTTTGGAACAAATAAAGTTTCCATTAATTTGCAGGAGTAATAAAATTAATTGCTGGAATTTTTCCAATAAAACCCATAAAACTGGACAATGTAAATAGAGAACAGTAAAAAAAGCTTAATTCTTTGGGCAATGTTGATTTTGATTCGGCTGGAATATCGGAATTCGTATTGAATTACGTGGATACGAATTCACATTTTTTTTGCGACAATAATACAGGTCAGATTTAAATATTTATTTTTGGATTTTAACAAATATGGTCAATATTATAAAACAGCTAAGTCTGTATAGAAAAATAAAATACCGTCATGGGTGAAGTGGCATAAAGTAGAGAACAATTTCACAATTTTGGCGAGATCAAAAAGGCTGGATTATTTAGCAATAAAGGTAAACAAGAAATTAGTTATCTGTTTAAGTTCGTGCTCTCAGAAAATTTAAGTGGTTTAATGAAATAAAACGTATTTATGTTTTGATCTAATGATTTAAGGAAGATTTAATAATAAACGTGGATAATGATGATCGTAATAATAAAAATTCATTTAGAAGATTTCTTCTTAGTCAAACCTAATTTAAGTTAGTGTTAATATTCAAATACCTCACGAATTACATCAGTCATCCTTATGGAATTTGGATAGTCAAAAACGTATTTCTTAGAAACTCTTTTCTCATATCCTATTTCATTAATGTGTTTTATAACCTTTTTTATGTAAATCTCTTACTTGATAATTTGCTTTCTTTATAGTTAGATGCACTATTGTAAAAGAAATAAACTTATAAAATTTCGATTTTTTTTTTAACTCAATTTTGAGTTCAACAACTATTTGTCACCTAAGTAACTGTTTGTGATAAGTTGATATACAGTTCGTCCACAAAGTGACGCATTTATTTATTGTGTGATGATCAGCGAACTTTTAGGAACATACCCAAACTACGGACATCTTAGTTTAGCTAGTTGCTTAACATTTTTAAAGTAAGCTATGAAAATAAAAAATATTAACTGGTATGTTACATTGCTTTAATAAAATATTCAAAATAGTTTACAGTAAGGAAGAAATAGTGTAAACATTTACCTATACTGAGTTATACAATACCGTATACATTGTAACGGTTAAAACCGTTTTCGTTATTTTGACACAAACATCTCTACTCTAATGTCATTTGTCGTTTATGCCTTGCGACAAAAGTACAAAAGTTGGTAATTCATTTCGATTTATGTCTGTCAACGAAGCATTTAAATTTTAAATTATCTAAGTCATCCTAGGGAAGCACCCCAAAACAGGCACATGGAAAAGCCTTCATAGGCAGACCATGTCCCAAAAGAACTGGAGAACTACTCTTAGTGAAAAGGTTCTTTATTTCTCACAAGTCAATTTAATTGGTGACCGGTTTCGAAGCTGTCACTTCATCATCAGGCACACCTAAATGAAATGTCAAGGAGTCAGTTGTAATAAAAAACAATTATAAAAGCATGAACGGACTTTAACATATACAAAATAACAGAAAAAACACAAAAAAAGTTAAACAATAACCTTGACTTACCTTGACTATTTCCATAAAGGAAGCGCTACATAAAGTTTAACAAAACGAGTTAAAAAAGTCATATGTAATACAATAGTATTTTTTAAAAAATATTGTAGGTTAGGTTAAACCGCGAGATGTCTGTTTGAATAAATTAATTAAAACATATGTAAGACAATTATTAACTAAACAACACAAAATAGTTTTTACAAACACAAACAGTTTAAAAATTTTTAAGGATATAACGTCAATTAATGAAAGTAAAAAGTAAAATGTAAAAATTATCAGACCCTCAAGACATCTATCTAGATTTTTAACGAATCAATGTAGTAAACTGTAAATTTTAAATTTAGCGGATAAATAGTGTACTAACAAAGGTGTTATTTACTGAAAGTGAGTATAAAAATAATAAATAATCTACTTACGTGTGTTTCTCCTGAACATCCAGCTTGCAGACTCTTCCAAAGCCTATTTTTGTCTCGTAAAAAACTCAGCAATTCATATCCAAATCATTTGGAAGTGAAATGTTTACCTGCTCCCGATTTCTTCATTTTCTTATAGTTTCTTCTTTGTCTCGTATTCTGGCTGGTAATATTCCTTATTTGCTTTTTAACATCATCCACTGAGTTTATCTTTAATGCCAAATAAATCTCCTTGAGTGCATTGGCTTTCTTGTAACGATTTTTGTAGTCTTTATTTTTAGAGTCCCATAATAATGGACGCTCTCTGTACAATTCTATTAATTTGCAGGTATTTTCTGTGTTCCATTTTTTCCCCCCGACAGTTTTCGCAGAGACACTTAAGTAGATACTACACTACACAATAAACAGAACTAAATATGTATGATTTTTTTACTTATTTACTGATCTCCTATTTTTGTCAGCACACACGTCCACACTGCACCGACAACTTGTCGTAAAGTATGCAGACAAAACAGAGACTCTTTGATTTTTACCGACTCGAGATGGGACTTGCAAAAGTCTCCAAATTTGGAAACAAAACAAAAATAAGACAAAAATGTTGCAGAAATGTATCGGATTTGTCGCCACTTTGTCGCGAAACATGAATGTTTTTGTCTTGTCGTTGTTTTGTCTGCTTGGTCTGGACCCGGCATAATACTTCTAACTGGCCAGTTTGAGACATATACATAGTGTTTTCCATGAAGTTTAAATTATCCTTATTATTGATGAGCGTTTCTAGCAATATTTTATATTGTAACTCCTGAAAATGTACCCCTGAAATTGCTACGCCACTGTTATTTAAAACAATGTGTGTACATACATTAATATGGTGGATAATTTATACTAAATAACTATGTATGTACATTGTTGCTTTCCGAAAATATAAAAAGTGCATAACCCTTTTTCAATATCCTAAAATCTATGGAAACGTGACTTTTACGATTCCGATTGCTGGAGACATGCTCAAAAATGTAATGTTTATTCAATCTATTTCAACTGTACGTGACAAAACTGTTACTGAATAAACTATCAAAGTCAAGGGTGGCTAGGATTCGGGATTTCAGACCTCAGAAGAAATAGTTATTGCAGAAAAATGGTCGAACGATATTAAAATAAAGGTTATTTACGATATAACGTACGACATTCATTCTTTGTCTACGTGAAATATGGGTTTCTGAATAGAACTCGATAAAGTTTTATGTAGTTTGCATTGAAAATCGATAGAGTGGCCATTTTAAAATATCGAGGCAAATGGAACAAAATGGCTCAGTTTTATAAAGATTTTATTGATGCTTGTGTAACAAATTTCTTTAGAGCAGATAAAACTGAATTGTTTTTAAATTAATTTTCGCGCCCCAATAGAGAATTCTTTCAATAAAAGTTTCCGAGCAGAAGAATTAAAAGAGTATTGACGGGAACTTGGAGGGAATTGCTATTTAATGGATTTTTTTAATCAAATGATTTCTTTAATGTAAAAATTTGACAAGCAAAAATGTTGAGGACCCCAAAAGGTAAAAGACCAACAAATTGTAATAGAGAATAATACCAGTACTAATAAAAAAGAGTATAAATAATATAATGGGTATATAAAGCGGAACTAACTTTTCGAGAAAAACACAAAAAACATAATTGTATTTTATATAAATAAAAATTTCCTTGGTTTATTCGGTTATATTTTTATTTTTTACCATTTAAGCACAAGCAACATGACAATCCCTATTATACTAAAAACCAGAATTACTGATCATAACACAACTTTACTTCAGATAGTTATGGAAAAAGAACAAAAAATAACAAAAAATCATTGTTACAAAGAATTAATAAATTATGAAAAGGCGGTGAAATCATGTCAATATATGTCCTGGAGCTCTATCTACTCAGCAGAGGTAATCAAACACTGCAACAAACAATTTTATCAGAGAATTGAAAAATATAATTAATGCTGTACTAAAAAAAAAATAAGTAGGCGTAGAAGTGCAACTTTTGCACCATAATTCACAAAAAAGTAAAAAATAAAAATAAATAAAACTAAATCAGTGCATGCTAAATGTCTCTCTTAGAGATAAGAGAATCGTTATCATGACAGACAGTCAGGCAGCCCTTAAGGCACTAAAAAGGGTAGAAGTACAATCTAAATCAATATTTGATTGCCAACAATCCCTCCAGGCTCTGGCAGAACATAACAAGGTTACCCTTGAATGGGTGCCATCACATTAGGGAGTATTTGGAAACGAGAAAGCAGACCTCCTAGCAATGGGTGTTAAAGGAACAAATAAAAAGAGAACACCATAGGCTCTGGATGGAACTTCCTGGACTTAGACAGTCCAAAAGATTCATAGAGGGGCCATCCACGAGCAGACAACAACAACTGCTAAACCTTAGCAGAAGCGAACTCAAGGCCGTAATAGGACTCCTTACGGGACACTGAGACCTTAGAAGACACCTAAATCTCTTAGGGATATCTGATGACTCCCTATGCAGAATATGTGAAGAGGAGGACGAAACTCCTATTCCATACTATGCCACTACCGGAACCTTAAATGGGAACGGGAATGGTACTTCGGGGTACAATATCCGGAACCTGAAGAAATTGCGAAAGCGCCCATCAGACATATTCTTGAAACTGTGAGGTGTTCAATAAGCGTAGAGCTTCAGTACAAGTGGGCTTTGAACCACGCCCTAATTCAGATGATGAAATCAGTGCATATTGATTTTACTCTTCGACCAAATGAACAAAAACAAATAGGAATAAATAATGACTTTATTGCGCATCACAATTTTGCCAAATACCTAGGGATGGACCCAGATGTAAGATTTAAATGAAAAGAGCACATAAAAAAAACGTAAAGAACTTGAACTTAAATTTAAAAAAATGTATTGGCTCCTAGGAAGAAAATCCAAATTAATAGTATACAACAAACTGCTGATTTATAAACAAATCCTAAAACCAATCTGGATTTATGGCATAACAGCTATGGGGGTGTGCCAGCAAGAATAATATCAACATATTGTTAGTGCTAGTCTAAAGCAGTGTAATAAATCATTACGCTAACTTGTGATGCTTTCCTATAGAAACAAATAGGACTTTTTAAATAAGTAAATAGGTTTATAAGATTTTTAGATTAAAATAGTAGGTTAGTCAATAATGACAAGTAATAATACTCTAACAAAAAAATTGCTGCTAGCTTCAAATTTTTTTGTAAATAAATGATTTTGGTATGGTTGAATAACATTTGCTTATTTAAAATAATTAAAAATTAATGATCTAATTCGCAATAACTTTAAAACATAATTAAACTTTAGTTCATTCATTTCAAATCTGCTGACATTACAGATTTATGATACGCTACTGCATAAAAAATATTCGAGCTCACAATACCCCGTTTTATATTTCTTTAATAAACTCAATTTTTTTTCAACAACCAAATCCATCCCACTAGAGGTGAATCTACGTTTTGAAATAAATTAATGCCGGCGGCGAAGGTTTTTTAATCTTAAATATTTCCAATTACAAAAATATCGAATAGCTGTAAACCCTTAAGCGCATTCAGGTTATAATCATGAATCGTGGAATCGTTAGAGCTTGATTTTATTATATTTTTCTTTACCCTATTTTTTTTTAAATTAAATTTATTCGGAAATAATAATTGAAAAGTGAATAAATATATTCGAAAAAAAACTTTTATTTTATATAGCCATATACGGTTTATATGAATAGTATATTACATTACGAGTGTGGAAAGTGACATGTTTCACACGAGTGGGAAATGTTGTCGCACGAGGCACAAGTGTGGAAAATCACTTTTCACAGAAGTGATGTACAATATTTTTCCTATGACCACAAAATAATTTCATCAAAAAATGTAAAACCAAGTTATTATTATAATAATTAAAATGTATTTAAAATAAAAACAATAATTTTATTTATTCAATTTTCATATTTTTCGAAACAAAAATAAAAAAAATACAAAAAAACAAAAAAAAACAAGAAAAATTCTGCAACTACCAAGTTTTGAACGCGGGCCCGCGGACCCGTCGTGTAAGCTAAAGTTCAAATTGCAACTGCCCTACAACCTGAGCTAATGGGTCTTATGTCAAAGGCATTTTTAATTTTATTTTAAGTTTAAACAGTATAAAAGGTCAAAATAATGAGATGTATGTAGTTAGTCTAAATTATTTTAATAATTGTTAAAAATAAATATCTAGGATCGAAGTTAATTATCAATTTTATTAATTTAATCATCATATCGATTTTACTGTTAATATGGACATTACATAAATCAAAATAGAAATGATGCGTTTGACATTATGTGACAGCTAATGCGGAAATGTAAAACGTGGTTTATATTATAATAAATAAAATTAATTTAAAAAAACAAACAATAATAATCGTATTTATTTAATTTTCATATTTTCTGAGGTCTCAAATGGCAAAGTTAATAAAGTTTGGTACTCTAACCACCTGAGCTAATTTGCCTTGCGACATTTGAATGATTTAATCGGTTATGTGTTTAACCAGAATAAAAAGCAAACATAACTTAGTTAATTTAAAATGATTTTAATAATAATTGTTAAAGATAAATATCTAGGATCTAATTTACAATAATTTCAATAATTTAACAATCATATCGATTTTAGTATCAATGTAGACATTACATAGATCAAAATAGAAATAATGCGTTTGACATTTTGTGACAGCTGATGCGGAAAGTAGCATATTCGCACACGGGTATAAAGTAAATTTTTATTCATACGCGTGTGTATGTGTCAATTTTCTAATTGGTCATAGGAAAAATTATTATCTGTTAAAAAGCTATCTGTAAAACTCATATTTTTTATTTGTTATAGTAAATTTCCAATAAATACAAAGTTTAGAACAGCTATTTCAAGTTAATTGCTTACCTGATTAATATAAATGTTGTAACTTATTTTTAAAAACTTTAAAGTGCTGTCTCAAATAAAGAGTTGAAATAAAAATCCAAAATCAGTTACTTTGTGTCTTTGTTCGAAGTAACATAGTTTCCAGTTTAAACTTTTGTTGGGCCACTCGAAAAAAATAGATCTTTGTATCTGTAACTTGTGGAGGGTGGGTTACCCCACGGCACTTAGGCCTCATTGGGCCTATTATGTATCCTCCTGAGATGATAGGAACCTCCTAGTTCATGAGTCAACCTACAGATTTAATGTAGTTGACAACGTCGCCAAGATGTGCTTCTCTTATATCGGCCGGTGTTAGCCGATACTCACCGAACACAAATCTTCTAATAAATGAGAGCGCGTAAAGGATATGCTCGATAGCCTCATCTTCTTTTTCGCACCCTCTGCAGAGTGCGGATTCTGACAGCCCCATGATATTGAAATGCTTTCGTACTTGGCAATGACCAATCAGAATGCCTGTGACTAGGCGCAGATTATGTCTAGTCATAGTCAAGTATTTGTTTGCTATAGTGTTGTGAGTGAGGATAACTTAAGAGTTCCCTGGCAACTCTGCAGTTTCTTGTTTTATCTCACCTTTCTTTGAATTTCACAAGGGAATGTTCTTTAATTAGGTCTGTCACTACCGATTTTGTCAGGCCAATAGAAGGGCCAGGTCCAAAAAGTATTTGGTTTGCTGCTTTATTGGCTAGTGAATCAGCAAAACGGTTAATTTTTGATGTGGCGTGACCTTTAATCCATCTTAAGGTTACCACATTGTTGATGGATACTTCTGCCAACTTCGTGACATTCTAGTATTAACCCTAAATAAATTCGTGGTCTGTTTAGGGTGAGTAGTGCTTGTCTGCTATCTGTATAGATAAGCATATTCCTTCCAGCGATATTGTTTCTGATTATTTCTTTTGCTGCTATGAAAATCCCAGTTAGCTCGGATATTTCTATCCGGCTAGCAACTAGATGAAGGGCTGAATCAGTAGATGTACCTGGGTTCTAGGTATGTACAAAAAAATATATATTTGAGATTAATAGCATATTAATTGACTAGAATTATAATATGTAAATAATCTGTATTTTCTATAGGGTGGTTCAATGAAAAATATGCATTAGTTACGGATAGATAGGAGACATCTACGTGGTTTTATAACCTATGGGTGTCTGATTCTTTATAACCAATATTTAGTAAATTAGTTGAAGTTCTTATTTTTTCTAGTTTAAGAGGGTGATGCTCCGCGGCACTTAGGCTTTACTAGGCCCATTGTGCATTCTTTTAAAATGATAGATCTCACTTTTAGGTCATAATCAAGCCTAAAGAAACATTATCTGTCGGTGTTGGCTAAAACTGGTTGAACAAAAATCTTCTTATAAATAAGGCAATCGTAGAGGATATGTTAGATGGTGTAATCTTCTTGTTCGTATACCTTTCAAAGTGTGGCGGCACATAAAGAAGAACGAGAAGAAGATAAACAGAAAAGTCAACAAATATCGTTGATTTAATGGAATGCTCTATACCGTATGACAGATGTTCAAGAAGCAACAACTTCCTTTGGTAAAATTCTTAATACACTTATTTCTAAAAATACAACTTTATTTAAACAAATAAGATCATAAATTAAGAAGACAGATGGGTCTCATAAAATCAATAATCACAAGAGATAAATAGATATATTTTTTATTCTCAGTAATACATATATAAATATGTTTACATAGTCGTCAGTATACATAAATGGTAAAATACACCACATTTTACATACATTAACATACAACATATTCGTATAAACTTTAAAATAAAATAGGATTTTAAAAAATCATGGTTGGTATTAGTAATAAAAGATATATAAAAAAATACAATATTAAAAATATTAGGTGACATGTTTCACTCTTACAAAATAACCGTTAGCATTATATAGGCACAGTAATATCTTTTTAATTTGATGTTTAAACTTTTTTCCTGGTAGATTACGGATGTGGGGCAAAAGTGTATTATAGAATGAAATGCCTAGTGTTCGAAACTTGTTTATTCTAGTTCTCGTTTGGATTAGCTGTATGTATGATTGTCTGAGTGACATGTAAAATTTCACAAATTATTTTTTATGGCTAGCCAGTTTTCAAATAATATTTTCGAAAACAGGGTCATTATGCTAAGTTGCTTAAATAGTGGTCGGCATGGTTCATAATAATTTACCCGCAGAATAGAGCGAACTGCTGATTTTTGCAAGATAAAAAGTCTCTGTAGT
Organism: Psylliodes chrysocephalus; assembly: GCA_927349885.1. Taxonomy (NCBI): domain Eukaryota; kingdom Metazoa; phylum Arthropoda; class Insecta; order Coleoptera; family Chrysomelidae; genus Psylliodes; species Psylliodes chrysocephalus. Next base: position 20,531,488 of record OV651825.1, on the reverse strand, counting down.
GAAGTGAAGCTAGCATTTCCCCAAGTTAGAATCCCATATGTTAAATTGGAATGGAATAAGCCATAATAAGTAGTTATTGCTGCTTCTGTATTAACTATATTTAATATTCCAAGTAGAGCAAACGTGCATTTTGCCAACTTGTTGCATAAGTTATTTATTTGATAGTTCCATGTAAGTTGTGTGTCAAAATATATACCGATAAATTTAGTGTTCATTGTTTCACTAGTAGTTTGGTTCCACTTAAAGACACATATTTCAGTTTTATTGTGATTTAAAAATAATTCGTTGCTATCAAACCATTGTTTAGCTTTAGATCTAATCTTAGAGTTTTGATAACTATGTCAGATGTGTTATTGCAGTGATATGAGAAATTGGTATCATCTGCATACATGGTAGTTAGTAATTCGGCATTATTTGAATTCAATATGATGGAAGATCATTAGTATATACTAAAAATAGTAGAGGGCCTAGTACGGATCCTTGTGGAACACCTCTTTTCATTAATAAAGGATTACTTAGTTTATTTCTGTAATATACACTTTGTTGTCTGTTTTGCAAATCAATCATCTTATTTGCAATGCCTCTAATGCCATATTTATCTGGTTTGTTGATTAACAATGTGTGACTTACACCATAGATAAATTAATAAAACAAGATGAATTTTTTAAATGCACGCCACTGTCAACACGTGGTAGTTCCCAGCATACTATTAGTAAGCGCCACCGTCGCAATAGTATGAAAGCGATGTTGCCGGTTTCCATAAACTTTCATGAGATGAGAGTTATTTCAAATTAATCTTACTTTAATTTTTTATCAATCTACATGCGCACCATAGCATCCATACAATGTCCATACTATTGCTGGGATTTTTAAAAGAAGGAGTTGACAACCTCGTAAAAAATGAAAAATCGTGATGGCGTAAGGCCAAATATGACAATGCAATGCTAAAACTTATTTTATGAATTATAATGAAAGTTCTAAAGATCGGCAAGTTATTTTTAAGAAGATAAACAGTTAATTTGATGTAATTAGTAAGTATTAGCAATTTAATTTAATATTAAAGGTGTGTAGATTTATTTGTTTATCATTGTTTATCATTGTTTTCTTAACCTTATATAATTTCATATTTCATAGATTTTCAATTCTGTTTTTATATTTGAAACAGGAAATGTCTGGCCCGGGTATAGTCAAGTATTCTCGAGAGTATTCTTGGTCAGCTCCTAATTGTTTAAATAAGTATTATTCTAAAATTCAGAAAGTTGGATAATCAAATATTAAACTTTTTTCATTTTCCTTCCCATATTAAAATTTGCCAGAACTGGTTTAAGACTTTAAATTTAACTTTAGATAATAATACTCGCTATCTTTGTGCGGACCATTTTTGTCTTAGTCTTTTAGTAGAATTTCATCAAAATGTAAACTGTTAGTTGGACATTCTGTACCAATTTCATTAGATAATTGTGCATCCAGTATCCAGTTCCAATATACAACCTGAGAATTAGATTTTAGAATAAGTTGAGGCCAAAGCACAAATATAGCAGCATAAGAAAAACAAGAAATTATTTGCAAACTTAATAATTAGTGATGAACAATTTGAATGACCCTTGAAACGAAGAAAAACAATAAATAAATAAATAAAAGTAGTCAGAAATTTAAGTCCTAAAGAGAAAAAGTTGTATTTTATTAATATTTGATAAGAGAAATTGTTCAATAAGACATAATATGTACACTTTTTGTTGTTTTTATAGGAAACACGGGACACCCAACAAAATATCGGCGGGTCCTTTTTGCCACAAATCTCTGTTTTCTACCTGTGTAAGTAAAGGGGTGCGTTAATCTTACTGGTATTTTGCCCACAGTAGCATTCAGGTACCTAAACCCGCAAATTACATCCGCCCACAAATAGGTACCTACCTGATTATTAATAATTCTAATAGGTACTTACTTTGGGTGTTTACTGTTTATATTTCAGTCAGTTTTTATACGTTGATGATTGTAATTCGAGTGTTTATAAACAATAATTATTTCTATAATGTCAGCTACATTGATTAAAAGCACACGCGGGAAAGATGTACTCCTTTTGGAGAATTTTACGTTTGCCAGAGATAGAGAAATGAAAAGTGGAGAAGTTTCTTGGAGATGCTCCCAAAGAAAAACAAATGCTTGTAATGCCACTGTATTTACAATTGGTCCTGAACTTTTAGTATCCAGAGGCAACCTAATTCATAGCCATGAAGCAAATGAACCGAAATTAAACAGGAAAATTATTTCTAATTCGTGTAAGCGAAAAGCAGTTGATGATATTTCGGAAAAACCTTCTAAAATTATCCGTAAAGTACTTGCTACTAATTTACCAGAGTCACTAACTACAATTGATGTGTCCTACATAAGAAAACCTATTTACAACAGTCGTCGCAAAATACTACCAGGTCCATTACCTACAAATATACAAGAAGTGCATGATGCAGTTGACTTATATTCTAATACATTTAAAACCAGTAAAGGTGAACATTTTCTTTTAATAAATAGCAGAGAAAATAATATTATTGTATTTACATGTGAGACAAATATTCGTACTTTGTGTAAAATGAACGTCTTGTATATGGATGGAACATTTTCGTATTGTACAAAGTTTTTCCCACAATTATTTACCATTCATGGGCTGTGTAATGGACACTATGTGCCCCTGGTATATTGTTTATTACCAAACAAATCTACCGATATATACAAACATTTGTTTTCGTTATTGCATTATAAAACGTTGGAAACTTACAGTATTGCTTTAAATCCATCTAAAGTGTTCGTTGATTTTGAAATAGCAATTCATAAGGCGTTAATTTATATGTGGCCTAATACTGTAATCAATGGCTGCCGATTTCATCTACATCAAGCGTGGTATCGTAAAATTCAGTCTCTGGGATTAATGACTGAATATACAACTAACAGTGATACCGGAAAATGGCTTAAAACATCATTTGGGTTGACATATTTAAACGCCGATGAAGTTGGAGACTGTTTTGTGTTTGACTTAATGGCAAGTAAACCAGAAAATGCCGTTCTCGATAGGTATGCCGATTACCTATTAGAAACATATATTGAAGAAAATTCTACATTTCCTCCAAGTATATGGACAGAAAAAACAGCTTCAATTACAAGAACTACAAATGCCTGTTAGTCGTTTCATTCAAGGTTTAATTCTTCATTCTACTGTACACATCCTTCTGTATTTATTTTTATGGAAAAGCTTAAAGACTTTCAAATCGACACGTATGTCACAATACAAAGCTTAAGTATACCTAAGAAAATCAAAGACAAAAGTGTAAAACAAAAAATTCAGTGTTTAGAAAAATTTATACAGCGATTTGATCTGCAGCAAATCAGCAGATTAGAGTATATAAAATTTGTATCACATTTATCCCTCCCAGTTGAAAAATATGTAAATAAAATATAAATATATAAAAAATATAATATAACTTATGTATACTTACTTTTTTATAATAATAAAAATTAGTGTTTAATATAATTTTTAGTTTAATTAATAATGTGTTTTTACTTTTCGATAATATATAAAAAATAATAAATGAAAGATATATCTATTATGATTTATTCAGTTAGAAATAAATTTGGGCAAAATACCAACAGGATTAAGATGACCTTTTACTTGCTGTGGGCAAATTACCTATAGGATTAGCAGCTTTAAATATTTTGTGGGCAAATTACCTCCGCCCCAATATATTATGGTCCATTTTTCCAAGAATGGGGGAGACTACCTACTATTCATTTTACTTACAATTGTTATTTACTATTGAGCTCATGTATGTATGTATTACTGTATAATAAATAATTAAAATATATGTTTTAAATATTTTATTTTAATGTAAATATTTTTTGTTTATATTTTTTGGGGTTTTATTACGAAAAAAAAACTAATATTTATGTTAAATGCATTATTTTGATGTAAATATTAGTTTTTTTAGAGTAATGAATGCCAAAAAAATGTAAATAAATAATAAATTGTATTTGAATGAACCCCTGTTCGCTTAAAGCTCTTTTTTTTATTCTTTGCTTTCTTATTCGGCCTCTACCTGGCAAGTCAATCAGCCAGTGTAATTAAAAAAAAATCCGTTCCATACTAATTCGCAGCACTGTTTGTTTCCAAAAATTAACACGGGATCCAACTATCTTCTTTATTAATTTATCTATGACTTACACAGTCAACTGCTTTAGACAGATCAGTGAATATAGCTACTCATTGTGATTTGTTTTCTAAAGACTCCTGAATGTTATTCATTAAAGCCAGCATGGCATCTGTAGTTGTTCTCCCATATCTAAAACCATATTGTTCCGCAGAAAATAGGTGGCTGTTTTCATAGAAATGCACAATTTGTTTTACTATAACACTTTAAAGTATTTTAGAAAAACGTGGTATATTATGTATTTGGCGAAAATTTTCAGGTACTGAGTCATTTCCTTTTTGTGGCATGGTAGAACTTCGGACGTTTTAAAAATATCTGGAAAGGTACCTTCAGCTAAACAAAGCTTATCAATTCAGTAATAGGAACAACAATATTTTGGGTGCAGTTTTTTAATAATAGGTATATATCTTAAGTTCTTTTTGATTTAATGTTTTGTATTATATCTATGGTGTCAGATTCAGTAAAAGAAGTTAAGAAAAGTGATTGATGTTTTCGGTTATAACAAATTTTATTTTTATTGTTATTGAGGATGCCTTCTACTATTTTAGATGAATTATTTAAAAAACATTTATTAAAGGTTTCTATATCGATTTCAGATTCTACTTTATTTTTATTATTATATCCTGTTTTATTATTTATTATTTGCCATACAGTTTTAGATTTGTTTTCTGAATTATTAATTTGTTGAAGTAAGTTATTTTGTTTTGCATTTTTTAGCAATACATTGTATTTAGTTTTCTCTTGTTTATATATTTTTTTGTTGTAGTCGGTTGGTCTCTTTTTAATGACGTCCTGTAAAAATGAGATTAGTTCTTTTTGTCTTTTTATTTCATCTGTATTCATATAACTCAAGTTTTTATTACATTTTCTTTTAGGTTGGGATATATTTGGAATTAAGGCATTAAAATGTTTCATAAATGTATCATGAAGTGCTTCAGCTTTTCTATTTGCATTGGTTGCTTTTCTCATGTCATACCAGGTTTCATTTTGCAGAAGATTTTAAGAATATTTATATTATTTTGAGAGAAGGATCTAAAATGAGTTATATCTCCTAATATGGAGCGCTCGTGAGTTAGGAAAGTTAATAATTGAGGGTCATGGTCTGACTCTGTAGTCCTTAACACGCGTGTCTGAGCAAAAGGAGAGTTAGCAAATATGTTGTCTGGACATGTTTGAAAGCTCTCTGTAATACGAGTATATGTAAATATTATTTGTTCAAAATTAAACTGAAGTAACAAGTCAGTGAGTTGTCTTGTTCTGCTATCAGCTTCTAAAAAATTTACAATGTAAATTGTAAGAAATATTTCAAAATTAGAATATTGTGAATTGGACCTATATATAACAACGCGTACCAGATTAAGCTTTTTAATAAACTCCCCAGTTATTTCACAGTGGATTTCTTTTGAAATATTGTTAATTTCTGGAATCTGAGCGCTTTGTAAAGTGTTGTGAATATATATATATACTTACCCCACCATGGATATGTGTTTCTCTACAAAAAGTAGTTAAATTTGTAAGATTAAAACATGTCGCCTGGCCAGAAAACAGCCAATGTTCTGAAAAGCAAACAATTTTTACGTTTGTTAAGTTATTAACTAGGTTGTCTAATTGAAGCATTTTTTTTTCTAATACATTGTACGTCGGTATTGGTATTGGTAACTTCTAAATTTTGATTCATTTGTTCCTTGTCTCTCAGAGATTCCTCGAAAAAAGTGAATATTGGTGTTTATTCCATGATTATGTGGTTTGGTCTAGAAAGGCGTTACCGTGATCCCGTTTGGCCAAATGTTTTGTTGCCATAAACCTTTTTCTGTTTCTTAGTTTGTAGTGATCTTAAAAGATTTGTCAGTTTTTGTTTTTGAATCTGGATTAAGTTTTTCACAGGTAAAGTGTATCTCTAAGGTATTTTTGTATTTCTAAAGAGAATGATTTTAAAAACAGATTGGCTTTAGAAGTCAAGTCTTTTGAGTATGCTGTGATTGTATCAGGTAATTTATTATTTGTTTCTCTGACTGGTTTAGTTTTATCTTGATGTTTTAACTTGTTATTATTAGCAAACGGATTGGTGCTATCTTCTTTCGTTTGGGCTTGGGAGATTAGAGAGTTTGTGTTTTTGTCTAGGTTTGTTTTAATCATTTTATTATGATGAGTTTCTTTTAAATGAACTATTGGTACATTTTGTCTTTTTGGCATATTTTTCTTGTACCGAGATTGTTGTTGGAACATTTTTTGGAGCTTCGTTGAATAGCTTAACTATATCTACATATAATTCTTGTAAGAAGCTCGTAAGTTTACCATTTCATTTTTAAGTTATTTTATTTCCTTTTCCAATTTTATAATTATTTCCAATTTATTCTTATTTTGATCTTTTCCTTCTTCTAACTTTTTACATATATGATTAGTTTCTTGTTTAATTTCTAAAATAGCTGCAGTTACACATTCTTTGATGTAATATTTAAGTTCTGTTGATTCCAAGATGGAGTTAGATTCATTATTAATATATGATCGTCTAGGTGTTTCTTTTCCTGCCCATAGGTGACATACATATTTTTTTTTTACAAATTATAGTTTTATAACACCCCACCAGCTACTCCGGAAGATATGAAAGCTAGAATAAGATCTGCTTTTTAGACAGGAACTGGAGAATTTCTTCTCAAGGTGAAACGATCCTTTAAAAACGAGTTCAGTTGTGTTGAGAACAAGATGGGCATCACTTTGAATATTTTTTATAATTCATTTTTTATTTTGTTTTCAATTTGTTTCTTAATATTTTTCATTTGTGTGTAGTTTTCAAATAATTTAAATTTTCTTGTCATTAAATGTTTTTTTTATTAAAAAAAAATTATAGTTTTGGTTTACATTGAAACTATTTATCATTGAAAAGTGATAAAAATGTTTATTTCGTTTAATATCATATTTTGAGTGATATTTGCTCTACGGTTACTATGATTAAAAAATAATATGATAAAATCCGTATGTTAAAAATAAAAAACAACTATTTACTAAAAATTATAGGGAAATCTTATATGGAATGAAAGATAATTTATATGTCTATCAGTTTATTATTAAATAGCGGGTGTGCCATTTAAAATAGGAATATTATTCAACTCCACATGTAAATCAAATTCAATTAGACTAAACGAGCACCCTGTATGATGTAATGGAAAAATTTGCGTTTTATAATATCTTAGCTACGCACATCGCAGATGAAAACATTACAGAAACCTTACTTAATTTTTTCCGGGGAATCAGAAGACACCATCAAATATACGGTGTTCCCTTTAAAAAAACATACCTTTGATATAAATTCCTATTTTTGGGTCACCCTGTATAATCCAAAATAATGGTTCTGTATATCTCTATTAAGAAAAAAATTCAATATTTAAGTCGTTTTTCCTACAGAGACTGACGCGTCTAGGATGCGCCACCCTGAGGTTTTTTACATCTTAAGAGTTCATTTATATGCATTCTTAAATTGAGCCTCAGATACCTAAATACCTAAGATCAATTAAAAATTTTATATTCATTTTTATAGGATTAATTATACATTATTTTTTTAGTGAGGACATCTGGTTATAAGAAATAGGTAAACAAAAAATAATAAAATGATAATAAAATAAAAAACGAATTCCAAAACCTAAATTAAAAACAAATCCTTCTCAGTACATATATACGTTTTGCAATAACAGCAGATTTAAAAAAAGGCCTAAAAACATCAACAACGCGGAGAATCTCTTATAAAATACCACCGAACGTAGGTATATACACATCTCGACATATACCATTTTATTATGGCATAATTCGTCACATTCTACGAGTTGCAGAGGTACATGGCAGAGAGAGTAAACAGGAGACATAAAAGTACAATAAACACGGTTTATATCCGGGGATAAAACGCATCTAAGTATCAAGACTGGAAAAAATAATGCCCTGCGGAGAGAAGGTGAAAAATTTAATTTTCGTTTAATGGGTTGTACAGGTCATTTTGTGTACAACATTATTTCCTTAAAAATCTCTATTTGGTCATATAAATGTTTATTTATTTTATGAAGCATAATGTGGTATATGAACTTGTATAATTTAATAACAATAAAATCGTGGTTATATATTTTTAATTAGTCACTGTCGGGGCGATGAGGGGGTTTTGTACTTTACCTTATCGCCTCTCTAGTTTGGCGGCCTAGCTATTGAAATTTTGAGCTAACCTTATGAATACTGCTTCTTCGTAGACAGCCTACCTAGGTTGCAGCTTGACTGTAGTAAAACACTTTCAAACATAAGCACAACTTGTATATTACACCATTAAGAACTTGTTAACATATATAAATGTAAATGTACATATTTGTTACAATTTAAAAAATACTTTCAAATTTGAGATGTTACTAGCGTGATTGCTTATGGCTATCTGACCGCTCTTTTACCGCTAAAAATATCTGTTGCATGTTTTCCTCTCTATTTAATAACTGACTTTTATTTGAATTTGATTGGTCTGGTTGATATGCAACCAATTTTACTTTGTTGTGTATTGTGAATAGTATATTCCTTGTTTCTGTAAAAATTGACATGCATTGCGAATAGCCTACCCGTTTTGCCTTTAATGATTATTTGTTAGAGATGGGCGCTGTTTTTTATGTGTAGAGGTGTTTGATGTCGTGAGTGTTCAAATGGTATTTGAACAGTCACAATACTTTAAGTTGATTATAATTCAATAAACAATTTAATTAAATATGGAAACATTTTAACTCATTACTCAAATATACTTCGAGTATACAAAGTACTCGAAATTATTACAGTTCCTTCTAAACTAAATAATTTTCAGTCTGTATAGCGGACATAAATTCTATAGAACAACACATTTTGCAAAAATAAGAAAGGAGTTTCCTCTTCTTTCTAACAAAATTTGCACTTTATAATATATAAAAACTGAGAAAATAGTATATTATATTACTAGAAGTAGAAGGCGCTTATTACGTGTTGAGCTCGGAAGTTTACTGCCGAGGCACTAGCCGAGGCAGTGTAATCTGAGCTTAACACATAATAATGAAGCCTTCTTCTCCGAGGAATATATACTATTTTTTATCCAAGCGTAAAGATAATTCAAGTTATACGTAGCAAAAAATAGAAGGCATTGTTTATGTCTTAACCATTTATAAACACAATTGAAAAAAAAAATAAAAAAAAAACAGATATGTCTTACATAAGTATTACCTATTTCTATCTATTAATAGTAATATTAAAGGTGCAGTTATTTATATTTGGGCTACTGCCATCGATTTAGGCCTTGACCAGAACTGAGAGGGGGTAGGTTTCCGAGACTAATTGCTGGGGCCCGGGCTCAAGTGGGGGCCTGACAGCGGCATAAGAGGGGGCCCGGCCGATTTACGTAGGGATATTTTTATTTGTTTAGATCGCCACAAGAGCAGATGAGGGAAGAACTTTTTTATAGAGATTTTACTAAAAAGAAGGGGAAGTTTTTGCTTGAAGACTTTTGTTTTTAGAAATAGAATCTTGAAAGGACTTAATGTTTTTATAAAATTGTTTTTGCGGGGCTCGACCTGGAAAATTGTCCCGGGGCCCGACCTGGCCTCAACATTCACAATTTTGTCATTGGTATACATGCTATGATTAGTAAAGGTCTGTCGACATTTATTATGTTAGAAATATTTTCATTTGAAAGGGTTTTTGACTGTATTTCTCTTTAAATTTCAGAACTTGTACTTGGTTAATCCTGCTAGTTTATACCGTTTGTTTCTTACCGAAAATAGAATCATCTACCTATGTAAGCTTCAGCAACACTGGTAGAGTTCTATTCACCGTGTCGTTTTAACCCATTTGACCCTAAAACTATTTTTTTCCGATTTTGTATAATTTTTTTCTTAAAAACGGTTAATAGAAGGTCCCATAAGTCGAGAAAAAATCATAAAAAAATTTTCGATTTCCATTTTTGGAAAAAAACAGCGGTCCTTTTAAAAGGACGGTAGGATAAAGGGCTACTATTAAAAAAATAAATAAAGATTTAAAAATATTTTTATATATCTTACAAAATGCTTAGCAAAATACTTAAAACTCAAACTTAAAAATTAATTAGTATGATAGGCCTCAAAACAGTTTTTTGGATGAAGACCAACGTCACATTTTTGGCACACAAAATTTGCTCTTTTGTGGCACACAGCACATTTTCGCTGGCTCTCGTGATATGTAACTAAATGATCTAGGCAATCGTAACGTGAGAATTGGTGCGCGGTTTTTGGCAATTTCGAAGGTCCTTTCTTAGTTGTTTTCCTGAACGTTTCGAGCCTCGGCAAAAAGGACAATTTATTTTAGACTGCGACGCATCTCAACACGGCGTGGGCGCCGTGCTATCCCAAGAACAGAAAGGGGAAGAGAAAGTAATTGCGTATTTTAGCAAGACCTTAGGAAAAGCTGAGAAGAATTATTGCGTCACAAGAATAGAATTTCAAGCCATTGTCAAAGCCCTCGAACACTTCCACACCTACCTTTTTAACAGAAGTTTTATTATTAGAAGTGACCATAGCGCCTTGCAGTGGCTGATGAATTTAAAAAAACCTGAAGGACAAGTTGCTAGATGGATAGAAAGACTGCAACAATACAACTTCGAGATAGTGCATCGAAGGGGACGTCTTCATAGCAACGCAGAGATTCTTTTAAGGCGACCGTGGTTAGATCGACAATGCCGGTACTGTAAAAGGCTTGAAGAAAAAGAGGAGCTGGTTGAAGAAGTCAGTCTTCAGGCGACCACTATCAAGCCAGATGATGACGAAGACAGAATTATCCTTGAAAGCTTAAGAAGGACTTAAAAAAAAACAATGACTTGAAGGTTGTCCGAGAATGGCTTAAAAATGGAGTCCGGCCTACATGGCAAGGTATAGCCAAATATAGTGGAACCGTTAAAGGGTACTGGACTCAGTGAGATTCCCTGTATCTTCACGATGGCCTATTGCACCGGAAGTGGGAGAGCTCCGATGGAGTATATGTATTCCGCCAAGTGATACTGCCGAAATCACTGGTCAGAAGTTTGTTGGAGGAGCTTCATAGCAGATGTTCAGAAGGACACTTTCGTACTAAACGGACATTTGCACGTGTTCGGGAAAGATTTTATTGGGTCAAATGCCGACGAGATGTAGAAGATTGGTGTAAGGAATGTGACCTTTGTAATGGCAGAACAGGACCCAAAACAAGAAGTCGAGGTAAAATTGGACCACTTTCCTTAACAGAAAAAGGAAACAAATACTTATTGGTTGTTATGGCCTATTTTTCAAAGTATCCCGAAATAGTGCCTATTCCTAATCAGAAAGTGACGACAGTAGCGGAAGCATTTATGACGAACGTTATTGGAACTACATTCTGACCAAGCACGAAATTTTGAATCCGAATTATGGTAGGAATTGATGAAACTGTTAGGCATTAAGAAAACACGCACTACACCTTTTCACTTACAGTCCGACGGAATGGTAGAAAGACACAATAGAACGATATGCCAGTATCTTTCAATGTTCGTCTCTGATAATCAAAAGGACTGGGACACTTTAATTCCTCTATTTCTGCTAGCCTACCAAAGTTCTAAACATGAAACGAACAGTTATACTCCATCCATGATGATTACTGAAAGGGAGATGAAACTTCCTTATGATCTTCTTTTTGGAAGACAGTCTCCTGGTGAAGAAGAGGACCGTACACCTCCCACGTACATACAGAACTTAAAAGAAAGATTAGAGAAGGTATATGAATTCGTTCAGCAACGTTTGAAAGTAAGTAGCGATAAAGCAAAAGCTAGTATCGACATGCACGCCACAGGGGCACATTTTGAGAGAGGCGATCCGGTATGGCTGTAAATGCCAAACACCGAAAAGGACTTTGTCAGAAACTGCAACGAAACTGGGAAAACCCCTACACAGTTCTAAATAAAATTAACGACCTGATCTACCGCATTCAGTTGTCAGCGGGAAGTAAACCCAAACTAGTTCACGTTGAAAAGTTAGCGCCATATCATGGTCCAGATCCTCCCCGTTGGCTCCAACCAGGTCACAGTAATCACGTTATTCGGGGAGAATAACTAGAGAGGAGAAAGCAATGTTACGCAGCATCCTCCAGTAGCCTGCGGCTATCATAAGAAACGTACAGATAGAAAAAGAAGTGGAATGTTACTCATCGCCCTACAGTGTGCTACGGTCATCATAAGTAAAAGTACAAGTAAAAGAAGATAGAATAGTCCATAAATGTCTGGAAATGTCATTACCCATCAAGAATATTCTAGACAACAGTTCGAGACGGTTAGAGAAGGTCAAGCAAGCTATATAAGGATGATCCTGACGTCAGTTTTCAGTATAGTCCAAAATATTAGTTGAAGTTGTTAAACGCATCGTGACATTTACGTGTCATGACAGATAATGACAATTATTATTATTAGAGCTGCATTTAATGATTGTATCGAATTCTTGCTGCGATTAGGGTAGCAGGATCAGCTGCTGAATAGTTCGCTCCATACGTTTAATTTGAACAAATTAAATTTGTGTAGAACGACAATTCTAGTTTAATGAAACGTCATTTTCAATTGAAAGTGAACTTGTTTATTTGTCGCTTGAAGTTTTGGCTAACAATCTACAATAATTTTTATATTTAGGTATTTTTTTATTATAATTTTTATCACTAAGTAAAGCACAACCAGGTTTTTAAAGATACATTTTTCAAGTTATCGCAAATAACGATAGATTTTTAACTGGTCCGAGTGAGCTAACTGATTCTTTAGCAATAAACTGTGACTCCAAAAATAATATATACTGACACTGACAGCAGCAAGCAAAATATCAGGTGCGTTTTAATCATCCGCTTCTGCTTCCGGAATTGTCGGTTTAGTCCTTTGAATATAAATAGTCAGGAAGGAGGAATCTTAAACGACTTTGGAATCGCGATGGTATCTAATTTTGACAGTGAACTAGACGAATATGGCGACAAGTGTTTCCGGTCTACCAGTGACGTACTGTCATAAGGGTGCGTAGAAAAGAGAATAATAAATTCTTATTTGCATATTATCTAAATTTACGGATTTCTCTCATTTTAACGAATAGCTATTTTCTTGCGAGAAGTTTGTATTTTTTTTTTTAATTAATCATCGTTATGTGAATTAATTTTACTTTAAAATTGCATGTTGGGTGGGATAAATATAGGGAAATATTTTCGGAATAAATTATAGAGGGATTTCATTTTTGAAAAATCAAAGCTATAATGTATTAATAAAAGAAATTTTGACTTTTTTTACGTATTTATTATGACAATATTTTTATTAATTTAAATTTTACAAATGGTATAAATTTTACAAAAACAGTATGTCGTGTTTATTAAGGTTTGAAAATTAAACATGTTTTGTAGATGCGTTAAAAAATAGTACATTTGTTCAACAAAAGTGGATATGTTGGCCATATCGCACAAAGACGAAATTTGAGCACAACGCCGTAGGCATGTATTTATGTTTGTAATTATATTATGCAAGCCTAAGTACATAAAAAAACTTCCTAATATCGAAGAGAAGATCTGATCATTTTATTACATAATATTATTAGTAATATTTTTTGCAGGACTTAAATTTTGCATAAGTTGGTATTACACCTTTGTATGAAAGGATCCTATAAAGTAATAACGATTCTGTGAGTGCCAAATAGATTATTTTTAAATGTACATTCAAATTTGATCGCAGAAATTTAAATTTTGGTAAAAGGCAACGCATTATTTATATGCTTAGTCCAGTTAAGATGAGAGTTAATTTTTACTCCAAGGTATTTGATATCATTTGTAATACTTATATGAAACTGCTGAACGTTACATTTAATTATGTTTCTGTAGGAAGAGGGCATATTTTTGTAACTGCATAATGAAACAACATAAGTTTTATCAAAGGTTTGTAAGTTTTTATAATTGAACCATTCGACAATTTTTATAAGATCTGTTTCCATTAATAATTTTAATCAATTTCAGTTCTCTGCATTTTACAGGATAGCTGTGTCATCTTAAAAACTTACAATAGTTCCATCTGTATATAAACGACAAATTATTTAAAATAAAATTAAACAACATAGGACCTAAGACATTATCTTGAGGTAGTATGCGATATGCAACTATTATTTCCTTACTTACGGTATCATTAATTCTAACTATTTGTGTTCATCTTTGTAAATAACTTTGTAATAAATTATATAGAGTGTTTAACATTCATACAATAAACTTCTAATATACGAAATTACATTTATTGAAACAAATCTGGATATACGGTACTGAGCTCTGTGGGGACAGCAAGCAGCTGGGACATTGACATTTTGCGACTATTCTAGAGCAAAGTGCTTCGGACTGTAGTAAATGTATTTAGTACGTGTGAAATGAAATTAAAGAATTAAGAGATTTTGGCTCACAATTTGTTTCTTGCATGAACTCAAGCCATAAATTTCTTTTTTGAGAATCTTTAAGAAATCTGAAAATTGTTTACCTGGGATTAATTTATATAATTTGTAAATCTAGAATCTTTAAGAAATCTGAAAATTGTTTACTTGCAATCAATTTATACATCAAAATTGAGCAATAATTTATTCATTTTAACAACCACATAAATATATTAAAATTGCCTAAAAGATTTGTTTAAATAGAATAAGTCTATATACCCTATAAACCATGAGACTACGCCTATGAGCACAGTTGATCACATACATACTTATCATGTTTGTTTACAAATTTAAAACATTAAAAATTTAAAAAATCTTTGATGTCGTTGATAATTGAGAGAAGAAAATACTTGCTTATGAAATGTAGTCCCTTCCTTTCTACTTTTAGCTGTGCTGCTGTATCCACAAGAGCAACAACTGACCATATTGTAATGTGTCTTTTAACGCGGAAAACTTAAAATTAACACTTATACTGACCAAATACTAAAACACTAAACACTTTTTAAAAAGGTCTACAAAACATACGTCTGGTAAATTTTAAATTAACACATAAAATATCAAAATTATTAACAAATTTTAATCACTAAAATTAGGAACCAATTTTAGACACCATTTGTCATATGATGATGAGTCATCCATAGTACAACATGGCTACCACTTCCGTCAGATTGATTAGATTAACGCAGACATAGCATGCTCCTTCCTGACTATTTATATTCAAAGGTTTAGTCGTTTTAACCTGTCAGATTAAAACAAGAAAACCGACAATTCCGAAGCAGAAGCGGATGATTAAAACGCACCTAATAAAAATATTGCGCCAAGATGTAGGCAACACGTAATAAGGGTTCAAAATGGCAGAGTTTTCTATCTCCTTTTAAAAGGCACTCAGAAAGCTGCGCAGTGCGACCATTCTCCGTATAGTAAAAGAAAATCAAAGTATGTGACGTGGACCACATACTTTGATTACTATACAGTGCAAGAGAGAGGTCCAACAAGCCCAACATAGGGCGCGGCCATTTTGAACCCTATGACACAGTTTATAGCTAAAGAATCAGATCGCTCACTTTGCATGGACACTTTTGATCTCAATGTTTCAGTTTATACACTGCGCAACTCGGATAATACAATATATGACAACCGCCTACAATAAAACAGCAGTCTTCTGCGCATCCTGAATTTGTATTCCTGGAGTGGATGTTATTTTGGAACTTTCAACTGGTCCGAGTGAGCTAACTGATTCTTTAGCAATAAACTGTGACTACAAAAATAATGTTCACTGACACTGACAGCAGCAAGCAAAATATTAAAAATATTGCGCCAAGATGTAGGCAACACGTAATAAGGCATCAAAATGGCGGAGTTTTCTATCTCCTTTTAAAAGGCACTCAGAAAGCTGCGCAGTGTTACCATTCTCCGTATAGTAAGAGAAAATTAAAGTATGTGACGTAGACGTGAACGTGACAGATATTTAAATTCGCATGCGTAGATGTCAATTTTCACGCATACGTTTACGTTCCTAGCATCACTTCAACTCTCTATTATTCAAGTTGAATTATGTTGTTGTTAAAGTTGAGTTGCAATAAATTGTGATACCAAAAACCAGTGTTACAATATCTTTCTTCTCTTCTTCAGCATAACGAACAATAATTTTTATTTAATTCTTTGAAAGTAACAAAAGCTGATAATATTTTCATACACGAAACGTATTAAAATGGTTAAGTGTAACATCTTGCTGTATTTACCTATATAAAGTGGATAAAAAGTTTAATTAAAAATAACGGTCTGTATTTAAAAAAATAGAGTTGAAGATTGTCATGGAATTATGAAACGTCGTTATACAGGGTGAGCGAAACTCGATGTCTCAGCTCCACTATGGGACAAGGGAAGAAGATAGGAAAAAGTTGAAAAGAGGTTCTTAAATGGAATGGAGTAAGGTCCGTTTTAAGCCCAATTTGCATATTTGTCCATATTTGGAAACTGAGGTAATGACGTCATCGATTTTTTTTTTCGGAAACATACCTATTTTTTTACAAATTTAAAAAGAGCTAATTTTTCTGAACAAATTTTATAAAGAAAAAAATTTGATATCTCCTTCACTTTAAAAATTATAAGCAAATTTGTAAAAAAGAAACAAATAATATATTACTTACAAGAGAGAGAAACAAAGCTTGTATGCATAGTCAATCACTAAAACAAATTTTCAATTTGACCACCTCCTACTTCTAAACACTTATCCAATCTCCGTCTTACTTCTCTTACAGAAGCCTTACGTAACATTTCTCTAGATAATTCATCGCAAGCAATTATGATTTTGTCTTTTAAATGTTCCATGTTAACTGATGGTGTTCTGTAAACTTTATTTTTCAAAATTCCCACAAAAAGAAATCTAGTGGGGTCAAGTCCGATGATTTAGGCGCCCACTGTATCGGTCCATTTATACCTATCCAATGTTCTCCATAAGTTTCATTCAAATATCGTTGGACAATTCTTGCTTTATGCGGTGGAGCTCCATCATGCTGGAAACACATATTTGCTCGAAGCTGTAATGACAAATTTTCGAGTAGCACAGGCAATTGTTCTTGAAGAAATTGCAAGTATCGCTCATTACATAAAATTCCTTCGTAAAAATATGGACCAATCAAATGCCCATTAATAATACCACACCAAACGTTAATTCCGAAATGCCCTTAGTTTTCAATCGGATTGACAAAATGTGGATTCTCAGTAGCCCAATAATGTTCATTTTTTTATTGGGCTTACGATTACTAACAAAACGGCTTTCGTCCGTCCATAAAACATGCTGAAAAAATCGATTTTCATACTCTAACGTTTCCATCACTTCGTTGTTGATGTTGATATGATAGGTATTCTAAGTTGTGAAGTTTATAATCGTGGTAACCATTTTCCTTCAAAATTTTTCGTACCGAACTATATTTTAAATTCAACTCACGACAGGCTTGCCGAATCGAATTTCTTGGATGGGTTTCAAAATACTGCAAAACAGTGGCAACAGTATTATCAGAATTGACTCTTTTAGCAATTTTTTTTTTCCATTCGAGAAGAAAATGCCTTGTTATTTGAACGTAAATTGCGTTCCAATCTTGCAAATATTTTTAAGCTTGGAATAACACGTTCGGGGTATCTCTGGACGTATAACTGAACTGCTCTTCTAGGGTTCTTTTGAGATTCCCTATAAACTAATAACATGTCGACTTTTTCATTGTGCGTGAACATTTTTCAAAGCCAAATAACAACATAACAATATTTGTCAACCATTAATTTAATTTGACAGATACGTCTTTGCTATTTGTTTCCAAAGGCGACTTGTTTAAATTGTGACTATTCTGAATTTTTGATTATACTTTTTTTACAAATTTGCTTATAATTTTTAAAGTGAAGGAGATATCAAATTTTTTTTCTTTATAAAATGTGTTCAGAAAAATTAGCTCTTTTTAAATTTGTAAAAATATAGGTATGTTTCCGAAAAAAAAAAAAATCGATGACGTCATTACCTCAGTTTCCAAATATGGACAAATATGCAAATTGGGCTTAAAACGGACCTTACTCTATCCCATTTAAGAACCTCTTTTCAACTTTTTCCTATCTTTTTCCCTTGTCCTATAATGGAGCTGAGACATCGAGTTTCGCTCACCCCATATTTTGGTATGGCAGGTTATTTGAAATTTTGGTTATAACAAAAACTTTTTTTAACTTCTTTTATATCTGTTATAATAAATATTGATTGTAGTATAGATTTCATGATTTATTTATTTCATTATCTTAATTCTATCTGACTCACTTCGTTTTTTTATCAAAGGTAGAACAAACTAAATCTTCTTTAAAAATAATTTTAAATGTAAAAAGTTTTTATTTGATTGTTTTTCCTAACACGTGTTATGTTTAAAAAATATATATTTATTTTAGAAGTTAAAATATGTATTTATTTTGTTTGATATTTAATATCCGACAACTTTTTAATGTGTACGTACTTCATAACGATGGAGCGCTGATCGCGAATAAATTTTTTATGAGGGCACCATCCTTAATTTTCTACTTCAACACCGTAAAAGCTGAAACGGAGCCGAAACCTAACATTTTTCAATTTTCCCTTCAAAATCACCTTTTAGATCTCGTGAAAGTTACAGCGTTTTAGTATCCCTATGAATAATATAGCACGTGATCGATACCGTCCAATTGAACCTGCAAGGATGTCTTCGAAGCTCCTGAATGGATATGACTAATTCTCAATTTTTGCTGAAACATTGGATAAGAAAAGCTTATTTTTCCAGAGAAATCAATTTCTTAGAAAGTTAGTGCAAGTTTTTCGTGACTCCTACATCTTCCAGAATTCCTAATAATTTTGTTTTGTTAAAAGTTCTTGACAGTTTCAATGCACTATTGTTGTAGTATTAAAAATATCTCTATATTTCTTCGCTTGACGTCTCCTGCCGTTACGGCTTTCGTAATTCATCACTATGCGAGATGCCATTCTTCATAAACAAATAAAGCGCTTTTTACAGAGCTTGACAAGAAAATCGAAGCCATATAATAAAATTCCAGACTGCATATAATTTTACTTGAACGTCGTTTACAATCAATGAACATACTATTAAATTATATATTATCCTTTGTCTTGTTTTATCGAGTAAACTTTAGATAAGTATTTCAAATGAATTATAAACGAACTAAATAATTTATTGGTACTTAAATGAAAATAGAATAGATTCATTAACTAATAAAAATTATCGTCATTTTTTAAAAATGGAGGATTTATTGAAACTAAAAAGAATGAAAGAATGATGGTGTAATTGTTTATGTTAAAAATGAATTAAGTGTTAATAGCACAACTATTGAAATTGGAGACTCAAAAGCATTACATATTAAAATTAATTTGTCCAAAAATAAACACATTTTAATAACATCTATATATCGCTCACCGTCTAGTGCACCCACAGATTTTATTTTGGAAATTATTTGGAACAAACTAAATACTCTGATATTGAATTTCATCTACTGGTTGGAGACATAAACATAAATATTAAAGAAGAAAACGACATTGTTTCAAACTATCTAAATGTATTATATGAATATAATTTACAATCCATGATAAACAAGTATACGCGCGTACAAAAAGATTCGCGAAGTTACCTAGACCAGACCATATATTTTTTAAGGCAGTAACCCAGTCTTCTGTTGACACAGCTGTTGCTGCTGTCTATGAAAATAACATAACGGATCATCGAGCTACGCTAATGAGTTTTCAAGTAAAAAATATTACTAGAATTCCTAAAGCTGACAAGTATAAAACATACATAAATTGTGATCAAATAAAAAACGATTTAGAAAATTACAACTGGGAAAAGTACTATAATACAAATGATGTAAATATAATAACTCAAGAACTGCTAAATATATTACATCATTTTATCAACAAAAATACGAAAACCATAAAACTAAATAAAAACAAAATTAAACGTAAAAAATGGATTATCGCGGCTCTATTACAGTCAATAAATTATAAAAACGAACTTTATAAAGGATGGCAAAGTAACTTAAATGACGAAAGAAAAAAACAAACTTTAATTGAAGGTGTAAGTGGATGAAAGGGTTATGTAACATTTTTAATCCTATTTTTTTTGTTGATGAACAATTAATTAAGTTCATATGTGTTTTGCCTTGGTCTGGTCTTATGCGTTTAATTAGTTCATAATCACTCTTACTAACTCACAAAAACGCATTTTCAAGTAATTTTTCACTAAAAATGCCAATGAATCTAATTAAATAGTTAATTGCTCAAAAACTATTTTTTATAACATAACCCCTTCATCCACTTACCCCTTCAATTACCGTAAGCATGTAAACGGCCTTATAAAAATTACTAAACCAAAATATTATCAAGCACAAATAGGAAAAAATGGAAACAATGCAAAATATTTCTGGAACTTAGTAAATTACAAAGACAAAACCGATCAAAACATAAATGAAATAATTTCAGAATCAGGAGAAAAGATTACGTGTAAAAAAGAAATTGCAGAAGAATTTAACAACTACACAAGTGGGCGAAAATCTAGCTCGCAAGATATCACAACCATCCAATCCTCCTATAACCCGAGATAAGAATCCTCACACCTTCTATTGGATACCTGTGACTGTTGAAGAAACTAGAGAGTTTGTGAGATCACTAAAGTTAAATAAAGCACCTGGCGTAGATAACTTAAAAGCCGAAATATTTAAAAAATTAGAGAGTCAATTATGTAAACCTATTGCTAGTCTAATAAACCTAATTTTCACTAGTGGAATAGTATGTCCTCACTTTAAAATAGCTCTAGTTGCTCCAATCTACAAAAAAGACAAAAAAGAAAATGTATGTAATTACAGGCCAATAGCCCTAATTCCAACTTTGGCAAAATTAATGGAAAAAGCAGTAAAGCAGAGGCTAACAAAGTTTATTGATAAGTATAGTCTAATTTAATAATAATAATAATAATAATAATAATAATAATAATAATAATAATAATAATAATAATAATAATAATAATAATAATAATAATAATAATAATAATAATAATAATAATAATAATAATAATAATAATAATAATAATAATAAATGTCTTTATTAACCAACAAAATACAAGTAAATTAAAATAGAATATTTACTATAGTACCTATATACATAAAAAATAAGAAAAAGGCAAACGTTGGTTAAAGGGCGCAAAATCAGCTAGGCTGCTCTTCCTTAAGAACCCTTCGGAGCGGCAATTTGGTTTTCAGAAAGGACTCTCAACTAACGACGCCCTTCAGTGTCTAGTTTCTTCAGTCTACAAATCTATTGATAAGACAGAACCAGTGGCAGTAGTATTTCTTGATTTGGCAAAGACGTTCGACACTGTGAGCCATTCGCAGTTGTTTGATGTCTTGGAAGACGCAGGTATACGAGGGTTGCCACTTAAATTTTTTGAAAGTTACTTGTCACATAGAAAACAAGTTGTAAAAATAGAAAATGAACGTAGTACTGAAAAACTGGTGTCATTTGGCGTGCCTCAAGGAACTGTTCTGGGGCCAATACTATTTAATTTATATTTAAATATTATATTGTCTTACAATTCTACAGGCAAATTAATTGGTTTCGCAGACGACACGGCTGTAATATACAGGTAAGAGAAAATATACAAAGTTATATTATTTTTAATGGAACACCCTGTTTTTTATTTTAGAATTAAAAACTACATCAAAAATAATGTCAGGTAACTAAAGGTTCCCTATTACTATTATTATTAGTTTTCGATTTATTTGAATTTTTAAGGAAAAAAAGTCTCCCAGAAATTAATTGTTTACTCTTGTTTGAATAATTTTTAATGAACTAATTTTTTTTTCTTATGTGGGACATCCTGTATACATCTAACAAATTTTAAATTGTAGCCATCTGTAACCTACGTATTCCTCCCAAACGAATTTTTTATATCTTTGGTCGTTTTCCCATAAAGCTCCGTCCCGTTGAGCGTGAGCCACCCTGTATAATGCAAAAACATGGGGAGATTTAAAAAGTAAAATTGAAAATGATTTAAAAAATATATTCGATATTTTTAATCACAAATTACTAAGAGTTAATCATAAAAAAAAACATATATTGTACCGTTTACTAGCTATAAAAATAATTTACCTGATTACAAGAAAATAATTGTCAACAATATCGATATCTCTCTGAAAAACGAAATAAAATATCTTGGAATAAAACTAGATTCGCACTTAAGATGTCAGACTGGATTTATCACATCTGAAAACAGTTTACTACGCACTTGTGGAATCCCGTCTGAGATACGGTATTGCCAAATGACCATGCCTGGTCATTTGGAACAAGTAGAAATACTCCAAAGAAAAATATTAAAAGTAATTACATTTAAGAATATGAAATACAGCACAGAGCTCCTATTTAAAGAAGTAAATGTAATGAGTTTGAGACAACTGTTTATTTTTAGTTTGGTAATTTACCTTTTTATAAACCGTGCTGACTTAAAAACACTTGACCATCATTATCAAACAAGAAATAAGTCTAAAGATTTTGTACAAACAAAAACAGCTAAAAAAACAATAGGAATTAGGTATTTCCAATTTTTAGCACCACGATTATTTAACTTTCTCCGGGTTTTCCAATAAGAGGTGTTATTTTGAATAGCCCGCTATTTCGGTAGATGTCACTTTTGCAGCTGTCATGTTTTGACATTTGACAAGTAGAAACTACGCCATTAATAAAAATGGAACGATACACGCTTCGACAACGCATTAAAATTATTAAAATTCACTATAAAAATGGTGAAAATTTGGCGGAGACGGTTCGTAAAACTCGAACATTTTTGGGTCGTCGTGAAGCACCTTGTCGGACCGTAATACAGAAATTGGTGGAAAAATTCGAGCTGTTGGGACAAGTTAGTGATGTGAAGAATAAAACCCGTGCACGTCGCTCAAGAACAGCCGAGAATATTGCTGCTGTAGCCGAAAGTGTTGAAGAAAACCCAGGTTTGTCCATTCCTCGTCGTTCTTTGGAATTACGCATTCCAAAAACGTCATTACACCGTATTTTGCATAAAGATTTGAGTCTTAAGGCCTATGAAGTTCAGTTAAAACAAGAACTCAAGCCGGCCGATCATCAACAACGTCGTGTCTTTGCCGATTGGGTCCTTGAAATGCATGTAAATGATCCGGAATTCCATCGAAAAATCATCTTGAGTGATGAGGCCCATTTTCACCTTGGTGGCTTCGTCAACAAGCAAAATTGTCGCATCTGGGGCTCGGAAAACCCAAGAGTTATTGTTGAAAAGCCTCTCTATCCTCAACGTGTGACTGTTTGGTGCGGTTTATGGTCCGACGGGGTCATTGGACCTTACTTTTTCGAACATGAGGCTAGAGCACCAGTTACGGTGAATGGATTGCGCTATCGAGAGATGATTAATGATTTTTTATGGACAGAATTGGATGGTATTGATCTGGACAACGTTTACTTTCAACAAGACGGCGCTACGTGCCACACAAGCAACGAAACCATTGATATTTTACGGGAAAAGTTTCCGGACCATGTTATCTCTCGGAGAGGTGATCACAATTGGCCACCGAGATCTTGTGATTTGACACCTTGCGACTTCTTCCTTTGGGGCCACGTGAAAGAGAAGGTCTACGCCAACAGCCCAGCGTCGATTTAAGATCTCAAAGATATAATTCGTGAGGCTATCGAGGACATAGGGCAGCCACTTTGCGATTTGGTTATGGAAAATTTCATGAAAAGGATATGGTCCTGCAGGCGTGGTCGTGGTGGTCATTTGGCTGATGTTATTTTCCATTATTAACGGCATACGTTCCTCTTTATAATGAAATAAACATCCGATCATTTATCTCAAAAAATGGCATTTTCCTTTGAATATCAAAATAACACCTCTTATTGGAAAACCCATAAAACGTATTTAAGAAAATTAAACTCAATATCATCTCCTAAAACTATTTTTAAAAGATACATAAAATCATTAGAGGCTGATGACATTGAAAAAATTCTTGAAATCTAAGAATAATAATATGTATCTAACAAAAAAAAAATGTAAAAAAAAAATATGTATTCGAAGTGTAAACCTCTTTTACTGGTCAGTGTACCCCATGCTCAACCTTGAAGGTCTTAATGGGTTGCACGGATCAAAAAATTTGTATTATTTTATATTATATGTACATTATATACCCTTAGTAGTAAGTTTACTGTCATTATATCATTTAGGTTTGTTTAGTTAAATGTATTTTTTTGCCTATACTGTCTTATATAATTATTGTAATGTTCTTTAACTAAATAAACATTATTATTATTATTATTAATATAACACATTTTTAAGTTTTTTGCTATATCGGTCCAATATATATCTGTACCACAGAGGTAAAGAATCGTATATCCAATTTTATAGATTTAGAGATAATGAGGTTTAAAGTTTTAAAATATAATAATTATTTTTTTATATAGAAATTAATAAAATACAATAGTTTATTTTTTAAGTATTTATTCAAGTAAGTCAATCGACATATTTTACCTTACAAATGCTAATAAAAATTTCTACCTGGTTAGAATTAGTGGCACTTGCGATTCTTTACCACTTCAAAAAAAAAAAATAGGAAATATTACGAGAAATGGTTTTAATGATAATAATTCAGTCTGTATCAGATTCTCTAACTTCCTGATCGGTTATTCTCATGTTTTTAAAAAAGTCATAAAATTGAGAAGGTATCCACTCAAATAAATTCAAAAGATGTTGATATTTTTTAGCGCTTATACCTTTGGAAATTTTCCGAATTGCAGGCAACTCATGTGGAATAGAATTTTTTTCTAGAAAATCTATTCAAATCAACACTTTTAAATTCGTTATCGGTAAAGTCTGTTTTATAATAAAGAAGACCTGAACTTTGACGATGTACTTCTAGCAATACTGCTGATGAAATAAGAAAGTTTTCTTTTTCTGTATTGATTTTTCGATTAACAAATGGGGCATTTGAAGATGTGTTCAGAAGATCAAAATTTTTGAAATCAGTTACTTCCATGTTCCAAACTGTAGCCCCAGTTGATCTAATCTGTCCACTCCATCTGTCCACTCACCTATTGGAAAATCTGACCATGGCGTTATTATATTTAATATGCAATTTAACATAGAAACCCCTAATTCCGATAGGGACATAACCTATAGTGTCACAAACTTTAATAACGTAAAGATAGTCCTCTCCGAAATTGATTGGAATCACTTTTTTAGAAGTACTGTATTAGTAGAAGATATGTGGACACAATTTCATACAAAGATATCTGAAATTGTAAATGCTAACACAAAAAACAAAAAATGTCCTCAGAACAAATTAAAACCCTGGATCAATGGACAACTTTTAACTTTAATAAATTATAAGAAAATAATGTAGAAAAAATTTAAAACAACCAAAAAACATGATGATTTTGTTAGCCATCGACGTTTCGCAAACGATTTAATTAATGTTATTGATAACGCAAGAAGAGAATACGAAGAATATATCGCTAGTAGCGATAACCCTAAGAAGCTATTTATACACATAAGATGCTCTCTATCTTCCAAAGTATCAGTACCGCTTCTTAAAAAAACGGATGAAAACTTATGTAATAATAATCAAGAAACAGCTGAAGCTCCGGCCAACCATTTTTCACAAGTGTTCTCCTTAGAACCACCAGGCGACATCCCAGTTAGTCACGATGCCCGAACAGCAACCTCTTTATGTAATGTCGAGTTTTCATCTGCAATTGTTAATGAAACTCTTAAAAAAATCCAATCAAATTCCTCACCTGGAATTGACAATTTATCCGCAATGCTTTTAAAAGAATGTGCATCTTATTTGGCTTTACCTTTATCCATTATTATGACATCTTCCTTTACATCTCACACACTTCCTTCAATGTGGAAAATTGCTTCGGAGACACCTATTTTTAAAAAGGGTGGACAAACTCAGTCCATCCAACTATTGTCCAATAAGCCTTGTCCCAATTGCCTGTAAAATAATGGAATCCATCTTAACCAATTATATGTCTGATTTTCTCAAGAGTCATGACGTCTTGCCAAAAGAACAACACGGTTTTATTAAAGGCCGATCCACATTAACAAACCTAATGACCTGTTTAAACGATTGGCCTACGTCTGTGGACAATAAAGAGCCTATCGATGTCGTATATCTTGATTTCGCTAAAGCCTTTGATGGTGTTCCCAAAAAGAGATTGCTTTATAAGTTGGAAAAAGCTGGCATTGGCGGCTCTTTACTTCTCTGGATAAGTGATTTTTTGTCAAATCGCATCTTCAAGGTAAAAGTTGGACAGACGTTCTCGTCAGAGTATCCAGTTTTAAGTGGTGTCCCTCAAGGCTCTGTCATAGGGCCATTACTATTCTTGGTATACCCTACAGATCTAGGCAAAGACTTACATTCTAATATTTCGTGTTATGCTGATGACACTAAGCTATACTCTAATCCTGTGACAGATTCTACCCAGCTACAAAAAGACCTTGAGTTTTCCCAGTCTTAATAGACCTTTACAGTAGCAAAATACGTGTTCTGCAGTTTCCTTCTCTTTCTGAGAGATCGATATTATACATATGTTTGTTAAACCTCTTAATAGACCTACTAGTACTGTTGTATGTTTCCTATTAAGACTTAATGGATGCTCGGTGAGTTTATGCGATAGTCCTTTAGAAAACTCTGTGGCCTGTCTCGGCTCTAGTTAATTTTTTCACCAATCCAAAAATTTTTTAAACCTACATTGCTTTGCATGTTCGGATAGTTATCTTTGTGACACCAGAAAAGAGTTCTTGGCCAAAAAGAGCCTTTAAGGTTTCTTCTTAAGCTGGTTGCTCTTATGTCATCTGTAACTTAGTACCCAGGCTAAGATTAGTCTGTTTTGACTCTCCATCTCTGTTAGGGCTTCCCCCCAACAGTTCCACTTAAGCTTTGAGTGTAACTGCTTTTAACGTTTGGCTGTATGTGACAATTGATTGTTTCCATTTACCTTCTATCTTAATACCTCTTTTGGTCAGTGATTTATTTCTGCTATTTTTACCTGGAATACTGTCGAATGTTTACCTAAGCTCAACTAAGCTTTATGCTATTTACACACATACTCCTGAACCTTCTTCGGAGCCGTATGTATAACAGGTGAATTCTGCATAAATAGGAGGTTCTCCCCTCCTTGCTTCCCTTTATATTGCTTTCAAAAGCTATAATTTGAGAGCATTTCATCTGAAGGCATTCTCATTATTTGGTCGTTCTTTATATCTTTATAAAGCTTGCCGTAGTCACGTCTGTCCAAACTTCTTATAGGTGATGAACCTTTGTGTAGTCTGTATGTGGCAAACTTGACTTCACCTTAAATGAGTATATGTGGTGGTGTTAGATTTAGTATGACTTCTTCAGCTGCTGTTGGAGTCGTTATTATTTCTCCCGTGGTACTTAGACATATTTGCTTTTGAATGCTATTGATCTGTCCAATAGCTCCAGCTTGCCGAGTTTTTGGCCACTATACCACCGACCCGTAGGTTATCATCGGCCTTATGACTGTGGTATATTACTATAGGGACATTTTCGGTTGTAGTCCCCAATTTTTTTCTACACAACCTTCGACATTTAAAGGAAGTTGTGTTTTTTGGTTGACTTTTTGCAAGTATTGATTCCCTGATAACCTATGGTCAAAGATGACTTCCAAGTAATTGGACTCTTGAGCAAATGAAATCCGCACTCCTTTCAGTACTGGTAACTGTAGTCCTGTCAGTACTTTTCGTTCTGTGAAGTTGAATATTGTGGTTTTGTGAAGGTTAATTATTAGTTTGTCCGCTCTGAATCACTCGTCAACAAAAGTAATGCCAATTACATAAGCGGCCACGCATATATGCTTGCAATAAAGAACTATAATTTTTAGTAAGATATTCACTGTTTATTCCTATTGTATTTCCTGCTTTTGTGTACTTACTTCTAAATTTTAAAAATGTGACAGAAGATCTTACGTTTACCTATTATTTTTAACTCTTTTACTGAATACAGGATAATAATTTTATTAAAAAAAAAAAAGAAAACTAAAAGCGTCCTTATCCATGATGTGCAAACTTTCAACTATGACAAGTAGTTGAAAGTAATTAATATGATTTTATAAAGCAAAAGAAGGTTAGTTATTATGCAACTAACAATACACATGTAAGTAAAATTATAGACAATTTTATTTAAATTATTTTCAATTTTGTAAATAAACTAGTAAAGTTAAAAAAAATGTATGAAACACGTTACGAAATGCCGTTTTTTGAAACTCGTTCATTTTGCTAAACTCATTACACAAAATAAGGTATTTTGTAACTGATAACTGATAACTATTTTAGAATTAAATGTAAAACAATTAAAAATTGGAATAATTTTTTTTTAACTACCTCGTTCCAGTTATTGATTAACATCAACCAAAACCATCGAATGAAAAATAGGCTAGTCTGTCACAAACCATAACTTTTTCATAGCGTAACACAGCAAATCGATAAAGGCTGAGAGGAGAGAATATCAAAGCTGGCCGTGATACAAACCAACACCCGCATCATCACGGTTGCCGGTAGCGGTTGCTGCCACAGACATGAATTTTCTTTTTATGTCCCACATACGACCGCGGGCTCTACACGATATCCGTTCTCATATTTCTGAAATGAAAGATAGTCGAAACAACAGATATTTATGTTACAAGCACCGTTAATGTAGATATGTGGTGAATTTGTGCAGTGAACGTTATATAGTGTGTTAGGGATAACACCCTCATAACCTTAATAGGTGATTATAAAGCAAACTGAAGCAAAAAAGTCTTATTTATGGTTGGATCCTAAACTCTACGTTATAAATGCATCAGATAATACTCTAGAAATGCCTACTGATCTAGTCATAACTATCTCTACAAATATAAAACAATTTTTAAATTCAAATAACAGCCTAAGAATGTGACCTCTTATATAGGTTGAACCTGTCTGGTATACAGATGGATCAAACACCAAGGAAGCAGCCGGTGCTAAAATTTTTGGATCTACGTGACAAATAACGATTTGGCTTTAAAAAAATAACGATTTGGCTTTGGGAGAATACGCAATAGTATTTTAAGCAAAACTGTTATGCCTTATACCCGGATAGAGTAGCTCTTAAGGCAATTTCTCTCTCCAAAAGTCAAAATACGACTAAGAATAATAATAATAATAATAATAATGTATCCAGAATATAGTGAAAGAATGGTAGTCCTAATTGTGGGTGTTTTAGGGGGAATCAAGGACACTACGCTCAAGGAGCTACAAAAAATTCCAGCTTGCCAAGACTCATCAAAACAACTAGTGCTGAAAATGCAGAAAGCGGTAGTCCTTGGGTCCCTTCGTCTTTTGAGGCAATTGAATTAAGCCGAAGATCACTTACCGAGCGGATGCAAGGAGTGATCTTCTCAGCGACCAGGCCTTTCGCGTAATGTACTGGGTGTGTCGAAGCCCCAGAAACTTTGCGACGAATTTTTTACACAAAATAATAATAGTTTATTATTTATCCTAAAAAACAAATCTAAAATACATAATTTTATAACAATAATGATAATAAATAAAAGTGCAGACCAGTTCTTCCACTATAACTTATTAAATTAAATATGTTTATATTTCCAAACCCAGTCCTTTATAACCCCAAGCCTATGTCCTAATATAATTAATGGGGAAGAGAAAAATAAATATTTGGAAGTGACAAATACTAGACATTAAGTACCTACCTAGTACATTATATTTATATATAACTGAAAGGGTAATTTTAATGCATAGATTTTTTAATATAAAAAAAAATTATATTTTAAAAATAATAATAATAATCAAAAATAAAAACAATAATAATAAAAAACAAAAAAAAACATTGTCACCAGAAAAGAATACAGCAAAAGGAGGTAACCAGTAAGATGAACAAGAGAACATTTTTTAGTGTTGTTTATTAAATAAATCTTTTTTTATGTTTCTTTTTAAATGATTTAATAGAAAGGGCAGTTTCACCAAATAGGTGGCCGAAATGAGATATTTGATACGTAAATGATCTTTTGTACATTTCCTTATAGTGTTTAGGTATATTAAGTGTATTTGTGTTCTCAGTTGAAGATTGTGAACATCTGTTCTATAGGTGATTTTCTCATAAAGATATGATGGGGTTTTAAATTTTTAAATTTTGTGAAATAAACAGAGTGAGTGCAAGATCCTTCGAATATACATACTTAACCATCTTATTTCCTTTAATTTGTAAGATATAGTATGCGGCCTCTTGATACCGAAGATCATACGCATACAGGAATTTTTTACTTTTTGTATTCGACCCATGTCATTGATGTCAATACATGGTGAGAAGACTACATCCGCATGGTTAACGTGTGAAAAAACTAGAGAGTCACATAGTGATATTTTAATGAAATAAGGTAAACTGTGTCTATGTTGATATATCATTTTCTCACTTACATGTTTTTTAAACTTCAATTTGGAATCGAAAACTACACCTAAATTTTTGCATTTGTCACTAAATTGTTAAGTATTTTCATCTAATTTAATTTTGAAATGAATTATAGTTTCCGCTTTCTGTTGCTCATTACCAAAGACTATTGCACATGACTTTTTTCCATTGATAGTAAGAAGATGATCATTAGAATATTTAACAACTTATTTTAAGTCTAAATTAATTTGAATTTGCGTTTCTAACATATTTTCTATTTTAAAATGATGGTATATTTGCGTGTCACCAGCATACGTGTGATATTTACAAAATTTTAATGTTGAAGGAAAATTTGACGTGTATAACGAGAATAAAAGAGGTCCTAAAATGCTTCCTTGTGGCACTCCTTGCAAAATATTTATAGAATTAGAAATATAGAAATATAAAAATAACGTTGTTTAATTTCATTATATTGTTATTCAATGCACAACATTTGAAAGCTTAGAGTGTCTACTTTTCGAATGTATTTCTTTAAAATGGTGTGCATTGAATAACAATATAATGAAATATGAGTTTTTAATTACTGCTTGTTTCAGAGATTTCTAGAACTCCGAAAACGTATGAAAAATGCAAATAAACAAATCAACTTTGATTTAAAACGCCAGGAAGATACTGGAAAAAATTTTCTGAGATCATTAGAGACATCTCAAGATCCCATTTAAAACAAAAATCCGAAAGTAACCAATACATGCAGCTAGTTTACAATAAATAACAGCTTTAAAAGCTTATATCAGCAATAAATAAAGTTTCACTCATTTTCTTTTAGTTAGACAAGGTAAGTTAAATATAATATATAATTATTTGAGCTGCTAAAAATACATGTTACAGTGTCAGTGTCCAGTGATGGATTTACGCCTAGGCCCGTGAGGCCCGGGCCTAGGGCGGCAGAATTTGAAGGGCGGCAAAATTTATGAAATGCCAAAATGTTAGAGGCACAAAAAAGTAAAGACAATCAATTTCAAAAATTGGTTCAGATTAGTTTTTATAAAAAATTTTCGATAGAAAATATTATAATTCAATTCATTAATTTACTTCTCAATCTGTATGGGTAATATAATAATGTTTTAATCGATCAACTATAGTCTTTATCGAGTCATATTCTTTACTTTTTGTTCCTTTAGTGAGATTAATCTTACGTGTAGGAAACATTTTGAAATTATTAAATCCGAATGACTTCTCTATTTGTTTATAGTGTGAAATAAAAATACCGAAGATTTGCATGTACAAGATTAAAAAAAAAGTATTAACATAAAGAAAAAAGTATTGGTTTTCTATTCAATCCAATACTTTTCAATACTTTTTTCTTTGTCTCAATATTTTTTTTTTTATTCAGGGGTATTGAATATCGTTGATATTCATTTAAAAGTGTCAGAACATTTTTTGTTTATAAAAATAATTTTTTATGAAAAATAAATCCTGTCTTTTTCCATATTCAATTTTTTAAATCATCAAAATAGCTATTAAAAAATTGAAAGTTTTATCTATTATAAAAAAAAAATTAATTCGATATTTCTCATATTTGCAAAATCTTCAAATATATCTACAAATTTCAATAATTTCTGAAAATCCAAGTGCAAAAATTTCGAAATTTTTTAAAGTATGTGAGCTGATGTATATTAAATCGTTCGACTTATGATATGGTTACATTTATGTGGTTATTATAAATATAAATAAAAAGTTTTAAAAATTTTATTTATTATCTGAGTGTTTTATTTATGTGATCGTAATCTCAATAACTTCAGTGAAGCGGGAGTATTGTGCATTATTGAGACTTATAAGTAGCTCGGGTGTGTATTTCACATGTTTACAGAAAACCAAAACGCTACGCTTGACAGGTACTGACATGTTTGACTTTAAAATAAAAATATTGGATAAAAATTAATGAAATTCATTTTATCAAAAAGGGCGGTGTATCGAACGGGGCCTAGGGCGGCAGCAAGCCTAAATCCGTCACTGTCAGTGTCCTTTAAGTAACAAAATAATTTACTGAACGGCTGTAGCTCCCTCAACGCATTTCTGACATGTGATTTCGGCAGTACTACTTACCCAACTATATATACTCCATCGGGGATTTTCCATTTCCGGTGTAATAAGCCATCGCGAAGATACAAGGAATCTTACTAAGTCCAGTACCCTTTAATAGCTCCACTATATTTAGCTATTCTCGGAAAATATTCAGGTCATTGTCTTTCTTGGGCCCTTTCTCAGGCTTTCAAGAATGATTTCATTTTCGTCACTCTTTGGCTTAATATTGAATAACTTCTGTAACCGGTTCCTCTCGTTCTTCAAGCCTTTTACAGTAAATGTATTGTCGTTTTTAACAGGGTCGCTTTCATAGAATGTGGCTATGGAGACGACCTCTTCGATGCACTACTTGCTGGTTATTGCTAGAAAGCCCATTAGGGATGGGCAACCGGCTTCTCCGAGAAGCGTATCTGTTATTTCTTGTTAGACTTCATGACAGGCTTCGGGAGATTGATTTAGAAAAAGCCCTGTTTCTACAGGTTCTTTATAAAAGTGTGTTATTCTTCAGCAATTGAAGCATCTTCTGCTTTTATTTTGGCTGCTTCTTTGCATATTTTGCGGGATAATTAAGATTTGTGAAAAATTAGGTTGGGGACTTGTATTAGTTTTAGCCTCTTCACTTTCCTGGAATCTTATTTCTTTCAGTTTTGCACGAAAATGTCCACATATAAGTTTTACTGCTTCATATTCCTGGGCTGCAATCAGTTTCTTCCTCAGCG
The DNA here is from genome assembly GCA_927349885.1 of Psylliodes chrysocephalus. Lineage (NCBI taxonomy): Eukaryota > Metazoa > Arthropoda > Insecta > Coleoptera > Chrysomelidae > Psylliodes > Psylliodes chrysocephalus. The sequence continues at coordinate 20,498,062 of OV651825.1, read as the reverse complement.
TCTTGTCATGTTATAGCTGAAGAGTTTGCTGTGTTTTCATATTCTCTAGTCTATCAATGATTGTCTGTATGTCTATTTGTTCTTGTAAATCTTTGGGCATCTGTGGATAGACCAGATGAAGCATTTTTTTATATCGAATTTGAATTCATGTAGACTATCATTATGTTTCTGATTGAGAACCTTTAACTTGCTTTGGAATACCAGTTTAAAATGCTCGCCATGTCTCCAAGGCTTGAAAGAGAGAAGAATAACTAGGTTCTCCTTGAGGATTTACTGTAAAACGGTTGCTGTCTATTCTCGTAGCGACACTGCCAATGAAGCCATCATCTCTTTGTTGGCACAGCTATTGGCTCTGACTGCTTTTTCAAATTGGAGTCTGTGTTTTCCATGTGGTCTAACGGTCAAACGTGGGTGACTTAATGGTCTTGTCAGTATGGTTTTGTAATGCTTGATTCGGAATGTGGTTCAATATTGCTTACCAAAGCTAGGTGGGGAATTGTTTATTTTTAATATAACCATTTCACTGATAATTTGCCTTTTCATCTCTATTCTGGCCTGTTCTTGTTGTTCTAAATTAGCTATTAAGTACTATTGCTGTTGGGCTAAATAAACTTTGAAATTTTCTTGTTTTTGTTCTATATTAGTTTTAAAATTATCTTCTTGTTACTCTAAATTAGTTTTTAAGTACTCTAAATTTGATGGCAGATTCTCTAGTTGCTATTCTAGTGTTTAAATTATCTTGCTATTGTGTTAAGAGATCTACCCGACTCTTGAGCAGACTTACCTCTTGTTTAAGGTTTTATTATATTTGTAGCAAACCAGTCATAATTTTCACTTCTGCTTTTCTATTTTTCCCTTCCTTCTTTTTCTTCTTCTCGCTTTTCCTTCTACTTTTCTTCCTTCTTTTTGCGCCTTTCATTTTCTTCTTCTTCCTTTCTGCGTCTTTCCTTCTGCTCTTCTTGCCTTTCTCTTTTCTCTTCTATCTTTAAAAACTATTCTGCAGGACCCGAAATATTCATTCCTGTTTCGTACACAGGGGATCTATTATTTATCGTAAACCGAAAATACATAGGTAACTTTGATTTTGGATCCTACTCCTGTCATCAAATGTTACACTGGTTTTTGGTAAACTTAATTTACTTTCAAACTAAAACTTTCATAATGTACAACTATAAACAACATCTATTATCCAACTTAAACTATGACATCAAGCTTATAGACTCTTATAGCTCCCTAGTAGCCTTTTCGAACTGTCTTGACACGGAATGACATTTCGAGATATTTCTAGACTGTTCTCTTGTCTTATTTTACTTACTTTGACTTATGATAAGTACAGCACACTGTATGGTGATGGGTAAAATTTAATTTCTTTTTTCATTCGTACGTTTTTTATAACAGCCACTGCGTAATTTATGGTAACAATACTTTCATTTTGACAAGAATATTGTAAAAATCAATTACAGCAATTTGAATTTTAAAGAATTATTGGTACATTTTAAATGTAAAGCGAATTTTTGGATGTTTTAAATTCCAAAACATTTGTGAGTTTACCTATAACTTTGTATGTTTACGAGGTTATTGTAAAAACACTTTCATTATTTAAGATTACATGGTAGCGCGACTCGATTACTATTAAACAATATTACATAATTCGTACAAAATCAACCAAACTGAAACGTATTCAAACGTTGTGAATCTACAAAAAAAGTGTTAGTTACTTTTTAGATCTGTAACAATATTAAATGTTGTGTTTTCACTTCTGATTTTTGCACTAAAACTCTAATAGAATTTTTTCTTTAGATAATTATTTTTAGCAAATCAAATTTTAAAAACAGTAAAACCTTTTGCAGTAAAAATTTCTGAAAGGCATATTTTACAATCATTATGTTCTGAATTTTTTTAGTGTATTTTGCTAGTAGTGGATCGAATATTTGGCGTTTGGGTACTGATAATTTTTTGTTTATATAATTTTCAACCTAATTAATTTAACTAAATATTCTTTTTGTCAAATATGGGCAACTATTATTTAGAAGTTTAGATTAGGTTTAGAAAAAACAGTTGATTTTACACTATACTAATAAAAAGTAATAAGCAGTTACTGAATTTATCTCAAAATATCTGTTTTAGGTATTTTATGAACTGAAAGATGAAAGTAAAAAATGAATCATAAATAAAATATGTAATTATTTTTAGATCTTTTATCAGGAGACCATAAACCCTTTACCCTGTAGGATAAAACGAATTTCCGAACGATTTTGCTGACCCAGAAATAATCTTATCAAGGACCCATGAATACGCAATCCACATTACCCTGAAAATTCGAATTAAACACTGACAGATAGTCCTAGCGGTTCAGATCAACTTACGTTATTATTCTCAGTAATTTTCTGTTCATTATAATTACTTTTAACAGAAAGTTGCGTTTTCCTAGCAACTATTCCTAGTTAGAAATTGAAATAAAATTCTTCTAGGTCCTGATCAAATTAGCAAAGCTTTTTGACAATTATTTTATAGAATTTTCATTTTTGTGTGTGTAAAAGTATACAGCTTCTTGTTGTAGTTGATGTAGGATCTGCTATATGTTTTAAAATATACAGGGTGGCTCAAATGTATGGAATAATAAGTTCAACTTTTAAAATACCTGTTTCACCTATTTAGAGTAGCGGAAACATGAATATTTTTTTCACCTACAAGGTAACATTCCCAATAAATAAAATTGATGAGGTTTATAACCAAACTTTATTTCTGTTGTAAGAAAAAATATCTGCGTTATTTTTAATAGTTTTAATTACGTTTCCCAGCCCCTTATGGAGGGACTTTTCGTATCCAATTCAGTTTGTACTTTTTGGGTCACGAAATTGGAGAGTAGGTATCTGATCTGTCCTCATGTCAAATCTGATGTGTCTATGATCAGAGCATGAGATGTCGGTAGATAATCTTTAGTTAACAATATTGGCACTTACAAATGACGTACTGACTGTTATATCTAAGGATGTCTCTCCATCGGAGAGAGGAAGTATTATCTTGACTCCCTTATTAAGAGATTTATGGCGCTGTTGGAGAGTGTGCAGATATTCTACGTGGTAACGTTTTCACAGATCCTGCTGTAACCGCTGCAACAACTGCCAGCGGTCTATGCGGTTGATATTCACTTGAGAAAGGCGAGGTCTAAGGAGAGAGTAGAAGGTTCGAGTGATAGGAGATATCCGAGGGTTAACACTGATAAATTAGAGAGATCAGAGCTTAATAAATAGAGGCCAAAAATTTAGGATAGCCTTAACTTGTACTAAAAAAGTATAGAATTCCTGAAAAGAAAGAACTTGGGATCCAATAACTTTAAGATTAGATAAGATTTAACCGACTGTCTCACTAGGTTAAATAAAGTGTGCCCCACCCTAGAAAACGAGGGTCCAGGCCACTTCTTATAAGAAGATAACCATTGAGGCCCAAAAAATCATAACGAGTGAGATATGAGTGCGGTTGGGAAAAGGCTACGGGAGGCAGAATCGGCAGGGTTATCAGAGGAACTTATAAGATATGATTCTATCAGATCTAAGTCACAAGTATCACTTCTACTTGCATATTTATATTTTAATCTAGTTTTCGTCATGTGTACGTTAGATCACTCTAGGATGATAGGTGTAAGAACTTTGTCATCAAACAAGAGATTCCATATTTTTTTTAGGATCAGCTTTTTGGTAGCAACTTTTTTAACCCGAGACACTTTATTACAACATTGTGCTGCAATGTTTGTGTGTTTCTTCCATATGTTGGCTTTTTAGACTACTTAAAGTGGTTTTATTCCTAAAAGTAATTGCTTTCGCAGGCTTCATCTGATTCTTCATGTTTTTCCTCATTATTTCTAGGTTCATTTTATTCCAAACCTTCTTCTTATTTAATCCTCGACTCGCTGTGTTAGTCACTTGACGCGTTGTCATCATCAGAATTTTTGCCACTCTTGCCAAAATCGATTTATTCCAACCAGTTTATCAAAGTCACATTTATTATTAAAAGCCATAATATATTGTCGAATAAATAAATAAAATTGCTAAAAGTATACCTTCACAATAAAATAATAATGTGAATACACATCTGACGTCTTTTTGATCTTGCAAATTCTATTAAGTTCGTTTACAACGCTAAAACTGCCAACACCAACATAACACTAACAGTGCTGTCTTAACAATGTAAGACGGAAAGGTACTGAACCACCTGGTTGTGTAAATAGAAGGGGCTAAAAACAGACCAATCAGAATGGCTCGTGGGTCAAACTGACTGGTCTGTAGTTACGGGTAAATAATATTAGGCCATTTTAACATTAATTTTAAATCACAATATAAAATTATTTTTAATTTCGAAGGTTTCTTATTGGTTTATCTCTTACAATAGGAATTTCAGCTTCATATTAAAATTATATGGACAACATAATTACGAATTTTTTACTTTCAGTGTGTTTTAATCTTATTTTGAGACCAATTCATCTCTGTGAGTTACAATAATAGCAATAAAAATCAAACATGTTTTACAAAGTGTACTACAAATAATGGAATAAAGATGTTAGAACAGTCTTTGGAATAGTTCTGTTCTTTGGGTTAGTTTTAATAAATTCCCTACCAAGTGTACCTGGGATTTTCTTCCTGGTTCTAGGCTGAAAATGGTTAGACGCCGCCTAGCAAGAGCTTCACATTACAAGATCGCATAGTATGAAGTTTTTTTCTCTTCCATGCAGTCTACACGAGGTGAGATCATTGTGTAATTTCATCACATGAAGGTGTTTCAGCAAGCATTGTTGCATTAGTAATCCTACAATGGTAGATATCTCAGTAACCATAGGTGGGTTTGGTCCCCTTAGCATAAGCCTATTGATTCTGTGCCCTCTTATTTGTTGCCAGTGATATTTTGTGGTTATCCACTCGTTCACTGAATGTCGAGCAGAGGTTTTGCTTATTACAAATATAGGTTTAGGTCCTGTGAATGGTAGTTCTGATCCTTATTTGGCAAGTTCATCAGATTTTTCATTTCCTTGGATACCTTTGTGAGTTGGTAACCGCGCTATTTTTACCTTATTGTGGGTTGCTAGATTATTTAGTATTCCAAAGCAGTTCCAGACCAGCTTTAAAGGAACATAGTTTATGTTCGTTGGTATATTTGGAATGAAGATCTGCATCGAGAACTTCAAGTTAAATCAATTTCAGAAGAAATTAAGAAAATTGCCAAGATATATGAACAGAGGCTCAACAAACTTATCAACATTAAAGTTCTCCAACTTTTAGACAATCAGAATCGGGTACGCAGAATACGTTAATAACAAGTAATGAACAGAGGTGAACTCTAAATTTATAAGTTAGTAGTAAATTATGTTATTATAAAAATGCTGATTAATTTTGTAAGATTAGGTGCATTTGGACATATTAAAAAAAATTACCAACACTTAAAACATGTCAACATATTCACACGAATGATTAACAACGTAATAACTAATTAAAAGTTTATTACTGATAACTGATAGTTCTGCTAAACTTTACAGGAAACTAACAATTTTTCAGAAATATCTGTTATTTTACTACCTGAAAACTTAGTAAATATTTGAAAAAGTTATATCATTTAACATCTCCATGAATTCATATATTTTTAAAATTCTTGGTTATCTCCCTTCTGACTTATTTAGACATATCGAATTAGTGAGTAATAAAACTAATTCAAACTAATAAAAAATCGTTTGAATGCGGTTTTATAATTTTGTAGAGATCCTTTAAGAGCACACGCTTTCTGCATATTTGATGATTATATTGAATTTACATGTACTGCTAGGACTACGAGCGAGACATGAATATTTCATTCACATAAATTAAATCGCAGAGACTTTAAAATGTGTTTTTGAAATGTAATTCACATACGAAATATCACAGTGTGTATGTCATCCAGCAGTGTCACTAGGATGTTTACATGCCAACAAACACGCATACATGTTACGGTGTAATTTGCTTCTATTATTCGCATTTGCAATTTTTTCGTCGGTTTGGCGGAAGTTGACTTATGAATATGTGGATGGAAAAACAACGACAAAAACAGTTCTATGGTGTAATATTTTCACTTGACCTGTTTTATAGGAAACGCAGACAACCACAATTTGTTTGCAATTAAAACTAAAAATTATCGTCTGTTTTTAATTTAACCTCTTGTGGTATTTGGTAGGAGAAATTCACACAAAGTTGTAATTACATTTTGGACATTTCTTTAATGCTCTAATTTTGTAGCTTGTAAATTTATGGTAAACACACTTCGTCATGCTGTTTACGCAAAACAATAATTATAAAACACTGATTAGGCCGTAATTAACGACAAAATATTCAAATTGGCAAAAGTTTTGACAGCTCTTTGATAACTATGACATGGCTTTTAAGTGAGGGAAAACGGTAGTCGCTTTTTTCATGGCATGCCAAATCCATAATATTCAACCTCATTGAATTGAATCGAGAATATAAATACGGGAGTTTAGTGAAAACATCATAAGTTGAGGAAGATCATAGGAATGGATGTCGACAAGCGAAACAGCCATTTGAAAAAGAACAGTGAAATTTTGAAAATGAAAATATTTTATTTATTGTTCGGAATGGATTAATATCTACCCAGTATAAATTCTTTTCATCAAAATAGTAATGGAGATTTAATATAATTCGAAAACGACTTTATTAAAAATAACATTGACAATAATCTTTATGACATTAATGAAGAAATAGTTATATCAGTGTAGAAGCCTATAGAATAGACCTAGGTATAAACCATTAGTATCTTTATTTTCTACATTCTCCCACCGTGAGTTGATAACGGCGGTAAGACTCAATCTGGTACTTTAATTCTCCTATCATATCGACTAACTGTGATATTTTCAATAATTTTATCTTCATCTATTATATAAAGTTTATCCTTTTTCTTCTTAAAATCACTTCTAAAATTATTAATTTCTGTTTCTGAAACTTCTAACGGGTATAACTTTTTTAGGGGTCTTGTGACAAAACCAGAAGGAGTTTTTAAGCGTACAACACGAATATTTTCTTATTTTCCACCAAAGATCCCTGTAACTACTGCTAATAGCCATTCCATTATTTTAATATTTTCGTTGCTAATTAATACGACATCGCCATTTTTACATTTTTTAAACCATATTTTTTATTTCTCATAATTAGATGCCTCCTTGCGGAATCTTATCTTCATATCTTCTTTCAACTTTATTCGGTATTTTAGATGTTTATTCAAACTTTGCCTATCAATGGTTTCTATATCAGGAACGACGATTTCTCTTACCTCTTAAAGAAACATCACTGGAATTAATGGAACAAGATCTTCGACGTCGTCTGATAAATAGGTTAATAGCCTAGAATTCATTACCGATTCAAATTTGCATAGAATGGTGGACAGTTCGTCATAACTTAATGATGTTGTTCCAAGGGTTTTATGTAACAACTGTTTTAGTGAGCCAATCAATCGTTTACCACTAAGCACCAGTTGGTGGTGAAAATTTCCATGTAGTCCGTTGTATTGTACTATAATCTTTAATTTCATTCCAGTCTATACCTTCAAAGGCATTTTCGGTTTCAACAAAATTCGTTCCGTTATCGCTGTATACAACAGCGGGTCTTGCTCTCCTACTAATGAAGTTCCAAAAGGCCATAAGAAAATTGTCGGTAGATAAACTAAATACGACTTCCAAGTGTACCGCTCGTACAAATACAGAATTAAACTTACATCTTTAACTCGATTTTTTGAAAGCGCTATAGGAACAGTGTTGAAACCCTTGGTTTTGTATCATCGACATCTTACGCACTTTAAAATTACAGACTTAATCGTGCCAATGTGACAATTATCAAATCATCTTCGTCTTCAAAGGCAGATAATGATGCAAGACTTTTATCGTTAGTTCCACTAAGAGCTTCTTGTTAAATTAGTTTTAGAACGGTCTTATCGGAATTTATAATTTCTACAAGGGTAAGTGATCTACTAGTAGTTTTTATGCTATGTCGGCATTTTTAATGAACCTATTGATCCAACCAACAAAATTAAAAATTTGCTGTTATTTTCAAAATATCGATATTACCATGACAAATCTTTTTGTATATTTACACATGAAGTTATGGGTTTCGTCGTCTATTCTTTAGTTATTGAAGGTTCGTCAACCATATAATCCTGCATAGGCCAATATTGTTCTTCTTGAACTGACCAAAAAGGTCCCCCTCACCATCTAAAATGCAGTAGATATTTTGCAGAAGGAGGGTAAATCAGCCGAATTCAATATACTAGGAATAAAAAAACAATTTTTCTTTTTAGTTAGTATACGAATTTCTTTAAATCTATTCCAAACAAAAGGTTTCCATTGTTCTTCCCGATGAATCCATGCTAAAACTGTACTAGAGTCTGACCAGCAGTATACAGGAATATTGTTATTAAATGTTAATAATATCGAGGATAACAGTCTTGCACCAATATAGCCGCTAGTAACTCTAAACGTGGAATTTACATCTTCCACCTTATTGGAGAGAGTCTGTTTTGCTTGAATGAGCTGAATAGAGGAAAATTCTCTAATATCTTGTGTTTTCAAAAAAATTGCTGCAGCATAAGAATGCTGACTAGTATCGCAGAATAAATGCAAACTTTGGGAATTAATTTTATTCTTATTAGACAATGAACAAGAAAGGTACCTAGGAATTTTTAGATTAACAATAATGCTAAACTCATTTACCCAGTCTAGAAACGTTTTCTTAATCTCAGCATTTCATCCTGTTTCAAGAGTCCACATATTTTGCCACAAAATCTTGATAGGCAAAAGAAAAGAACATGAAGACCCAATGGAATTAAACATCCTATTGGCAATAGGTAAAATGGCTCTTTTTGAAATAGTACTTAAATCAATGGTCTGAAACCATTCTAAGTAAAGTTCTAAGGCGCCTTTTAAACAATTCCACTTTATTGAAGAAGTTGAGTGGTGTGTACATAAGAAATGATTCGAGAGTATTTAAAGTGTGTAAATTGAGTTTTATTAATAAAACTCTACAAAGAGAAAAAACGGAGCTGTAACAATATAATCAACTTGTAACAATACTAAACAATGAATAAAAACTTGAACACTTACTCGTCAAAAACTATAGAAGAGACATGAAAAGTTAAAAAGGACAGCAACAGACTTGTCCCAAGTCACCACCATAGCTTGTAGCTAGGATAATTGAACATAAAAGAACCACACTGAACATGTAGTTAAATTTTAACAAATGAAGTGGGGGTTCATCCAAAAATGTAAAACTGAACACTCTAAACCATTCAAAGGAAAAATACTGCTGGTCTTCAACATGAAGACAGACAGATTTTTCCAGTTGCTACCGTGAGGCGGAGGTAAGTTGGGGCACAAAAATAGTAGGTACACGATATTTTTGAGAACGTGGCCATCTTGACAGTTTCCAAAAAAGACTGAGTGATAATTGACATTTGACAATAAAGGTATTAAGAAAATTGCCAACTTGAGAAATTAAAATGAATTTCGTGAAAAATTGCCAAAAGTTGATATTGAAAATGATAAAAGTGGGTTGGTACCACTGATATAGCAAGATCAAGTTATGGCGGGACTTTTAAATTATAAACAGCAAAAGATTATAATGATTAAATAGAATTATAAAATATACAGTGAATGAAGGTGAAAAATATATTTTTTTATAAAAATTATTAGAAATTAAAAGGTGCCAGACTAAAAACAACAGAATTGAGCATGTTGACCCCAGTGAAACCAAAGTCGCAGGCAGAGCAGCTTTTCTAGCTGGTCTGCCTGCTGTTTATAATTTATAAGTCATAACTTTGAAATACTCAGACACGAATTAGTAACCTTACCGAGAATAGTCCATCCTAGTAGCGCTTCAATAGCAGTTAAACCACATTTTAAATTATACTTCTTGTCCGTGAAATATTTTCCCACATCAGTTTCTATCAGGATATCAATTGGAACGTCATCTGTATCAGCTATTTCTATTCCTAACTGTTTTAACTCTTGTATCCAAGGACCTTCATGGATGGAAGTAATATTGCTACATATATTAGGCTGGTCTTAAACCTGGAAATTACATGCAGATCTTTTATATAAATTATCTAACCTAATTTTATATACAGAGTGGTTGACAATTTCTGACTGATCATCAAATAATGCATGTACTATATACGCAGTTCCAAATGGTTTGAAATTCATATTAGCAGCAACAAATTTGGTACTGTAGGATCTTTGAGAGCCGGTGTCTATTATATATCTCAGTTTTCTTGTACAGGTATCATTCTTCAGTTCAATAACAATAGTTTGTAAAAATACTTGATAGTATGTATTATTTGCAAGGGATTTTACGTTTATACTGTTATTAATTCCATGACTTTCTTCGGCTACTGTTTTTTCACCTGTTGATAGATTTGGACACCTTAATGAAACATGTTCTTCTTTACATTGTTGATATTCTATTTAAACTCGGCTCTTTGAGCTATATGACCATGTTTTAAACATAGGTGACAATGTCCCTTTGTCGACAATATATTTTTCTTTTCAATGAAGCTCATTTTGTTAGCATCAATACAATCGTTCATTACAGTATAGCAAAAAATCTGATGTGTCCAACACATGACTTTCCTATCTAGTTATTGTAGGCTTTTTCCGGTAATTTTGTACAACCTATTACAGCATCTCTATAAATGTTTAGAGGATAAACTAAATATATACATTGTCCACATACATCTACCTCGAAACATTTTTCTATAGATATTCATGGAAAACGAAAATACTGAAAAATTTAAATTTCCTACAATATTTTCATTACGGTCCATTTTAGAAAAATCATGCATAAACAAAAATTATAGAGATCGATATCGCAAACAACTTTTATTTTAAAAACTTTCATAAAAATCAGAATTTTGCACATTTTGTCAAATTTCTCGAATACGGACCATTTCAGGAAATTTTTACAAAAAACAAAAATTATAGATAATAATATTAGAAATAACTTTTATTTGAACAATTTTTTTCTCCAAACATTAATAACAGATATATTACATAAAATATAAAAGTGGCCTCCCATAAAGTACCCCCCCAGATGTTCCGACTATGTCCAAAATCTAATCATTACACGTCAGGCCGAAATAAACCTTAAGTTTAAAATTTAATGTTTTTTTCTTTATCCGTTTTTGAGTTTTCTTCAAAATTCGAAATTTACACATTTTCTTAAATATCTCGAATACGGTCCATTTTAAATAAATTATGTATAGAATAAAAATTATAGAGAATTATATTACAAACAACTTTTATTTGAACAATTTTTATAAAAAATAATTTTTTTTACATTTTCTCAAATTTCTCGAATACGGACCATTTTAGGAAAATTTTGCATAAAACAAAAATTAGAGATAATTATATTAGAAGTAACTTTTATTTAAAGAATTTTCTTCTCCAAACGTAAATAACAGATATATTCCATAAAATATAAAAATGACTATCTATAAAGTACCCCCCCAGATGTTCCGACTCTGCCCAAAATCTATTCAGCTCATTGGACGCTGAAACAAAGCTTAAGTTTAAAATTTGGTGTTTTTTTGTGTATCGGTTCATGAGTTATGCGTTATACAGACACACACACACACACACACACACAGACACACACACAGACAGACAGACATCATCGCGAAAATAGTCAAAACGGATTCAGGGGACCTCAAAACGTAAAAATCCGTCGAAAACTCGAGGTCGAAAAAAATCATGATTCCTATACTTTCCTTATATCTGTATACAGATAGGAAAGTAAAAAAGAACTGTCATCGTAACAGTAATACCTCGGTAATTACGTGATTTATGTAGCCTTTAGCTGGAAAAATTTGCGGAAGTTTTGATATTTTGCGATTTTATGTATTTTTAACAGCTCCTTTCGATTTTTCATTTTGCCACCTCGTAACTTTGCCACTGTCGCCGTCATATTGTAAAAAATTATGAAAAAAGAGTTTTTTGTTACTCGTTTTTTTGTTACTTGTTGATTTTACAGTAAAAATGATTCTATAATAAGTTAAAGTGTATAATTTTCTTTATAAATTTAGTTCTAATCATTGTGTCTATAAAACCAGCCTATTTTGTATAAAAGACTAAAAGGGTCCATACTTAACGTCCAGTGAAAAGTTATACCCATTTCCACACTACCTTGAAGTAGGGCATACGGCGCGTTTTTTTTCTGTGGTTTCTCCAGTAGGCCTAATCTACATATTAGTTTCTAAGTGAACATTTCACTATTTATTTTTCGTTTTGGTAACCCTGAGGGACCAACTTCGTCTATGTTTCTGCTAGTTGATGGCAATAACGTTTTAGAGTCGTGAGGGATCACTGGCGCAGTAGATTCTTCTGAACTTTCTGCATCCGCAATAGATTCCTCTGTATTTTCTGCATCAATTTCATTAGGCAGTGGTTCTAAAATTGTATCACTGTCTTCGTCTTCATCACTATATTTCAAAACAAGGCATGCTATCACATTTATTGTCACAGTTTGACCAAATTATAGAACAGCTGAGCCCTGTTTTTCTACACTCACATGCTCCCCAACATCCTTCTTTGCATTTACAAGAAATGACTCGAAGAAGAACTTCTGGAGCAGGAGCAGGTGCAGTCAAAAGAACAAGACCACTTTTGTTCTTCTTCCAACCCCATTGATCTGCAGGTTATTCGTTACCATTTCATTGTTGTACCGGATGATACATAGGCTTAATGAATAAAATACGTATATCTTTGCACGCTGCGTACTTGCTCAACTTTGTAATTCTCGCACGCGAAAACCGTATGTTTTATGAAAAAAATGATAAGGACCAAGTTTGCAGAGAAAATTATGTAGTTTAAATAAATACTACTTAATTATTTTTACAGTAAAAACAACGAGTAACGAGATATCTTGAAAAATCTCTTTTTCTGATATTGATTGAAATATGCCGTCGTCAGCGGCAAAGATATGAGGTGGCAAAATAAAAATTCAGAAAAAGCAGCTCAAAATACGTAGAATCACAAAATATCAAAACTTCCGCAATTTTTTCCAGGTAAATTTACGTAGTTACTGGACTATAATCTGTCGAATTTATACCTAATACCTATTTTCTAAATTTGCTATTTCTTTAATTCGACACAATTAATGCAGGTCGTGTTAGTAGTTCAACGTCTATGGTTTTATTGTATACAATATTATTTACCTAAGGATGTATTTACATTTAAGGAATTATTGAAATTTTCTATTAGAGATAATTATTTTTATTCTATGATTTATTTAAAAGCATAATAATTTATTTAATGTATTTTAATGTTTTTTTTTTTTAATTTTTTTGGACGTGACAATATCTATAATGCCTAGTGTCAACGTTCAAATCACCATGTACATCCTCTGTTAATTCATTATAACGTTTTTTGCGGTGAAAAGTCCTTTAAAGCAAAACCATGTATCATCCAGAGTAATAGTAATAATTTACATAATTTCAAACTTTAATTTCACGTTATAGCTATCTGTAATAATTATTTGATTATCAACTATGATCAATGGTTTAGTTGTGCTGTTTTAGATTGACAACTAATTTTCTGAATAATTGGTAATTCCAAATATGAGGGAGTTAAATATCAAATAATGTTCTCACTATTACTTAAATGATTTATTCGCATACTTTAAACCATATTTTAAATAAACATATTTTTTTCTACTACCGTGAGTAAAGTTGTACTTTTATTCGCTAGTGCGTAAAGTGAAAAAAGTTATTTTAGTGAAAAAAGTAACTTTTATATTTCTTATATTAGTGGATAATGTGTACGGTAGTAACACTTTTCGCTATATCCAATCTCATTTGGTAGAGCTAGAAATTCATTCTTACTAAAACATTTTGATATTGCAATTCGAATTTGTTTTGAACCAAGTAAACTTATACGATTTTCTACATTTGTCAAGGTATAAGTGAAGCAGTCCTCGCTAACTAGCGGTCTTTGTATCGCTGTTTAATTCTTTATTTTATCTTTTAAACGTTTCTCCTTTTTCTGCTAATATTTCAAATATATTATCTTGTAAATTTTTAACATTTATTTTTCCTGTCAGTAATTTCCATTCTTAATTTTTTTCTTTTTTTCCTCTATCCTATTTTCTATTAGCAATTTTAACTCTTTAATTTCTTTCACCTTTTCTAGTTCGCTTTTCATATCCTGTTTCATGTTTTTCTTCATTTTCTTTATAATTTATTCTCTATCTTCTAACATTTCTTGTTTTCTTTCTTCTTTATCACATCTTTTATTTTCATCCATCTTTTGTCCATTTCATCCATTTTTTGGTTTATTGTTTCATTGGTTTTGTTCATTTCTTTCATCGTCAAAGCAAATATATTCCTTATTTAATCTTCGTTATTTACTTTCTTTTATTCACTATCGTTTTCTTCGATAACTGTTTCTACTATATCCTGTATTTCCACTTCTTTTACATCACCTTTGTCCTATTTTTCTAATTTCTTTATCCTTGTTAATTTTTTCCATTGATTCTTTTTCCCCCTCGTAAATCCATGTTTAACTTTAATTCACTTTATCTACACTAGTGGAAAAAATTAAGGGGTCAAAAAAAAAAATCTTGACTTTTTGCGATTTTTCGAGAGGCTGTATCTTTGGTAAAAAGAGTCGTACGGAAATAAAAAAAAGCAATTTGAAGCGTAAAGTGTCTAGTTTATGGATATTGTAATAAAAAAATTTTTTAACCAAAAATTAGCACAAAATCCTGATGATTATCATGGATCGAAAATTTTTTAAATTTTTTTTTATTTTTAGTGTACGGACTTGAAAAAAATTTTCTCGACATAACCACTTTATGCGTTGAATAAGTGGTTCCGTTAGCTTCAATTCCTTTTTTTGATGACCTCGAGATGACCTTTCCTTGCTGAGTTATGCAAAAATGAATGAAAATCCGTAATTTTCTCTTCTCTCGTCCATATCTCAGGAACCAATGGCCGCTCAGAAACTAGAAGGGGGGTTTTGGAAACTTCGATTCATTCTCTACAAGGTGGTGGCATGTTCTTTCATGAAAAAAATTTTTTTTAATCCCTATCGTGACTTTGAAGAATTTCGGAAAACAGGTCTTCTTGAGGTTTTTTAGAAAATCACGTGCCACATTGAAAATATTGGGAAAATGACTAATATTGAGTGTGCATCTTACAGACCATTGTTTCCCCGAAAGCCCTACAAAATTTAAACCTGATCCATCTAGCCGTTTCATTGTTTCATGCGAGTGAATTTTTGGAGAAATTGAAGTCATAAAAATCAAAAATTTCACAAAAAATTTATAAAAAAATTAAACTTTATGTACACAATTCGATTTGCAACTTTTAGTACCTTTTATTGTACGTCAATGTCACTTTTATTAAAATTGTCTTTTTCAAAAATCAAAACTTATCTATTCATTCTAATAATTCTAATACCCCCATTACATTAAAAAAAAATAACAAATTTGACAAATGCAATTTTTTACACATGTCAACCTGAAAGTAACAGCGTGTCAATTAGATAACCTTACGTTGGGCGCCATTTGATATGAGAAAATCAGTTTTGTTATATAATATAAAAAATGTTGTTATGAGAAATCATTTAGGTACCCGTAGACTAACTCATTCAAAACAACTCTACACACGTGAATTTAATAAGATCTGAATACGACCCTGTCTAAAATACAGTAGAAGCCTGGCCAAGTGATTTACTTATGACATAATTATTTTAAATTTATAATAAATGTAGTTATTATTAGTATTATTTTCACAACAAAATTAAACTAGATTGGTTCATTAAAACATTATAAGATCTTTCCAGAAGATATTTATATTTGATTTTTTATGAAAAAGGCGCTCAGTCTACAATCAGTCATTAACAATTCACTTTGGACTGTGATTTCCATTACGCGAAAGTAGGTCATTAATTAATCAAGTGAATTGCAAAGTTGGATGAAAGAGAGATGCTGATTTTGCAAGAGACAAGGAACAATCTAAGCCCCCAATCGCATTATAGTCCAAACGAATTGTAGGGTGGCACGATGAAAAGAATTTTTGTGTTAACCACTCTGATTTAACATCAGTTTATTTGAGTCTGCATTAAATCTTAGGGGCAAGTAAACAGTGGAGGACTGAAATTGATACGTTGTATATTGGACGTGTTTTATATGATACTGAGAATAAAATGATAAATGATAAAATACTGAGATGAGATTTGCGGAATATTTCAAAAAACAGTCATGTATTTAATGGCATTAAAAATGAAATTTTGTGTATTATAAATTTAAAAACTACGTATAATACATTTTTTTACAGTTTTAGTAAAGTCTTTATTATGAATATTATTTTATGAATTTTAAGTAATTGGAATTTAACTTTCAAACTAAACATAGATACTTGATGCTTACCAAAAAAATTTAAAACAACGCATAAAGCTAAATATTTAACAATGTAAACGAAACCACCGATAGTCATAGGAATATTTTCTTAAGGGTTAAGTGGTAGAACAATTCAGTGATTATGTTTCAAGCTTAGCCGCTGAATTGAACTTCGCCCTTTGGTTATCATGGGCCTAATCTGTAAACTGCGTAACTCCTTTTCAGTAAGTTTTACAGGAAATACAAAAAAACTACCTGTAGCTCTTTAGAATTGTTATTTTTTAATTAACCTTGTGTGTTGTTGTGTGAGAGATATGGCTTCGGACGGTGTCCATTTGCCACAGAATGTTTAAATAATAGAAACGGAATACAGAAAAGAAAGAAATAAGAGTAGGGTCTCAAATATCTAGCTTAGTGTCGCATATAAATTTAATTAAAATATCGAGGATATGTTTATCGGTGCTTGTCAAAAGGGATGTCAAATTTACTGGTAGAGGAAAATTGAGAGAGATTAAAGATTTATATAGCCCAGATGTTTGTAATGCATAATTTTGACATTCAAAGAAAAGGTGTTTGGCGTCTCCAACCGACGTATTATTGCAAGTGCAAGTGGGAGAGTCTATGATTTTTATTTTATGTAAATGGGCAGGAAACCGTTTAATTAACCTTTTTGTGCAGCATTTAGTATCTTAGTTTTTCAATATTTGGTGTATATAATATTTATAAACGTACTTTTTTTCCATTTTCCAAGAGATACGCATATTTCCCAGTAATAAGCTGGAGTTACGTATTTTTCAATAACCTCCTCTTTTTTTGAAGTCGGTTAATAAAATTAAATAATACAATGAATGCCGAAAAACCAAAATTTTATTCAAAAAACGATATATTAAACTCTTACATAAAAAATATTGTGGAAAATAAAAAAAATTATAAATGTTTAGAACTCAAATATAAATAGACAATTCTTCTTAATTAAACATGAACAAATTGTCATAAAATAAATGATAATCCGGCAGTAAACTTTTCTTCAAGGCTTGAAGGTGATTATACTTTTCGCTAGAAATTTTATTCCTCTCATTATATAAGGGTGGTATTTCCTCAAATGGTCTCATTTCAATCTTATTATTTCTCCTTACATTTAAAACTGTCCAATCTTCCTCCGAATGAGTTTATAAAAAATGCCATCTTTTGTGTACTTTATTTGCTTCAAATCCGTTACATGTGGGTCACCAACTGTATTTCCTGGTCTGATTGAGTTATAAAATTTCAAAATATCCATTCTTTTGAAAAAGATGTGGTCTAGATATTTTACAGTGTAAGGTGTTTTACAAGCAGTCTCACAAATATTAATGTAATCTGCCGGTACATTGACATTTTTCTTTTTTATTTTCCTTTCAATGGTGGAATGAACTGAATCCACTTTCATTTGTGTGTGACCTTTCAATAAGAATTTTTGAATTATTTCAATATTTTTTTCGTAGGCTAGATTGAACAAACTATTTGCCAAAACGCAATTACGATTTTGGTAGTTTCAGCCATCGCTATACAATATTATTGTTTTGGGCGGTTCGGAAGAAGTTTTTAATGAGTTGAAGACAAAATAAATTAATAAGTGTTGAAAACTCGTTGGCTGTCAGTCCACCTTCAGATTCATTCCACAAAAAGCAAAATCCTTTGTTTTCTTGATTATCAAAGAGGGTGAAGTTAACATGCACTGCCAATTTCATTCTGTAATACATTGAAGAAACATTAGATTTGGGCGACAGAAGCACAGATTGCAAGTCCATAGAAAATACGGCGTGTTCTGATAACTTGTCCTTTTCTAATTCATTCCTTGCTTCACGTTTTAAAGTTTGATGTACATCAAATTCAGTTTGTTCTATATTTCCAGTTTCGTACCTTATCTTTTTTTGGGCAATATAATTATAAATTTTTAAAACATTTTGGAAAAAGTGGGGTATGATAAAGAAGATATTTTATGGTCAATGCAAAAACTGTTTTTGTAAAACTTGTACAACTGAGACTTTGATTCCCATACTGCCTCTAGATACAATTGGGACGAACTTGCACGACAATAATGAGACTCCAACTTGGGAAGATCATCAAAAAACTTATTTAAAAATCCTTTTTGATTTTCATATGGGCTATTTTTTATGTTCAATAAATCTACGTTTTGTGGAAGATCTGGTTTTGCCCAATTTTTAATAACCCATTCTCCTACTGCTAGGGTATTGAGAAACATTTTCTTACAGACACGTATCCTTTTCGTTTCTGTTTAAAAAAAAAATTCTGTTGTTAAATGTCTTCTGGAATTTTCTTCCAAGCCTCTCCTTTTTGTTGGCTTAACTTCTAATGTGCTTTTCACGAACATTTTCTTTTCCTTCCATGTGAGCTTCCAAAATCTTTTAAATATTGTTTCACGGTCTAGCTGTGTTAATAACGCCCAGTTTATTTTCTTCCATGCTTTGCTTAATTTACAGTCACACCTAACTTTCATTTCCTTTGGTGGTTTTTCAATGTCATATCGCCAATTGTTCTAAATTCTTTTTCTACCCAAGTAAATTTGTCCACTTCCCTCTTTTGTCGATTCATTCGATCACTCCATTTCAGTTCATTAACTTGGCATCTTCTAACTCTCTTTCTTTTTTTCTCCACATCCTGGTTTTCGTTCTCTGACTGTTCTACCATCGGTTCTGCCTCAGATTGATCTTCACTCTGATTTGTCCTATCTTCCGGTATATACTCACTTTCTGATGACTCATCACTGTATTTCATTTCATTTTCGATCTCATTCTCGTCGTCTACTTCAACAGCCTTCCTTTTTTTATACACATGGTTCTCCAGCACTGTGGCCGACTGGTCTTCGGCAGACTGATATTTAGTCTGAATATCACATTTTCCAGGTAAAAATGCAGTTTCTGATGATTCTTTATAATTGTTATTTTCCTCGGTAATATTTTCGTCTTCTATAACTTTCTGGGATTGCTCTGACACATTTTGTTCTATTTCCAAATCTCCAGCTTCTGGAAAATTATGTTCAGCTAAGATTCCATCTAATTTTTGAACGTCCTGATAGTTATTGGCTTCAAGCATGAATGCATTTAAATGTTGATATTCAACCGTACTGTCTAATTAATTATATTAGGTCACCATTTGGAAGTAAATCTTCATCGGATTGAATAATCAATATTGGAATATTATCTAAATCAAGCTCGTCACTTTTTAAATTAGAATGTTCTGTCCTCAAAACTTCAGCAGATTTGCTCGTGGAAGGCCCATTTGATGGCAAATTCACTGGCTTATATGGTAGAGTAGGCTTAAAAACCATTTCTAAACATTTCATTCCCCTTGAATTGGGATTCATTGTTGAATCTAAAAACAAGAAAAGCACGTCACTCTACTAAATAGACAGTTTACTTGAAACTTTAACTTAAAAAAGATGATCTGTATCTATTATTAACCGTGTTTATCTATTATTTTATTCGGTTATTATAATAGTTTATTCTTGGCTATTTATTCGTTTCAGGAAAACATCGTAAATCCACTCAATAAGCAATAGATATAATTCGAATAGTGCGTATCTCCACGTATAGATAAAAGTGGCAAAATAATAATACCCAATAAATATAATAACTAAATATTGCTTAACAAAGTAATCAATGGTAATAAAGTAATACTTACCAGCCAATGGGCCATGTTCACATGTGAGATATGCTGTTTTATAAATTATATTGTAATAGTTAGTCGCTATACAAGTTATTCTAAATAGTCAGTTCGTTAAAAAAGACAAAAGTTTTTAAATTAAGCCCAATTGAAATTTAAAATTTGAAATTATACGTCATCGGGAATAGACCAATCATCTTGTGTCGAAGTTTTTTTTGTTATACAAAACCAAGCCAACGAACAAACCGACACACAGAATGTCGAAGTGAACGCACATCTAAGTGACATTAACATTGACACCACCTAACACCTAACCTTAGTTTTTTGTTTTGGTTTAATTTTATTATTAATATGGATCAGCTGGATTTATAAAAGTTGAATCAAGTGTTTTACCCATTGTAAACGAAAATATAATTACCGAGATGATTACTGCATTTTTTAACAATACTCAGTTTACAAAAGTCAGAAAGGTAAGACTTTGTTTTAATAGTAGGTACTTACAGTTTATATGGAGCCAATACACCTTATAGTAAAACATATTTATCTCAGGTTTTATTTTTAGATCTGCCAAGCAAGAATATGGGGATAATTTCTTTTTCCATAAGAGAGAAGGAGACAAATTACACCTAAACATAAAGTACGGCAAAAACCTTCTGATGTGCTTGTTGTAATTAACAAAAATGAAATTTTTAGTGCACAATGCTTACGATATGCTGCATGTCAAGGTTTGTAATATTTATTATGCTTTTTTGTTTTTATATCACATATAATAAACAGTGTATAAGGCCTTTTATTTCTATAAATATTTTTTTTCTAATTTTGACATATAGACATTTTTTGTAATCGCAGCAAGTGTTAAAATAATCTAGAAATAGATTTTGTTAGTGAACCTAGTAATAATTATGATACCAAAGAATGCTGCAGAGCACCTATGAAATTTTGAGTTAAAAAATATGCCATATTTTTAGGCTATTTTTATACCCTTTTCAAAAATTTTATGCTCCTCGTTTTTTGCAAAACTTAAAATGCTCTGATAGCCTTCGAACGAAGTCAGCAAAGCACCTCTGTTTTATAAAGTTTTTTCTGTAAAAACAGCAACACCATATATTTATGCACTTAAAATATTATATTTTTAAAAAATACATGGTGCTTCTTGCTAACCTTCGAAAGAAGCCAGCAGAGCAATTCGGTTTTTTAAAGCTTTTTTCTATAAACCACACCCCATTGTTAGACTCTTGAAATATTGTAAAACTTTACTAAAAAAAATTGCTATTTTTAAATAATACAGGGTGCTTTGTTGGAACAAAGTCAGCAGGACACTTCAGTTTTTTAATTTGTTTTTTTATATATAAAAACAACTACTTATGACACATGTTTAGGCAGTTTTAAAATCCTAAAAATGTGGTAAGTATATTTGTTTTCAGAAAAAAAACTTTGAAGTCAGCAAGGATTTGCGAATTTTTTTAAAAATGCCAAATTTCGAATATTTTATAATATTGTAGGAGCCAAAAAACGTGGTGTGGTTTAAAAAAAAAACTAGGGTGCTCTGCTGGATTCGTTTGAAGCTAACAAAGCATCCCGTAATTTTTATTTTATAATACTCAATAGCCTAAAAAATTGTACTTTTAAAAATAGCAGTTTTTTTCGAAAAGCTCTATATTTCAAAAATGTGGTGAGATTGTTTTTTTTTTAACTTTTGAAAATCCGAGGTTCTTTACTAGATTCGTTCAGAGCTAGTTAAGCTCTGCTCGTCTTGTTACATAAAATAAGGCATTTTGTAGCTGGTTATATAGTTATTTTGTAACTGCATATCTCTTTTATTTTTTTCAGGTGGTTATAAACATGTGGCTTCATAGAAGAAGTGAGGAACCATCTGTAACATCTACTCAGTGTTATTGGAAAGGCTCTAATTTATCAAAATGCGTAAATATTGATGTACACTTGGCTAGATTGTTAAAGAAACCTCTTCATCCACTACAGGAAAATAAATCAGTACTTTTATATTCTTAGGATTCGTATATATATTTTTTATTTGTAAATAAATTGTTTTTTACTTCATTTTTCTCATTTTTTATTAAAAGGTTGATAAATAAAATTTTCACAGATTTTTATATTTTTGTTTGTAAACAATAATTGAAAAGTTTTTATTAAAAATCGCCAATGTTAATAATAATAACTTAAGTCAATATTATTCTTTCTCCTTTTTTAAAGCTACTATCAATAAAGGTATTACTTTAGCTTGACCTATGATCAATTTTTAATTTTGTGATATATTTGATTTGACAGAAAAAAAATTATAACCTTTTGACATTGGTTTTTACTTAGATTTTCATTAAAAATAAACAGAACTGCAAACATGTTTTACTATCGTAATAACGAATAGCAACATAAAATTTTTTTTTTCACATTTATTACTGTTGTCATTTTCATAAAGGATTGATAAGAAGGCACACTTTCTGGTTTTTTGAAAAAGGTAGCAAGAATTGTGATATTTTTAAATTTATCACCAGTGATACCACATGTAGTTACCCGATTTATTGGAATATATAGACTTTGCTACCACATTCAACTGAACTTGGTTGTTTTTAATATTTATCACCGCGACATAGGCGTTTTTGTTAAAATGTTTCATTTTAAACTGCTGTAAATAGGTGCCTTTGTTTTGGTAGTTTTAGTCCCAAAAAAATCTATGCATATACAGGTACTCATTCCTCTTTGATTTGCTCGAAAAGTTAAATTTTTATCAAAAATTACATTGGCTGTTTAAAAACTCATTATAATCCCTGAAATGTGATAATTAGGTAAATTAAATTAAAAAACAAACAAAAAAGTTTATTAAATTAATATTTACTCTTACAAAATAGGTTCCTGTAAGTTAACAAGCAATTATGCAGATATTACTAAGTAAATGTACTTGCTTAAAATTCACACACGAATGTGGTTTTAACATGTTAAATTAACTAACCCTTCTTTTAACTCTTTCCACATGTATGTATTCTTAGAGATGCTATTCTTTTACTTAATTGTACATCTTCTGGAGAACTTTTTTCATTCTGTGATACACTAGGTGTGGCTTTACTAAAGTGCATCCCATGTTTTCAAGTAGCTGAATATTCTGAAACCCCTATCTGCCATTATATGGGATCCAGGAACCAGTTTGTTTAAATACCCACATTTTTCTATTATTTCTTTATCACTAGTTCTTCCACAAAATGATGAATAAATTCGGTATCTTCAAAACTTTCAGGAGATTCTGCATTTTCTTCCAGAAGGGTTTTTAGATTATACACCTAAGAATTTATAGTAGCCTCATTTTCAATTTCCTGAAGGGGACAATTCGCAGAAATTGCTACTACATCTTGATAATCCGGTGTATTTTTATTAAAAAGTTCACGAGAAACATCGCCACTAGAAGGTTGATTTTTTTCTTTCCAAATTTCTAGGAACACTAATAAATATTTTTGAAGATGAATGTGAATCATTATCACATTCTGGAACAAAACACTTTTTCGTAGTCATAATATTTATAAAAAGTACAAAATTAAACACTCAAATTCCAAATAAATTCTAGATCGAGACACTATGACAGAGACAGATGCCATACACAGTGCTGCCATTTTGCCATTTTCTGAATTATTAAGTGACTTTTAAAACAATGAAACTTTAAATATGGTAAAAGTTTAAACAGAAATAATACTTTCAAAAAACATTTGATATTATGTATTTAAAAGATATTTGTTTAACAATGGTTTAGAAGTCTAAAATTAAGAAGGAGTACACAAACGAACGTACATCACTTCTCGTAAACCTTCTAGCCGGCAACGTTGTGCGCTAGCTCCTATTGGTCTATTCCCGGTGACGTCATAAATTTTAAAAAAATTCATAACTCCGGTAAATGAATAGATAAAAAAAAATAAAAAAAATGTAGTTTTATTTTCAACTCTATTATTCATAAAAAAAATTTCAAAATTTTTGAACATTCCCCATTTCTTGTATAAAACTATTGAAAAACTGTTAGTTACTGGCAACAATACAGCAGCAATACACAACCAAGCCAGATTTCTATAAGGAAATGAGCAGTTACGCATCTTTCGTATTAATTATGGCGTTATTGGAGTTACGCTGTTATCGTAGTGAGCAATATATAATATTATGGTTAAAACACGGACATCTGAATTATTCATAAAAATAAGTAATAGCATTCTCTCGAAGATGGCAGTAATAACTAATTTTCAGAGAATTGTGGAGTTACGCAGTTTACAGATTAGGCCGACGTTATGTTAAATTTATTTATCTTTTTTTTTAATTTAATGTATATTTATTTAAAGCAATAAAGACGTTATTATTTTTAATAATATTTAACATTATTTAACACGGGTAGGTGATTTTATAAGATTTCGATCTTCACTGATATCAAAATTAATAATAAAATCTCCTGATAATATGATGTTATATAAGTTCGGTCAATAAAGCAATCATTGGATAGTCGGTTACTTGAGGAATACTTTTTCCCCAAAGTAATTTAATTTTCCTGGCCGTTCGCGATATCAAACAAAAAACCCAGGAAACAGCTAAAGGGTAAAATATTTGTTCAATAAGCTTCTCAAATATTACGTGCTGTATCTTAAAAATCGCTAAGGAATTCCATTTCCTATAAATTATAAGTTACAAACGGTATGAGGTTCCGCCTCTATCAATTTTTCTTAACAAAAGATGTCTATCGACGTATATTCTCCATTATCAATTCCCCGCTATTCAGTTGTTCTTTACGGCCGTCGACATTGATTTTGGCAACCCACGACCCATAATACATAATACGGCTCTTATTGTTCTCTTATCTAGATGAAAACTTTTTCAAGCATACAAAATAAGTTGTGACAAAGATATCCGGATAAATAGATTTTAAGTTTAAATGTTTCTTTTGTATTCGTGCCAAGTCGGAGGACCGAGGAAAATCATGAAACTTCGGATCGCGATTCTCTTGTCCCATATAAAAGTTACTTCGCCCCTCCTTATAGTCACATACGAGTGAGAGGATAAAACGGGAAGCGATTGACGAAATATATTTATCTTTCTTTAAATTTTTTCATTTGTTTATTTAGCTGTTCGGTAAGAAAAATATAACGATGGAAGAGAAGCGTATACTCCATAAAAAAGACGTACCTGTACCTATAAGTTTAAGCTGTTCTAATAAGATATAAGATTTCATAAACAAAATTAGAGGATTAAAAACAACACTTTATAAGTTGTAATTAATATAAAAAAATAATATAAAAAAAACACTATTAGTGATATTTATTAATTATATAATTTGATCAACTAGTAATTTTGTTCTAACCTAATTTAACCAAGGTAATCTTAAAAACTAAAGCTGTAAATTACTAGTATATCTTAGGAGTTTAGTTGTAGCAGCCATTGTATAAACATCGTTTTTGATTGCTCGTAAATATTAATACTGTAAAATCTGTAAAAGGTCTTTACAAAAACATACCACATATTCCTTTGACCAAAATAAGTCGATTTAAGTAAAATTACTATAGTATAAAGTTGCTTCGTTTGGGCTCCAGAGGGCCTTGAAGTTACAATTTTTAAATCGTTTTTCCCATATAAATTTAAAACAGCATACGCGATTTTGCTAAAATTTGGTATATTGCTAGAGTTCTATGTGGTAAAAAAAATGGTATTAAAATTTTGTCCGATAATAATACATAGGCGTAGAAATTGATTTTTTAAATAATTGCACCTTTAAAAATTCTACGCCAATGAAATAATAGGAGTTTGAGTATGAAATTTAGATTGCGCAACTTATTAATTTTAAAAAAGGTACCCTTGATAAGACTCGATTACTCTCATGGTTTTGACGAAATTTGCATTTTTGGTAATTTTAGAACATAAACAATAATTATTAAAATACAAACATTGTCAAAACCATGAGAGTAAATCGAGTGTTATCAGAGGTACTTTTTTGTACTAAATGAATACCCAATCCAAATTTCATACTCAAACCCTTTTTTTGCCATTGGCGTAGAATTTTTAAAGGTGCTATTATTTAAAAAATCAAGTTCTACGCCTATGTATTATTATCGGACAAAATTTTTATACTTTAAAAAACATAAAAATGTACTTTTTTCATATCTTTTTCAACACCTCTAATCGAGACTTTTAACAACAATACTCGATTCTTGCCATGTACGATTTTTTGAGGAATATTAATTATTTGCCTGCAATACGTATACGTTTCCATAGTTTCATCTAAATACAAATATTGTCAAGTTTTAACACTTAATCTCTTGTTAACGATTGAAAGTGTTCTATCTGACTCAATAATTAAAAAAACAAATGCGTGGTTTATTAATATGGCTGTACAATATACCAATGCAGAATATACCGATATGTTACTGACATTAGGATTTTGTGAAGGAAATGCTCGAGAGAGTGTCAGGGTGTACTCTGAAAGGTTTCCAAATCATCGTGTACCTAGCCACCCAACTTTTGCTGCTGTTGAGAGACGTCTTCGGGAGACCGGTTCCTTTGCTCCCAACACTGTTGGTAATGGAAGAGAGTGTTTTGTAAGGATTCCTGAAGTTGAAGAAGACATTTTAGAACGTATTGAAGAAGATCCAGAATTAAGCACCAGACAAATTGGAAGGGAACTAGGAGTAAGTAAAGATGTCGTTCATAAAGTGCTTAGAGAACAATTGCTATATCCATACCATAAGAAGCCAGTACAAGAATTATTAGTCTATGATCCTCAAATTCGTTTGGGTTTTTGTCGATTTGTTAATATGCAAAGAGAAAGAGATCCAAACTTTCTCAAGAAGGTTCTCTTTACCGATGAAGCGGGTTTTACAAGAAAAGGTATAACTAATACCCATAATGAACATGTTTATGCGGTTGAAAATCCGCATGCAATTAAGGTAAACCATTTTCATCACGAATTCAAAATTAATGTGTGGGCTGGAATAATTGGTAATTTCATTGTTGGTCCTGTCATACTTCCACGAAGATTAACTGAAGAAAATTATTTTGATTTTATACAAAATACGTTGCCAGAATTGTTAGAAGATTTACCTCTCCAACTTCGGAGAGATATGTGGTTTATGCAAGATGGAGCTCCACCACATTTTTCTTTAAACGTTAGAAACCACTTGAATGAACAATATCCACACAAATGAATAGGCAGAGGTAATGACGCACCTGTAAACTGGCCACCACGTTCCCCTGACCTAACACCGATGGATTACTTTTTATGGGGACATCTGAAATCTACAGTTTACAGGGAACCTGTAGAAAATGAGGAACAACTCTGGCAACGAATTTAAGATGCAATAAACAATCTTAGAGGTGATGAAGAAGTTATGGAAAGGATACGTTTTAATTTTCTTCGACGTATAAATCTTTGTATGCGTGAAAATGGTGAACATTTTGAACAATTTTTGTAAAATCTCTAGTTTGATTATGTTGTAAATAAATATTTTTGTGAAACCTATACACTCTAAATTATTAAAACAGAAATTTAGCGAAAACCATGAGAGTAATCGAGTCTTATCAAGAGTACCTTTTTTAAAGTAAATGAGTTGCGCAATCTAAATTTCATACCCAAACTCCTTTTCTACCATTGGCGTAGAATTTTTAAAAGTGCAATTATTTAAAAAATCAAGTTCTACGCCTATGTATTATTATCGGACAAAATTTTAATACCATTTTTTTTGCCACATAAAACTCTAGCAATATAACAACTTTTAGCAAAATCGCATATGCAGTTTTAAATTTATATGGGAAAAACGATTTAAAAATTGTAACTGTAAGGCCCTCTGGAGCCCAAACGAAGCAACTTTGTATTCAGGGTAATTTTACTTAAATCGACTTATTTTGGTCTAAGGAATATGTTGTATGTTTTTGTAAAGACCTTTTACAGACACCCTGTATAAAGACTACTTATAAAAGTCATAGTTTGTTATAGTTATATTACTGTGAAATAACTCTTAGTAATCAAAATACTAGTAGTAGTAAGCTAGATAAATAAGTAATTGCATTATTAAAAAATTAACACAAAAACGAATCTTTGCAATTAAAAATTAATTTCGTTGGTATATCAATACATCGATACCATAGCTTCGAACTGCCAGGCATGCCGAAAAATAATATTACTCGACGACAGTAGCCAGTTAAAATGTTTAGTTTGCCAAGCCTCGTGGCACAGTGTATGTGAGCGCCCGCAGCAGCCCATAGATACATCGTGATCTGCGATGGATACATGAAGATGCGAAAATTGCAGTAGCCCCCCGAAGTAGTGATGGGCAATTCGAATGCAAAATCATTCGAATATTCGAATTATTACTATCATTCGAAATGTCTCGAATTACCTAGAAATGATTCGAAACATTTTAGACTTTTCAGGCTATTCAGCAATTACTGTAAATCGGCGATGTCAACATTATTCTTTTTTTAATTTAAAGGCTTCAACTGCCGCAGCTATTTGGCATAATTCAAATCATTTAGTAGAACTGACATTAGGCCGAATAGTCCCGCCATCTGAGGCCTGTAAATAACATAACCTCAAAAAAAGTCAAGTTTCATAAAAGTATATAATATACAGCGTTGCCAATGTGTGAGCAATTGCTCACATTTGTAAGCATTTAAAGAAATGTGGAGTAAAAGTAGAGCAGTGGCAGATTGTGAGCATTTTGTGAGCAAACTTAATATTGACTCTTTTGATAACTGACACGCTAAATTTTCAATATAAAACAAAATAGAAAATCAAACATAAAATAACCAAGTTGTTTTCTTCTTTTTTACCTCTAAATACAAATGTAAATAAGAAGAAAAGAATTCGAATGATCATTCGATTATTTATATTTTTATCATTCGAATATTCGAATACGAAATTCACTACCCCGAAGGATGTCAGCGCAATGCACTTGACGCTATAATGGCTTAGTTCGCTACCTTAAATAATGCCATTTCAACATGTAACGCGCAGATTTTTGACTTATATAAATTTGGTAGCCTCACAATTAACAAAAATTGATAGCTGTATTACCGAAAAAGAAAACCTTAGGAAAGAAAACGAGCAATTTAAAATCAAAATTAATAAATTAGAATCTAACCGAGTTGAAAATACTTTTATTAAAATTGCTGAACGATGAACGAAAAAAAAAAGGGGAAAATAAATGTTTTATCAATGAGTATTCCAGAAAATAAAAATGAGTCAGATAAAATTAAAGAAACGCGTATTTTGAATAAAAAAGCACCTACCTACAAATTTTCTGGTACCTCTTGCTTTCGCTTAAGTAAAAAACGCTATGAACAGAAACCGCTCCCTTTAAGGGTCACCTTGAGCCCTAAGAAAGATATTCTGCTTATCCTTAAAAATAAATCCAAAATTTCCCAAAACAAATTTATATATAAAACAAGATATGACACCCCTGCAAACAAAGTACTTAACTGACCTAAGAACAGAGTTACATAACCTCCTCTGTATAGCCGAGTGTAGCGACTCACAATATTCATTCACATATTATGTCGCACGGTTCGTATGTATTTAAAATTTTACAGGATTCAGTCTATATAATACATTTTAATACTTCTTTTTACCTTTAAACTTTTAAAATTCACACTACCGGATTTTTAATTAATTTGAAATATCTCCTGCTTGATATAAACTCTAAATCAAATTTTAATTAGTATTGAAGTTACACTTAGAAAACTGATCTTTAATTACTGCTTCTACTGTAAAAAGAAAGCAAATTTAAATTACAAATATTTCTACTTAAACTAATTAATTGATGTCCATTTGATCACTTTCTGAAGTATGTTTTCTTTCATGTAGTTATTGAGATGTTAAAACTACATAACAACAAATATTTGTTCCATGTACACATTATTTTGATACTTAGAATTCTCCACGTCGCTCCGTGTTTTTTCACCAGAATTCTCACGTACAAGGAGGCATCAAAATTCGTTTGCACACTTCTCAATGTTTCGTTGTCGTTATATTCCCCTGAAAGAGCGGATATCTGGCTTATGTCACGTTTCTATAAAAAAATTGCTTTTTATTTTCTATGAACCTTCTCACTCGAAGAACTTTTATTGTTTTAGAAAGACGAGAATTAGAAAAAAGTGTTTTAGTATCCTTGAGTTTCGGTAGCAATAATTTTCTTGTAATATAAAATAATAAGGGAAATTTATTTAAATTAACGAAGTAAATAAAAATGTATCATCTGCAATGTATTTGCCCAGTATTAGCCAAGGGGGCAATAAAAATTCATTTTACTAAAATATTCTTTTATTAATCAATAATGGTTGAACAGAGAAAAATGAATGCCAGAATAAATGTTTCTCTTTGTTAATTTTAAAATCGGTTTGTTCACTCAACAAAAACGTATTATACCAAAGGACATTATAGGGAGCATCCAGTAAATATATTGTAATGTGAGCCATTTCATTATTCAGTCATGCTCTAATACCTACAAGTCCCTCTCTGTCTTATTTGGCCTTTAAGGCCCAACTTGTCCGATTATTATACATAATTGAACCCCTTAAGACCAAACCTATGGGACGACTATGGTGGAGACACTTTCGCGAACATTCCAGGGTCAACGAGATACTATTTCTAGAACGTGATAGCGTTTCTGGTACATACTGGCAATTTTGGTGGGGGAGCATTCTAGGCCACCAATTTTGTATATAAATTGGTGGAGGCGAGCCATCATAATCAGTAGTTATATGGACAGTGCAGATAAATAGTAATTAGTAGATAGACAGTGGTAAATATAAATAGTGATCAGTTTAAAGACATTCGAAGTATATATAAATTAAAATATTATTGTTTAAAATAAATAAGTGTTTAAATAAATTATTAATAAATAAACTGTTGTTTGAAAATAAACAAACATCACATTGGTGTCGGGAAGTGAGATAGTGTAAATAAATAGTGGACAATAATGGCTAAAAGACTGTGTGATTTAAAAGTAACTGAGCTACGTCGGGAGTTAGAAGATCGCGAGTTGGAGACGACAGGGAAGAAAGCAGATCTGGCCGAACGACTTAAAGAAGCACTGGAAAGTGAAGGTTTGGATCCGGAAACGTTTCTATTTTCGGATGATGCTTCTTCAATAATTTCTTCAATTTCTTCCGATTTGGAAAACAAAATTTCCTCTTTAGAAACCAAAGTTTCGTCTGATATGACCTCTATGAAAACCGATATTTCTTCTAACATTTCCTCATTAGAAACTAAAGTTTCTTCTGACATTACTTCCTTAGAAAGTAAAGTTTCGTCTGACATATCTTCTTTAAAAGCCGAAATTTCTTCCGACTTGGAAACCAAAATGTCTTCTATGGAAAATAAATTTTCGTCTAATATTTCTTCCTTAGAAGAAAAAGTGTCTTCCGAAATGTCTTCTTTAAAAGATGAAATCTCTTCTGATATGACTTCCATGAAAAACGAAATTTCTTCTATGGAGGATAAGATTTCTTTCGTTGAAGAGAAAATAATGTCTTCCGTTGAGGAGAAAATAAAAGAAATGGAAAAGAAGATTGAAGAAATGGAACACGTAGACCAAACCAAGAACGGTGAAATAAAGTGCCATGAGGTAGAGTCAAAGTTGAAATTGGAAGGAGCTGTAAACCCTCCTCGTGTTAAGGCCCCAACTTTCGACGGAAAGATGTCATGGACGAACTACCTTAAGCAGTTCGAAACAGCTGCCAGAGCAAACGAGTGGTCTGAACGAGAGAAGGCAATAAATCTGACAATCGCCCTTCGAGGAGACGCTTTAGATGTCCTCCAGACTATACCCGTGGAAGAAACAGATGATTTTGAACAACTCAAAAAGAGACTAAATATGAGATATGGCCACGAACACTTGGAGCATTTATACCAGTCACAGTTGAAGAATCGTAAACAGAAACGAGACGAGACTCTTCAGGAATATGAAGTAGATATTGCCAGGTTGGTGCGATTTGCCTATCCATCAGCTCCGGAAAACATGATGGAATGTTTGGCAGTTCAAACATTTGTTGATGGACTCCGTGACCATGAGATGCAGAAAACACTCCGCTTAGCTCGCCACAAAACATTGGTCGATGTCTTGTCCGCTGCTTTAGAATATGAGGCAGCTACGCAGGCTTCTGGTGGATACAGTAAAGTAAGGACTGTAAGAGAAGAAGAAGAGGAAGGTAAACTCGACCAACTGGTGAATATGATGAAGAGCCTTACTGACAGGAAGATAAAGACGAAGACTATCAGGTGCTGGAATTGTGGTGAACTAGGACATGTACGCAGTTCATGCAAACGTCCAAGGATCACAACGAATCAAGAAAACACGCCGCAGGAAAACTAGAGCGGGTCGGCCTAGAGGGGGCAGCTTCGACCCGAAACCGTTCCAAAGACCCTCTCATACTGATAGCCTCTTTGAAATGTCGCGATGATAGTGTATACGTAGACGGCGAAGTAAATGGCAAAAAGTATACACTGTTGGTGGATACTGGAGCAACTAGGACTATTATACGACCAACAACTATAAATAACCGTAAGAAACTTCGACCAACAAGATTGCGACTACGGACTGCCATAGGTGAAAGTGCCAACATCCATGGGATAATCCAGGTTCAATTGGGAATTGGTACACAAAAGTTCACTCACACTGTTATTGTCGCTGATATCGAAGAAGATGTTATTCTTGGAATGGATGTAATGAACTTACATGGTTTCCAGTTGGACTTTAAAAACAGAGTGATCAAAGTTGGTGCCGAAGAGGTATTCCTACATCCATATGGGGACAGTACCGTGCCAGTTGCTGTACAGGAAGATACGGTGGTACCCGGTAGAAGTGAAACCGTTATAGTAGCACGGCTTCAAGAAACTATGGAAGAAGGAACATCTGTCATGATGGAACCTTGGAACCACGATGAAGAGGTTGGACGAGGCATTCTGATCGGAAAGGGGTTGGTCACGACTGCTAAAGAAATTCCAGTCCGTCTCATAAACGTTAATGATCACCCGATTACCATCAAGAAAGAGACCAAAATCGGAACTTGTGTACCAGTAACGTCCATAATTCGTCAGACAACAACTTCTGATAATTCCAACGACAAATTCGAGCAAATGATTGCAGTTGCTGGTCAATCTCTGAATCAATCAGAGAAGAAGAAAATAAAGGAATTTCTTCGACGATATCATGACATTTTTGTACCGAAAGGAGGAAAAACAGGAAGAACTTCTGTTGTAAAACACAAAATTGACACTGGTGACGCCAGGCCAATTCGTCAATCGGCTCGAAGATTACCAAAGGCCAAGAGAGAGGAAGCTGAAAGGATTGTTCAAGAAATGAAGGAAGACAGGGTGATAGAACCTTCTACCAGCCCTTGGGTCTCTCCGGTAGTCCTGGTCCAGAAAAAGGATGGAACTACGAGGTTCTGTGTGGATTACCGTCAGTTGAACAATGTTACCAAGAAAGACAGTTACCCTCTGCCTCGTATCGACGATACCTTGGACACATTGGCCGGAAGTAAACTATTCTCTACCTTAGACTTGAAGTCTGGATACTGGCAGGTGGAAATGGACCCAGTAGACAAAGAAAAGACAGCTTTTACCACCGGATCTGGATTGTGGCAATTCAATGTCATGCCATTTGGACTATGTAATGCCCCCGCGACATTTGAAAGACTTATGGAAAACGTATTGAGAGGGTTATCTTGGAAAACGTGCCTGGTATATTTAGATGACATTATAGTCTTGGGGAAAACATTTGATGAACATCTAAAGAACTTGGAAGATGTTTTTAAAAGACTTCAAGCTGCCCAACTGATGCTAAACCCCAAGAAATGCCAGCTATTTCAAAATAAAGTCAATTACCTGGGTCATGTAGTCAGTAAGGATGGCGTGGCTGTAGATAAGGAAAAAGTCGCTTCTATCAAAGAGTGGCCACAACCAAAGGACAAACACCAAATAAGTTTTCTTGGACTTTGTACGTACTACCGAAGATTCATAAAGAAGTTTGCAGATATTGCTAAACCACTAACGCGGCTCACAGAAGAAGCGAGGGAATTCTGCTGGGACGAGGACTGCCAAACTGCCTTTGAAACATTGAAGAACCATTTAACAACAGCACCAATACTAGGCTACCCACTACCAGAGGGAGAATTTATCCTGGATGCTGATGCTAGTAATGTGGGAATTGGAGGAGTGCTTTCACAGATTCAGGAAGGGAAAGAAAGAGTACTAGGTTATTTTAGTAAAGTGCTCTCGAAACCTGAGCGGAATTACTGTGTGACGAGAAGAGAACTCCTGGCAGTTGTGAAATGTGTAGAACACTTCTACCAATACCTATATGGAAGGAAATTCTTAATCCGTACCGATCATGCTGCTCTTAAGTGGTTGATGCAGTTCAAAAATCCGGAGGGTCAAATCGCCAGATGGATTGAGCGACTTCAGGAGTACGACTTTAAGATTGAACATAGAGCCGGAATTAGCCACAGAAATGCCGATTCTCTTTCTAGAAGACCGTGTCCAGCAGAGTGCTCCCACTGCAACAAAGCGGAATCCAAAGAAAGTGGACTACTAAGAACAACGGTAGTGAACGATGAGTGGGCCCCTGCTAAAATTAGGGAAGAACAAGAGAACGATACCGTTTTGAAGAAGATACGACAATGGAAAGAGGAAAATCGTCGACCTACTTGGCAAGAAGTATCTAATCTCTCTCCAGTACTTAAGTCGTATTTGGCCCAGTTGAACTCCTTTATCCTGGAAGATGGCTTATTAAAGCGAGTACTGGAAAATAATGATGGTTCCGAGAACAGAAGACAGTTGGTCATTCCAAGAAGTAGAGTAGCTGAAGTACTCCGTCAATTACACGACAGTCCATCAGGAGGACATCTCGGTGTTAGGAAAACCCTTCAGAGAGTTCGGGAAAGTTTTTACTGGATGAACAGTTCCGATGATGTAAAGGACTGGTGTAAGAAATGTACCACCTGTGCTATGAGTAATGGACCTCAACGAAAAAGGAAGGCTCCCATGAAGCAATACAACGTTGGTAGCCCATTTGAGAGGATAGCCTTAGATATTGCTGGACCATTCCCCGCGACCGAGGATGGTAATAAATACATTTTGGTGGTTATGGATTATTTTACAAAGTGGGTGGA
The DNA here is from genome assembly GCA_927349885.1 of Psylliodes chrysocephalus. NCBI lineage: Eukaryota > Metazoa > Arthropoda > Insecta > Coleoptera > Chrysomelidae > Psylliodes > Psylliodes chrysocephalus. The sequence continues at coordinate 20,462,840 of OV651825.1, read as the reverse complement.
AGTCTATGCCATTCCAAATCAAGAGGCCGCAACTGTTGCAGATGTATTGATAAAAGAGTTTATCTGTCGATTTGGAGTGCCCTTGGAGATCCACAGTGACCAAGGCAGAAATTTTGAAAGTCAACTTTTCCGTGGAATCTGTGACAGACTAGGCATGAAGAAGACCAGAACCACAGCATTGCACCCACAATCCGATGGAATGGTAGAGCGAATGAATAAGACCATTGGCAAATATCTGTCAAAAGTGGTTTCAAACCATCAGAGAGATTGGGATCAGTATCTTTCGCTCTTTGCAATGGCTTATAGATCCGCTGTCAATGAATCAACAGGCCAAACACCAGCAAAGGTCTTGTTTGGGCGTGAGATGAGACTACCATGCGACCTCGAGTTTGGATGCCGACCTGGAGAAGATGTAGCTGGTGAAGATTATGTGATCCAGTTACGAAGAAGAATGGACGACATGCATGAATTAGTTCGCTATCATCTTCAAATCGCCAGCGACAGAATGAAGAAGCGATACGATACCCAAGCAACAGAAGGATGTTTTAAAGAAGGCGACAAAGTCTGGCTCTATAACCCAAAAAGACAAAAGGGTTATTCTCCGAAGCTTCAAAGGTCTTGGGAAGGTCCGTACCTCATCAAGAATAAAATAAATGATGTAATTTACCGTATAAGTAAGATTCCAAACGGTAAACCAAAGGTAGTGCACCAAAACAGGCTGGCGCCATTTGAGGGTGACCATGAAGAAGAAGTAAACCAACTTCAAGAAACACCAGACCTTGTCTTTGAAGAATTTATGGGTGCATATGGAGGTACTGGAAAAGCCAGATATGGTGTTACGACCGAGCAACAACAAGATCTGCTCTCGCTTCCGAAAGACTACTCGCTGGTCCATAGTACTTCCGCCAGCATCAACGACGCGCGAGGACTGGCATATGTGTTCCGTAAGAAGTTTGCTCGACTGGTAGAACTTCAACGTCAGTTACCAGCCCCTGGAAAAGCCTTGAAACTTCAAGACGAATCGCGCTACCTTCTCTATTTGATAACGAAGAACACTTTCCGAGATCGATCCACCTATCAGGATGTATGGGAAGCATTACTCAGTCTGAGGGAGCATGTACTGGAGTCCAATGTACAGAAACTAGCAATGCCGAAGATAGAAGCAAATCAGCTGGATTGGAGAATCAATAGGAACATGGTGGAAGTAATCTTCCAAGATACCGGAGTTCAGATACTGGTCTGCAGCCATTCGCCCAGTGCCCAGGTTACAGCGAAGACCGTCCCTTGTTACTTCCATGCAACTGGAAATTGTAAAAGAGGATTCAGTTGCAAATACAACCATTCCAGTTTAGTTTCGTAAGAGTTCCAGGAGAAACTATCTCTTAAGGAGGGGGCAATGTAATGTGAGCCATTTCATTATTCAGTCATGCTCTAATACCTACAAGTCCCTCTCTGTCTTATTTGGCCTTTAAGGCCCAACTTGTCCGATTATTATACATAATTGAACCCCTTAAGACCAAACCTATGGGACGACTATGGTGGAGACACTTTCGCGAACATTCCAGGGTCAACGAGATACTATTTCTAGAACGTGATAGCGTTTCTGGTACATACTGGCAATTTTGGTGGGGGAGCATTCTAGGCCACCAATTTTGTATATAAATTGGTGGAGGCGAGCCATCATAATCAGTAGTTATATGGACAGTGCAGATAAATAGTAATTAGTAGATAGACAGTGGTAAATATAAATAGTGATCAGTTTAAAGACATTCGAAGTATATATAAATTAAAATATTATTGTTTAAAATAAATAAGTGTTTAAATAAATTATTAATAAATAAACTGTTGTTTGAAAATAAACAAACATCACAATATGTACTGAGTATCATAAATACTGAAATCTAACTCTACTAAAATTATTTGTGTTTATTCTGAAAATTAAACAAAAATTGGTAAATTGGTGTTTCATGTATAAAATTATTGGGTAATATGTAAAATTAATATGTAAAACAAAATAACCTGATAAAAAAGTACGTTTATACTATTTTATTAGATTGAATATCTTTATATATTTATAAGATTTGTTTTATATGTCTCTTCATAATCATAATAATAAATTCAACATTTTATGTATAGAAATTTTTAACGGTTTTTAAATCAACATTACTTTTGAATTACATTAACTTTTCTGGTAACCATGCAGTTTATATTGTGCGGGATAATCCTGCATTTAAACCTCTTGTCCCGCATTTCAAAGAGACCTGGAATTATTCCGGCTTGTATAAGTCTATTTTGCATTTATTAAAAATTTTATATAAATGTTACAGTTATTGTTATTTTATTATTATAATATTATACTTTCTTACACACAGGCACAATTTTTTCCCAGCTAGAGTTAGTAGGGTTTAGAAAAAGTCCGGACATGTCCGAAATTTTATTTTAATTACTCTGCAAAGTTCTAAGTTCTAAATGCTATATAGCAATTTTTGTTTGCATGGTTACTAAGACTTACTTTGTTGTACGAAATATTTCAGAAAACTACATCCAAGTTGATGAGGCATGGGACATGAATTCAGGTCATTTGACCATTCTTGTTACTCTTAGTGACACCATTATCCAAAAGGAATGCGCTCCTAGACTAATAAATAGGAGAACAGACTGGAAAAGCTTCAGACTGGACCTTGAAAAATAAAATTAATCTTTCAGTTTCGTTAAGAACAAAAGTACAGCTAGATGAAGAAGTAGAACTACTTATGTCCAACATACAACAAGCAGCATGGGATAATATGCCATTTATTATGCAGCGAACAACAGGAAATAACTATCCTAAAGAAATAAGGGATATAATCCCTGCAAAAAGAAAACTAAGGAAAACATGGCATCAGACCAGAGCTCCATCAGATAAAACCAAACTTAACAACGCCACCCAGCAGTTAAAAAGAGAGAAAAGAAATCAAAAATAAATCTATTTATGAGTACCTTAGTGAGCTGACAAACGATAAATCCACTAATTATTCTCTATGGAAAGCCACAAAGCGATTAAAAAGACTCACTGTGAGAATGCTCCAATCAAAAATACAGATGATAGCTGGGCTAGAAATAATATACAAAAAGTTAATAGATTTTCAGGACACTTAGAAAACACCTTCAAACCAAATGAAGGAGAAGATTTACCGAACTAGGCTCCTCTAGTAAGAGATGACTCAATTATCAGACCAACCTCTTTAAAGGAAATTGCAGAAGATATAAAAACAAATAATAATCCTAAGAAAGCTCCTGGCTATGATTTAATTACAGGAGAGGTCTTAAAAAACTTCAGAAGAAAGCCATAATTAAACTTACACACCTGTTTAATGCCTCATTCAAACTATGGTATGTCCCTAGATTGTGAAAAGTAGCTGAAGTCATTATGATCCCCAAACCAGGAAAACCTCCGAACGAAGTTTCGTCATATAGGCCAATATCTCTATTGCCTATAATATCGAAACTATTTGAAAAAATACTAATAAAAAGACTGAAAACCATCATCGAAGAAAGAAAACTTATTCCAGATTACTAGTTCGGCTTTAGAGAAAACCATTCAACTATAGATTAGGTTGATAGAATCTCAAATGCATTATAAAACAAAGAAGTCTGTTCAGCCTCGATGTTGCGCAGGTTTTTGATAAAGTATGGCATAGTGGCTTAAAACATAAACTAAATGTGCTACTTCCACAGTCATACACAGAGCTATTGGATTTATGCTTTGGTTTGAAAGAAATTAAAGCAGGAGTACCACAGGGAAGCCTCCTGGGACCCACTTTGTATCTGCTATAGACTTGTCACATACCCCAACTAGAACAAGATACAATAGCTACATTTGCAGATGATATTGCCATCCTAACGATAGGCAAAGATCATAAAGAGGCTGCAAGTAAACTACAAACATCAGTTATTCAAATAAATAAATAAATGGACCAAAAGATGGCGTATTAAACTAAACGAAACCAAATCTGTTAATATTAATTTTACTAACAAAAATGGTCAAAGAATACCAATTAATATAAATAATGCTCAGGTCCCGTATGCTAACTCGTAAAAATATCTAGGTATTACATTAGATGCAAGACTTCGCTGAAAGGTCCATGTTAGAAAAAAGAGTTAAAAGAGCTAGAAGAACAAGAGTTAGATATAAAATCAAGAAAATGTACTGGTTACTTGGTAGGCATTCCAGCTTATCTACACATAATAAAATTCTATGATTTAAACAAGTTCTCAAACCAATTTGGACCTATTATGGCATTCAGCTCTGGGGTTGTGCCAGCTACAGTAATATTCTAATAATCCAGAGATTCCAGAACAAAGTATTGAGGAACATCGATGCTCCTTGGTACATTAAAAACAGCGACCTTCATCGAGATATTTAGATGAACACTGTTAACCAGACTATCACCAAATTCGCTAGGAGTCACGAACAACGGCTCCACCAACATGTGAACGTTGAGGCGATCTAGCTTCTTGACAACACGAATCTGACAAGAAGACTTAAGAGAGTGAAACCTTTTGAGTTAGCCAAGTGATTGTGTTAATAACAAAGCAAAGCATTGCGCGGTTTATTGGTGTTACATGTTAGTTTAGTGTAATTAAGTTATTAGACCCTAAGGTATACTAGCGAGGAGTAGAACTTAAGTTTTTAGGATTGCAAACCTAGTTAAAATAGGTTATAACAAAATTACTCATTGATCAACTCTTGATCAGATTGTATTATCAATAAACGCCCCTTTTGAAGTGTTTTTCACAAAAAAAAAGTTTTAGTTTATGCGATTGACCTTTATAAAACCCTGTATCTCTGTTTATATATTTTTTAGTGCATTAGGTACCTATTATGTATCTTTAATATTTAAAATTTTTGATTTTTGTAATTTTTCTATAGATAATATATATTTATAAAAATCTATGATCTAATATTCAGCCAATTTAAGGAGATCTTATTTTAGAATCATACACCGTGCTGCCAACAAATTCCTGTTATTATTTTTACCAGTTGCATTATTCTCCTGTATCCTTTCTTTCAGTTGCACACTTCTGAAAAATGTTTTATAACCCGGCAAACTGAATTACACGATGTAATATTTCATTCAGGAAATCGTGCAGCATACAAGTTAATTGCTTCATTTATGTATTGTCCAGATTCCCATAAATAAATAGTTATTTATGTATCAAGGCTGGTAAGTGTAATTTACAGATCAAGAATACAGTGAAAAAGCCGAAATGTATACATCATGTTTTGTGCTAATAGCAATGTTAAAACTTTTAGGAAAATTAATTTAAAAATAAAAGTTTATATTTTATGATCTGTTAAACTTCTTTATTTATAGTAAACACTTTCTTATTGCTAAAGTTAATATTATTTAGTTTAGTGGTAATATTATTATTTTAAGAGATATGAGCTGTTAATAGGTTGCAAACATTGCAGCTGTGCCAGTAAAAAATATTTGTATTTTATATAAATACTTAACAATGTCATATTATTTACAACTGCTATCTTTATGTTCTCAACCTCCAAGTCATCTTGAAACTCTACCGACAGGTAGCTTAAGATCGCCTTCTCAAAGAAACTCTGCGAAAAATAGAGTGTCCGCATCACCAAACAATAATTCTGGTTTGGAAAAGTACTATAGCATTATTTAAAACACAATAAACAATGCCTGTAAAAAATCGTGTCTCCTGATGCTGGTCCAATATGATCAGACCACTACTTCATAGTGGTGTCACCTTAAAAATGGTACGGAAATCTATTTACATAGCAAGACTAATAAATGACAGGGATGCATATTGTAACGGTATATCTTTCATACCGTTAATTTTCAAACACCTCTATTTCCCTATCTCTTTTTTGTGATGACAGTTCTGTGTCTATCGAAATTCATTTTTGACGGTCTATCTTTCTGAATTTTATTTCGTGACAACGAATTCATATTTATCGAGATGATCCTGTAATAAAGAGATTATTTTCAATTTTCTTCGGCGAAGTGAATGATAATTAAGAGAGAAGCTAGTTCATCAGGAAACAAGTCCTTCTTAGAGGTGAAGCCAATTACCGCGCCGATATGGAAGTGTACTAGTCTGTGCTGAATAAAGAAAAAAGTCTAGTGACTATTATTCCAGAAATATTGCCAAAAACAGTTCCAATCAATCCATTGAAGTTAAATGATATTGATAATCGTTTGAAAAAGCATTCTGGTCCAGATTGGAGAAACGCGTGTGGGGTAAATTTAACGTTTTATAAAAGGATTATTGATAAAAATGATGATAATCAGCATGAAGTGCCTGATGAAGATACAACTCTCCCCTACATGGAAGAAAATGGGCTTCGGATCTGATATTGGATATTTCTTTTTTTATTTTTCTCTTTATCAATGATTTTTTGAAATTCAAACTTACATGGATATTAAAGTTTATTTCTATAACAAAAAGATTGTTTTACTTAGGTATCCTCAAATATAAAATTTAAATGTTATCAATAATAGAAAGTAGTTAAGTTGGTAATGGTCGCATACAGCAGACTCACCTGTTAACTCACCGGTACATAAATTTTTGTTGAACGCGCAAATCTTCTCACCGGTAACTAACCGGAATAACTTACCGGTTAGTAACCGACTCACCGCATTTCAATTACGGTAAGTGACACCGGTGTCTAAGGTTTGGGAGTGTTTTGTAGTTATTGGTTGTTACTATCAGTCAACAGTCAATGTTCTGTTACTTCCTGTTTACGTCTACGTCTCAGAGTGTTTGGAGTATTTGCCTGTTTTAACCACGTGTGAGAATATTAGAAAAACTATTTGCGGTTGATTTAGTGTGTAAAAAGAAGTTTTAAATAATTATTGTGGAAATAAAGAGTGCGCACTCCTTTAATGGGATTATTTACAAGGTTGTGGGGACAGAAGATTTGCATAATTTAATTAGTAATGTTAAAATTCTAACTTATTAATTATAAACTGTCTTGAAATATCGTTTTCTGTTTCTTATATGATAATTTCGCTGCACAGTATTTCAAAGAAAATAATGCTGAATATGTTGGAGTGGATTCTGAAGATAAGGAAAATGAGGAACCCATGGAAGAAGAGCACATTATGGAAAATGAGGAACCCATAGAAAATGAAGAAGGTATGTATATACTTCCAACAAAATGAATAAAAAAGGAAACTAGGTTCAACATTTGCGCCCATATGGTTTGCAAATGTCAATATATTTTAATACTTTTTATGTTTCAGATTCGTTCAAAATTATGTGGGACCACAAAAAAAACAAAATTGCTAATTGATCTTTATGCCCAGAACCAGTAAGCATTTAGGGATCCAAAAATTAAGAAAAGGCCTTTGTGGGACAGAATTAAAAAAGAATTTTTAAGAAGAGGATTTAAAACTTGCTCAATCGACGTTCTGGACACAAAGTTCAGAAATATGAAAAAAACTTTCAAAACAATTTTAGACAACAAAAAAAGAACTGGTCGTGGAAGGATATCGTGGCCCTACTACAATGATTTCTTAGAAATATTTAAAGATGATCGTATAGTCAATTTTGGTCACACTATTTCATCTATAAAATGTTCCAACACAAATATTGCCAAGTCTTCTCCATCCAGTTTCTCTTCCTCACCATCTTTAAATAAGGCAATACCTACCCTGCAAGTCCCATCAAGTGAATTTGTGCCTTGTTCGACAAATTTAATGTCAAATTTTTCAACTCTCCTCTCCTCGTCTATTTCAATCCTACAACCTCCACAAAATGTTCCTTCTACACCTACTTCCTCCACTTCTAATCCACTTCCACAACCCCAAAAAGTAAACAAAGCACAAAGGGGGAAAAATTATATGACCATAGAAAACGACAGTTGGATATTGAGGAGCAGCGGGTAAAAAACTTGAGAGAACTCAAAGATGCTGTTGTCGAGTCAAATGACATTCAAAAACGGAGGAATTACCTTTTAGAGAGGCTGGTGATTGCGACAGAAAACAAAAAATAAATTGTGTTTGTTTTTTATTTAATAATTTTTTTTAAACATTTTGATAAATATCATTTGCTATGACATTTCTTTTTCTTTCACCTTCTTGACGATTTCCTGCTCCAAATAAATTAACTTGTGCATAAGGTAGTTCGTTAATACCATTAGCTTCATTATTATCGTCTATAAAATTGATATAAGTATCTCCTTGATTAGCCCAAATGCACGTTCAATTGTAGACCTTATAGAGCTTAATTTTATGTTGTAATTTCTCTGAATATCATTAAGATGACCATTATTTCTATAAGGCGTTAATATGTATGGTAACAATGGGTAAGCACTATCTCCTAGCATATGATAATTTTCTGGAATTAAATTATTCATCGGGTTTTGAAAAAGGGGACTATTTCTAAACACTCTGGCATCATGCATTCGCCCTGGCAAACCAATAAAAATATCTGAATTTTAAGTTGTGGTCACAGACACCTTGCAGTATGATTGAATGGCCTTCATGTCTATTAAAAAAGTCATTCGCATTTCCTATTGGTTGTTTGATTGGAATATGGCATCCATCAATAATGACCACAACATTGGGAAAGCCCCTTGACCTTTCTCTGAAAGTATGGTCATTAGAATTCAATTGATGTGGCCAGACAATATATTCATTGACAAGTCCAGCCAACAGGTGTATTGTTTCTTTAAAAATATAATGGGCTGTACCACCAGACATTCCAAATTTGTCTCCAGCTTCTAAAAAACTGACAGGTTTTGACATTATGTATATTGTTAACAGCACTTTCTTTGGAAAATCAATTTTACTGGCAATATTGTCCATTCTGTTTACAAGAATTTCACATAGATTCTAAAAATAAAATTCAATTGTAACAAACATTATTATCTTCCAGTACAAAACTTACAAAAAAAGAAGCACGGCTCATCCTAAAATGTTCTTTAAATTGGTCTTCGGAATATCCCGCTTCGGTTACTTCAAAATAATCATCATTTCTTGTAATTACAGGATGGTTTTCAACAATTTCTAAATTCATTGGTGCAGCAAGCTGTTCGGCAATCCCCATAACTAAATTTAGATCCACAACATCATCAAACCATAAAGCGAGATCCATTTTAAAGACCAACGTTGGTACAGAATACAAAAAGTTCAAAAAAGATTTTTTAGCGACTAAACTGACCCAGAAAGTAAAGTAAGATCAAAATTAAAACTTTAAAATAACATTGACATTTTTGACAATAGACAAAGAAAACACCGGTAAGTCAGTTGTCAACTATTCGTCACCATTCAGCATTATATACCGAGGAGTAACTACCGGTATGTTACCGGTTATTCTGCTGTATGCGACCAATGATCTTAGTTTTTGGTTTTTTTTTGTTTATTTAATTATTTATTGTAATAAAAAAAAATAGTAATAAAAAAATACTAATAAAAAAAATTCTAATAATATTATATTTTTATGTATCTCATGGTATTTTACAGTTATCATCCTATGAAAAAGTTTGTAAATAGAATCACAATGTTTTTGAACTTTTATTTATAGATTATTAAATAAAATATTCTATTTTTAAATGGATATTGTCATTTATTTCTCTTTTCCACAGTACGTCCATGTCTACACCCTGGCGGAAAAGGCCATTTTCCACTTACCTCGTGCCTCCGCCCTCACCCTGACCACCATTTATTTGTACATATTTAATGACAGAACGCATACACATCATATTTTTTATAAATGAATATAATAGATGACGAAAATTTTACTTCGGCTTTTTTTTCGAAATAAACCTTCGTTTATGTATTCAATATATGTAGCGCAGATTTGTCAACGGTATAGTAGACAAACAAAAACACATTTCGGACCGGAGAATACGTATCCCAAATTGTACGGATGAATTTTGAGCTACGGAAACCAAGTTAAAAAATGTGCATCTATCTATTACGACGAGGCAAACACATCATAATGTATGAGAGCAATACGTTACGGAAAGGCTGCAAGAGTCATTTTTCACTCCTAGATTTGCAGTGGATATGTGCAAGCATGTGAAAAACGAAGTGTTATGTTTATAAATTATCGAAAAGTTGATGAATGTCTGTCTGTGATATGGCAGTTCGTATAGTTTTACATCTCGATGATGTTATTTGCTGCTAGTTATTTCCGCATGGGGATTCGACATCATTTCACGTTACGTTGAACTTCTCTAATTTTCATTACGGTTGGATATTATTTATCATTCAACAGAAATGTATTTACGGATATATCTACGAATGTAACAAATCATTTCGATCAATGTACAACTAGGAAAATAGAAAACTCTAACATTTCGGTTTCTTGGTTTACATGATAATTTTACTCGCAGGAATAATTTTAGGAATATTGAGAAACAAATAATATGTTTGAAGGACTTTTACAATCAATATCAAAAATCTAGCACATACAATTATTGTATACAGTGAATAATCGAGAATTATACTGAAAGTTTTAACATTCTACATCAGAGTGTTAATTATAGAATAAAAGCTGTGAAAATAAAAGAGCAGTGCAAACGTAACTAAAAATAAGAAAACTGAGTACGGAATCTACAAAAGAAGAGGTGAGAATGAGCAATTACGAATGCATTTAAATTGCTCGGGATAACAAATAAAGCTGATAATGTAGTGGTATAGTCCCCGTCAAAGGTCTGGATATGTTAAAGAGGACGGCGTTTTCTCTGTAAATTTGGAGAATGTGAGGATGAAAGGAAGACGATCTTGCTAGCTCAGGTGTAGATGGCTAGAAAAAGGAGCGTGTAGATGAAAGCTCCAGTAAATATCGTCACTTTCGTCTAATTTTTTTATTCTCACTTACCGTTTCGGCTTTATCTTCAAAATTCATTTTTAAAAGGAAATAAAAGTAATCATTCATAAAAGCATATAATAAAACAACATAAATACATTATATTTAATAAGCTAATAAACGTTTGTTTCAATGAAAAAACAATATTTAAATATAAAAAATATATAAATAGATAAGATTAATATCAAAATCAATTTGAAAATACAACAGATAATAAAATGAAATAAATTAATACAAGTACAAATAGAAAGTTAATAACATACCTTCTAAAAGTAACACATTTTAAGTAGATAAATATTTAAACAGTTTATTCCTGAACATAACCAATCTAACGTTTTTCCTATTTTTAATATTATGAGGGTTTTTGTAGTTGAAATAAATAATATAATTTATTTTGGTCCTAATAAAAATTTAAACAGGTTATCAAAGAGTAAAATACATAGTAGAACTTCATAATCTTAAATCGTTATCAAAAATTAGTAATGGTAAAACTTCAAGCAATAATTAGAGTTTTAAACAAATTTCTAGTTTTTTTTTGCAAAAGACTTTTTGCCTTCTTCGGTTGCCTCTGCCACTTTTCTTTTAGTAGTTTCGAGGAGAATTTTCCTATGAAAACCAGTAGAACCATCAATTGGTTGGTAAAATTTTGATATTTTGGGTCTGGTAAGTCTTGTTAAACTTTCTTCTTAGGACGCTGTAACCTTATGAAGAATAAAAATTTAATGTTAGATCAAAAGCTCTTAACTAAGAATTATATTTGTAAAGGTCATTTTAATAATATTTTCAATAGTTCTTGGAATCCTTGTTAACAGAAACCTGCAAAAAAATATATCATTTTATTCCTAAAATATAAGATATCATACAATAATGCACATTCATATAATATCATTGTGCTAGAAAAATACTAGGTAGGTACTGAGACAATTTAAAAAAAGTATTTCGAGAAACTCAACTTTTATTGTCATCATTGTACTTAACTTTCTTATTGCTAAATTATTAATAATGTCATTTTGTGTAGTTCGTTGTGATTTGTATAATATGTATTATAAAAACCTATCGTCAATGCTAATGTGCCAAGTTTTTTTAATAATTATGTCCTTGTTATAGTAAAAACACATTTAAACACATTTTTACAGTTTTCTGGAATTCTGCTTTAAATTATCGTACAATTGAACTGACTAATTTTGTGTTTAAGTAAAGGTATATCTCTTTTTTGTTATAACAGTCTTTGTACATTGTTCTAACTTTTTAGATAATCAGAGAAAACAGTAAGACATCTTAATATAACCTATTTAACCAACAAAAATGTAGAATAATTAATCTCACATCAAATGAAAAAAGTCATTTTAGGATTTTAACTTAAAAACTAAATAAAATGTATATTGCAACTGTGTTTAAATAAATGAATGTTTTTATACCTGACTATAGCACCAGACAAACGTTTTTTTAGATCATAATGATCTGCATAACTCAAAATAGTCAAAATCCACATTATTTAAGTTGTTCTAATATAGTTTTAGCATAACGATGTAAACTCCAATAATAAATATTCACATTTTTTGGGGACGTTTTTTAAGGAAATTAAAAAAAAAACATAAATAATGTGATATTCTTGTTTAGTTTTGTACTATATAATATAGTTCATTAGGTAGTGAGTTAGAAGCAAATTATGTTCTATTTATAGAATAAAAAATCACTCATAATATCCAAATATTTATACCTATTTATATTTTGGACAGGAAGACTATTTTATGTTTTTTGCTCTGAATAGTTTTCTTAAGAATTTTAAAACCTTCCTTAGCTCTTTCTTAGAAGTTCATTTTGTTTAAACCTAAAACAAATTATGTACAAAAAATGAAAATTTAAACAATACACAAAATTAATCTTTTAGATTAGTTAAAAAAAACTGTCAACAAAAAATGTCTATGGCTTTTTCCTTAAACATTATTTTTGAAAGAAACTTAAGTTTCTCTACTTACTTGCTGTTTTAGTATTTTAGTAGCAGATGAATATAGTGTTGAAGTAGTGACGGGATTGATTAGTATTTTTCGTTCGTCGAAATTGCATTTTTTTTTAATATTTTCCTCCCCTGAGGTCTGTAATAAAAATGTTCACTAGCATAAAAAGTTATTCTGGTGGTCACTTGTTGAATTCCTATATTTTGGAACCATGTATTTCTTTCTCATATCAAGAAAAGGAAACCTAAAAAAAATAACAATAATCTTTACAAAGATGTGATATTAAAATAATAATAAGTAATTAACCTTTACAATAATCATATGAGACGGATGAAGACGAACTTAGCTGGAGTTTACTTGCTCTTAATTTTAATTTTTAGATAAGAAAATAAGAAAATTTAATTGCAAATTAAAGGTGATTGCCTAATGCACCGCATCTGATAATTAGGTTGTGTCTGTACTTACTTATGATATTGTCTTGAAGAAGTATTTTCAACAGGCCTTTTACACATTAAGCATGTTTTCACCATATTATTAGAGATAATAAATTTTAAATATACATTTACAACCCTTACAACGTTATAAATAATAATATTTTCCCCAAAATGCAAATAAGAAATTTACATGTGTCAGAAAGTGTCAGAACTGGCGCTGTCAAACTTGGCAACGCTGATTAAATAAGCCAATTACAGAAGAGATATTTTCCCCCTCGGGGGAGTAGATGTTGCTAACAAAATTTAGCGCGGGGAAGGGGGGAAAACTCCCTCTAGTAGTAATTGCTCGGAGGAACGGACAGTATTTAGGTCATATGGTAAATGGACTAAGACATCCCTAAACAACAGACTCTCTTCATCTAGGGAGTTATTAAAAAAATCAATTGAAATATTTAAATTTTTAAAATAAAAGAAAAGATATAGTATTTTCCTACTGACTAGTCGTAAGACTTCAGTGAAAATATTTATTTTTCATCTTCATTTGGAAAAGATAAAACAAAAATAAAAATATGTTAATTGAAAACTTTGAGAAATAAAAATTAATATTATTTTTTTTTTAATTTCTCGCAAAATATCAAAAGAGAATCTTAATATACCTACCAGGTGCAGTATGAAATAATCCAGGCTCCACCTAAGTATGGCTGGATCGAAACCGTCAGATCCTCCCGATTTATATGAACCAAAGTTAGAAATTGCTCACCTAATGTTTTCTTCATTCACGATATATTCAATATTTTCAATCGTAGATAAATGGGTCGTCTCTGATGACTGAGTCGGAAAAGTATGTCGACAGCAGAAATTTAATGGAGTATTTCATGACAAATAGATACATAGCTATTTACATTTACTTTAGGTTCAGGCCTAAAGAAAGAAGAAAAGGAAGTGAAAATGAAGTAGAATCTCTAAATACTAAGTTATTTTAAACAGATTAGTTTATTTAAAATTTAATAACAAAGAATAAATAAATACGTTAATATTTATCAGTTATTTATAAAGGTAAGCATTAGAGGATATTCTTTGTCAAAATTAAATTATAATGTTAAAGTTGCGCTAAATAATAACAAATATGAATTAAATATATTTTTAAATTTAAATTGCTTTTAACTCTTAACAATGCATCTCTCTGTTTTTGTTTAACAACTGTTCTGTATTCTCTGGGATGAGATATAGAGATATAAAGCTAGATCCATATGGGAATTTTTTTACGACTGGAAAAAACTTAAAAAAGTCTTAGTTTTCTGTCAAATTAGCTTTAATTTTTTTTACGATTTTTTAAAAAAATACACAATTTGTGAGATAACTAATGTAACTTTATTATGGGCCATTTTAATTTTTAAAGAATCCTTACGACTTTTCAGTCGTTATATTAACAAAATTTCCCATATGGATCCAACGTCATGAAAAACACTGTATATGAGATCGTGTAGATGGCGGTCGTGGATAGGCCACTAGGAGATAACAACTCAATAACTCTGAAATTAGGAAGTAGACGCCACCGTATTTAAATCCGCATGGTACTTCTTGGGGCCTTTAAGACGTTACCTACTATTAAATCATCAAATCTTCTTTATATAATGAGGTAGTAATTCCTTAATTTAATAAAAACATCGTCCAAATCTTTCTTTCTCTAATAAAGAAACAAAAATCTTTTATTCATCCAGGTCTTTCATCCAATAAAAAATTATTCTTCCATTAAGAAAAAAAAAAACGATCTTCCAAATATTTTTTTTTTCAATAAAAAAATATTCTTACTATAAAACCATTTTCATCTTGCATAGCTAAATTATTTCTACCTTGCAATGGATAATCGGATAGGTAGGATGAATGAGACAAATATTTTGAATAATAAAAATAAAATATGTTTATTTTAAAGAAACTAATATAGTCAAAACATTAAAAATATAAAACTCGTTATTCTTTGATGATTATTGCATAAGACCAAAAAATATTACATTTATTACTTACTATAATTAATCTAATCACATGTGTCTCCACTGCTTTTTTCAAATCACAAACATCAAAGTCACTTTCCATGTCTAGTAGAGTCGCAAAATCGGAAAATATGGCCCTATATTCCTTTGAATCAATTATGACTCCGAAAATTCTATCTGGTGGTAAATATAGGTGGCCTACAATAGAATAGATGACGTGAATCTCCTCAACAACAGATCTGGTGAAGTATACCCAATTCATCAGCATACCTACATAGGCAAAACAACAAAAAATACATTGAAAAACAAAAAAAAAATAAAAATACTAACCTATGATAGTGATGTTCTTGATTTGTCCGGAGTATCCGTCGTAATAAAGTCTCAATACACTAAGGTTTGTAAGGCTTAAAGAAGTGATTTTTGTATGTAACATCGATGAAATTTCATTAGATCCCTTGCTTCTGAGATTTTCGGTCCATGTGTAACAAGTAATAGTATCCTTTGTCTGTTTAGATTTCGAATGACCTTTTGATAATTTTTTTGATAATAAAATGTTAATATGACTACGTTACCATTTGAGAATTGTATCATTTTAACAAATGCTTTTGCTTGCAATTTATGCACTCTCAATCTGCATATTAATTCGGTCTTCATTTGCCCAGTTGAGATTGACATAAGACCTTTCAGTCTAATACAGTCTGAACAGGCATCTGTTGCAGGGCTCTTAAAACTGATATTAAAATTAGAGTAACAAAGATTTTGCAAAAGTGTTCATATTTCACAAGCAAGTCTGGATTCTGGTTACAACAGGCTTTCCACAAATGCATAGTTCTACAGTGGCTGGGCATATATTCACGTTGGGACCTTTCTCTGCCATAGTGACAACTCGACGCACTTTAGATTTCTTTCTCGTCAAAAAATGGCTGCTTCTTTTGTCGCCACCTCTATTTTCTTTCGGCTGAGTAGCCTGGGCGTGCACACATTTTGGACTCTAAATCTTCAAATATTGAGGATAGAAAGAGCTTTGCTACAAATTTCCCGTTAACCTTCTTTAGTTTTAATAAAGTAGGAGACGGTGACTGAATTAGGAGGTTTCTCTTTTGTAGGATGGCGTCTTTTTAACTGCCTTTGTGAAGGATGTTTCAAAATAAACTGGTCTTGCTCTATCTTATTTCTATTTGCATAAATTTGGTCATGAAATTTTTTTATTTCTTGCATGGACAACGTAGAATAAAAAAAATTGCAATTTGGATGAGTAGAGTCTTTTAGGTATATGCCTATGAAAACAAAGAAACCACTTAATATCACAAAATGCAATAATTTTTCAAAAACTTACCTTGCACTTTTCTTTTGGGTTTTTTTCACTTGCACATATCACGCAACTTTTTTTTACCCTTTCATTGCGTAGCTAGAAGTATAGATTCTTTTATAATATAGTTTTTTTTTCTATTATTTAAACTAAGTACTTTATTAATATCTCATGAAATAAAATCAACAGATTCGGAACTGGCTTAATCAGTTGTAAATCCAAATACAACTAAAATAAAAACAAAACAAATCCTGCAAGAAACAAGCGGGAAGTACACGAGTGGAATGTCAAGGACTAAAGCAGTTATGATAGCATATAAACAAACACGCTATTCACAATCCAACGGATTAAATAAGTTTTGATAACAAAAGATGGATTTAGATAGTTTTAAAGCAGGAACCGCGATGGATTAAAAAAGTTTTTTTACTGTACGCAATATTCACAATTCAATTTTCAGGGAAAAAAAGATAGGCAGTGCCGCCTAGATCTCAGTTTTGTTATAAAATGGATTAAAGTTATGAAAATAGGCTCCTCATTTATATAAATTGATTTCCCTTTTCCACTATAGACAAGCCGCCACTGACAAAATTCTATTGATACTGGGGTCGTTTACAATCTCAATTATTTATTTGAATTTCGAAACCCCCACAGCTTAACTTATTCACATTCACCTTCTGTCTGTTCAAAAATTAAATTACGAAACAATTTTCCTTTCATCTGTTTAATTAAATAATGTCTCAATGGTGTTCATTATAGGCACATTTAATACGATTCTTATCGATTTGCCATGCCACACAAATTGGTAAACAGAAACCAAATTAAAGAGTGATAGGATCTTGAGTTTTGTCTCGAAAGAAAATTTCTTGCTGGTATTGAAGTTATAATGGAGACCTCTGTTTCAAAGCTACGCATCGTCCGAATCCACATAGCGGAAAATAACGTTTCGTGTCAAATAACACAAATTGAAGTTGTCTGTCCAAATCCGCTTCTACTTAGACTTTCTTCTCTTGTTATATGATCTGAAAAAGTGGATCGAACGTAAAATAATATATATCATGAATGAAATATTGAATTAAATATAAGCTAAAGGGTGGAGATTCGGTTACGTTGTGGGATGAACAATTATTAGATATTTTGAATTCATTGCCTTTCGATTGGAACAACGACCTTTTTAGTTAATGCTTTTTTTATTGTTTCTTTTTATAATATCGAATATATAAGCAATTCTTTCCGTATATTTAAAAATATTTCATTGAATACGACATATGAAAAGGTGATAAGCAAACTGTTGAAAAATTATCGTTTCAATATGAAGAAGTGTTTTTAATATATACAAATCACTGCAAAATATTAATTAATTTCCTTTCTATTTTTTAAAACTTTAGTACCCCTTATTTTCGTAAAGAAAAGAATCATTTTTAGACCACAGAGTCATTATTTTTTCATGTAGATTGATATCCTCAAGTATTCATTCGCATATCAATAAGAAACACTCTGTATAAGTAATCAAGAACCATAGAAGCAGATTTTTACTTCCCATAAAAAATGTGATAATTTGATATCTTGCAACATCGACATAACCATAAGAACCTAGGGAACTGGTAGACAAATCAAAAATCGGTCCAATGAAAAAAGAATTTAATCCTAAACATAAAAGAATGGGAGCAGGTGGGCGTTATATTTTTGACCCTTTGCAATATTGAGAATGCCTTTTGATAAGAATGAATTCGATCGCATTATAAGGAGCACAAATTGGGTGCATTTACAACTCAAATAGCGTGTCACGTGTCACCACAATACTTGTTATTTATAGGTTATTTTCATAAGTTATTTTGTTTAAGTCATGCCTGAAATAATTAACTCATTAATTATTATTGGCCATTTAAAAGCAGCAGAAAATGGGAGATTATGAAAACCCTCACAGGAATCCACAAAACCCGTTTGAATTGAGTAATAGAAAATACATTAAATTTGAAAAAGGCTAATTTCCTGACCATAGCAAAATTTTATATCGGGTGTTCAAATTAAAGTGTTACAGCTAAATACCGCCTTTTATATATAAAAAAAAAAACGTTTCAGACGAAAGTTTCATAGTTTTGTGGGGAAAAAATTTTAACTAAAGAAATAATTGAAACATGCATCCTTCCATCATTTTCCAGTATTCACACGGCATAATTATTGGGTATTCTTCATGCTATAAATTCCATATCACCAGAACATAATCGTCCAGTCACTTGCTGGCATCGGTCAGCTCTATCAAAAACATTTACACTCATCACCCCTTAATTCAGTCCATACATGACTCTGTTAACCAACTTGCTTTATTTGGAGTATCACTAACCATAATATAGGTGCCTTCACACGTGGAGATTCCAGGGAATAAAGCGGCCATTTCTGGAAAGACTTAAAGGCTTCGTTCAAGAACAGTACAAAGAAGATATGGCAAAATCACTGGAGTAGACTCCCTTTCAAATTAAACAAAATTCCACCCACTGTCGATACAGCTAAAGTACCAGCCGTGACTAGAAAACAAACATATCATAAGACTAATACGAATCGGACACTCCCGTCACCGAGAATCCACCTGAATGTCAAAACTGTAGATACCAAATCACTATCGAGCATATTCTTATCGACTGTCCATACTACTCAACAGGTGGCCGAAAATACGGATTACAAGGAAATCTTAAAGAAGTACTGGGTTACCCAGATCAACTCCCACCAACTATCAACTACTTGAAAGAAATTGGATTGTACCACATGATATAACTTATCTTCGATTTCCAAATTTTAATTTAATATATTGTATACTATTTGTTTTTCTTAATGTTTAAGTACATGTATTGTTAGACTGATGGTACTTTGTGTCAATAATCACTGTAATTGAGACACGTTAATTTTAATAAAAAAATATATATATAAAAATTATGGGGACGAATAAAAACAGTTTAATTTTTTTTTTAAATAATAAAACGCCATCTTTCTATTTCACATAGTGTAAAGGTATATTCTAAGAGAGATAGAAGTCAATGTTATTGATATAGAAGTTGTAAGGATATGTTATGACAAAATAGTGGTTTGTGCAACAATAGTGGATACAGACAATCAACTCGAGTTGTACAGTATATTTTTCCTATGAGCTATTGTCGAAAATCTTCCGAATTTAAAAAAAAATTCTAGTTTATTAAGACAAAATAACTAATTTTAAAATAATTTATGAATTTTATTAATTAATTAAATGATTTTTGGTATTCATTTTTTTGGTTCCCTTATTACACAAGTGACGAACCACCACTGGTGCATAGCATAAATTGTTAATTTGAATTTCGCCAATTTTATTCAACAAACTTTGAGCATTTAGGGAGATAATGTCAGTGTTAAATAATATATTAGGACACTACTGGTTTTTTGGTTGGTTATTTATATTGATCGTTTTTGATTGATCCCTATTTCTAATATGTTCATCAAGTTGAGATTTTACTTGTTTAAAATATGCTTGCTGAAGATAAGTTTGATCAGAGGCGATCTTTACACCTGGAATTTGTACTGGCCTATTTTTAAAATTAATTTTACATCATCAGCAGAGCCCAAGATAACTTTAATAGGTCGAGTTTTATTACCATTGAATTTTCCCAATTTAAACATTTTCAGATTCGATTTATTAATGTTGCAATCTTAAATTTTTAATTTAGTATTAAATAAACAATATTTTTATTTTAGGTTGCTTTAATTTTTGGCATAGTGGGAGCACAAGAATTTACTAGGCATTGTTTTCGCAGAAGTTCTGCAAGATTGTTGGTCGACTCTGGGATAGATATAACCACGTTAAAAGACATGGGGGTTGGAGATTATCAACAATAGCCCAAGGTTATATTGAAGATTCTATAGCTGAAAAAACAAATTTTATTGATAGACTTTTTTCGGATCTCAAAAAACAAAATATCGTCGATTGTAGCACTAGTTCACAAATAAATAAAAATAATTATACTATGATTACAAATAGTGCAGGGCATAGTGGCGCAATCGTTTGCAAAATTGTTTTAATTCGTATTTTTTTTTTAAATATCCGAAAGGCTTTCCTGATTATAAAAGTGTAAGATGACACTCGATATTTGGTGATGTTATTGTTTAAACAACGAAAAATTAATAAGGCCATAATAAATGCATTTTTTGCAATAAATTAATTTTTTTTTATATTCTTTAGGATATTTCAAATAAAAAAAGTCGTTACGCCCATCATCGTATCTTTAACTCTTTAATTGTTATGAATTTTTTAAAATCCGAAATTGACGAAAACTCTAATTTTCTTCATCGAAGAACTAAGAACACTGGCAGACCGAAATAAAGTAAAACTATATTGGGTGCCAGGTCACCACGGGATCAAAGGCAACGAAAAGGCTCACGAACTTGCAAAAAGAGGGCCAGAAGAAACATCGGAACCAGACACAAACCCAGGAGTACCAAACAGTATCCCAGCTAGCACAGACACGTGATTTTCACGTGAAATACACGTAACAATTTACGTCGAAATCACCAATTTATGACGTGCTAGTGACGTGATTATGACGGCAATATGTCACAGATCAAAGACGTCATACAGCGACGTGATAAACACGTCACCAGATAACGTGTTTAGACGTCAAAAAAACACCATAATATTCATTTAAAAATGTTTATTTTGTAAAAAAAATGTTTATAAAAAACGTTTTATTTAAAAAATGTTTAATAAAAATATGTTTTATATAAAAAAAAGATAGGTTACTGCATAAAATTTCCGAATTGAAACATAGTAAGTATACTAACCTAAACTATTACTAAATAAACATTACTTCTTAGAATATGTACTTAGAATGTATAAATTACAGAAGATTATATAGCAGTGTCCAGATATTCAACAAATCATTCCGAATATACAGGCTTGAAGCAGCTTCAATGGTATCCTTATTAAAGTTTCGTTTCACTAAAACAAAAATATAATAGTTATAACTACCAGAAACTTACATTATTTAAAAAAAATAGAGTTACACGGAAAAAAAATTGTAGAACAAATTTCTACAATTATAGATTTTTTCTCTACAATAAATAGTACATATAGGGACAGGGACAATTTGTAGTAACAATTTCCAAATATTTGTGGAGAATGTATTGTAGAGTTATTATCTACAATATTTAGTAAAAATATCCAAATGCATCATAAGAATTGTTCTACAAATTGTTATAATTTTTGCTATTCATTGTATGAATTTATATTAAAAATGTATTGCGTTTTATGAAAATAAATACGAAAATTTTACACAGTAAATAGTAAAAATTCATACAAATTGTAGTAATTTTTAATAAAACTTGTAGTAGTATTCCATAATTATTATAATTATAACCTAGAAAAAAATGTTCCTTAATAAAATATTCAATTTATTGTTTTAATATAACAGATACAAAGTCTTAATTACATTATGTAATAAATAACAGTAATAATAGCATCCTCAGTCTCAGTTGGCTTTTCTGCACCTGAAAAATATGAAATAAAAATTAATAACAATTGAACTGTTCATACCCTTAAAACGGGGATATTGATCACCTTTACACTGATTTGGATATTAAATGACTAAGCCAGATAACTAACAAAAATGAGAAAGTAGGTATGTCACAATTAAGACAAAAAAACATCATTGAATTTGGCACAAAATTCGATCGTTGGGAACAACATTCGATCGTTGGCCACAACTATTTTTTTTAAAATAATCTACTAAGGTTATTTAAATTAGTTATCTAAAGGTAAATTATTTAGAAACAATAATAAATGTACTTACCACCAATAGAATTTATTATTAAAATTTTCTCAAACGCATCGGTGCTTATAATATAATAATGTGTTATAGGTACGCGTATATGTACCATGCTTTGTTATGTGAACATGGCGAACGGCTACTGCTGTCTGGCCATTTATGATCGACGTCAGAAAACGTTGGCCAATAGCAGAATCCTGTTTGTTCACATGACTTAGAATTTCTACAATATTATAGAATATTTTTGAACAAAATTGAATATTTTTCATAAGAAGGGATGTAAATTATTACTATTTTTTGTAGAGAAAATTACTATTTTTTGTAGAGAAAATTACTATTTTTTGTAGAGATAATTATTAATATTTGTACAAATTTTTTCAGAAGTTAGTAGTAGTAATTACGATAATTGTAATAAATTTCTACTTCTACAAACAATAGTAAAATATACTAAACATTGTGGAATTCTTTCCTATTGTTGTAGCATTTTATTCAACAATTCAATTGCTACAATAATTAATAGTTTTTAACTATAAATTGTAGTAAAATTTTCTACAAATTGTTAAGTATTTTTCTACAATTCTACTACTACAACATTGTAGTAAAATTTTCTAGTCACATTTTTTTCCGTGTAGCAATGACCGAGAAAGACAGAAATTGTTTTATATCATTAAGCTGTCACAAAAGTGATATATTTGATGGTTCACAACTTATTATTGTATGCTAAACAAGATAAATAAAATCAATCTGTCAGGAATGTGTATGTTTAAATTATCTTTATGAACGGTTTTGTTTTAAAATCCTTAAATTTTTGTTAATATTAATGTCTACGTTAATAGTTAAAATAAAATTAGGCTAGTTACAGGCACCTTTACAATATAAAAAATCACTCACCTTCTGTAAAATATGTTCTATAAATAGGAAAGATTCCAATTTTCTCCTTTTTTAAGCTCTTGTTAAAAGATTCTTGTTGTTTATAAGAACCTCATTTCCTAGGATGTCGGCCACTTGGAACTTGAAGTGGTTTAATGATACTCCGGTGCCATGCTTGTGGGCGTATTGAATTCCTATAAACATACTAAAAATAAACAATAATATCGCACTAAACTTCCTAACTACTTGCCTTCAAAACACATAGAAAATCATACACATGGAGGAAGGATCATACAATAAAAGAATGTTGCAAACAAAAGTTACAAAAAGAACAAAATGGCATGAACCGTTAACCTTGGACAATGACATGACAGCTGACATTTCTAAACAGTGTTGACATAAAATTTCATTTAAAAATGAAAATTCCCAAAAATCTCTAGATTTAAAATGAGAATCATAAATTCATTATGGGGTCTATTCTGTAACAATTCCTTTATATTTAACGGCCTTTAAAAATATTTTCTTCTTTACTTCTGTCATTATTTAAACGGATCTTTAAAATACATTAAAGAACTATCTTAAAGAAATCTGTTTAAATAATGACAGAAATAAATTAACGAATACGAAAATATTTTAAAGGTCGCCAATATTTTTAAAGGCCGTTAAATATAAAGAAATTGTTACAGAATAGACCCCTATAAACACTAAAGATACTTTTATTAATAAATAGAATGTAAAACAATAAAGGTATAGAATCGACGTGTACACATGCGCAGTTTAACGCCTCATTTTAGAACGTGACAAAGTAGTCCATAAATAACGTCATAGTACGTCTTATTTTCGTGTCACAATGACCGCTAAATAAACGATGTTGTATAAATTACCTTCTATTTATTTAATAATGAATAACAAAAACTCGAAGTGCATTAATGACATAAATAGGGTTATTTTGTTCTCACCAACTGTGTTTACGTGTCAAATTGGTCCGAAAATGACGTCACTATTGCGTTACTTTTGCGTCAAAAAATCACATCGACGTATTTGACCAAAATTCAACGTGATTATGACGTGAAACGACGTCCGGTGCTAGCTGGGACAGTCCGGGGTTTCATAAATGACTGGATTCGAGAAAAACATATTAACTATTGGAGAAGCACCCCAAAACAGGTACATGGAGAAGCCTTCATAGGTAGACCATGTCCCGAAAGAACTGGAAAACTACTCTTAATGAATAGGAACCAGTTGAAAGTGATAACAGGGTTCATGACTGGGCACGCCCCAGTAAAGGGACACTTGAACAAAATTGGCATGTACAATAGGGATCTCATGTGCCGACGATGTCACAAGAAATCAGAAACAGCCAAACACATACTGTGTGAATTCGAATCTCTAGATCGCAGAAGATAGGCTCTTTTTGGACAACCCCAGGTTGATCCAACAACGTATAGAACTCACTCACCCAAGGATCTGTACAAACTTGTACAAGGTACAAAGGTGACAAAGTGGGTGCTATGAACTAACATGGGGTAAAACACAATAAGCCAATAGGCTTCAGTGTTATTCGGAGACACATAGCCAGACGAGCCCAGGAGAAGGAAAAAAAATTCACTAAATGCTACAATTGAAGAATCAAGATTCCCCTGCAAGTGAACTTACTTCAATCCAAATCAGTTCCGAGGTAATCGAGCGAATCAATTCTGCTTACTATATTGCAGTCTTTCGTCGAGAAACGAAGATTCAAATCACCTGTGCAAAGTCAGATTTCATAGTTTTAAAAAGATACCTGTTTTATGGAGATACCGAAAGGTTGCAGTTTCCAAACCCCAAAGAATAGATATTCAAACATCGACGTTATTCACTTTTATCAAAAATCAAAATAAAGAAAGTCAACCAAAATCATTTTGGAAAAATTGATATTAATGACGTACCCCTTGACAAGATCCACCAATTGCAGAAGGAACAAAATCGAATTCGTCAAATAAGTCTTCAAACCCCTTCAAACAATACCAACCTGTGGTATACGCCACTATGTGCATTGGGTGATGTTGTCCTTATCATCCTATTTTTCAAGTTTAGGCAATCAAAGTCTAGAAATAAAAAAATTACTACATCCACTACCCAACAAGTAGTTTTCAATATCGATACCGAAGAAGACGAATAACGATTCACACCCTGTATGAATCTCTCTGGGAAGGGAGGAATTACAAAATAGAAACCGCTGACCTGTCGAGAAGTTCCGAGAATTCCACTAGCGGGCAGTTCAAGTTACTTGTTATCTCTGAACAAGTGTTTTTTTTTATTTTACTTTCAGTCTGATGTTATCTTGCAATTAGTAAAGTCATAAAAATATTATTGTTGTTTAAATAAAAATATTTTTTTTCCGTTAAAAAAAAGAAAAATTAGTCTAGACTGAAATGGATAAACTCCCTGTATATTTTAAAATAAATGCTGCATAACGTTTAACAAATGTTTTTTTAAATTATCTCTAATAGATATTTAACTTTTTCACACTAATGTATCACACTCTGTATATTAAACTAAAACAACCCCGTATTTCATTGTATAATAAAATATTGAAGATTTTTACAAATTTCGTAATATTTTTTAACTTGAATTTTCCATATCTATCAATAAATTGCTAGTTTTGCGGTCGTCGAAAAAGTATAGTTTGTAACATGTGCGTAAAAAAACTTAATTCACTATAGTCATTCAGTTTAATAAATAAATATTCGATAATAGTTATTGGATAATAAATATTGCAATATAAAATAAACTTAGCTTGTGAAAAAGTACCTATACTATATTAATCGCTAACTAAAATTTAAAAATTGTATCGAAACCATGTTACAATTTTTTTTTAATTAGTTACTTATAATTAAAAGCTAATAATAACATATTTTTCCAAAATACAATTATTATTTTTAAAATAAAATTTATCTAATAAAACGCCCTGTATAACAGATTTACTTTTACATTCAAGGTCGTTCAATTTTATCCTAAATCCTTAAATTGTAAGTGCATTTCTTTGTGATCATAACAATCATTATTACTATCTTTTTGCAACATGTAGCAAAGACAGAGAAAAAGACTGGCTTCTTTTCACTTATCAAGTATGCTCTGCTGGCCGATACACCGTAGCCTGCGACTGCGTTAAATGTCAAAAATTTTACAAAATGGGGATTGAATAATGTACGCGTTCGGTAAAATAAAAGTGTTTGTAAAAATTACGTCGCGAATAGACTAATTTCGTTAATCGTGTATAAATGTGATGTTTAAATATATTATTGAATTAAATTATCCAAGGTAAGATATCTTAAAAATGTAAATTATTGGAAATCAAATTATTTAACATTGAGAAGCTATGGCAATGTCATCTCACCAATATTTCAGATTTAGTTTTTAAATATACCTATTTGACTATTCAAAATTATATCTCTGATAGTTTATTGTCACAAGAAATACATATAATAAACATAGGCAGAAAACTTTTGGTCATCGTTGACAGAGTGATATACATATTTTTTGATTAAGCAAAAATAATTACAAAGAAATGAAGGTTGACGTGATATGCCATAGAAGTCCTTTAGATCTTGCTTTCTGAATGATGTGATTGTTTTTAACAGCATTATATCACAGCGTTTTATAAAAATTTGGGCGCATTTTTTTGTTAATATTGAGCAGGTTTAGGAAGGTAATGAAATCATTGCTTTTTACTCTTTGCATTAGAATTCAACATTTCGCTATTACAAAACAAAAGGAAGCGGTATCAAAAAAACATGTATACATAGTGTACGTGAACATTTATTATTAAATTTAGTAGTAAAAAGTTTATTCAATATTTAAAAATATAAAATGAATATTTCCAAATGACAACGAGAACCAAGCATTTTCTTAAAACAGTGTGTGCCTTTTAACAAACTAATATGCTACAGACATTTTTCAAAAATAACAATTTACTGATATCAAAAAATATATTCAGTTCAATATATAATGTAAATTAGTATTAGTTACAGGGTGAGTCACAAATTACTGAAAATCGAATTTTAATTTTTACTTTAGTTTAAATGAGAATATTCTCCAAAATAATATGAGGATGAAATAATGAAAATTAGTGATTATTACTTTCTACAGGGTGTCCCATTAGTGCGTAATTTTTCAATATTTAAATTTGTGTTATAGACAAACAAAAAAGTTTTAAATAAAAGTTATATGGATTTTAAAAATACATGTTGTAAAAATATTTATTAGACATACAGGGTATTACATACGTTTTTCCTGGCACATGAAAATGTATGTTTTTTAAAAAGAACACTGTATTTTATTTTTAAAATGGCTTGGTAATACTGTATTAAACCCTAAAATATTTATAAAAAATATGGTAAAATTTAAATATACACAAATCTTTTATATTTTCACAAAAATGTATTTTTACACTTTTATACACCAAGAATAACATATACTTAACGAAATTTGTTGGTGGAAACCTAAGGAAATCAATTATTTTAAATTTTAATAATGATATTTTAGGCTATTTTAGGAATTCAATAAATTTATTATGGTAGTCATTTGGCATTAGAGGATGCAATATAAGAAGCACATGGTTGCCAAGTTGTGTCTTATTTCTTAAATAAAAGAACTATATTTTTGATATATTTAAAATTAAATATAAGTTCTAATTTCAACAAAATTTTCAATACCTAAGGCTTGCGTTTACAGGGTGTACCAATAAAAACTACCAGGCCGGATATTTTGGGAAATATTAAAAATATTTAAATTTTGTAAAAACCAGTTCATTGAGCGCTAAGAGAGCTTTAGTTTTAGATAGAAATTAATTTCAAATAGCTCAATATGTAGATGGCGCTGCCCTCAATATATTTTTTTTTTTCGATGGAAGGATCTTATATAGCGCATCATGTAAAAAATACATTTTTAGGTAAATTTTGTCCCATAAACTAATTCGATAAATTTAGCCATCTTTGATATAAAGAGTGGGTCACTCAAAACAGTTTCATCCTATTTTTCGGAATTAATCATTGGATTTTAAGAAAATGCTAAAACAGGTCGATTTTTATTCTAAATTATACAAATTTGTACAATACTCACATCTGTCATGTATCAACTCCCTCCCTTCCATTTCTCCAACCCCTTAATTTTAAATAAGACATGTACCATGTACGACACATCATTGAAAAGGTAAATTTATGGGAAAGTCAGAAATATGAGTGTTTATTGCGTTGCTTTTAATTTTAGCGCCCTCTATCGGTATAAGAAAACCTGTAACGTATTATAAAGTGTGACACTTCATTTGAAAGGTAATTTAATTACTTATTCAAAGCATCACATAACATTAAAATAAATATTTTCATATAGCACTTGTAAAAAAATAAAGTTAGCAATAATGTTTAAAATAATGCATGACTAATTTTCAAACTATTTCAAAATGCAAATGCAATGCAAGTATATAAATTTGCTCCCAAATAAGGTGTCACACTTTATAAGACGTAGTTTTTTATCCCGATAGAGGTCGGCACAATTAAAAGTATCGCAATGAACACAGTCATATTTCTAAATTTCCTATAAAATTACCATTTTAATAATGTACTACACATTGTAGCACACTCTATAATATGTGATAGTTTCTTATCCCGCTAGAGGGCGATAAAATTTATGTAACGCAATGTACAGAAATATTTCTAAATTCCCCATAAAAAAACCTTTTAAATGATGTACCATACATGGCACATTACCTATTTAAAATTAAGGTGGAGAAGTGCAAGGGAGAGGGTTGACACATGACAGATGTCTGTATTGTAAAAATGTTTTTAATTTGGAATAAAATCGACCTGTTTTAGCCTTTTCTTTAAATCCAATGATTAATGTTGAAAACAGGAAGAAACTGTTTTAAGTGATCCAATCTCTATATCAAAAATGGCTAGATTTATCGAATTAGTTTATAGAAGAAAATCTGCTTAAAAATACATTTTTTACAAAATGCGCTACACAAGAAAGATCCTTCAATTGAAAAAAAAAAAAAATTGACCATCTACATATTGATCTATTTAAAATTTATTTATATCTAAAACTAAAGTTTTATTAGTGCTCTGTGAACTGGCTTTTACAGAATTAAAATATCTCTATTACTTACCAAAATATCTGGCCTGAGAGTTTTTATTGATACACCGAACGGCTGATATTAGCATTGAAATTTTACTGAAAGTTTCTAAACACTTTAAAACATTATACACATAACAATTCTGGGTAAATATCTATTGGGAAAATGGTCATATCTTAAAAGTTCAATTTGTTTTTAGAAACCTTACATTTTAGGCTTTAGGAAGGAGAGTACTTTTCAAATATACCACCGGTAACCCCATAAATGAACATTTTTTTTAATTTACATATTAAGAGCTTATGAGGATTATTTATGTAAACTTGTTTATAAAAATTATATCTGCCAGTACAAATGCGTAATGTTACTGTGTCCAATTAAAATCAACGAAAAATAAATATAAAAAGTACTTTATTCTTAAGAGGAAAATTTACATTACAAACTAAAAGACCTGCGGGGCAACGGTAGTTTAGTAGGTATAAAAATTACAACTTAAGGGTGGAGCCTAAATACTACAAAATTACTTCCGGGACCAAACAAAATCAGCATTCATTCATAATTTTAACAATTGCATGTAGATACGAGGGATGCATGTTCTAAACTTTAACGCGCGAAGTTGAAGACAAAGGAACCGAAAAATATTCCACAATAGCACAAAATAATATTTACCTATGTATTTTACAATATAAGTATGGTGTAGATTAAAACTTATTTTGGCTGTCGACAAATTTAGTTAAAAAATCTTCTTTTATAAATATACCTTTCATTCGACGAAAAACGAAGGCCTAAACGAAAAAAAAATATTCTTCATAAAAGTTTCGCCTGTGTATTGACAAGGTATAGCAATAAACTATTACTAATGTCATGGTTTTACAGGAAAGGTTTGACTCTCTTACATTATTTTATATAGGTATTATTGATTTATCCGCTATGAAGGCGAATAATGTTTTATAGGGTGTATTACTTCATGATTTTTTTTTTTTGAGGAAAATAAAAAAATAAAATATAAACTATTTATGGAAGGTATAAGCACAGTATATATAAGTATAGGTTATAAACAGTAAAGCTATTGCTTTGCAGAATACAATAAATTCCTAATGAACAAATTCAATAATTAGAAGTATATAAAGCATGAATTAATAATATTAAAATATATAAGTACAGGACTCAAACTAATCAAAATCAGATTCACCACATTAATCTACATTTTCCAAAACATTAGCGGCTATGATCAAACTATTTCTGCAGTTTTTCTGTGCCATACAGGTGAATTAACCGATGTAGCCAATATTTTTTTCTGCATTTGCAAATTTTGCTTCCATAGTCTAGAATAGAATAATATTGTTAAAATATTGTACATATATGAAAATTATCGGTGTATAGTACCTTATTTGCATTTGCATGATAAGTTCTGTTATTTCTGGTAGCAGGTCGAGCATAATCTTAAGAGTGGGTATCAGGCTTCAATCTTGATCTACTTTCCATTCATACTCTTCAACATTAGGAAGCTGCATCTGGGTCTTTAAAGAGCTTAGCCAAATACTTAGCTGGTAAAAACATCTTAAACAATGTAATCTTAGGGCGTCTTAAGTCAATGGTAATTTAGAAATTATTTTAAAGGAACCATTAATCTCCTAAAAATGTTAATGGAAGTTACATTGGCAGTTTTTGAATACAGTTTGATGAAAAATTTTTCAAGATTAGAGAATGTGTTTTTAGAGTACCTACGAATCAGTGCCAAATGCATCCAAAAGGTGATGGTGTTCAAGGTAGGTTTTCCAACAAGTTCTTTTTCCAATACCAGACAATTGGTTGGATTTATTACGACCTGTCACAGAATGAAAAGAAGGCAAATTTTTTAGAAGTTTTTTTATCCAAATTTAAATCATGTACTGTTATAAATCGTCACGAGTCTCCTCGCCCTATTATGAACCATATCTTTTTAGTTCAAAACTACTTAAAATAAATTAATAAGACTAGAACATCTGTATCGTTGTAATCAATAATGCAGCGTGAATTCCCCGAATTTCTGGCTGATAATATGTGCAATAAGATACGAGTATCAGCTTCTTCAAGATTTAAATTTAAGAAATCGTCTTTTGATGGTTTAAAATTCATCCCATATTTATTGATACTCGCGAATCCATCACTAGATACAAATTTTCAAGAAGTTGCTCTGACAGAAAATGTGTTAAACGTCTTTTATTAAATATCGAATGAATAAATATGTTTCATTATTCTGGAAGTGGAATATTGGGTCGGTCAATTTCTATATCAATTGATTTCTGGGATCATCTCTTTTGACGTGTTGTATTTTGGATAGAATTTTCTTTATAATGATTAAATACCACATCTTTTCTTTGAGCATTAAATTTATTTTTAAAAATAATCTTTACAAATATATTAGCATATTCTTTAAATGATATGCAACTTTTGGACTTTCCCAAACCTTGAGCTATTGCTATCTAATCAAAATGTGACAAGTTTTTCAAGATCACCTAGGTGCAGGTAAATCTTTGTGGGTCATAGTGCTCTAAAATATTTCCCAATAAACTCTTATTTGTAGAGGTGCCGAGATACCCATTTACTGTTAGAGACATGGGAGAAGGCTGTCAGATCAAACTTAAATATTTCGGCATAATTACCTAATGCTTCTGTCCATATCCTCTGCTAATAAAATATTGTGAAGAAACTGTTGATCATGCAAGGATTAAGAAGTCATATTTTGATATAATTTGTGTCTTTGCTTCTTGCAACAACAAATCCGTAATTAAAATGTTTAACGAAAACTTACCCAACTTACCCAAATATATTCAGGCATTCAGCTATAACAGGATGAATGTAGATGTAATAAAAACCTAAAAAATGTCTATATTTCTTTCCAATTTATTAGGAACTTTAATATGTAATACACTTATTAATTTTTTAGTAAAAACAGACAATATGACACTTTGTCCATTGGCACCTAACGAAAAGTTTTATAATAAAAAAATGAAAAAAATTTGAGCATATCAATAATGTAATGCATCAGCCGATACGTAGAGAGAAACAGAGCTATACTACGTTTTTCATTAGGGCCTTTTTTTTTGTTAAATGAAATTTTTTATAAAAAATTACTCCTTACAAAGATTTTATTGTGCATTGGACCAAAAAATAAATATTTTTTTTTATTCGGCGGTATCAGTATCTGGATTTTTGATGATAGTGTCCTTCTGCACAGTCTAATTTTGTGTTACCTCCGGAATAAGGGTTACCTTATCATGACCTTTTATCTCTGAAAAATTCAGCTTGTGACAAAGAGGGGTAAATCGTTTTCTAGAGCGAATATTTTAATACATACACTCTACTAATAATAATTGATTAAGAGTAGAAAAGCGTCTATAGTTTAGCAATACATTCCGTTCTATATCACATAATAATACGTCCTCAATACAAAAGTCAAAGTAACAAAAACAGGAGACTAATATAAACAAACAATAAACGGTCTCATGACATTTTATATTTTTAAATAAACTAGGTTTTTAAAAAATATTTTCTATACCTAATTTTTATTAATTTATTTCCAGTCATATCCGACGATTTATTTATTCATTTTGATTGAATTGTGATAAATAATAACTAAATAATAAATATATCATCTATAAAGTAACAAACAATCTACTTTAAAAAAAAAAAAATGGTGTCAGCCAGGCAAATTTAAAAAATAATCTATCAAGTACAGATGATAGCTGAATTATTTCAATTTCTGCTAGGTTAGCCATGACGTTACTCGGTAGATACTTTCAGTTGCATCCCATTTAAAACGGACGATACCAAAACATTTTGAGCATGGATATACCAACCTGGGTGTTAAATCCTTTTTATAATTTTAAAATAGCAGGATCATCGCAGTTGGTCGAAGCACTTATAAAACTGAATAGAAAATGGTTACCACGAATTTCGGTTGCAGAAGCCAATCCCACAGCTGTATCCTGGAATATGTTCGACGGTTCAACAATAACTGAGGTCATTTTAAAGGCTATTTTTATTCGAAATTAGTCGCCAAGCCTGCCAATTTATGAAAAATATATAAGCAGTTTCTTAAAAATAATTTTTTTATGGTGATGCTTACTTAAGCGTACTACTATTTCGCCCCTAGCCACAAAAATAACTTCAATAAATTTACTGGCTCTCTGTCGGAACCCCATAGAATAATTAACTGGCTATTTTATTTCGCAAAAAGTAGAATAATGCTTGGCTGTGCCTGTCAAGTATCAAGATGTCAACTGTGATGTGTAAGTGTAAATGTCAAATTATTTAAAAATGTATGCTTCTTTTGATATTTATTGTAAATAATTTGTAGTGTATCTCAATTTAATATTTCCATAAATAAAGGTACAGCAAGACAAATAATATAATGTTATTACACAAAGCACTTTTTTATTATATAAAAGAGAGTTAGGATATAATGCTGATTTATTGTAGATAATTTTAATTATACAGTTTTGAATTACATATTCAATCAGCGAATTATAAATATTAATTAGTAAACTCCCAGTAATAAATTTCCTCGATTCATAAAATTTAAAAATGAATCTTCTTTACTTGGGATTTTATTGACGTAATGTGATGAATCCATTTCAAATTTTAATCAGTTATAATACCGAGGTATTTTGTTGTGTTTTTCATTTTATTTATAAAGTTGTCATTTATTTGTATGTTGAAAGAACGCCTTTGTAAATTACATTGCTCTCTATGAATCTACTTTAACAAAAAAATTGTTTTGTGGCTATAAGTTGCTATAACCTATCGTCGCAAAACTATTAATAATTTAAACATTGTAAGTAGTAAAACGAGGTTAAACGAGGGGTAAAATAAGACTAAATTAAGGGAAATACTTAAAAAGGGCAGGTTTGAAAAGTATTATCACAAGAAAGTATATCCGTTCTGTTTATTTATCAAGTATTGTTTAAGGTTACTTTTGAATACATTTATTGTTGTTTTTTTTTAATATCTGTAGGCAGTCTTAAATTTTTGAATTATATCGAATTTTTTCTAATAGATTTGATGCAATGGATATATGTCATTTTTATTTTATAAATAAATATCAGTCATGTACTGAACATAATTCTGTACTGAAAGCCAATTTATTTCTTTTAAGGTAGTGGCAATACTCATCCTTCTGTCCTTTATTAATAGAATATAAATAGGCGAAGTAAGAAGCCCAGATATTTTACATAAGCAGGCCTAAGAGGTAAAGGGGTCAATTATTATTGAATAAATTGCTCGAACAAGTTTTTAAACCCTAATTAAGCCTGCTGTCGCCGGAGAGGCTAGCCGCGAACTTAGTGTGTATCCACTTACTCGCAACAGTTAAGCAGTGATCTCTCCGGTCACGTCGTGGATGGGTGACCGCTGGGAGGTTCCACCATGGGCCGTGTTACCATGAGATTCATCCGACTAGCGTTTAACCATCGACGACGTGGAATGAATGAATGAGGGTGTGAATGGGAAAGTAGTAGGACCTTCAAATGGTGGTACAATAAGCCGCAGGCTGCAATGCTGCCAGACTACAGACGGATTAGGGTGTAGCACGGGAGGTCTGAAGGGTGTAAAACTAAAAAAAAAAAACCCTGCTGTCCAGTTCCAATTTTCTATACGGCTGTACTGTTTGGGTCAATGTGACCCATATTTTTTGTGTAGCCTATTTTTGAAATAAAATACCATTCAATCCTATAAAAAACTTTAATTACATAGTTAACTAATACAGATTTTACTTTTTTAAACTATAATATCAATTTAGTAAATTAGTTCTGTTTGCAGTTAGGACAATAATACGTAACATGTGTTTTACAAATATGTTTTTGACATTTGCAACATAAAATATTTGACTTGTTATCATTTTTAGAGGAACAGAATTTACATCTTGCACGTTTTGAAGTTGTAGCTGCGATATCCAAAGCCGGTGGATTAGAAGCTGAGGTCGAAGCCCTATGTAGACTAGCCAAACTTCTTACTTGTATTTGTTTTACAATGTCGCGTGATTCTTCTGTTCTTGGTAAATGCTGCCGAGAAGTTATAAGTGGCGTGACCAGAGATTTTCCCAATTCTTCCAGAAAAAGTCGTCTCTTAGTTAACTTATTTTCATTCCATAGAGGATTTATTGTTGTCCATAGTACAAATGCATTGTAAGCTGAAATATCTATCATATTATAGAAAATAATCATGGGCCATCGGTTTGTCTTTCTTTTACATGTATATGTACCAATAAGTTGATCAAGGGTGTCCACTGCCCCCTTTGTTGCATTATAGTCCATAATAATTTTTGGTTTTTTATCTTCTCGATCACTAATCGCTTTGCCATTATGTAGCGTGCTCATAAGAACGACATTTTTATTTTTTTTCGGAACATAGTTCACAACTGTAGTGTCTTTTGTAAAATAAAAAGAACTGCTATTAACTTCCTTATTTGGCATTTGTTCCGGAAGTTCTGGTTTATTTTTCCTGACGGTACCAAGCATAGTTATGTTTCTTTTTAGAAGAAATTGTCCCAAATTATACGACGTAAAACAATTATCGCGTTAGGTTGTGTCCTTTCAAATCACTACTGAGATCACATACTACTCGCATTCCTTGATTTTTTTCCGATTTAGCACCTGCTTCCTTTCCCGTATACACTTGTAATTTGAGGGCATAAGAAGTTTTACTGTCACATAAAGCCCAAATTTTTATCCCATACTTCGCTGGATAACTGGGAATATACTGTTTAAACGGGCAACGCCCCCTGAACACCACTAACTGTTCATCGACTGTAACATTGTAGGAAGGATTGAATAATTTTGGTAGAATCTCTACCCACTTTTCCCAGATAATCCGAATAGCTGCAAGTTTATCAGTACTCCTTCTCTCTTGCCTTGTTGTCTTATTATCAAAACGAATAACACGAGATAATTTCGTGAATACATCGAGATACATTGTTGCACGAAATATGTTCCGACCAGTTTCTTTATTCCAAAGGCTTTTTGTTGATTCACCATAGGATTTATAAACTCCAGCTAATATCAAGAGACCGATGTATGCCTGAAAAGTTGTATGATCTAGGTTTTTCCATGAATCTCCAAAAACACGCTGCCCTTCCAAGTTGGTCATGTTTATAATTTCGCTCTCAACTACATCAAGAAATATGGTTTCAAATGAACTTTTTAGATCATTAATTCGTGCACATGCATATCGTGTAACTCCTGGAATATAACATTTGCTGCTGATAAGCGACCAAGTTGTTGAGGAGGTTCTAATGACCACTGTATATTATGGTCTTTTGAAAAAATTGTCTGATTACATGCAACAGGTCGCTCCACTATATCCAAATCGGCGTCAGAACTGTCTATTTCACTTTCACTACTTGTATGATCTTTAAATTCTGACACGTTTTCATCACTCTCTGACATTTCTGCGAGAGCTTGCAAATCGTTTTCACTAATTGGTTTTCGATCAATGACATATATAGTTTAAATAGACTGCTTATCCATACGTAAATAAAACGATGAAAAGCTGGTCGAACTGGGAGATGTTTTCTCTTTGTCTAGTGCATGCAATGTTTGTGTTTTGTCTCAATTTTGAGTGCTCACTGGTAAACAAACCTTTCACAGGACCGGTTTTAAAGAAAGTTTAGTCTAGTTGAGATTTTGTTCTCATTGTCATTACTCAGTCGGACATTTTGTTGAATTGTTTATTTTATTTAGTTTTAATTATACTTTTGTTCTGTTTTAAGTTTTTTAATTATTTGAGTATAAAAACTTGTTTTGTTTTTAAATTTAAATGGTGAATTGCTCTATAAAGGTTTGTAAGACCAGCTACAGAAATATAAAAAGTAACATTTTATTTTTCACGCAAGTATCAATACAAGTAGGTACAAGGTAAATACGTTTATAATAATTTTATGAATTATAATTAATTATAATAATAATTACAATTACATAAATATTAATATATTCAAAGGCCCGAGTTAGAGCTATGTGGGCTTTACAAGTACATTTTAAAAGTTAGATACAGAGAAGTATCGTATAATAAAAACTCAATATAAATAGAAGAAAAACGGACATAAGTACCAATACAGAGAGACAAACACTTTTATTCTTTGATAGGTTCTTTCTATGTGAATTCTAGCTCTGATAATTTTGGCATTAAGTAAAGCCTCTTGATGGCTGAACTGATTTTTTTTATTGAGGAAAGGAGGCTGTATAATTTGTATACCTTCAGCTTCTGTTATGTTTCCAATAAGAAAACCTTTGTTAAACATTTTACTACTTATCGAAAAATAATTCACACACTTCAAGTATTGAACTTTGTTAAAAAATGTCTATTTCTAAAGTTTACCACCATATGCTTCACTTTTATAAGTAATGAGACCAGTAGGTGACACACCAGTCCATATTTTAATAGTATGCCTCTTTTTGTAGTCAGAGTAATTTTTTAGCCTACAACAAAGACATTTGGCTTGCTGTATTGGGATTTCGGTACAATCAAGTAGTACTCTTACTTACATAGAGGCACATTATTTAATATTTCTTGTTTTGAAGGCCGAATTATACCATACTAAGAACTTCTACCAGTTTTATTAAAAACTGTTAAAAAATTTAACGATAAAAAGTTTCGTTCACTCCAAATAAAATGTATAGGACATTATATCTTGCATATCAGTTTTCAACTTCATAAAAGTAAATATTACTTGATCCTTTACAGACATAACTGATCTCCTTTTTCCTATTCTTTAGAAATAACTCTGCCACTAATTCCACAATAGTGGCTAATAACTGGAAGGATTGCAATCCTATTAAAGTAGATAGTTCTTTAGCACTAACAATTCTGTTTGAAAACGGATCAACTAAATTACCACTCTTCACTTGTGTTGAACAATCGATCCCAATTTTCTGCTTTTAAACAAAGTTTTGTAAATCAAGCAAAGCTCTTCAGCAGCACACAAATCTTCATTATCTGCTTCAGTAGTAGATATATGTTTATTAACTGCAAAAACACATTAAACACAATAATAATTAACCATTTTAAATTATGCATACGTACATCCATTGCCTGAAGAAGATAACTCAACACTTAACATTCTACTAGTACTGGCAACATATCATTTTATTAAAGACAGTAGCCATAATTCTTGTTTTAGCTGGATTACTTTTCTTTTTATTAATAGTCGCTTTCTTTTTACCACTAATCTGAGCTAACTTACATCGACTAAGCTTAGTTGTACGTTCTTTTTGTAATTGTAAGTCAGAATCTTTCTTTCCCCTTACCGATGCTAAGGTACACGGATCTTGACGTCAACTAAGATTGCACTTTGTATCTAGTCCATTTTACTATGATGTGATTTCCACTGGTGGAATTTTATTATTATTCATCAAATCATTCACATTCACCGACAAAATAATCCTTAATGGTCTAAAGGGAACACACTTTAGAATGTGAAAATGCTACTAACTTTTAGTAAAATCTTTAAAAAGTTCATTCAATTTTTGCATAATATCTGCTTTTATAATGCGAAATAAATTTTAAAAGAATAATCAAGTGTCCGAATAGTGCCACTATACAGTAGTCGTGGTCTAAAGTTAGTTATATACACATGAGTGTAAAATTGTTTATATTTATGTTTAAAATTGGTTAGATCTAGTAAAATGTTTTGAAAATTGGGAAACTAGACGTTACGACTCAAAATCCTTTTTTAAAATACCTACCGCAAGCTCATGTCTTGAAATAAACAAACAGATATTTTTTTTTTATTTCAATTCCTACTTAATGAAATATGAGTTTTAAACTCATTTGGGCAAGACCGATTCTGCCTGGTGAGCACTCGGCAAGCCAAGCAATATGACCCGTTTTTCGTCGTCTTGTTTATATATGGATGAGCAGTCTATTAATCTATATGTCATTGGTTTTCGATACGCCATTTCCAATATGCAAACATCGACTGGAGCACAAGCACAGAGCACAGCTTACATGTCTGCCTACCGAAGTCATTCGGCTAACGTCGTCTGGTGTCAGTGAGTTCCATAGCCGTGCGTATTTTTATTTGTTTACCAGACATAATTAGGAGCCATAAAAAAATAAATGAAAATTATTATCACGACATAGCTTACTAGGGTCATATTGACCCGAACAATATATGTGTAACAATTAATATTTTTTTAAAAACTGATCATTGAAACAAAAAATTGTTGTAGTAAATGAGGGTCTAATAATATGCTACAAAGTCACTAAGCACCACGGGTTTTAATAAAGTTATTTTCTGTTTATTGAAATTTAATTGTTGTGTTCGGGTCAAATAGACCCGAACGGGACAGTAGGGTTAAAAGGCGAGATAAAATGGTTTTAAAAATCAAGGCTTGTGAAAATCATCACATGGTTTAACCTAAGTAATGCCAATGCTTCACAAAACAAAAAATTCAACGTCCTAATACAGCTTTCGGTCTTTCGTTCCAAGTTAAATCATTTCTCGTTTTTATTACGCTACGAGTTTACCCTTGTGGGCCTTAATCTGGATAAGGTGGGAACCACCATTTTAGCGTCTCTCGAATTCCTAATAGCATTCCCATCATCGTATTTATCTCAGCATGGATTTAGTGCAGTAATAACCCTGTTAACTAAGAAGAGAAATAGGCTGCATGTTTTTAAGTGACTTTGTTAAATTCAAAGATTTATTTAAATATCAATAAAAATATTTTTAAATGTGATTAAGTGGGTGTATATCCTTTTTTATTTAATCCTTTCAGAGGAAAAAATATTCTCATAAATAAGATATGTTCATCGCAATGTCGTAATATCCTTAACTTGTATCTTTTTAACCGACTTCAAAACAAGAAGGTTTTATATTCGTCGTGGACCTTTTTTTATGTATGTTCGCGAATTTCTCGGCAACCACTTGATGGATTTTAATGTTTTCGGGCTCATTTTGTGCCGGAGTTCGCCAAGTTGGTCCCTACCCAGATATTGTAAATAATTTATTTATTATTAATTAACTGTAATAAAATTAATTATTTTTTAATTTTTAGTAAATTTGAAGTCGATTCTATTTTTTTTTTGTTTATGTTCAATTACAGTTATTTTTTAGATAATTACTCAAATATAATATACTTAAAAAATGTGGGAGGCACTACACTAATGTTTATTCCCAAATTGGGCTGTGGATAAAATAGGTTTGAGAACCACTGCTCAAGACGGTTTTAAAGGTTTCGTACCATGCTTTGAAATGCCTGCCCTAATATTTCTGCCAAAGTCGTATGAGCGATTGTAAGCTTCATATATAAAAATTTTTTCTTTGGTTGTAAGCATCTTGTTTACAGTGTTGTATACCCTGACAGATAACAAGTGTTTGTTTAAAACAAGTTTGACAGCATACTTCCACAGCAACTCTGATTAGAGTTACAATTTCAATACTGTACATTTACGGTCATATTGTAGTAACATATCGTATAACCTGAATAGTTCTATAATCCCAATGTTGTTGGAAGCGATAAATTGATACTAAAAAATAATAAAATAAATTGAAACTTCCATCAACGAATTCATGTTTAATTTACATAGTTTTATTAAATTTACTGCACTTCTATCTACAGTAAAAGGTGATTTATTGCAATATTCAATTAAAAGTAAAAATTTTAACTGGGTCACAATTTTTCCGTATGCTTTCTTTCATTTTATTCGAATTTGTCAGTAAAAAAGCACTTTATATCACGATTTTTTTTTAATTCCTGTTAGGTAGAGATAATATTTTTTTAGTTAAGTGTTTCTTGTGTTCTGATGGTTAATTAAATAATGCTTAAACAAACGGTTTATAAAACATTTTTATTTTTAAATACACAATTTTCTTTATTAAGTAGTATTTTTTGATAAACAATAGCTACTACTAGATTTTTGATCAACTTAAATTCTAAACGAAGTGTGTTCGCTCTTTCATGTTCAAAAAGTGTGGAATTTAAACTTTTCTAACAAAAAATATTTCCTGGCACTATCTACAATAACAAGTTATCTTTGTTTTGGCAGACAATGTTCCCAATACCAACCACTTACATGAGTTTAAAGACAGCCTTTTGATGCTTTCGTTGGAAAACGATGACTCTGTTAGTAGTGCACAGGCCCTAAGTTTCCAATAACTTTTGAAGTTTAAAATCCGTTATGATCCAAAAGAGTAGAAAACGTAGGAACTTGAGCAGTCGACAAAAATCAATTTACAGTAGTTATAAGCTAGCAATTATTTATGCACTGAATACTCGGCAGAAGTAACCGCAGTACAAGAAGAAATAAATAAAGCAAATGAATTAATGGGAAACTCAGATATTTTTATGTATTTTTTAGGTACTAGCATCAAACAATTAAAAATAAAGTTAATTAATATTAATAATTAATTACAAAGTTCAATATTAAATATATGACATACATGTTAGAAAGGTCAAAATGTCCTTTTATTAGCATATAAGCTGTATAACATATAACAAATAATAGCCATATTCTATGCAAGTTGAAGACTACACTTTCTCCACGATTATTATAGACTATTATATAATGGAGGCAAGATTCGAAATTTTGGCAAAAAAAAACAAATACCTAAAAGATCAAGTAACTAAGTAAGCGTAGTGTTTAAAAGATTTGGAGTGAGGGTAGCCATATGTGAGTAGTAGGGATTAAGTGTAAGGGTTAAAGAAAAGGTCCTTTATTTCTCACAAGTCAATTTAATTGGCGACCGGTTTCGAAGTTGTCACTTCATCATCAGGCACACCTAAATGGAATGTCAAGGAGTCAGTTGTAATAAAAACAATTATAAAAGCATGAACGGACTTTAACATATACAAAATAACAGAAAAAACACAAAAGAACGTTAAACAATAACCTTGACTCACCTTGACTAATTCCATAAAGGAAGCGCTACAAAAAGTTTAACAGAACGAGTTAAAAAAGTCATGTGTAATAAGTATTTTTAAAAAAAAAAATTTAATGTAGGTTAGGTTAAACCACCAGATGTCTGTTTGAATAAAATAATTAATTAAAACACATTTAAGACAATTATTAACTAAACAACACAAAATAGTTTTACAAGCACAAACAGTTTAAAAATTTTTTTTAAGGATATAATGTTAATTACTGAAAGTAAAAAGTAAAAAAGTAAAAATTATCAGACTGTCAAGACATCTATCTAGATTTTTTTAACGAATCAATGCAGTAAACTGTAAATTTTAAATTAGCGGATAAATAGTGTACTAACGAAGGTGTTATTTACTGAAAGTGAGTATAGGTGGCGGTGACAAAATTTATTGAAAGTAAAATATATTAAACTGAGAATGAGAAAGCAAAAAAAAATTTTATACTAACAAGAAAATTAGAACACTAAACAAGAAAATATGAAAATTCATATGTAAAAGGGAAATTTGAAGCAGATAATCAAAAGAAAAATTACTGTTACAGGAAACGGAAACTAGGTTGACAGTACGAATGTCAAAAAAGAAAAGTAAAATTTTGGCGTATGACAACCACGTGGGAGAATTTGAATAAGCTAAAAAATTTAATAAGATGCGAATGGGCAAAAATTAATGGAAAGAAAATCTAAATTGGGAGAGTTAATTGTGGTAAGTAACTGACTGAAGATCAAATGAGTGGGGGTAAGTCTGAAAATAATTTAAATAAGCGCAGAGAACGTTGGGGTACTAATAAATTGAATTTGTGCATTCAGAGAGCAGGAGGGGCCAGATTTAATATTTTTTAAAAATTTCCAGGTTCTCAAAGTTATTCAGAAGGAATTTATTAGAAGTCATATGCAAAATGTCGAAGCCAATGCTAGAATCAAAATCGTGACCAGTGTCTAACAAATGAGCAGCAAAGTGAGAAAAACCAGTAGTGTTAGTGTTAAGACAGCGTGTGTGCTCTTTCAGGCGTATTTTAAAATTACGAAAGGTCCTTCCCACATATGAGCATGGACAGTTCAAACAAGTTAGTTTGTAAACACCAGACTGATCCATAGGATCAATCTTATCCTTATTCCTAACAAATCCTAACTGATCGAGTTGGACGTTCTAAAACTAATTCTGAAGGAATCTTTGAACAAGTTGGCTATACGATATGAGAATTTTCCAATAAAAGTAAGTGAAACATACTTACGATTATCTGCTTCAATATTGGGAAGGGGGTCAATTATGTAACTATTGTTCTGATTACGTTTATTCTGTTTTCTATGAAGCATTTTATCTATTAAGTTCTGATCATAATTGTGACTATTAGCAATTTGTTTGATAACATTGAGTTCTTTATTAAAGTTATCTACTGATAGTGGTACTTTCAGAAGACGTTCCAAGTAACAATTAAAAGCTGCTAACTTATGTGCAACTGGGTGATTGGATAAATTATCAATAACAACCCCTGTGTGAGTAGGTTTTCTAAATATGTTAAATTCCAACTTAAGATCTGTACAATGGGATATAGTTAAATCAAGAAAGTTGATAGATTTGTTGTTTTCTATCTCTAATGTAAATTTGATGTTACTATGTATGGTGTTTATATAATTTAGGAAGTTATTTAACTTATCCAGATCACCAGTCCATAGTATCAGTATGTCATGAACATATCTATGATAGAATTTAATAGCTGAGCAAAAAGATTGTTGTTTAATATATTGTTATTCTCAAAATTATGCATAAAGATGTCTGGAAGTATAGGAGATAAAGGCGAACCCATAGCTAATCCTGTTGTCTGTGTAAAAATTTCATTATTAAAGAGGAAGAAGTTTTGTTCAAGACTAATTGTTAATAAGTTCATAAGTTCCAACAGTTCTACATCTGGTAAGGTAGATAAAGACAAGTAAGATTTGATGTAGTCTAAAACCTCTGGGATAGGTACATTAGTAAAAAGATTTGATACATCTAACGAAACTAAGTAATCTGTGTCAGTGACATGAACATCATTGATTTTTTCTATCAATTGTACTTTGTTCTTTACTGTATGAACAAAATAATCCTTGTAGTGTTCTTTAAGAATATCATTAAGCCATTTTGAGGTGTAATATGTTGGGGAATTGACGAAGGACACCACAGGCCTTATTGGCATTTCATCATAAACATCCGACTTATGTATTTTTAAGAGACCGTATAATCGAGGAATAAGTTTATGATCAGGTTTGAATTTATTGAAAAGAGTAGGAGTTATCAAACACTTACTATTCTTAAGAACGTTCTTAAATTTAGTGTTAAATTTATTTAGTGGGTTATTGATAGTTGTAAAATCGTTAGTATTTAAGAAGTTGTAAACTTTAGAAAGATAATCAAATCTGTTCATTACAATGAGACAATTACCTTTGTCAGCTTTGGTTAATATTAAATCGTTGTTTTTGATTTTTATAGAGATGCTTTTAATGATAAATTAATTAATGGATAAGTTAAATAATTTCCTAAATTATATAAACACCATACATAGTAACATCAAATTTACATTAGAGATAGAAAACAACAAATCTATCAACTTCCTTGATTTAACTATATCCCATTGTACAGATCTTAAGTTGGAATTTAACATATTTAGAAAACCTACCCACACAGGGGTTGTTATTGATAATTTATCCAATCACCCAGTTGCACATAAGTTAGCAGCTTTTAATTGTTACTTGGAACGTCTTCTAAAAGTACCACTATCAGTAGATAACTTTAATAAAGAACTCAATGTTATCAAACAAATTGCTAATAG
Organism: Psylliodes chrysocephalus; assembly: GCA_927349885.1. Taxonomy (NCBI): domain Eukaryota; kingdom Metazoa; phylum Arthropoda; class Insecta; order Coleoptera; family Chrysomelidae; genus Psylliodes; species Psylliodes chrysocephalus. The sequence continues at coordinate 20,417,848 of OV651825.1, read as the reverse complement.
TCACAATTATGATCAGAACTTAATAGATAAAATGCTTCATAGAAAACAGAATAAACGTAATCAGAATAATAGTTACATAATTGACCCCTTCCCAATATTGAAGCAGATAATCGTAAGTATGTTTCACTTACTTTTATTGGAAAATTCTCATATCGTATAGCCAACTTGTTCAAAGATTCCTTCAGAATTAGCTTTAGAACGTCCAACTCGATCAGTAGCCTATTTGTTAGGAATAAGAATAAGATTGATCCTATGGATCAGTCTGGTGTTTACAAACTAACTTGTTTGAACTGTCCATGCTCATATGTGGGAAGGACCTTTCGTAATTTTAAAATACGCCTGAAAGAGCACACACGCTGTCTTAACACTAACACTACTGGTTTTTCTCACTTTGCTGCTCATTTGTTAGACACTGGTCACGATTTTGATTCTAGCATTGGCTTCGACATTTTGCATATGACTTCTAATAAATTCCTTCTGAATAACTTTGAGAACCTGGAAATTTTTAAAAATTATTAAATCTGGCCCCTCCTGCTCTCTGAATGCACAAATTCAATGTATTAGTACCCCAACGTTCTCTGCGCTTATTTAAATTATTTTCAGACTTTTACCCCCACTCATTTGATCTTCAGTCAGTTACTTACCACAATTAACTCTCCCAATTTAGATTTTCTTTCCATAAATTTTTGCCCATTCGCATCTTATTAAATTTTTTAGCTTATTTAAATTCTCCCACGTGGTTGTCATACGCCAAAATTTGACTTTTCTTTTTTGACATTCGTACTGTCAACCTAGTTTCCGTTTCCTGTAACAGTAATTTTTCTTTTGATTATCTGCTTCAAATTTCCCTTTTACATATGAATTTTCATATTTTCTTGTTTAGTGTTCTAATTTTCTAATTTTCTTGTTAGTATAAAAAATTTTTTTGCTTTCTCATTCTCAGTTTAATATATTTTACTTTCAATAAATTTTGTCACCGCCACCTATACTCACTTTCAGTAAATAACACCTTCGTTAGTACACTATTTATCCGCTAATTTAAAATTTACAGTTTACTGCATTGATTCGTTAAAAAATCTAGATAGATGTCTTGACAGTCTGATAATTTTTACTTTTTTACTTTTTACTTTCAGTAATTAACATTATATCCTTAAAAAAAATTTTTAAACTGTTTGTGCTTGTAAAACTATTTTGTGTTGTTTAGTTAATAATTGTCTTAAATGTGTTTTAATTAATTATTTTATTCAAACAGACATCTGGTGGTTTAACCTAACCTACATTAAATTTTTTTTTTAAAAAATACTTATTACACATGACTTTTTTAACTCGTTCTGTTAAACTTTTTGTAGCGCTTCCTTTATGGAATTAGTCAAGGTGAGTCAAGGTTATTGTTTAACTTTCTTTTATGTTTTTTCTGTTATTTTGTATATGTTAAAGTCCGTTCATGCTTTTATAATTGTTTTTATTACAACTGACTCCTTGACATTCCATTTAGGTGTGCCTGATGATGAAGTGACAACTTCGAAACCGGTCGCCAATTAAATTGACTTGTGAGAAATAAAGGACCTTTTCTTTAACCCTTACACTTAATGTTTAAAAGATATTTTTATTGTCAATTAAATTAGTTAACTACATTGAAAATAGAGGTGGGTACTTAAAAAACTATAAAAAATAAAGTTAAGCACGTTATTTCTTGTATTTATGAACAATTTATCTGAACTTAAAAATTCTAAATGTGGACAATATATAGTCTGCAGGAGACTAGCGTTTTACTATAGCTAAGACGGTTGAGAGTCAAGGATGTGTTTAGGTATGCTATGCTACAATAGTGATCACTAAGATGTAGTAAACTCATTACATGCGCTACCCGATATACATAGTAAATACTTATATCTATATGTGTATAAAGTAATTACACTCATTACACTATGAAATTACGCTCATTGGAAGGTACTTATTAATTTTGCGAAGGGTAAGGGTATGTACTTAGGATAATTACTAATTACCTCTCTCTACCTCCCGTCCAGAACTGGCCAATCACAACTACTTAAATGTTTTAGATTGTTTTTGCAGTGAATCCTGTCGATTTGCGTTTAAGAAATGCATTTAATTTAAAATAATTAATAATATTAATATCATTGTTTATAATAAGAGTGTTTTTTAACATTGAATATTCTTTTCATAATTTTGAAGTCTTATTTTTTTTCGATAATTCTGTAAAATTAGTTAGTAGAATATTTTATGAAAAAAAGTTTGCTTTGTTATCAATACACCACATAAATATTTTGTATGCTGTTGAATATATTTTTGCTGATTTTTCGAGTAAAAGTTCAAAAATTGTTTGTTGTGACATCTCTAATAATGTCATTATCACTTCTAACATTTTCAGAATCCATTATTTTGTTTAAAAAATTTTTCATAATAATTCTAATATCTAATATCAGTTTAAATCAAATTTTTTGACGTTCAGTCAATTCACGAAAGTCATAGCACATCTTTAATAATGATGTATTAGCGAATTTCTATTGGGCATAAATATGATGTTATATTATTTTGTAATTTATGATTAGTTGATTTCATTATTCCACTAGTTAAGGAATGTTTACATTCTCTACCTGGTGAAAGAATGTATATCATACTTAAACTAAAAATGTATTAAGAATCAACTTATTATTACATAGTCGAAAATTAAATTACGTCACACAATATACCTCATTCCTTAATCGAAAAGGATTGGAAAAGAGCAGTTTTGTCTTGAATTTTGTACTATAGCAATAAAAAAATTATTTTTTTTCTTTTCAATTCTATTCAATAACGTCACCGTTCATTCCATCCATTCGTTTTATAAAATACGATGACTAAAATATAACTGTCAGTTGTAGATCAAATACTATTTCGCCGCTAGATGTTCGCTAGAGTTTTCTACCGACACTAACCATTTCAAGTGATATTGGAAAATAGTTTTTGAAGTGATACTGGTCCTAACTATCGATATAACGTGGTGTTATCGGAAAATTTTGTCGTTCGGAAATACATTTCCTTTATTTGCTGGCTTTGTTGAAAGTAACACTAAAACTATGGGGACGTTTTCTTTCTCAACGATAAGTAAATTGATAAATTATTTTTTTTTATAGTATCGCATCTTACTGATGCAATTGAATTTTTTTTATGTATTTATATACAGGTCAGAGCTCTTAAAAATAATATAATTACAGAGAATAAATAAAACATTCATTAATTAGTAATAAAACAAATAATAAATAAAAATCTAACATCTATTTCTCACATATACATAAATGGTTAGAAAATTCTGATGGAGAAATAATCCATTTTACATTTAGTCTATTAGCAGATCTTTTCACTCTAGGAATAAAAGAATGAGAGCCATAATTTGTTCTATGGAAAGGTTGGGAGAATGTATTAATATTTCTAGTTACTCTAGAGGGTACAGAAAATCTAATTTGGGATAATAAGTAGGGACAATCGGCAGATGAGATAATAATATTAAATAATGTTTTAAGATCTCTTAAGATGTCAATGCGTAAAAATTTTCTTTGAACCTGTTCTACAGGTTGTTTCAAAAAGGTATGTCATAAATTCATCCTCAGATAGATTACCAAAAAATAAGTGGATTTGGCTATATTTACCTATATCAAAAACTGCCTCCCAACAAAGTTACAGGGTGTTAAACTTACATTCAGAAAAACGTTTTTTTTTTGGTAAAAAGTTTACTGTTGCGATTTTTTGTTCACAAGGGAATATTCTTTGATTAGGTCTGTCACTGGCAATTTTGTCAGGCCAATAGAAGGGCCAGGTCCAAAAAGTATTTGGTTGGCTGTTTTCTTGGCTAGTGATTCAGCAAAACGGTTGCCTTTTAATGTGGCGTGACCTTTAATCTATCTTAAGGTGATCACGTTGTTGATGGATACATAGAACAAAGCTTCGTGATAGTCTAGTACTAACCCTGAATAAATTCATTCGTGGTCTGTTTAGGGTGAGAAGTGCTTGTCTGCTATCTGTATAGATCAGCATGTTCCTTTCAGTGATATTGTTTCTGGTTATTTCTTTTGCTGCTATGAGAATCCCCGTTTGAAATACACTGGCACTTTTGCTCACAGCCCATTTTATGTTTAGGTTTAAGAATCTGGAGTATATTTCACATCCTGAGCCTTGTTTTGTTCTAGAACCGTCGGTGTAGCTATGAATCGTACCTGCCACTTCCGGCTCTTCTATTTGTTCTTTTGTAACTTTATATGGCTTATAAAAGATATATTTCAGTAAGCTGGAGTCCATGATCGCTTAAAGCAGTGGGAACGTATCCAACACTTCCTGCCAAAAGTGACGTCTCGCTTCACCAGATCCTACATCAGGTTCTATTCCGACCGTGCGGAGGCGTGTCATTGTCATCAGAGCAACCTCCTTAATGTAAATATCAAGGGGAGTGAGACTAAGAATGACTTCCATCGCTCTAGTCGGTGTTGTTTTCATGGCTCCTGTTATGTTGAGACATGCTGTTCTTTGAATTTGTTCTAGTTTACGGATAGCTGTTAATTTTTGGGTTTTTTGGTACCCAGATAACTGCACCGTATGTTAGCATAGGTCTTATGATAGCCGTGTTAGTCTATGCGACGATGTAACATGCTATTTCAATCATGTCACAATTTTATTTAAATAAACTCACCTTAATGTAAGATTTTAAACGTTTATCCGTAATATCACATCACAGGTCTTATCCTGGTTCTCCAACTACAACTACGCCACTTATTTCACTCATTTAAATTCGCAACATTAGTCATTTTATTTAATTCTAGGACAATATCAAATCATTTAGTATTCATAATAGTTAGGTTAAGTTTTTATTGTCAAAAAACTTAGAATCATTTGGTCTACTACATTTTGTCTTGTGAAGCTGACAAGCCCTAGAAGACATCTAATAAATTAGCAGCGACTTTGGATTAGGGAAGTTAGAAAATTTAAAAACGCTTTGATACAACTTTCTTTTCACATTGTGAAATTAACACAATAAGGTTAGTAATCTTGTTTGCAATAGTTTCTCGCCTTCAGCTCTCATTATAATATATTTTTTTACCGGCATTGCCTCATGGCTCCTAGCTGATCAGACATTTTATTTTTAGCCGGCTAATTTAGTATATAGGATACAAACGATACAAAATATAAAGTTCAGTATATAGGATACAAAATATAAAGTTCAGAATATAAAATACGAAATATAAAGTTCAATATATGGTATACAGGAAGAAATTGAATAGAGTAAATTCCGCAGAGGAATAGCTTGGCTATCACCTAATTAAAAAAAAAACATCTTAAGAGATACGAAGGATCGGTGAAAAACTGGTCAGAAATGTAGAGTAGGTACCAACCTAGCTCTAGCCTAAGGCGGTGGCGACGAGATCCTGAGACCAGTTAATTGTGGCTGAATGACCAGAACTTGAGTATTATAAAACTTCATTTATTAATTTTTTTTGTATAAACTTTAGAACTATTTTTCCAAATTTAACCTCATACTTCTGTTTTGATTTACAATATTGTAAATCGCTGACTTCTGTGCACAGAGGGCAACGGTAACGAGCCCTAGGTATTTTGCCATAAACCACTTAGTATTTAATTTAATATTAAACCGCATTGTTAAAAGTAACTTTAAAAATATCGATATACTTATAAATTATAACTTTATTCCATCCAATATGAGTGGATGTCAGAAGGAAGCTCTTGTGGCTTGCATACCTCGGTATACAGGTTGGGAGGGTTCCTGCTGACACCAATTAGATCCGGACGTCGATGGACGTCAGTGTTAGAGGAACAACCACAACCCTTGGGACGTACTGCCGGGGTTTGCCGGTCACAAAGTGGTTTCCGTCTGGCATTGACTCCTAGTGGATTGGCTCACTGGAGCAAGATTATTGTTATTCGTCACAATTAAAAACGTTCAGAAAAGTAACGCATTTTATTTCCCATCAATACAAAGTCCCAGACTTTAGCATAAGAGTGTACACATATATTTGAATATTTATGGTCACAGCCATATTAGGTAGGGGATTGATCTTCACATTACCTTTGCTGGGGGGAAGTGACCTAGTGTTGGTATTAGAGTAAGTTTCTTAATTTGCCCCCAGTGGCGCTTAAATCAATAACTCTAAAATAACTCTAGAACCAAAACTGGGTAATTATTGTGATAATCATTATATGTCTACAAATTGATAGTGTTTTGTCTGATCTACGACCCAGTTCACCCATAACCAATGAGTTGCCGGAGCTGTGTAACCTATTGAAAGCTTTGTACGTTACAACGACTCTGGGGGAGAAACCCCAGGTGCGCCCCATGGTTCGGTGGCATTATTCATAAGCAATGTATGCTCTTTTAACTGTTTTCTAAATGCGAGTTCCATGATAACTTGCTGTCAAAGGTAAGATCTAGGTACTTCTTTAGTTTTGTAATTAGGAGTTCTGGAAGTTTTAATTTCATTTTCAACTTTCTCCTTGTGAAATGGACCATTTCTGTATTCTTAGGATTGATCGACAGTGAATGGTCCTTGCACCACTTTTCTATAATTTTTGAAGCTACTTACATTCTTTCGAACAGTATGCTCTCAAAATTCTCTGTTTGCAGAATGACCAGGTCATCTGGATATGCTATTGTGTAGTGTCTGTCATTATTAAGGTGGCTAATGAGGGTGTCGAGGACCATATTTCATAGTAGAGGTGATAGCACCCTTCCCTGTGGACATTTCTTCACAACCAAGCCTCTTATATTAACATCTTCTACACTTATGTTTACTGCTCGCTTTGAGAGCATGTTATGTATCCGCCCACTAACCATTTGTGGAACATTCCTGTTGGTTAGTGAGTATTTTATCTTTGGGAAGGTGTTTTTATTAAAAGCACATGCTATGTCTATGAAAACACCCAAGGCGGACTCCTTATTGTCCAGGGATCTTTTTATCCGGCCAGCAACTAGATGAAGGGCTGAATCAGTAGATTTGCCTGGGGTGTATGCATGTTGGTTTGGGTGTAGTGGTGTTTTTGTAATCACCGCATCCTTTATGTACCTTTTGCATACCCTTTCCAATGTCTTCATGGAATACGATGTCAGACTAATTAGTCGGTATGTTTTTGGGACAGTGTCATCCATCCTTCAAGGTTTGGGTATAAGTACCACTTTTACCTCTATCCATTTTTAAGGGATATACCTCAGAGCCAACGAGGATTTTAATATACCCAACAGGTTTGGTGTTCCATACCATACTGAAGTAGGGCTGGATAGATACCGTCAGGTCCTGGCGCTTTAAATGGAAAAAAGCTGGATATTGCCCATCTAATTTTTTTATCGTCTACAATGTGTTTGAAAGTTTGCCAATCATAGACAGATGGATTGTATTCTTTCTCTGCCCAGTCCGCAACATCTGTGATGACCGAGTCAGGGAAATGTGATGACAGCAGAAGTTTGATGCTATCTTCGAGGTTGGCAGTTTTCGTGCCATTCTCTTTGATTAGCGCATCAATGCTTTAGTGTAAATCTTTTGAGAGAGCTTTTTGAAGCCTCGCTGCCTGCTAAAAATCTTCTATTTCTTCGCAGTAGGATCTTCATGCTTCTCTCTGTTTTTGTCCGACGATTTTTTTGTATTTTTTGAGGTGAGATTTGTAAGTATCCTATTCCTCTTGGAGTTTTGTGGTTCTTACCTTATTAAAAGATTTCTTAGCTATCTTCCTGAGGTGATTCAACTCGTAACACCACCATACAGTAATCGTCTGATCGTGTTGGACCAGCCTCAGAGGACAGGATTTCTTATAGGCATTGTTTATTGTGCTTTGGATAGTGTTCGTGTACTTTTCCAAAGCAGTATTATTGTTTGGTGTTTCGGTCTTCATCTCACTGAATTGACTACCGAACCGTGTGCACTAGAACGACAGTTACTCAAGAGAGACGATAAACTAAAATTCTACGGTTACCAGAAATGACAGCCTAGTTAAAACAAGTACAATTATACTGAAAATTACTGTAAATAATGTAATAACGAGTTGAAAGCGATGGAAACTCATTGAAATAAATAGAACATGCTTCCAGGATAGCATACTATATTGTCTCCTTAGTTCAACAACTAGATAACTTGAAATTTATAGTTTTGAGAAAATCCACTTTAAAGATTCAAAACCCCAAAAAAGTACACTTGTTAAATAATTAAAAATATTTAATATCTATACAGATATGTTGCATATCAAATTATGATTTGTTAATTTTGGAAACAATTAGGTTTTATATCTTTGCAGAATTTAATCAAAAACTTGAGATATCTAATTGTTGCTGAAAAAAAAAATAAAGTTAACTATTTATAACCACTAACAATTAAACGCAAATCACCTAATAAATACAACTTTATTTTGAATAAGAAAATTAACAAGATTAGTTTAAATAAAACCAAAAAGATTTCACACTTGATACAACTTCATTGTCAATATCAATGATGTCGGGTTGGGAATCTTCCATGTTTTAAGGCCGTTTACGTTGGTCTGCTTGGAATGGAAGACTTTCAAAAATGCTTTATACTCGCTGGGGAGGGCCGGAGGATTCATTTTGAACAAAGACAAGGTCGTCATATTTTTTTTAAGTGGAAGTTGACTTTGATACAAAGGCTCTTGGGTATTATTTGAAGACAACATACGTGTTTTACGTTTAAAATTTAGACGTCTAAACTCCCCATCAAAATCTTCTATAAAATTAATAATAGATGGCGTCGATTTTGAAAAGTTCAACCAGAATAATTTCTGCCCACTAACCAAGTTATGGCATTTAAAAAAACACCGTAAAAACAATTTTGCAGAACAGAAACAAACCTGTTGTTTCAAGCACACAACTAGATATCTCATAGCGACCAAGAAGGTGCCGGCAGATAACTCAATAATACCAGTGCTAAAACTAGATATCTCAAGATGTCTAGTTATAAAATGTATATATTGGGAGTTATCTGTTTTTAGTCACTCTTTAAAAATAAGTTTGGTTGCTCGTACATGATATCCAGTTGTTGCATTGAAAAGAGCATGACAAATAGGACAGACTAAACTGGATAACTCAAAATGCATAAATTTCGAGTTATCTAGTTGTTGCACTAAGGGGGCGACCCATAAAGCCATTAGGATCTTTAGAAATAAGGTAAAACAACATAGAAAACTGCAATGGATTAAATATGATTAAAAGTTCTATTAAAAACAAAGCAATGCTTTATTAAAAGTTACATTCTTTATACTAAGAATGTGTTTTAAATGCCATAATTATTTAAATATTTTCAAACCCAAATAAATATTTAACTCTATTTATAATTCACATAAATCACTCCGTATACATATTATATAATAAACATATGAACAGCAATATATTATTATTCACTTAGTACATTTAAAATTATTATACAAAATTGGAAGCCGTCCCTGACTCTTAGCAACAGTAAATACAATTTTCCTACGACCACTTAGGAAAGTGACACATATCACACTATATAGTCCTATGGAAAGTGCCCTATATCACACGCGTATGAATAAGAATTTAGTTTCCACCCGTGTACGAATATGCTACTTTCCGCAGTAGCTCTGTCACAAAATGTCAAACATATCATTTCTATTGTTACGAGTTTCCTTTCATTTTAATTGTTACAAATAATAAAACCCTTAAATAAATTAGGTTGCCTATTGCCTGGTAGTTCACTCGTAATTACCCCTGCTAGCTCATCAGTCAGGTGGGGTTTCATAAATTTATACCGCGCCAGGAATTTAATAAGGCCAACTCAAATTCCAAGATCCCTCGTTTTTAAGAGAATAGACAACGCAAAATGAATCAATAAATATATAAACAAGAATAGGTAATATTTATGAAAGTGATTAATTTGACATTTATCTTAAAGTGATATTTACCAATGCTTCTGGGGGCAATGGAGAATCAGTAATTATAATAGCAAAATGCTTACCTTACATAGTCCAGTGTTCCACTGGACACTACAGGATCCTAGGTGTAATGATAAACAACATTACTGTTACTGGGTTTTATTCAAAAAAAGGGGTTAAATAATCAGCTATACATCTAACCCTGAGGGTTAATAAGGCACTCCATTTGTTCGAACAAAGGGGGTAGCGTACAACACTCTATGAAAACCTTAAAAGAAAACCAATTAGTACATATTCACAACTTTGGTGAGAGAAGAAAAGTAAACTTGACTATCACAACCGGAGAACTTAACGGTTAAGACCCTTCTAGGTATAAATAATAAAGAAAACTGTGATAGTCAACTTTACGAGATTTACAAAAGCATAAGGTGTGTAATTGTACCACCCAGACACATATGTTTAGGCCAAACTTGGTGAAAGTTTATTCACTACAATAAAAATATATTAATATGTAACCCAATAACAATAAAAAAAAACTTTACATTAAAATAAACATTATATTTTACCCATTACCAATTTGAAGCTATCTGCTTCTGGGTAAGATATAACAACTACAGAATTAAACGTTTATAGTTTATAGAAATAAATTAAATGTGTGAACATTTAAGGCCTGCACTAGGCCTTGGGCATAAATATTCCACTAAACTAAAATTAAACAGTGATTGGATTAAATAATGAACACTGAACAACTTAACTTTTACATTGCCTTCATGTGCTCGATGTTGGGGGTCGTTAAGAAAAACCACGTTGATGAATGGGGTTTCACCCTTCGACTTGCCAGCTTTGCCTGGAACTCGAAATAATGGGCAGAATGGTGTCTCCACACTACACATCTGAATGGGTCCAGGACAGTCTAGAATTTGTAGACCATGAACCAATGGATGGTGGACCCCACAGCATGAAATCAGTACAAGCCATAACTGCCACCATGATGTCTTCTCGTTCCCCCTTGAAAATGGCGGGTGCGTTCCCGCGAACATGCGGTACAGCATTCAATCAGTCGATTTATTACCAATAATTTAATATCCTCCACAGTCGGAGTAGTTTCCGTTACTATCCTCCCAAATGACAATATTACACAAAATTGGAAACTTTTCCCACAGCTTACTCTAACTCCACCAACTAAATAGGGTGCTAAATACGGTATGGCTGTCTTATCTTACCGGCTCGACCATCAGGAAACAAGAGAGAGACCTTTCCGATTCTTTTCTTGAAAGCCCCACTGACAATAAAAGACTCTGCTTTTCTAAAAAAAGCAAGGCCTTTAAAATAAAGCACCCCAGCCAACTAGGCTCTAGAATCAACTGTGACAACAATAATATAATATAAAATAAATGACTCTATTGCAATTCACCCTAAATACAATGACATAAACCCCCTAAGAATACTAATTCCCCAAAATATACATGATTGAATAAAATGAACAACGCTTACAAAAAAGTGGTTGTATGCACTGATCGGACCAGAACAGCTAAAACGAAGAAAATACTCCTCGTCTGTATCTGAGGGACGGGACTAACCGAGCAATTCCGAACAGACATCAATCGTATTAAACAATACAGCACAGGACAGTGCCTAGAGCCGATTGATTTGACAATTAATTTGAGAACTGGTAATAATTCAAACATATGACTACCAAAAAAATAAATAAACCAATTAACTATCGGATTTATACTAAATTATATGCATTATAATAATGTAACTTGGATTAGAATAATATAAAATGGAATGTTATGGATAAAGAGATGCTCTAATTAACCCAAAATAAGAATAATATTTTATACGAGGGATAGTACAAAACTATTAACTAAATATAATGGTGAATAATACTTAAAAATAAAAACTGAGTGTAGTTCTCAAATAATATTATATACAAGGTATGGTCCAAAACTATTAACTAAATTTAATAGTAAATAATACTTAAAAATAAAAACGGAGTGTAACACTATTTTGATCTATGTAATGTCCATATAAATACTAAAATCGATGATTGTTTAATTATTGAAATTGTTGTAAATTAGATCCTAGATATTTATCTTTAACAAATAATATTAAAATAATTTTAAAATAACTAAGATATATTTGCTTTTTATTCTGGTTAAACACATAAGCGATTAGATCAATCAATTACCGTAAGGTCTGTTAGCTCAGTTGGTTAGAGCGTTAACTTTGCAATTTGAGACCGTCGAGCGACCGCGTTCAAATCCTGGCCGTGCCAGAATTTTTTTTTTAATTTTTTTTTGTTTTTTAATTTTTTTTATTTGTTTAGAAAATATGAAAATTTAATAAATACGATTATTGTTGATTATTTTTTTAATTACATTTTAAATATTATAATAATGACCTGGTTTTACAGTTTTTGATGAAATTATTTTGTGGTCGTAGCAAAAATATTGTACATTACTTGTGTGAAAAGTAATTTTCCAAATTCGTAGTGTAATATACTATTAACACTTTTTTAAAATCCATGAAAAATATATTTGTACAACTAAGCACATCTGATTTTTATTTACGTGCCTAAATTTTTATCTATCTCATTCATGGAAAATTACTAGTAATTTAAGTATTAGCCTCACCTCCTATACACTCACAAATCTGTTTCACTTTTTGTAATATAAGTATAGTAAAAAATAGACTGTTAAAACACATCCACAGTTTCAAACGGCAATATTCTTCAAAGAAGTCACGCGAGACATCTAGCGATTTTCCTCAGCCAATCATGACGAAACACACCCATAATTGTTAGTCGTTACACTTTCACTCGACAAAACAGGCATTGAGAACCCTTTTGACCATCGACACATCAACATCTTTGCTTTTTCCCGTCGCTAACTCGATACTAATCATTAAAAACTTATTTTAGGATGTATTAAACCTGTAAATTAATCATAAATAGAAATTTAAATTACTTGTATTATCTCACTATTTAAAATTGTTGCAAGCTGAAGAATATTTATAGTGTAAGTAAATTTGTTAAATGAAGAATATATTTAATTTCTTTAAAATAAAAAAAGAGTTTGAAAATTTATCTACAAACATCATACATTACTACTCACCACTGCTCTTAGCTGGTAGGAAGAAACTCTTTTTTCTGCGATGATGATTAATAAAAATCAAAGTAGTAGATGAAAATGATTTTTCTAAGATATACTGTCATGGAAAAATTTGAGTAAAAGTTAAATATTTTTTATAATTTTCATTGGGAAAAAAGATAATAAAAAATGTTTTGATTTATCTAAATCTATATGAATAATTTTTATGTTTAATGAATATCATAAACATTTAATGATTAAATTGGTGGTCCTCAATGTATTTAATTTTACATGTGTTGAAAACATTAGATATTTATTTTGTTTACCATTATAATAACACAATGGTAGTGTAAAAAATATACAAAAGTTTGAAAATAATAAAAATGATTGCATTCTGTATGAAAATAAAAACTTAAATTCGGGATAGACGTAAATAAATCAGTATTATATTTCTAAATATTCTTCACGTGAAACCAGAAACGATTCTGAACACTATAATTTACATACGAGGTCGTTTGTCAGTCACTCGAGTGAACCATTCTTTTAGGCGACACGTTGAAACAAATTAATTATCTCTTGAAACAAGTGCACAAACTCAAAGTAAAACAAGGAAAAACTTGCGGAAGTAGACGAATATCTTCTGCACGGCATTGTTAGAACATAAGGAACGGAAGGTGGTACAAAATAAAACCAAAATACTGTGTCTCGAATGTTTTATCGAGCTGCGTTGAATAAAATAGTTTTATTTTGTTTGTTAGTTTAAAGCGATACGTGGTTTTGAAAACTTATTTTTTTTAAGTTGAGCGCTCGGTTAATCATATGTATCTAATAATATAGGTCCCCCTATTACATATTTGATACACATTTTACACATGTGTATCAGAATATACGAGCAGAAAAAGTAAGATCATCACAGAACGCAGTACGCGAATAGACAGTGGCAGTACCAATATTGTGTTTTGTATAAAAAAATGATGCCATCTAAATTCGATAGCCATGTTATATACATTAAAATACTTTATTGATAGTGGTGTCAACAGGTCAATAATTAAACATTTCGTAGCAAAAACAATAAAAAGAACAATTAAGCCAACTAAAGTACGTGCTTTTTGACGTTGTGGTACTCAAGTTATTTACAATATTTTACTCATCAAGTTATGCAGCCCAAACATCCTTCCATATCTTGTAAATATTGGAAATCTTATTTTTATATTATAACAATTTTCCACAGTTTGGAAACATGCTCAAGTTACACCTGTTCCCAAAGTTAATAATCCTAAAGAACTTTCTGGTTACAGGCCCATAAGTATCCTCTGTAGTCTTTTAAAATTAATTGAAAACTGTAACGTGATATTTAGTTATTCTATCCATTTTTATAATGTGTTTGAGCTTAATTGTTAGGGTGTGGGTTGGGTTATTAAATAACTCAAATAACTTTGAAAAAGAGGTTGGGCACCACTATATTTAAAGCTTACTATACTTGACTTTAGATTAATGATAAAAATATAGAAAATCACTAACCACTAACAAATAATATTTAAACCATGCTTTAGATAAGGTAGCTATCAAATTCTAATTTACATAAGTTGAACTAAATTTAAATTTAAACAATTTATTGAGTAAGCACTTATCTTTTGGTAAGTTAAGGTAATATACGGAATGTAAATCTAGGTTATCTCATGGTATATCCTCACTCAGGCAACTTCTACAAAGGGATTCGGGATGCTTATTCGTGATTCTGCATAATTCTGCAATGTAAATGATCTTCAAGGGTATTCAAACTCAACCGACTTGCGATGAAACATGAGAATGATCTTGAACTCGAAACTGTCTTCTTGAGATTAAACCAAAAAACTTCTAGGTATAAATCCTATAAACGTCTATAGATGAATCAAAAAATGTCTTTAGATTGAATCAAAACCGTCTAGATATAGCCATGAGCTAGAAAAGGGATAACATGTTATCATAGGAGAAAGGAAATTTGAAAAAGGATTTAGATAAAATGCTTTAACTATTAAATGAACAATTTAAAACTCTTAAATAAATAATTTCACGAAGATTAAAATTAATATGAAAAGAAAAAATCTTATTTAATATAATTAAATATAGTAAAGCATAATATCCTATTCCAAAAAAAAAATATATAATTTTATATAAAACCAACATGTGTTATTCATTGTCGATATTGGGGTTATGTTTAAAACAATTTATTCAAGAAATTCTTGCATAAAATATATATATTTAATAATATATTATTAAACCTTACCTTATAAAATCAGACGGATTTCAAGATAGATAAAAATCATCTAATACTTTGGATCACCAAGATAACTTAAAATAAAATCAAGTTGATTGTTTCGCTGTCAACCACATGAAAAATTAATCTCACAAGATGACAAATGACATTTGAGTAAGAAGTAGTTGTGTCGAAATAACGAAATAATGGTTCCAACCGTTACACCCCACTACCTCCTGGTAAAAAAAATTAAATTTTAATTTTATGTTTTTTTTATTTACAACCATATTCTCTTCTTTTATTGTAACTAGCTAGGATGATCGAGAGGTGAAACGATTAATGGATTACTCTTCATGAGTGTTCTCCGCCGATATCCAGAGTAATCAAAGGTCACTACAAAAAAGGTCTTTCACAAGTCATTCCACTCCCAATACCTCTGCTAAACCAATTACCGAAGAAGAAAATTAAAAATTGCAAAAAAAAAAATAATTAAACAATGATTATACACCATCATACAATGAATATCACAAGATATCGCTGTAAAAAAAAATGTTAACACTAAAGTAAGAAGAAATAAGAAAAGATATACTTCCCATTATATTAGTATATAAAGAAAAGAAAATTAGTAAATTCACATTATATAATATATGCATGTTCGTACTTATTTATACCGGGTGTTCAAATTAAAGTGTTACAGTTAAATACCGCCGAAAATATGCATTTTAGAAAAAAAAGTTTCAGACAAAAGTTTTATAGTTTTTTAGGGGAAACATTTTGGCTCAATTTAAATTCATTTTTTTATAGCTGACTATAATATAGGTGAACTTTGTTTTTTTAAATGGGAATCCCATTTTTTCTTGCATATTCTTAAAGTACATAAAAAAATAAGAAACTTTTGAGAGAAATATTTTTTTATTGGACTTTTACTTTTTGAGTAACAGCTACTTGCAAATGTTTCTGCGCGAAAAAAAAGTTGGCCATATTATGGTTAGCTATAAAAAACGATTTTAGCCAAAAGTTTTTTCTTACAAAACTATAAAACTTTCATCTGAAACGTTTTTTTTTATAAAAAGCGGTATATAGCTGTAGCGTTTTAATTTAGAACAACCGGTACATATACAAACTTAAAACCACTTGAGCCCCGAACGTTTCATGGGACCGCGAGGTAAATGCGTTGACCACAAGGGTCTTATACTTAAGAATATCTATTTAACAAAATTAGCCCACGTTTTCGTACTAAATACATAGGAATTGTACAAAGCCGGTCCCAACGATATATCATATACAAGCGGGTTTTAAAAATTGTGGGTACTCGAGGTTGTTTTGAAAAGTATGTGAAAAGTAGGAAAACGGGCAACAATTGAGAGTTGTGACCTTGTATTGTTAGCAGCACTTCCTAGAATAATACATAAGAAGTTTTAATCTTTTAGAGCATGTTATATATCCACCCACTAACCATTTGTGGAACATTCCTAATGGTTATTGAGTGTATTATCTTTGGGAAGGTGGTTTTATCAAAAGCACCTTCTATGTCTATGAAAACACCCAAGGCGGACTCCTTATTGTCCAGGGATCTTTCCATCAGGCCAGCAACTAGGTGAAGGGCTGAATCAGTAGATCTTCCTGGGGTTTATGCATGTTGGTTTGGGTGTAGTAGTGTTGATGTAATCACCGCATCCCTTATGTACCTTTCGCATAGCCGTTCCAATGTCTTCATGGAAAACGATGTCAGACTAATTGGTTGGTATGTTTTTGGGACAGTGTAATCCATCCTTCCAGGTTTGTGTATAATTACCACTTTTACCTGTCTCAATTTTTTGGTGATATACCTCAGAGCCAACGAGGATCTGAATATACCCACCAGGTACGGTGTGAGTTCTTCCAGACCCCACTGAAGTAGGGCTGGATAGATACCGTCAGGTCCTGGCGATTTAAATGGAGAGAAGCTGGATATTGCCCATCTAATTTTTCCATCGTCTTTGCTAAGTCGGCCACGTCTGTGATGACCGAGTCAGGGAAGTGTGTTGACAGCAGAAGTTTGATGCTACCTTCAAGGTTGGCAGTTTTCGTGTCATCCTCTTTGAGTATCGCACCAATGATTCGGTGTGGATCTTTTGAGAGAGCTTTTTGAAGCCTCGCTGCCTGCGGGAAATCTTCAATTTCTTCGCAGTAGGATCTCCATGCATCTCTCTATTTTTGTCTGACGATTTTTTTTTTATTCTCTGAGATCAGATTTATAAGTATCCTAGTCCACATTGAGTTTTGTGGTTCTTGCCTTATTAAAGGATTTCCTAGCCATCTTCCTGAGGTGATCCAACTCGTGACACTACCATACGGTAGTCGTCTGATCGTGTTGGACCAGCCTCAGGGAACAGGATTTTTTATAGGCATTGTTTATTGTGCTTTGGATAGTGTTCAAGTACTTCTCCAAAGCATTGTTATTGTTTGGTGTTTCGGCCTCCATATTTCTTAGAGCCTCTTGGAGAAGTTGGGCATAGATTTCCCTGTCCGTCTTCCTAGGGCAACATCAAGTTTATTTTGAATGTTTACCAGCGGTGGTCTGACATCGAAATGTTATCAGACTTTTGTCGGTTTAGAATTGATTTATAGATACCAGTTGTGAATAAAGTGATATCTATTAGTGTTTGACTGCGAGAGTTTAAAAATGTTGGTATGGTATCTTTATTTAAAATACAAAGATTTTTGTTAATTATATAATCATAAAGTGACACCTCTAGCGTTGTTATCCTTACTGCCCCAACTGGAGTGATAAGCGTTTGAGTCGCAACCTATTTCCAGCTCAAACTTCTGTTCTAGGCAGTATGCAATTAGGAGTCGTCACTGGGCC
This sequence comes from Psylliodes chrysocephalus, assembly GCA_927349885.1. Taxonomy (NCBI): domain Eukaryota; kingdom Metazoa; phylum Arthropoda; class Insecta; order Coleoptera; family Chrysomelidae; genus Psylliodes; species Psylliodes chrysocephalus. Next base: position 20,399,781 of record OV651825.1, on the reverse strand, counting down.
CCGCTTTAGCCTTCTTTTCGACCTTTGGCCTTATAGTCATTAAGGTGAACGCATAGCTCATCCTCATTGATTTGGCCTTTATGGTTCCCATGTCTTCGTCTCCGATGCCGAAGACGAAGAGATGGCCCTTGGGGTCTTATTTTGTTTTGTGGTGGAAGGTGCACCATTTCGCTACATGTAAGTTTGGGTTTTGCCCCTCAAGTCGCCTGAGGACATCCTTTTTCTTGTTAAGGTCAGCTTACGCTTCCCCTGGGATCCAGAGAGAGGCTGTGGCTAGCTTAAGGAGCTCGTCCATCCTCACAACAGCAAGTGTTGCTCCTTCCTGTTTTTAAGATTGGTACCTTGGTTTTTAGCCATTCCAACGTCAGGTCATCGTTGCACATTACTCTGAAGATCTCATTAGAGTGCTTCCAAGACCTAAAGGTGGGTGCCTTGGTTTTGCTGCAGGACGCAGACAAAATTGTTTTGTCCAACTCTCCCATCAATGTCTTTTTGACAAGGATTTCTCTTTCGGTAGTTATCTTACCGTAAGGGTCATCTTTGTCGATTATAGCTACTTTCAGGTGGCTCTTAGCTGCATCCTTGTAGCTTATTCCAGACAGAACTTTGTGGTTCTGTCTGGGTTTTTCACCTATACCGGTTAATCTTAGCAAAGTAGAGAATGATAATGAATAATTGGAATATTCTATATTTCATACAGAGTTAGATCATGTTATTTTTAAATATTATTTTCGTGGTATACTAATGTCAAAAAGCATCATAGAATCAATACGCCCGGTAGTCACTTCTTTTTAAAAATATATTGAGATATAAAAATTATAGTAATTTTTTTTGGGCATCTTTAAAATATCCTATTAATATTATCAAGTAAAACCTAATACTTGTCGTACTTAAAAAATACACTAGTCCTTCACATTGGCCTGGCATATAGTGCTAAAGTTAGGCTTTAGTCCCCTTCCATTTCTAAATTCCGTTATTTTTAAAGCAAAGATGCATTTTATTAAAATATTTTTGTACCAATACTATTTCTATTTCTACGAAAAAAAAAATCATATCGGTATTTATAATGTGGATCGGCATCACTGCAATATATCCGTCGAGTGCACAAAATGCCATCATCTGCGGGTCAGTAGCAGAAGCTTCCGTCCAAATAAAGGAAAATAGTTTTGAGAACGTTTTTAGTTTATCGCTGTTATTACTGGTTCGTATGTAAGATATTTAACGCCTCTCGATCGCCAAGGAAGTCGTATTGAACTGCCGCCTTAATTTTATAAAAACTTATTTGCGTAACCGCATTCAGTTAGTACTAGTGGATGGTTAAATGTCTTCGTCGATCCATATTGAATGTAGTGTACCTCTGTCTTTGGCCCACTTTTGTTTCTAATATACACATCTGACTTATAAAAATAGGTTAATAATTGCTCTATACAAATTTTTGCTGATGACACTCAGATTTTTTGAGATTTTTATTTTTATGAATGTGATAGTACCATATGAATGTTATAAATCATGACTTAAATGAAATAAATAAGTATTCCCCAGCTCATAACCTGCATATTAATGCATCCAAGTCTAAATTAATGATTTTTTGTCATAAAAAAATAAAATTTTAAATAACATCCAAGGCAGTTTTGAGAATATCTGGAGAAATTATTTCGTATGCAACCGAAGCAAAAAACCTTTACTTTGATGAATCCCCAAGATTTGTTAAACATGTAATTCAGTACTACAAAAATGCTATATTGCATTAAGATTACTTTAATTTAACAGATTCATTCTTCGAGATAAATCGTTAAAAGCGAAACTTTGTCAAAGCTTAGTCATATCTACATATCTACCCGCATTTAACTGCAATCAACCGTCATCGGTTATAAACTATGCAAAACACATGAGGTAGATTCGCCAATAGTCTTAAAAAGTTTGACCATATCTCTCATGCTTTTAATCAAACAGGACGGCTAAATATAAATAATCTTTTTAAATATTTATTCCTTTCGATGCTTTGCAAAATACTACTTACCTCTACACCGGCTTAGCTTTGCAAAAAAATAATTTTTAGAAGAGCAATGCATAATGTTAACATCCGAAATAATTTTGTTTTGAATATGCCTCGCTATTCCACTACATTTTTTACAAGAAGCTTTTCGTATAATGCTGTGATTTCGTACAATAATTTAAATAATAATTTCAAGCAATTACATTCAGTTGAAAGGTACAAAAATTCTTTAATACGACAGTTCTTATGGTTACAAAAATAATATTTAAAATTTTATTCTCTTCATCTTGCAATTGTCTATGATTCATGTCAACTATTTATAAAATGTTTGTCTGGCTTTAATCTAAAAATCATGTATATAAAATTACTTTATAGGTAATTTGTTTTAAATAGTTTGTATACATATATTTTTTGGTTTAGGTGTAAAAATAGCCACAAGCTAAATCTGACCCAGTACTTGAACTTTTTTCCTTCTTTTAGAACTAACCCTTAAGGTTTCCTTATTTAATGTATTATGTAAATCTTTACTATACATATCTAGATACTTGGAAATAAAGACATTTTATTATTATTATTTAATATTATTATTATTATTACTTAGATAAAAGAGACCAGAGATATAACATACACCGGTGTTTAACCTGCGCAAATGTTGCCAATTTCTAAAGAAAGGTTAACGGAGTGGGGGAACTGGGCAGGAACCCGAACTCTGTGACAGGGACCGGACTTTGTTTATTAGTATCATAATGAACTATTAGATTCATTTAAAATATACGTTTAATGGAATTTTGTATTATGAAATAAATTTAACGTGATTTTTTAATATCAAATAGATGCCACGTTATTTTATGTAAAGAAAAGACCTTTTATAGAATATTTAGTTAGCTATTATTTACTACGGACTTTTCTGTAAGAGACTACAGTAAAATGTTGAAATAGAATATTGTTAATCGAGTAAGAAATGGTACTCATTGTCTACGAGTATTATAAAAAAAGCATGTGCGCAGGCGAATACTGCAAATCAAACCTTGTGAGTTGAATATTATATTTTTTCCACGACTCTCACATAATATTAAAAATTAGTCAAAATGAGAAAATGCTGTTTTGTATTATAAACTTAGAAAAAGATATATTTAAGCTTGTTTCTTTAGGAATATTAATTAATATATAGGATGAGTCACATAAAACTCTAGAAATGCATATGTCTGAAACCAGATAACATTTTTAAATTTAAACCTATTAAAAGGCATTTGGTCGCTAAGAGTAGGTGATTATTGAAATAAATTATTAATCAATAATAATAATCGATTATTTTCGATCAATCGATTATTTTCAAACAATCTATTTTTGTTCGTATTTCCTTTAAAATCGACTACTTGATTATCTTTAAAAAATCAAAAATAATAGGTTAATTAAAAAGCCAATTAACCGATAAATCACTGTTTACAAAAAATAATAAACCAATTATCGTTTATTTTAAATAATCGATTATTTTTAAATAATCTGTTTTTTTTTTCGTATTTCCATTGAAATAGATTATTCGATAATCTTTGAAAAATCTAAAATAATCGGTTAATTAAAAAATCGAATAATCGATAAATCGATTTTTCAAAAAAAAAAAAAAAAAAGAATTATTTCCTTTAAAATCAATTATTCGATTATTTTTGAAACAATGAAAATAATCGCTTAATCGAAAATAATCGATTAAGGGAAAATAACCAATTAATTAAGAAGCCGATTCTACGACAAATCGATTTTCCAAAAAAATAACTGAATTATCGATTATTTTCAAATAATCCTTTTGTTTTCATATTTCATTTAAAATTGATTATTTGAAAAAACGAAAATAATCGATTAATAAAAACCTGATTGACCGATAAATAGATAATTCTAAAAAATAACCGAAATATCTATTATATAAAATAACCGATTATATTCGATCAATCGATTATTTTCATATAATCTATTTTTTCCCATTTCTTTTAAAACAAATTATTCGAATACCTTTGAAAAATTGAAAATAATCGATTAATCGAAAATATTCGGTTAATCGAAAATAACCGATTAAGCGAAAATAATCAATTAATTAAGAAGACGATTCTACGATAAATCGATTTTCCAAAAAAAAAAAAAATAACCGAATTATTGATTATTTACAAATAATCCTTTTCTTTTTTCATATTCCTTTTAAAATTGATTATTTAATTTTCTTTGAAAAATCGAAAATAATCGATTATTGAAAAGCTGATTGACCGATAAATCGATAATTCTAAAAAATAACCGAAATATCGATTATATAATATAACCGATTGTATTCGATCAATCGATTATTATTTTTATATGATCTATTTTTTCTATTTTAGAAAAAATTCGAATACCTTTGAAAAATCGAAAATAATCGATTAATCGAAAATATTCGATAAATAGAAAATAATCGAATAATTTAAAAAGACGATTAAACAATAAATCGATTTTTTTTAAAAAATCGATTATTTTCAATAAATCGAATATTTTGAATAAATCTACTCTTTCTGTAATTCCTTTATAATCGATTATTCCATTACCTAAAAAAACGAAAACAATTTATTGAAAATGTTTGATTAATCACAAATAATCGTTTAAAAATATTCGATTAATTATAACGGATAAATCGATTTTCATAAAAACGATAAATCTATTATTTTTGTAACCCCTATCGGTCGCATGCTGTTATCCGAGCATTTAGCTCCAAAATTTAGAGATTTGGATTTATTGATCCTGTTATCTTTAAAATCGCATTCGATTCTATAATAAATATTACTAGAATTTAGTAATTTAGTAGTTTTTTTAGTAAACGAATATTTTTTTTCGAGTTGTTTAGGGGTTTATAATGTAACATTTTACTAATAATATGACTAATTTCCGTAACTTTAGTTTTTTTTTGCTTATATTACGCATTTTACTTTGTTTTAAGACTTAAAGATTCAAATGTCACTTCCGATTTAACCGCAAATAAAATGAACTTTGAAATTTTAAGTAGGTGAACCTGTATTTCATCAAATATTCTTGTAAAAATACCTAATATAGGGCTAAAAACCACCTTTAGTAAATATTCTTATAAAACTACTTTTTAAAAACAAAATTTCGTTAGTAACAATGCCTATTTACTTCTTATTTAGATTAAATGATTAAAATTTTACTCTTCTGTAAATTTATGCATTATGAAATCTATTTTCTGAAATATTATGTATTTGATGTTTAATTGTAATATTTATTGAAACCCCTTAATGCGGATCTGAAGTATTCAGCTCAAAGAATCATAGCGACTTTATGTCAAAACGTCAACAAATATTTACCGCTGAAAACGAATTAATTTCTTATTTTTCATAACATTGACACTTACATTATTTGTGTATACAATTTTTCACCATACATCGTGGCATTTTCAACTTGAAATTGAATAACTAAAACACTTTAAATTGCTAATAACACCAACAAATAATTCAAAAAACGGCGGTCCATAAATGATTTACTCACGCGGAGACAAGCATAGAATAGAAATTTCGGAGCAATTCGGGTGGCGTCGTGAACACAATGATTTTTAATTGGTGGGTTACTTAGGGTTGGAATAGACAACATGCGCGATGTGCAATGTTACATCTCCGGTCTCTTTTATCTAAGTATTATTATTATTATTTCAGCGCATGATAAAATTTTGTAAAAACAAGTCAAACTCTTCATTATCTGGGTCTCTATTCTGCACTTAAAATGTTAATTTCAGGGTAATTTTTTGTCTAATTCGGATGGACTAATGGGTGATTGATACAGACCTAGAACCCACTTATTGTTTCTCAGATATCAGTGACGTTTTTATAATAACAACGCTAGACTTAAACATAAATGAGCTTTTTTAATTTTATTGCATATCTCCGAAAAATTTGAAACTATTATAGACCACTGTATTACACGTCGAACCATAAAACTTTTTCTTTATTTTACCGACACTGTATTACGGTATACACTTAATAATTGTATACGTTGCACTGTTAATAATTTATTTTTGTCAAACAATTCAGAGTTCAAAACAAATATTTAATATCTAACATGCGACACAACTAGAAATTACATCTCTCAGACATTACTCAGACTCGTTCTATTCATTAGTCACATTTTTTCTCAAAAGCAACACGAACAATAGCAACTTTTGACATCTGTTGAGCTCAGAAACATGTTATTAAGTGAAACAGTGCACGAATATTTGAACCTTTAATTAAAACCGCAACAAAACAGCATGTTAAATTGGGAATATATAATTTAAGGCGTACTTTGCTGGAATGATACGGAATCTCGTTGAAATTCAATACACTGAATTGGGTTTTGTTTGATCACCAGGCTGCGGAAAGACTAACATTTTCTGACCTACGGTAAGGGATATTGTACATATATAGTTAAACCGATTGGTGTGTAGAATATCAAGAAAATTGAATTTCGGTTTAGATGGGTTTCCATAGAATGCCCCAGTTATTGCTAAATTTGAAATGTGGCTTTAAAAACATTTGATTGTTTTTTTTATTTAATTTTTTATATTTAAAGTCACATTTTCATATCTAGACTCATGATTAAACCAGGCGGCAGCGACACATTTTTTAATAATATTAAAGGAATTCGCTATATACAGTGTGGTGATAAAGTAAGGAACAAAATTCATAATTGCACTATTTATTGTTTTCAAGCAAAATGCTTAGACAGGTCAATGTTAATATTTAATGTCATGTATTTTTGCATAATGATGCCATCATTGATTATTTAAATGAAAACCCTAAATTTTTTGGTGTTTTTAATAGATGATCCAATTACTTAAATGATGGTGTAATCAAATGTATACCTTAAATAACAATTTTTTCTTGAAAAAAAAAACTTACCGATAGAAATCAAAATTTAACTTTGATGAATGCTCTTATATCACACGCATCTGTTTCCTTGACAATATATTGATGATTTTCATCATAAGAGGCAGATTTACTTCTTATTTTACATTTGTCCACACGACGATATTATTTATCATATCTGGGCCTCAATTCTCGACTTTTTTTCCCATGGGGAAAAGATAATTTTCCTATGGGAATTTATATTTTGTATTCTCGACGCATCCACTAGGAATATTTTCTCACGAAAAGTATGGGAGCAAATACACCTGGTATTTGGCATGGGAAATCAAATTTCCAATGGGAATCTGTCACCGGTGACATTTGCTAGTTACTTCAAATAATAATATTTATATATTATTATTACTAATATACCTTTCCTAAAATGGATGAAGCTATTTTACTTTCCCAATTAAACAATATAGAAGAGGCAGAAAGAAGAGCAATTAATGTCCCAAGAGATTTTTGGTCTAAGTAGAAAAATGAGGCAGGGGATCCCTTTGAATCCTTAAATGATAGACAATTTCTCAAATATGATCAACGCAAGTTTTCTAGAATAAGCAATCCCAGAATAAATTTTGTTTCATTAATATGAATAGGCTATTTCAGAATAAATTTTGTTCTATTACGCAAAATAAATAGCGACTGTTAATAACATAATGAGATGTTAAAAAACTTAAAGCTAAAATATTGAACACTCTTAAATATCCTTAAAATTCCTCTGTTTCTGCTATTTTTTCCAAGGCACAAGTTATTCGTTCTTTTGCCAAAACATTTCTCTCTAATAACTTGAATTTTTTGTCATAATAATTTTCTTTATTAAAGTTTTTATTTTGTAACATGCGTTCAATATTTCGGCTAGTATTCAAGGTTTTAGTTAACCTTGTAGCAGCTACTCTTCGTTTGGGCTTTATTGTGCCCCTTGTACTAGGTTCAGCACATGATATATTTTCACGTTATTTTCTAAAAAAAGGGGGTTGATTGTTTTCTCTGACAAGATGGCAAGTGGCAAAACAATAGTCAAAAGTTGACGATATAATCAATGATCCCAACATTACTACTTGAAAGTATTGAAATATAATATTAATTATGATTGGTCAGTTTCCAATATTTACATACTTAATACCCGACATACGTTAGACATACAAATAAATGAAATTCCCATAGAAAAAAGGTTCCTAACCTAGTCGAGAATACCATTTTATAATACCACTGGAATATAAGCATGGGAATATTTATCCATGGGAAAATTTTCCGGTGAAGTCGAGAATTGAGGCCCTGGAGTAATAAGTAAATCAAAGCACTCAACTGGAGTTTTAGCGTCTTTAGCCGTTCTTTTTACCCCGGGCAAATGGGTGATAATATTTTCAGAGAGGGTCCTTACATTTTAGGCAAATGATTTGCAGACCATCTGGTACCATCCTTTCCTAGATACAATCTTAAGCTTGCTTCATTTTGTTCGCTTTGTGCATCTTTATTCTGATTGACTATTTAGATATCTTCTTCCTCTGATTTTTGTTCATCTTGTACGTCTTCATTTTCAGTATCAATCAGGCCATCATATGCGTCTTCTTCGCTTTCAGAACTGTGTTTGCTGAGCTCTTCATGGGATTCTTCGTTACTCTCTGAGCCAATGGCAATTTCTTCTTCTTGAATATCTTGCCACATAGACAATAGTCGTTTCTGTTCGTGCTCATAAGAACCAGCTATGATAAAACTAAAACAAAAATGTATTATTTATTATGTGTACATACGTAGAAAAAAATTATTTCTAAATTTCTAACCAAAAAACTATAAGTTTTTCAATCAAGTTTCTTTGTGTATCCATACCAAAGAACAATAAAAAAACGTTAAATTTTATGTGAAAAGGTCATGTTTCATTTTAAAATCAAAATAGGCAAAAATATTAGTTCAAAATACTCAAAAAAATTAAAAAATGTGCCCTCATGTGCAAAAAACTACAAAAAAAGGTTCTGTTCATCTATGAAAAAATATTCACTTACCTGTGTGGTGGGGTAGACACACCGCTGACTCACCGCTGGCAATGACTGAAACTGCAACTAGGATGTTTAAACGGAAGGTTCTGAAGGCCACGCGACAATAGTCTACAGATTCGCTGAATGGCGCGCTATTTAAACTGTGTGGGGTATGTGATACCCCACCACACCGTCGCCAGGTTAAATTGGTACAAAATGGGAAAAAATATAAAAACTACAAGTTACCTACAAAATAAGAAATAATAAACGTTCTGTTTTGCTTATAATTCTTATTGAATTAATTATGAAATCACAAATTTTGAGACTAAGAAACAAAATCATAATATTTTTTAAAATAAGTTTTATCATTTTAAAAAGTTAGGCGGTGTATTTTTTAAAGAATTGAATTGCTTATTGTATCTACATTTTATATTATTTGACAGCTGCGCTAAATAAAAAATCAATAATAAATGTAGAAAAGAGAAGTAAGCTGTGCATTTGACAAATAGATTTTCAGTTTAATCATGCTTAGGATACCGAGGATGAAAAATATTTCTCAAAACCTTCCTTGTTGTAACGACTAAAATTATCTTAACTTAATTGGTTAAAGAATGTTGTAATATTTGCCATGTTACGCATTGGAAAATATTAACGAAGCCACAGTTCGTTTAATTTAAAAATAATACAAACACTGACAGACAATCTCAAATCTGCTATACTGGTTGCATACGTTGCCTGCGCTACCTGCGGCTACTGTGTATTTTAGTGACACCTGGATCCTATGTAATGAAACAAAACACATCATGGATGAGCAGATGAGAGAACTGAAAGTTTGAAGTTTACCTGTCATGCGTAGTACAGGACGCCACACAAAATCTACGAGTATAATAAAGGTATATTGATGAGTATACAGCCTTGTACTTGAATATTCTAATGTAATTTAACAATATTTCAATTAACATTCGTTTAATAAATATTTAACGTAATTTTAGAATGTTTTTATCTAATTTTTATTGCTGTACACGTCAAAATAATATACAAGTCGCTAAATCGTGATATTTTACTAAAAAATTTACAAAAAAATAAAATAGCATACGTTTGTTTGTTGTCTAAAATGCATCGAATATTTTTCGATCTTGTTTAGCGTATGCAAATATTTTAAATACTTCCGAAATGTATGCAAATTTTTTTTCGTGTTTATTTACCCAATAATTTTCACATAGTACAATTTAAGGAGGGCCTTTCGCCACCAATGTTAAATAAAAAATATTAGATTATGACTAAAATTAATTTTTTTCTAATAGTAGATGTCCTTATTTATCTAATAGTGAACTTTTAACTATACCTTACCGTGCAAATTTTTGAGAATTTTTTTTTTTAAATGTGTGTGTTTGTACAGTGTCTTATGAGAAAGTTAGACTTTAACAACAATTTTCGAATTATAATTAATTTTACTATTATTTATTGATTAGATGGAGTAGAAAAAAACTAAAAATAAGGTTTTTGAAATATTTAGGTTTTCTTTTTTACAATAAAATATATAGGTTACCGTGGAATTTATTGGGAAATTATTATTAAAAATCACAAAAAATTTTCAACTAGGTTACTTGAAAATTTTTTGTGATTTTTTAATATTAATTTCTCAATAAGTTCCACGGTTTACTATATATATTTTATTAATTAAACTAGTAATTAGTGGGGAATGCAGCAAATGAAAGAGTACTTATTTAAGTTTATTCCAAGCTTTCGGAAATGTTTATTTCCATCATCAGGGAGACTAAAATAAAATAATACCACATATTATGATAAAGTAAGGTAAATTTACATACCATACATGTTTACATAGCATTATCCATATTTATTTCCTAACCTCTAATAACTTGTTATTTATTTAAAATTTTACTTGTCATGTCAAATTGTCAAATTGACCTTTCGTTATTTATATTTTTTTTAGTTTTTAAAGTATCGTAGTTATTGTTTGTGTATAATATTATTCTGTAATTGACTTCAGCTTGTCCATTTTACTTTGTATTTTTACACTAAACTGAAGAATACCACCAAAACGAACAACCTTAATTAAGATGTAAGTGATAACAAAAAATTTTTTTACCTTACTTTATCATAATATGTGGTATTATTTTATTTTATTCTCCCTGATGATGGAAATAAACATTTCCGAAAGCTTGGAATAAACTTAAAAAAGTACTCTTTCATTTGCGGCAATCCCCACTAATTACTGGTTTAATTATTAACTAGTCAGCAACGACTATCAACTCTCTTATATTTTATTATATAAAACAAAATCTAAATATTTGAAAAACCTTATTTTTAGTTTTTTTCTACTCCATCTAATCAATAAATAATAGTATAATTCGAGAATTGTTGTTGAGGACTTACTTTCTCGTGAGGCACTGTACAAATACTCACATTTAAAAAAAAAATCTCAAAAATTTGCAAAATAAGGTATAGTTAAAAGTTCAGTATTAGATAAATAATGACTTCAACTATTTGAAAAAAATTAATTTTAGTCATAATCTAATAACTTTTTTTTTAACATTTGAGGCGAGAGGTGTGGCGAAAGTACCTCCTTAATAAAGGAAAAGTATGCAGAATATTTTTCCTAGAATATATTTTTTTTTATTTTAACAAAAACCAATTTACATGCATTTACTAATCGTTCGATATCATCCATTTTCAATACAAATTATTCTAACGTTTGTTTAGTTTATTTGTTTAAAACATTTTATTTACAATTTATTTCTAATTTACTAATTAATTTATATAATACTTAGGCACTATTATAACTCACAATTCTAAGTTATTTATTACAATATATCTTTTCTGTCCAACACTTAAATGGAATCTTTCTGTCCGTCGACAAACTCGCACTATTTATATTAAGCCAGCTCTGTATCAGAGCGATCGATAACTGCCTCTCTATGACTCGTAAAGGGATAACTTCGGCAGCTTCTCGAAGCGGTGCGTTTGTCTCTATATGGCCAGCGCTAGACTTCATACCGCGGGCAAAGAGTAAACAAAGTACAGAGACGGTTTTGCGTCACATTAAACTTTACTTGGTGACGTTGCTGCAAGCGAGCAATCTTGGATAAATAGCTAGGACATGTTAAAAACCTATAATAATCATAACTTAAAGAAAAATACATTAAAAGAACGCTACAAAAAAGCTGTCATTGCCGGCTAGTCTACATACAGGGTGTCCCATTAGTGCGTAATAGTTCAATGTTTCAGTTTGTGTTATAGACATGCAAACAAGTTTTTTTTTGACACATAGGGTGTTGCCTGACAAATCAAAATGTGTATTTTTTCAATAAAGCACTCTGTATTTTATTTTAGTTTTAAAATGTTTTCGTAATACTGTATGGAAGCCTAAAATTTTTTAAAAAATATTACAGGTTTACCAAGCAATTAATTTTTTTATTGAAGAATGATTTAGTCTCCAAATTAAATTATCATAATTTAGGTAGCTTTACAATGATTCATGAATTCTAATAAAATTGTTTGACAATGTATAACAGCAAGGCTTTTGCTTTAAAAAAGTAAAGGTTTTGTCAGTCCTTCATTTATAGACTACTATGTATATTTAGAATAATCCCTAAATATGGCCATACAACTTTTATATACATCTTTTTTCGCATTTCCAATAATAAAACGGATATTACTCACTGATGGGACACCCTGTATGTGTGTGGCTAACCTGTTGGTATTGTTGGATATGTAAATTTATAAGGAATGTTATGCTAATTTTTGTGTTGTTTATTAGAATACAGCATCAACCATTTAGCTATTAGTGGACATAAACCGTTTTACAAATGAATATTTTTGTACAATTACAATATTTATGTTTTAAATTTTATGTAGGAGATTTGTTTCTTGTAGAAATTTAACAATGTTCATTGAACTGTATTTCTGGAAGATGTCTGGTCAGTTGGATGGGATATTGTTGTTGATTCTTTTGTTTTGATATATGGGACATAACACTAAGATGTGTTTGACACTTAACGATACTTCACATGCAAAACATTCAGGTTTTGGTATGTTTTGAAGCAAATGTTCATGAGTTGAACGTGTGTGATCCATACGTAATCTTGTGACACAAACTTGTGATGAGCGTGTAGATGACGCGGTAGTCCAAGAACTGAAACTAGGTTTAATTTCAAATAATTTAGAGTTCTTGTTTTGCCAAATTTCATTTCATTGATCTGTGATTTTTGATTTAAAGATTCATTTTAGATCACTTGCTGAAACTTCATTGAGAGATTTGGGTGTGGAGTCTTCTGTGGCGTGTTTTGCATACTTGTCAGCCAGTTCATTGCCTTCGATGCCTATATGTGAAGGAACCCAAAGAAAGTTTATTGTTTTGGGCTTTAGGAGTCTAATTTCTTGTTTGATAAGTTTGACCATGGGATTTTTGGAGTATAATTGAGATATCACATGAAGAGAGTTAATGGAATAAGTAATGATTACAAGTTGATGTGAAGAAGATGTTTTGGCATAGAGAAGTGACATGTAGATGGAATGTAACTCGCCAGATAGAATTGTGCTTCAGTCATTTAATTTAAATGTTTGAATTTCGTCATCTGCTACTCACGCCGCGGTGGTTGACTTCTTTGATTCAGATGCGTCAGTGTAGATTGCTTGACAGTTAGAATAACTGGAAATAATATTTTGAAAGGCATTTCGGATTAACTGGGGGTTGGTATTTGTTTTGTTGAAGGAAAGTAGTTGGGTGTTTATATTCACAGAAGGAGTTAGCCACGATGGAGGTAAGGGAATAGCTAGAGGATATATTTGCGGTGGATTTTTGACGTAAATGGAATTAAAATATCGTCTGTTTCTTTCATGAAGTGGGAGGTGAAGTTTTCTATATAATAAATTTAAAAAGTGCCTTTAAGTGAGGGAGTTGTGTGATTTGCGTACTGCAACATAAGATAGACTAAGATGTCTTCTTGAATTTAAAGGAAGTTCACTAATCTCGCACTGAAGGCTCATAATAGAAGTTGTTCTGAATTCTCCTGAGATGGTTCGTAAAGTATTATTCTGTATTATGCCTAATGTCTTCAATGTTGTCAAGGATGCTGAGGCATATGCTACGAAGCCATAGTCTATTTTGGAGCAAATCAGTGTTCTGTAGACTGCTAGCAATGTTTTTCCATCTGCACCCCACTCTTTGTTGGCTAGGGATTTAAGAATATTCATCATTTTTTGGCACGATATGACTAGTTGACCAATATGAGGTTTCCAAATTAGGGATTGGTCGAATATCAATCCTAAATATTTTATTTTTTTAGTTAAGGAAAGTTTTTCATTGTTGAGTTTTAGAACGGGTAATCTAGGAAGTTGTTTATGTCTTTTGAAGTAGGTAATAAATTTTATTATTTTGGAGGAGAAGCGAAAGTCATTTTATTTCGAGCAAATCCTTAGTCTATTTAATTTCTGTTGCATAAGCTGTGCCATGTTTTTCAAGTTTTTACCTCTTGTGAAAACTATTAGATCATCGGAAAATAGTCTGGCTTATAGAGGTTTTTGAAATGATTTTAGCACGTCGTTGATGGCTGTTAGAAATAAGGTGGGGCTAATATCGGATCCTTGAGGTGTGCCATATTTTCTGCTTGATAAGATGCCGTTTGTTCTTACTTGAAAATTTCTGTTTATAAGAAAATTTTAAAAGAACGCTAGAATATTACCTTGGTAGCCCCAAGAATCTTATCTAGAGAGAATTTTATGGTGCCAAGTCATATCGAAAGCTTTTGTTAGATCGAAGTATACAGCCATACAATTCTGCTTGTTGGAAAATGCTTCATTCATGTGTGTTTTTAGGTCGACTAGATTATCAGTAGTAGACATACAGGGACGAAAGCCAGCTTGCTCTACAATGAGTTGTTTCTTTTCTTCCAGAGACTATATCAAGCGTTTGTTTATAAGTTTTTCAAATAATTTACTTATGACACATGTTAGTGATATTGGACGAAATGAGTTAGCTTTATTAGACACTTTGCTTGTTTTTAAGATTGGTATAAAAATAGCTGTCTTTTATAATTTGGGAAACGTTTGTTGTATCCATGTGGTATTGTAGAAGTTTAACAAGTGATGTATGCCCTCCATTGGTAAATTTTTCAAAAATGCTAAAGAAATGTTATCGGGGCCTGGTGACGAAACTTTTAATAGAAGAAGAGCGTCTGTTAATTCAGAAATGATGATTGGTAGATTGATTGGATCATTATTATTTATTATTTGTATCGGTTTTGTGTATTCTTCTGTTATTTTATGTTTTATAAAATCCAGGTCGTAATTTTTACTATTGGCTTTTTACGTTCAGGATTTGTATTTGAAAAATTTAGTAAATTAAACTTAAAATAAGACATGTTTAAAACATGTTTTAAAATACTCTGCATAAAAAATCAACTATATCAGCTAGACTGGGCCAAAAAAATAACTATTTTTTTTTTGAAAGATATATCGAGAATATCATTCAGAATGATAAAAAAAAAATTTCGTAAAAATGTGAGCCCTTAATATTAATTTTAAGAGGTCTATCATCGCTATTTTTGATTTTTTGTCATAATTTGATGTTTTACGTTAGAACTGTCAAAACATTAAAGTGAAAAAATTCCTTTTCACTTATTCTGATATAAAATTAAATTCTCTACGAAAATGGTCTGATTGAAAATTTTCGTCAGACGAGCTGTTTCCAAGTAATTTCGTAACTAATAAATAACTTTTGAAGAATTAAATTTAGGCAAAAATATTAAGAGACCTTTTTTGTAGAACATTAATTTTTCTTTAAGAATCCGACGTGGGCTTTTTTAAATATGCATTGATTCATTAGTTACGAAATTACTCAAAAACGGCTCGTCTGACAAAAATTTTAATAGGGCCTTTTTTGTAGAGAATTTAATTTTACATAAGAATAAGTAAAAAGGATTTTTTTTCACCTTAATGTTTTGACAGTTCTAACGTAAAACATCAAATTATGACTAAAAATCAAAATAGCGATGATAGACCTCTTAAAATTAATATTAAGGGCTCAAATTTTTGGGAAATTTTTTTTTTCATCATTCTGAATGATATTCTCGATATATCTTTCAAAAAAAAAAAATTGTTATTTTTTTGGCCCAGTCTAATATCAGCACTGTACGTTAGCTTAGTATCTTTTAACTCTGTATTTTAAACAATTTTAAAATTATTTTAAACCTACTTAAATTATGTTAATTTGAGTTGAAGTCTGCATCATTCTTTAATTTTATAAAAAAAACTAATTGATTGGCAACCCTGTAATATTTTTTAAAAATATTTTAAGGTTGAATGCAGTATTAACTACCAAACCATTCCAAAACCAAGCTAAAATTCAGAGTGTTCTATTTAAAAAATATACATTTCTAGTGGCCAGGCAAATACACAACAACCTGTAAGACCTAAAAAAATTTTAATCTAAATATGTTTTTTTTAAATCTATTTAAAACTTGTTTATTATTATTTATTGTATAATAATAAAAATACAAAAAATATTTTTTCTTTAGTTTCCGTCAACAAATTTCGTTAACTAATTTTTGTTCAAGATGTGTACGTTTTTGAGAAGATATAAAGATTTTGTGTTTGTTCAAATTTTATTGTAAATCATCGATGTCTTTTTATAGTACATAACCCATAAAATTTAAATTTTTGGTTCATTTTTTTCAAAAAAAAAAGTTTCTCGCATTTTTTTTTTAACTCACTATATAAAATGAGTAGTTTTTAGTACACCAACATTTTTCATAATTCCGAGATCCCTAAGGAGACTTAAAAATCTCTTAAATAACGAAACTTACTTATATTCTTTTGTTTGTGATATATATTATTAATACAGCCTATTTTGCGATTTCTAAAGTTTGTAAAAAAACTATAGAGACTTAAATTTTAAAAAGTAACATTTCATTGGTTTTGATTTTAATTAAAAAACTAAAAATTTTAGTTCCACTATAACGACGGAGCTAATCTACTCGACTAATCCGGCCTACGTTAAAGTGTAGTTCATTGTGGCTGCTCTTTTATTTTTCCAGGGCTGGAGAAAAAGAGGGAGACGAGAGAGATTTATTATTTCTGGTCTCGACCTCTGCTTAGATTCTCTGAAAAAGAAAGAATGAAATACATTTTTGTTGGTATGAAATGTCCTCAAGAGCGATGTTCGGGTACAAATATTAGACAAGAATAGAGGCTATAAATAGCACGTGCTAAATTGATTAACTGCTATAAAAAGGGTCTTTTAATATAAAAAGGGTCTTTTAATAAAAGATGGAATTAAATATTTATTAATATCGTTTATTTTAGTAATACCAGTTGCTTCTTGTTGTTAAGGTCAATTAATACAATAAGGGGTCATTTACAAATTTACTTAAATAGGACAGAAGAAGAGAAGTATGTTTATCTTTCTTTTATGATCCAGATTTTGTTAACTAGCGATTAAAAACCAGATAACAACTTTTTTATAATTTAATTCATTTAGCACGAAATGACTAGACCTTTTACAGATACTATTATTATTATTTTTTTGGCATAGACTTTTGATCATTTACCCAGTCACAAAATAGAAGAGTTAAATTAACAAAATCCGTCGCTTAATAAATATTGAATAAAAATGAATAAACAACAAGAGGCGTCTAAGGGCCAATCAAGGCAATACAAAAAAAACAGACATATACTAGGTCACAGTAAGGGGGTTAAATTATTAAAACAATAGAAAGTCTAAGAGAACCAATTATTACAAGCGTATATAGTGTTTCTAGACTAAATCCAACACAGGCGTTTGTACAGGGGGTGCGTAATAATTTCAATAAAGCCGAAAAAGTATGCATTAACTTTTCTTCAAGATTTATAAATATATTAAGATTGCCCTAAACTCTTGCAAGAGTAACTGATTTTGGGAATCAAGACAAACTTAAAACCCAAAAATAACTCTATCCCAAAACCAGTTACACAGTTAATAATGTAGAATAACTAAACGTAAATACTATTTATAGAAAAGAAATAATAAAAAAAATGATTCCCACAGCGGGGTTCTTATTTTAATAGGTTCGAATTCCCTCTCAGCCAAATCCACAATAAAAAGCCTCTTTGTATTTTGTTTCAATCACAAAATTCTGTTTTACAGTTCAATTGTTCTACCAGCAGTTGGAAACAATAATTTATCGTTCTTGAAATCAGAACCGATACCCAAATAAACGTCTAAAAAAATAGGAAAACCTTTATTTAGCATTAAAGAAAACTTTCTATTTATTATTAGTAAATTTAAATAATTTTAAATTAATGGGTAACGCAAATTTTACTTTTTAATAATTGAGTACTAACCTCCTACACAGTTATTCCAAAAATAATTCCTTATTGTAGAGACGTTTTCATCAAATTGTTCAAAACAGCTATCAAAGAAATCCGTCAATCGACGTAAATAGAACAAATGCACAAAATAAATAATTTCAACCAGAAACACTTGTACTAATTTAATATTTGAGAAATTAAATCCGCCTACAGCGATTATTGGAAAATTTCCTCAAAATATATATCACTGTTATTAGCCAGAGCTTTGAAATCAAAATCCCATCGATTTATCTAGAAATTTGCGGTAGACCCACGAGAATTTAATTTCGCGAGCTAAACAAAAAAAAACCCCGCTTGCTTTTTACCGATACTGTCGTATGGTACGAGGTACTTAAAATTGTTGAATACAGTGTGAGTCAATATGGATAATTTATTTGGGATAATTTATTTTAAAATAATAAAACTTTGGTAGAACCAATGAATGTAAACGTTATTTACGTTTCTCGACGAGAATTTCTCGTTTCTCTCGAACTTTCTCGGGCTCTCTCGAACAATTTTCTCTTTGCCTATTTGAAATTTTTAATTGCTTATCGCAACTTAAAATTTTAACATATTAGATTTCAAGATAGTCAAAAAGTTAACTATAACACACCTATTCTATATATATTAAATGGTAACAAATGATACTTGTGTTATTAGGATTTTATAAATAGTGATTTATAAGATAAAATATTTCTCATTTCATTTATTTAAAAATTTATAAGATCATTTCTTATATTTAATCCATTCTGCTTTTCTAAAGTTACTTTTGAAAATAAGTTGAAAATGTATAAACGTTTTTTCGAAAAACTATCAAAGAAAAGGTAATACAAACGAATGTATTATATACAGTGAGGACGAAAATTGTATCCTGCTCTATTTTAACTTCTAAATGAAAAAAGATAATGACAAAGCAAAAACGAGGTAAAACTCAAGAGATATTATATTTTTGTTATAACGAGATACACTTTACTTGAGACACGTAAGATAGAAGAAGTTACTAGCTTTAAATTTTTTAATGGAAAGTAAGGTCACGTGATACCTCATTTGAAAGATATTTTCTATATTTTTACGTTCATGTAAACAGATTTAGGTTTTTATGTTTTTACAGAAATTACATTCAATAAATTCATAAAGTAGGGTAATTTTTTTTTATTTACCGCTTCAACCTCAAAGGATCATTACCGGAGGTATAATACCTTTTTACAATAGTTTACAATGGATAATTAACATTTTGGCTAGTACAGAGTAAATGTCAGTATCTTTTATAAATTTAGGTAATTTTTTACTTAGGGGGATTTAACACTGCACAAATGACAATTTTTTGTAGCTGGTACTTTGTTCTAATACACATGTTATGGGCCTTTACTAATAAGTTACATTCTTGATAACTCTCGTATTAACAATTATTGTTTATCACTAGAGCTAGGAATATATGCAAAACGCCATATTTTGCATATGTTGCATATATACAATTTTTGATTTTGAATGCATATATTGACATTAATTTTTTGGCATATATCTGACGTACTAATTGGCTGGACATATTAAAATTATGAGTTTTGGACCAAAATAATATTTTGTGAAAAGCCTTTTCAGGTCGATTTCCTAA
The DNA here is from genome assembly GCA_927349885.1 of Psylliodes chrysocephalus. Classification (NCBI taxonomy): domain Eukaryota; kingdom Metazoa; phylum Arthropoda; class Insecta; order Coleoptera; family Chrysomelidae; genus Psylliodes; species Psylliodes chrysocephalus. The sequence goes on along the minus strand of OV651825.1, from coordinate 20,379,945 downwards.
AATTTTGAAGGAATAACTTTTCCCTGTAATAAATTACCGTTAATGGTGTAGGTACTTGAGAGGATTAAATTATAAACAACCTCCTTAAACCAACAAATTTTGCTAAATATCCTTTCAGGTAGTTGTATTAATATCTTAAAATTTCTAAATGACTCAGTTTACTTTCAACTTCATTTCACTCTTTATTGTTGTGTTGTGTTAACCAGTGAGAAAAATGGCAAAATTAATTGAGTCGTGGGTAAAATCTTATTCAAATTTTGTTGTAGAAGGTAATAACCAGGTGTTTTGTAAAACATGTTCTAAAATTGTAAGTACTATTTTGTTTTATATTTTATTTTGACCTTTCACAATGGTAAATCAAACAACAAAAAAATAGTATTTCAACTCACAGTTAAAAAAAAGTAGGGAAACTTTATAACATACGCATTTATTTAATTTAATTAAAACTTCAACATCTACAGGAATTTATTTGTTTTAGATTCCATTAAAAAACAGTTTCAAATCGACCAACACGCGAAAACACCCTCACATATAGCAAAGCAGAAATCTAAAGACACTCGCAGACAAAGTCAACTTCCCTTAAAACAATATTTAGAATCTGGATCGTATAGTAGTGAACAAGCTATTTTTAATGAAGATTTATGCAAAGCTTCAGTGACTTCGAATATCCCTTTAATACGATTAAATAATCCAAATCTCCGATCATTTTTGCAAAAATACTATAAACTTAATATTCCAGAGCAAAGTATATTACGCAAACGTAGTGTTGACAGTTTGTACATTGAGAGTCGTGAAAAAATTCGTAAGATTACCGTTGGAAACCATTTCTACATTATTGTGGATGAAGCAACATACTCTTGTGGTCGATATATAGCCCATTTAATGATGAGTTCATTACGCGAAAAAATGCAAATTGGTCCATATCTAATCGCTTCAAAGCAATTAGATAAAACAAATAACTTGACAATAACTCGTTTTATCCAGACAGAATTGTCTTCCTTTTTTTCTTCCGGAAACCGTTCCAACAGAAAAATGTTTATTGCTGTTATCCGATGCTGCCCCGTACATGGTAAAAGCCGCACAAAATTTAAAAATGTTTTATGAAAACTTAATCCATGTTACATGTTTGGCTCATGGCCTAACAGAGTTGTAGAAGAAATTAGGTCTAACTTTCCTTTAATAAATGATTTAATTGGTAATGTAAAAAAAAATATTTTTTAAAGCTCCTCTAAGAACTCAATTGTACAAAAAAAAATTCCTGAATTACAGATGCCACCGGAACCTGTGATTACTCGGTGAGGTACCTGGCTTAAAGCTGCCCTTTTTACGCAGATAATTATGAAAAAATTAAAGAAATTATATTTGATTGTGATGATTCATCTAAGGGAATATCTAATACAAAGAAGTTGTTTCAAAATCACATATTACCAAAGCAATTAGTGTTTTTAAAAAATTATGCAATTGTACCCAAAATTATATTAGATTTAAAACAAAAAAATTTACCTTCGGTGACTTCCGTAAATTTAATTAAGACGTTTGAATCAGAGTGTAAAAATGTCCAGGGCGATATTGGAAAGACGATTTTTCATAAATTTTCAAATGTAATTTTAAAAAATGAAGGATTTATTGTTTTAAGAAACCTTGTTAATATTTATTCTGGTAACTTTGAAGATATTAATACTATTCATCCAGATATTTCAGGAAAATTTAAGTTTGCACCTATTACTTCTATAGATGTCGAAAGGAATTTTTCTTTGTACAAGTACATACTTGCTGATAGGAGACAATCATTTTTACAATAATCTTGATTTGTAAATAAAATTAGTTAATAATTAAATAATTATTAAGTATTATATTAGGTATTGTAAAATAAAACAAATAATAAATATTAATAAACTATTTCGATCAAATAACAAATTACTCTTATTGCATATGCTCTGCATATTTTTCAATTTTTTACGCATATATTGAAGTATTTTGCAACATATATATGCGCATATTTAACTACTTTTTGGGTGCATATATTCCTAGGTCTATTTATTACTAAGGAAGTGCTTCTTGTATTTACTAAAATAAATAAATTAAGAATATCACAGGTGATTTAAAAACCACTTAACGTATTAAATTTTTCATTACTTCTTGACAAAAATAAGCTTATTAAAAAAGTATCTTCTAACATTATCTAATATTTCTAGGACTATAACGGCACACGAGGATTATCAAGGATGTAATTTTTGTAAAAACAAAAAAAAATTAAAACTGTTTGCTTGGACGTAAATATAATCAAAATATCTTTTAAATGAGGTATTACGTGACTACTTTCCATTAAAAAATTTAAAGATAGTAACGTCCTCTATTTTACGTTTCAAGTAAAGTGCATTTCATTATAACAAAAATATCATAATTTTTCTCTAATTTAACATCGTTTTTGTTTTATGTCTCTATCTTCTTGCATTTTGAAAACATACTACAAAATGCTTTTATTTGACATCGCAGGATTGCATTAGAAAAATTATAACTTCCAATTTAACCTCTTCCACCCTCCCCAACTGACTTACAAGACAAAGTATTTTCGTTTTTAGTTAACGCCTAATCTGGGCCACTTATTACTTCAAATTTCAATTGTAAAACACCTGTGACAGACGGACAGACAGAGAAACATAAGTGTTTTTTATTGCCAAATTTGGGTACTAGTGCGCAAATTACTTTGATATTGTTTTATCACGAGAGAAACGAGACGAGATGAGACAAGACGGGAGAAAGTCTCTCTCGATCGAGAGAAGTGCCTTCTCGTCGAGACGAGAAAACAGTTTTCTCTCGCCCTACGCAACGAGACGAGAGAGTGGCCTCGTCTTGTCTCGCGGCATCACTAATTCCAATAAATAATGAACTTCAGAATAATGATAAAGTACAATCAAATGCAGTACAACTTAATGATGAAATACGTATTAATAATGCAATTCATAGTAATGAGAATCGAGGTGAAACACAATCTTGGGAATTCAAACATCAGGACTTAAATATTCAAGTTCATTTTATTGCGCACTCGAAAATTTCCTTTTAAATATTAAATACAAAAGTACGAAATAAAAATTCTAATAACCATAACAATATTTATTATCATTTCAGTTTAAATAATAAATATAAATATACGAAAAAATTATATCCTAACAAGTATAAAATGCTCGCTACAAAAATGAAGTCTACTTCGACAGGTTCTTTAAAGATGTCCGATTCTTCTGCAATTGAAGCATATCTTAATGTTTTATGGTGTTGTAATCGAAGAGCCTACATTTCCACATCATTTAGTCTATCAATGAATACCTGGATACCGATTTGTTCTAAGAAATCTTTGGGCGCCTATGGATAGTCCAAATGCAGCCATCTTTTTATATCGGCTTTGTATTCTTGTAGACTTTCATTATGCTTCTAACTACGAACTTTTAGGTGGTTTCAAATACTGCTGGCCATGCTAGCTATGTTCTAGATACCCTTGTTACTATCATAGAGCTACAATTTCAAACATAAATATATATTTAATAATAAGAAACATGTGAATAAAATTAAATTTATCAATTAATTAAATAAGATTTATGTCAAAGCTGATTTAACTTCTTATAATTGGAATGCTTTATACGGTATGACAGATGTACAAGAAGCAACAATTTACTTTGTTAATACTCTTAACATCCTTATTTCTAAAAATACAACTGTACTTAAACAAAAAAGGTCATTAATTAATAAAAAAGCGTGGATTACGGTAGGTCTCATGAAATAAATAATCACAAGGAATAAATTATATAGAGCATATCAAAAAGACATAGAAAACAAAGTGTTAAAAGACCAATTTATTAATTACAGAAATTCTTTAAAACGCCTTATTCAAGTTACTAAACTTAATTATCAGAAAGCACAGATAGAATCAAATAAAAATAACTCTCAAAAATTATGGAAAACAATAAAAAATTTAACAAACTCTAATAATAATATAACTGATATAAAAGAAGCAATAACATAAAACGGTAATGTTGTTGAGAATAAATTACAAATAGCAAAAGCATTTAATGAATTATTCTCGAAAATAGGACCATACCTTGCTAGACTTATTATAAAACCACCAACATATCCTCCATCTCGGAAAGTAAATAATACCACCATATTCCTAAAACCCACAAATAAAGAAGAAATTATTGAAATTATACAAAATTTAAAAAATAATAAAAGTCCTGGTATAGGCAATATAACTGACAAAATATTAAAAGAAATTCGTACAGAACTTTCTTCGCCACTCTTTTTTTATTAATAATCTAATTATAGAAAATGGAATTTGTACGATAGAAGTCTGCAGTTATAAGACCTCTGCAAAAAAAGGGAAAAAAACATTCATACTAACTAAAAACCTGTTTCTATAATAAACAATTTCTCAAAATGTTTGAATAAATAAAGATAAGATTAGAATCATTTTTAAACCATAATAATATTTCTAAAAAACAATTTGGTTTCGTACAGGTATTTTTACAGAACATGCAATATTAGACTTAAAAACGAAATTATATAAGGCTGTTGACTGCAGCTGTCTGACCATAGAGGTATTCCTTGATCTTGCAAAGGCGTTCGATACTGTGGACCACTCGTAAGTGTTGAATTCTTCGCAGGATATGGGAATACGAGGAGTTGCACAAAAACTTTTCGACTCTTATCTAATAGGAAGAAAACAATGTGTTAAAGTAGATAATAGTATAAGCTCGGAAAGGATTGTTCAATGTGGCGTTCCTCAAGGGACAGTTCTTGGTCCCATTCTCTTTACAATATACAATTATAATCTACTTACACTTACAACTTCTAGAGAGATAACAAGCTTTGCTGTCGATACTGAAACAAAAAAGATATAAGTAATATTATAGATTGGTTAAATTACAAATTGCTTATAATAAACTTTGATAAAACTATTATTCTATATATAACAAGCTATGTTGTGTTTTGTGTGAGATCTTAGATAAAAGAGACCAGAGATATAACATACACCGGTGTTTAACCTGCGCAAATGTTGCCAATTTCTAAAGAAAGGTTAACATAGTGGGGGAACTGGGCAGGGACCCGAACTCTGTGACAGGGACCGGACTTTGTTTATTAGCATCATAATGAACTATTAGATTTATTTAAAATATACGTTTAATGGAATTTTGTATTATGAAATAAATTTAACGTGATTTTTTTAATATCAAGCAGATGCCACGACATTTTATGTAAAGAGAATATTTCGTTAACTATTATTTACTACGGACTTTTCTGTAAGAGACTACAGTAAAATGTTGAAATAGAATATTGTTAATCGAGTAAGAAATGGTACTCATTGTCTAAGAGTATTATAAAAAAGCATGTGCCTAGGCGAATACTGCAAATCAAACCTTGTGAGTTGAACATTATATTTTTTCTACGACTTGACATAATATTAAAAATTAGTCAAAATGAGAAAATGCTGTTTTGTATTATAACCTCAGAAAAAGATATATTAAAGCTTGTTTCTTTAGGAATAATAATTAATATAGAGGATGAGTCACATAAAACTCTAGAAATGCATATGTCTGAAACCAGATAACATTTTAAAATTTAAACCTATTAAAAGTCATTTGGTCGCTAGGAGTGGGCGATTATCGAAATAAATTATTGATCATTAATAATAATCAATTATTTTCGACTAATCGATTATTTTCAAACAATCTATTTTTGTTCGTATTTCCTTTAAAATCGATTACTTGATTATATTTGAAAAATCAAACATTGTACATAATAAACGAATTATCGTTTATTTTAAATAATCGATTGTTTTTAAATAATCTATTTTTTTTTTCGTATTTCCATTGAAACAGATTATTCGATAATCTAAAATCTAAAATAAAATAATCGATTAATTAAAAAGTCGAATAATCGATAAATCGATTTAAAAAAAGGATTATTTCCTTTAAAATCAATTATTCGATCATTTTTGAAACATCGGAAATAATCGCTTAATCAAAAATAATCGATTAAGAGAAAATAACCAATTAATTAAGAAGCCGATTCTACGATAAATTGATTTACCAAAAAAATTAATGAATTATCGATTATTTTCAAATAATTCTTTTGTTTTCATATTTCATTTAAAATTGAATATTTGATTATCTTTGAAAAATCGAAAATAATCGATTATTAAAAAGCTGATTGACCGATAAATCGATAATTCTAAAAAATAACCGAAATATCTATTATATAAAATAACCGATTATATTCGATCAATCGATTATTTTCATATAATCTATTTTTCGCATTTCTTTTAAAACAAATTATTCGAATACCTTTGAAAAATCGAAAATAATCGATTAATCAAAAATATTCAGTAAATCGAAAATAATCGATTAATTTAAAAAGACGATAAAACAATAAATTGATTTTTCTAAAAAAATCGATTATAATAAATCGAATATTTTGAATAAATCTACTCTCTTTTTGTAATTACTTTATAATCGATTATTCCATTACCTAAAAAAATGAAAACAATTTATTGAAAATGTTCGATTAATCAAAAATAATCGATTAAAAATAATCGATTAATTATGACGGATAAATCAATTTTCATGAAAACGATAAATCGATTATTTTTGTAACCCCTATCGGTCGCATGCTTTTATCCGAGCATTTAGCTCCAAAATTTAGAGATTCGGATTTATTGATACTATTATCTGTGAAACCGCATTCGATTGTATAATAAATATTGCTAGAATTTAGATTTTTTAGTAAACGAAGATTTTTTTTCGAGTTGTTTAGGGTTTTATAATGTAACATTTTAATAATAATATGACTAATTTCCGTAACTTTAGTATTTTTTTGCTTATACTAGATCATATTGCGCGTTTTACTTTGTTTTAATACTTAATATTCAAATGTCACTTCCGATTTAACCGCAAATAAAATCAACCTTGAAATTTTAAGTAGGTGAACCTGTATTTCATCTAATATTCTTCTAAAAATACATAATAAGGGCTATAACCACCTTTAGTAAATATTCATAAAAAACTACTTTTTAAAAACAAAATTTCGTTAGTAACAATGCCTATTTACTTCTTATTTAGATTAAATGTTTAAAATTTTACTCTTTTTTAATTAATGCATTATGAAATCTATTTTCTGAAATATTGTATTTGATGCTTAATATTTATTGAAACCCCTTAATGCGGATCTAAAGTATTCAGATCAAAGAATCATGGCGACTTTATGTCAAAACGTCAACAAATATTTACCGCTGAAAACGAATATATTTCTTATTTTCCATAACATTAACACATATTATTTGTATATACAATTTTTCACCATACATCGTAGCATTTTCAGCTTGAAATTGAATAACTAAAACACTTTAAATTGCTAATGACACCAACAAATAATTCAAAAAACGGCGGTCCATAAATGATTTACTCACGCGGAGACATGCATAGAATAAAAATTTCGAAGCAATTCGGGTGGCGTCGTGAACACAATGATTTTTAATTGGTGGGTTACTTAGGGTTGGAATAGACAACGTACGCGATGTGCAATGTTGCATCTCCGGTCTCTTTTATCCAAGTGTGAGATATATGGCTTCGGACGGTGTCCATTTGCCACAGAATGTTTAAATAATAAAAACGGAATACAGAAAAGAAAGAAATAACAGAAATTATTATCTCAAATATCTAGCTTAGTATCGCATATAAATTTAAATAAAATATCGAGGATATGTTTATCGGTGCTTGTCAGAAGAGATGTCAAATTTACTGGTAAAGGAAAATTGAGAGAGATTAAGTGCAAGTGGGAGAGTCTATGATTTTTATTTTATGTAAATGTGCAGGAAACCGTCCATGATTTAATTTGAGACGTGATAGAATAGAAGTATATTTTTTGGGTAAACCAAAATTGTTGAGATGAGGAATATTTTTAGGAAGTTGCCAATGAAGTTGAAAATAATGACTATTTGAATTTTTAGAAACATCATGGTATTGGCTTATCCATCTGTTTCTTATGTTTTTCTTATGTGAATTGACTATATTAGGCAATGAAGAGACTTTAGTATATACACTGATCCTACAGGCAGCCTTAGCTTCGTGATATACAATTTCATTTCCAGTGAGGCCACAGTATCCTTTAACCCAAATAAAATTAATATTTTTGTTGATAGTCTTCAGATTATATAATAAATTTTTAATTTCAAATACAAGTTCTTGTCGATAAAACTTTATTGGAGAGCCTTGGATAGCCTGTAAGACTGACTTTGAATAAGACATATTAACGAACGCTTAAAGTGGACTTAACTTACACCACAAAAGAGCTTTTTTAATGGCCAAACTTCAGCTGTAAACATAAATTATTCTACATGATTAATATTAGAAACTAGAAAAGCTGCTCCAGTTCTTTCATCATATTTTGACCCATAAAATTAGGTTATTTAAGGCAGGAAGATTAGTGTATGTGGGGTATACAATGGTTGGTGTGTGCAATAGAAACTCATATATGTATTGATAAATTGGGAAATAAATATGTTTGTTAATAAAGTAATTGTCAGAATAGGTATTAACAAACGCATCAGACAATGGAGGCGAATTTTTAATCCGCCAATAAGGTAGAGTTAAATTGCAAGTATTAAGTAGAGCAATTTTAGACACCATGCTTGTATTAAATGATCGATATTTGATTATCTGTTTTTCTGCCAAAAATTGTCTACGAAGCGATAAAGGGGGTTCTTAAATTTCAGCCAATACTGCCTGATTAGGTGAGGACATCATAACTCCCAAACATATTTTCAGGGATTTGTACTGAATACGATCTATGGTTAACAAGTTGGTTTTTGACGACGCACCATATAATGTACATCCATAGTCCAAAATCGAATGTATGTATGACCTATAAAAAATCAGGGAAATGTTAGTATCTGCTCCAAATTTTTGTTTTAAAATAACTCGAAGAAAATTTATTCCCTTTTCACGTTTCTGCTTTACATACTTAATATGGTTTGTCCATAATAATTTTTTATCTAAGACTATACCTAGATATTTAAATTCTTCGACAAATGGGATCGTATATCCGCTTAACAAGATAGACCTAGGTGTAGCTAGACGACGTCTAGAAAAACATATCAAAGCAGTCTTTTCCGGAGAAATACTGAAACCCATGTCTATAAACCATTGTTTAAGTATGTGCATAAATGTTCTTAAGTCATTTAAACACTGTTCATATGAACTATGGGTGAAATAGAAGCCTATATCATCCGCGTATTGAACAATATTGTCATTTCCAAATCTGTGCAAATCGGCTGTGTAAATGTTAAATAATATAGGACTTAAAATGGACCCCTGGGGTAAGCCAATATATTCCGTTCGTGGACCATTTAATACATTAATAAATTTATTATATTTGCTGAAACTTTTTCATCTATACCAATTTTAACCATTTTCTTAAATAGGATATTCAGATCAACAACATCATATGCGCCAGTTAGATCAATAAATAAACATAAAGTAAATTGATTTTTGGAGAAACATAATTGTATATCAGTAACTAAATGACTTACAGCATCTATTGTACCTTGCCCTCTTCGAAATCCAAACTGAGCTCGAGGTAAAAGTGATTTACTTTCTACAAAGTGTTCTAATCTTAATTTAATCAATCTTTCGAAAGTCTTCGTAATAGAAGATAGCAAGGAAATAGGACGGTAAATAACAAGCTATAAAAATATTCTTTTTAATTACAACAAGCTAGAAATCAACAATCACGGTAACTTAATAAATATTAAACAAACAGATGAAGTAAAGTATTTAGGAATAACTATTAACAACCATCATATTACTAGTGTCGCAAAAACTCTTGTTATTACTAGGCACATTCAAATTTTTAATAAAAATTTTGGACTTATCTCTTCTTAAAACACTATATTATGGTTAGTTCTCGCCTCTACAATGGAATTTTAGGATGTAGAGGAGTAACATATACTCATCTAAAAAAGCTAGAAGTAGTCAAAAAATTATTTTTAAAAATACTACTTCAGAAAAATAAAACTTACTCTTCGAATGCTCTTTATAATGAGGCAGAGATCCTAGACTTCAGGCAAATATTTTTTTTAAGGGGGGTATATTTATTAAATAAAGCAAAATACTCGTTGAATTTAAAATACATATGTTATTGTCATAAAACTAGAAATAATGGTTCCGGAAAATTATTAATACCAATTGCCAAAAAAACAATAGGGCATAAAAGTCTTATGTTTTTGGGACCTAGATTTTAAAAATTTTTACCAATAGAAATATGTTTTTCAACTTATTCGGTATTTTATTTTGGGAAAAAAATTAAATCCTTGTATTTTGTATTTCTGGAAAAATTAAAATGTTAAATTTTAGTTTAATTGTAATAACTGATGCAAATAAAGATTATTATTATATCTTGTCTCTAAATCTTAGACGAGAGATGAAAAACTGGGTTTTTCTTGGGGAAGTAACTGTAAAACGATTTCTTTCTGCCCTCAAAGCGATATTATCAATGAAGCCGCCATCTCCTTCTCAGTCCAGCCATTGGCTATAGATGCAGCTTCAAATTAGAGTCGATACGTTTCCTATGTTGTCTGAACGTCAAATGTGGGTGGCTTAAGGGTCTTGTTATTATAGTTTTGTGAAACTAGAGTTTAAACGTAGCTTGGTTTGGCTATAGATGAAGACGAAGTAGTATTCCCGGCTTTAACGTTGCTTACCGAAACTTAGCTACTATTCTAATTTTTTTTTCCAACTCTGCTCTAGCCTTTTCTTGTTGTTGTTCTAAATTAGTTTCTAAATTATCTTGTTGTTGTTCCGAATTAGCTTTAAAATTCTCTTTTTGTTGCTCTACATTAGTTCTTAGATTCTCTTGTTGCTCTTGTAAATTAGTTTGTAAATTTTCTAAATTAGTTTTTAAGTTCTCTTGTTGTTGGGCTAAAATATTTACTTGACTGTTAAGCTGACCTACCTCTTGCTTGAAATTTTCCTATATTACCTCTGCTTTTCTATGCCTTTCCTCCTTCCCTTTTTTTATGCCTTTTCTACGCCTTTTGTTTTCCTCTTTTTCTTTCTTTCTACTCCTTTCCTTTTTCTCCTCTGCTTCCTTCCTACGCCTTTCCTTTTCCTCCTGTTCTTCCTTCATATGCATTTTCTTTCCTTTTTTTCTTCCATCTCCTCTTTTCTTTTCTTCTCCTCTTCTCTCCTTTCCCTTTCCTTCTCTTCTTCCTTCCTACGCTATTATTTTTCCTCTTCCATCTTTAAAAACCATACTCACGTATCTCAAGTATCCATGCCTGTTTCGTACTTAGTGGATCTAGTATTTAACATGACATTTTATTTTAGATCCCACCGCTGTCATTAATGTTATGCAAGTTTTTGGTATCTTAAATTTATTTCAACTCAACTTTTGCGTTATACGTTATAGTTATTTAACGTATAACGTCTACCATCAAACTCCAAACTGCCGTCAGGATCATCTACTTATATAGTTTACTTGACCCTTTTCGAACCTCAAACTGTCTAGATTTTTCTTGAAAAGTAATGACATTTCCAAACATTTCTGGATTATTATATCTTCTTTTAGCTGTACCTTTACTTATGACGACTGTAGTATACTGCAGGGTGCTGCGTAATAATATGTTCAGTAAAATTTCTTAGCAAATAAATGCCTTCAAAGTTTAAACAAATAAACTTAAAGAAATATGTATTTTATTTCTTTCATTTTCAGGAATATAATATTCTAGATAACATTGCTATAAATACGTTTAATTATAACTCACGCTGCATCTAACCAAGAGATTTCAAAATTAAAACCATTGTACAATAACTGATGCCAAGCAAAGGAAAACCACAATTGATAAACTAAATAATAGAGTTATCCTCGTAGTTATCTGTCTTTACCATTGTAACTACAAAATATTTAACTAAATTGACAAATGAGAGCCACCGCATCTCTTACTCTACACATACATAACTTTAATATTCCTCTAAATAACAAATGTCATCCATTAGCATCAAAGGTATTTACAAGTGCCTCTATTCCATTAATGAAACTGACCATTCCGTTAATTCTGGGATTTTGAAACACAAACCATATTTAACAAAAGTGCATATCTCTGTAACTATTTCAGATCGTTTTATGAAATCCGGTATGCGACATTAGCAAGTCGGAATGTCTACGATTTAAAGTTTCGTTCAGCGACCTCATAAATTGTTGAAAACTTTAACCCAAATACTAGGCATTAAGCGTTTAATAGAAATTGGGATGCAGAGTTATGGCCGAATTTTTCATTGGAGATTGAATTTTTTTTCACAAGCGACGTAAAAGATTTTAAATTGTTTGCTCTTCTTATGAATGAGGGTTAGTTTAGTAACGGATATTCGGTATTTTAAAAGGTTTCAAATTCTAAATTTCCTTATGATACCAAAATATTATACTACATGTTCGTTTTTTTTAACAACGTACTTTGATTAGTTAAAGACAAGTTTATTTTTAACTGCTTTTTAAGTAAACTTCTACAAAGTTATTTACCCATTAATATTTTGTTTTAATTTAGTGTCATGTTACATCGCATTTAACTTACTCGTTTTGTTGATATTTAAAATCAAAAGTTCTGTTATTTATTTTTTTTTAATTATGTTGACATGAATAAATTTTAGTTCATTGAGCCTACTTTTCCATTGATTGGTCCATCTAACTAAAGAATTACTAGCAGTTAAAGTTTTCTTACTGATTTCTTTTGGTCCCAATCAACTGGAAGGAGAGCAGCTGTTTAATAAGCTACAGTCATATCTTTCAAAGTTGGAAAGTCACTAGTGTAGAGTAAGTATAAAATAAATCCAAGAACACTTCTTGAGACACTCCATCTCTTATTAATATTTTAATACAATATTCGTCTTCCTGTATCCTTCTAAGAAGCCTCTCTTAATTAAATGATGTGATAATCTCTACATATTGCTTCTCGAGCATTTGTTATGTAACGACCTAACAGTTTATTTATAATTTATTTATAATGTACTAATTAATTTATTTATTACTTAGCCACTATTATAACTCACAGTTCTAATTTATTTATTACAATTTATCTTTACAACACTTATATTGAAACTTTTTATCTACCGACAAAGTATCGCTATTAAAAAAAAATAAAAGAGTCTAAAAAGAACCACCTCTAAAAATTCTGGAAATTATTCTTCATGACGGGGGTACGGTAGTAAACAAAAAACAGAATCAGCTTCAGGCAATCTCACAACAGTTATTGCGAACCAAACTTTCATGCAACCTTTTTTTTTCAAAAGCTTTGGCGAAGGGCTTAGATAACGTCTAAAAATACTGCAAAGGGTCCTGTCTTCCTTTAAAGACATGCTTTATGACATCAGTGATCCTATGCACTTAGTCAATAGCAACTAGAATAAATTCAAAAACAGCATATTTCAACACAGCACGAGCCATGATAACCACACCGACCAGAGCCATGAAAGTCATTCATAGTCTCACTCCCCTTGATACTTACATCAAAGAGATTGCTATGATGGCAATGACATGCCTCCGCATGGTTAGATAATAAAATATATAGTAATGGTGACTGAGTAGACACACGTTTGTGAGAGCTCCTGTTGAATTTCCTAAATCAGTGGTAAATCCTCAGTTAAGTTATATCAAAATAATTAATAACTAAATAGGAAAGTGATTTGCACAATTTGTGATAATTTGCAAGTGAATAAAATACATTTGAAAGGATTTTGATTAACGCAGGTATAGTGGACCATACACAAAGTACTTATAATTACACCAAAAAACATGAGAAGCAATAGTCAATCTGGAGATGTTACGGATGAAATAGCAATAGAACAACTTATTACTAAGGTATGTCAAAAATTTATCGTAAAGTTAGAAAAGCTAGGAGAAAGATTTGATAAACTCGAGTCACAAATGAATGATATCAGTAATAAAATGGCTGAAATAAATAAATCGGTAAATACCAATAAAAAAGACATATGTACACTATATGCTAAGCAGGAAGAAAATGAAATTTTCCATAAACGAAATATGCTACGTTTCGATGGATTACATGAGAAGGAAAATGAAAATTTGTTGCAAATCATCACTAATTTAGTAAACCAGTCAATGAAAGTAAAGTGCACAATAGCAGATATTTCAAATATATATAGAATCGGCAAAGTAAACTCTGACAAAATTCATACAAGAACTATAATTGTAGAATTATCTCCTTTCTAAAGAGAAATGAAATTCTGAAAGCTAAAGGTACTTTAAAGCAATCAGGCATATTTGTAAATGAAAATTTAACAATCAAATGATTTATTGAAGAAAGCTAAACATAAATATGGTAGAAAAGAAGTTTGGAGTTGGGCTGGAACTATATTTGCTAAAGTAAATGATGAAGTTAAGAAGATTCAAAACGAGGCTGATATTTGAAGTTCAGAAGCTTCAAAACAAAACGAATCGGATATTTCATGAAATAGTGTATGGACAGCTTTAGAATAAACCTATTCAAAATTAATAATATAGTTAAAGTGTACATTTTGCGAGAGTATTGTTTTTGCTCCTAAAGACTTCTTGATAAGACGGAGCGTGCTTTGTTGTTTTTTTTTCCTCTTTTTTCTTTTAGAATTATTTTTATTTAGAATTGGTTAAAAATAACGTCTCGAAGTATACTTGGATTTTAATCCTAATAGTATGGTAAATTTTGTCTTTCATATAAAGATTAAATAGAAATTAAAGAATTGTAAATTATTTTATTGTTAATATCAAGAATTAAAATAGGTTATCAAAATAAATGTAAAAGTAATTCGAACATTTTAACATCTTTGAATTTTTTTATTTTTTGAATTTTAATGCATATGAGAATTTATCACATTGATTATAGGGAGTATTATTTTTTCTTTTACTTTTTAATTATCAGGAGACCTCATAAGATAGGATATAATAAAACATGTCAACTGTATCTATATGTTATCAAAATTGCAGAGGTTTGAACACTAAAATGGTGGAATTTTACACAAACACTTTAGAAGGTAATCACGATATAGTTGTTGTTACCGAATCTTGGCTAAAAGATGGGGTGAGGGATGGAGAATTAGCAGATGTAAATCATTTAAATATATTTAGAGCAGACAGAAATTTGGAAATTACTGGAAAAACACGGGGAGGAGGCGTTCTTATAGGAATTAAAAAGAAATTTAAAATATTAAATGTTGTTGCACATTCTTCTGTATTCGAAGTTTTAGTTTTAGATGTAAAGATTTGTAGAAAAACTATCTGTACTATAATTGGAGTATATATTCCGCCTAATGTTGAATTACATGAATATATAACTTGTTTCCAACTCATACAAAATTACATTAAAGACATCAATAAAACGTTTATTTTTGGGGACTTTAATTTACCGGAAATAAAAGGTATTAATAGTTTGGATGTTATTGTAAGTACCAAAACAAATAGTTTGCAAGATTTTCTAAACTTTAATTCTTTGGTACTTTGCAACAACGTAAAAAATGCACAAGGAAAAACATTAGATTTAGTACTTGTGTCCGAGGAAAACTTTAATTTATGCGAAGTGATTAGGGAATTTTGCCCCCTAGTTCGTGAAGATATATTTCATCCGGCTTTAGTTATTACTCTATCATTAAATAAATGTGAAGAACCTACTAAGGATAAATTAACAGATAACCGATTTAATTTTAAAAAAGCAAATTTTAATTTAATGTATGAATACATGAGGAATATTAACTGGGAAAATGTAACTGAATTAAATGATGTCAATAGAGCTGTAGATAACTTTTATTTTAATGTGCATGAAGTATTTGATCTAACTGTACCAAAATATAAAACCTATGACAATTATAATAAATACCCCGTGTGGTTTAATGTTGAAATTAAAGAAAATTGAAGAACATTTCAGAATATCTCAATAAAATATATATAGAAACAAGAAAAAAATTAAAAACGGCAATAAAGAAGGAGCACAAGAAATATTTACAGAACATAGAAGAAAATTTGGCTGGAGACATAAATAATTTTTGGAATTACGTGAATCATAAAAGGAAAAACTTAAATCAATCTCAAACTTTTAATTTTAGAGGTCAGAAAGTGCCTGAGAAGGATACTGCTGATATATTTGCAGATTTTTTTGCATCAGTTCATTCTGGTGAAAAATCACTATATAATTTAGAATTCAATAATGACCCTGTGAGCTATTATAATACTTGTAATTTAAATAATATAACATCTATAGACTATGAAGCTGCGGTAAGAAAATTAAAACCAAAAAAATCGGCTGGTGGAGACAATCTACCCCCATATATTCTAAAAGGTTGCCAAGAATTATTTCAAAAACCATTAATACATATATTTAATTTAATTATTAAACATTCAACTTATCCAAATCAATGGAAATTAGCGACTTATACCCCTATTCACAAGTCAGGGAATAAAAGGGATATAGAAAATTATAGGGGAGTGGCCATACTTTGTGCTCCTTCCAAATTGTTGGAACATATAATATATAATAAAATCTATAATCATATTAAAAATATATTAGTTGATGAACAACATGGTTTTGTTACTGGAAAATCAATAAATACCAATTTATTAATATTCACAGAAGTCGCATCTAGAACTATTCATGAAAAATCATAATTAGATACAATTTTCACAGATTTTTCAAAAGCTTTCGACCTCGTTAACCATAATATTTTACTTCAAAAATTATATAATATGGGAATTGCAGGAAACTTAATACAATTGTTAAAAAGTTATTTGAAAAATAGGGAGTTTGTGGTAAAACAGAATGGAAATATTTCGAACAGAAAATATTCAAACTCTGGAGTACCACAAGGTTCTAACCTGGGACCACTGCTCTTTTTAATATTCATTAACGATCTTCTTTCTTGTGTTAAATTTTCAGACTGTTTAATGTTTGCAGATGACTTCAAAATGTTTAAAAAGGTTCAAACGATTAGAGACTGTGTAATGCTTCAAAGAGACATAGAAAACATTCATCTATGGAGTGTCGAAAACAAACTTAATTTCAATGAGAGTAAATGTTATGTGATGTCAATAAGTCGGAAAAAAGATCCTATTGTTTTTAATTATATCATGAACAATCAATATTTAAAACGTGTAGAAGAAATTAAAGACCTAGGGGTTACGTATAATTATCAAATGTCATTTGCATCTCATATAAGATATACTGTTAATAATGCCAATCGTACATTAGGTTTTATTATAAGACAAACAGCACTATTTTATAATTTGAAAACAATTGATTTATTATATAAAACATTAGTCCGGTCAAAGTTAGATTTTGCTTGCATGATTTGGGGGCAACAACCGCAAATATATCTAGATTCTGTCGAAAAAATTCAAAATAAATACCTACGTTATACATTCTATAAAAAGTATTATCGATGGCCTGACTATAATTATGTAAGATTTTAAATGTTACGTGAAGAATTTAAAATCCTGTCTTTAAGTACGATACGTAAAATAGCAATAATGAACTTGTTATTCAAAGTGATAAATAATCAAATAAACTGTAGCAGACTTTTATACTACATACCGTTTCATGTCCCTCCTAAACGCACACGGAACTCCCTAATATTCAATATACAAAACTCTGCTGGTTCTCCACTTTATTCAATTCTGTGTTTGGTCAATAATATTAATACTATAGTAAACTTAGATTGGTCTCTGTCTTTAATGCAATTTAAAAAGTTGATAATATCTTACTTCGATACCTTTGGAATTTAAATAATATAAATAACAACTACTTTAAAAACATGTAAAATTTCTTAAAATTATTTAATTCTACCATTTAAAGTGATTTATCCTCTGCAATTAAAATACTGTAATATTATGTCACCTGTAAAAAATTACTTAAATTATACTATCCATGTAATTAGGCTAGTTAAGCCTGTTTAGATTTTTATTAAATAAATAAATAAATAAAATAAATAAATAACCTGATGTAGGATCTGATGAGGCGAGACATAGCTTTGGTAGGAGGCGCTCGATACGCTCTTACTCCAACTCACCAAGCTATATCTTCCATAAGCCATATAAAATTATGATGGAGCAAATAGGAGCTGGAAGTGGCAGATATGATTATTATTTACAAAAACGATTCTAAAACAAAACAAGGCTCAGGATGCAGAATATACTCCAGATACTTAAACCTAGACATAAAATGGGCTAGGAGTAGTAGTGCCAGTGTAGTACAAACCAAGCTCATGGAGATTCTCATAGTAGCAAAAAAAATCCACATAAATAATATCACTGAAAGAAACATGCTCATATATACAGATCGCAGTCAACCATTATTCATCCTGGATAGACCACACATTTACTCATGGTTATTACTAGAATTTCACGAAGACAGAAGTATCCATCAACAATATGGTCATCTTAAAATGGATTAAAGGTCACTCCATATCGAAGGGTAGCTGTCTTGCTGATTCACTAATCCAGAAAGCAGCCAACCAAATAATCTTTGGACCTAGCTCTTCTATTGAACTGACAAACCTAATTAAAGAACATTTCCTTGTTAAATTCAAGGAAAACTGAAATCAAACAAGAAGCTGCAGACGCTAGGGAGTTTTTGAGTTATCCTGACAACATTACAGCAAACAAATACTTATGACATGATCTATGCCTGATTATTGCCAAGTAAGGAAGCATCTCCATATCATGGAGCTGTCACAATCTGCACTCTGAAGGGGGTGCAGTCAAGATGAGACCATCGAGCATATCTTCTGTGTTTTTGTGACGCTTTAGTTCATTAGATTTGTGTTCGGTGAGAATTGCCTTACACCGGCCGATATAAGAGAAGCACCTGTTGGTGACGTTGTCTACTATATTAAGTCTGTATGTTGGCTTAGGAACTAGGAGATGCCAGCCTACTTAGGAGGAATTAATTTTTTATCTTCTATCAGAGGCTTTTATCGCTTTGGCAGTAACTTTTAAAACAATTCTGACACAATTGTTAAAAGAAATAGGCATTTTGTTATACAAAATGCCCAGTACTATTTTTTTAAATCAATTCTTTCGTTTTAAAAATTTTAATAAGTAAAATTGTATAAGCCCAGCAAAAATGCCCTTGTTAGTATTTAACTTTACTTTGTACATCTATCATTTAAAAATAAAAAGAGAACGAAATGTTGAAAAATAACTATACTTTATATTAGGAAATTAAACTAGGTAATTAAATAGGGATTTTATAAAATCCTTTATCTGTAAATGAAATTGTTGACAATTTATTTTACATGTTTCTATTAATTAGCAGTTATTTTATTTCTGTAAACAACATTTCTAATTCTAACCCGACAACTTTGACAACAGAAAATTTTATAGAATTCATTTATATTACTAAAAGCGAACGAACTTTATACATAGCATTAAATGTGCTTTAAAATACAACTCGATTTTATTCTAAACTTACACATTTACAACAATACAATTCCATCTGCAAAAACTATGATTTTCAACTAATTGCGTCTATATGATGGTTATGAAATTTGTGCTCCGAGTGTCTGTTGCATGCAGGATTATATAGTTTGTGAGATATAAATATGATACGGGAAGCTTTATTAGAAGTTTTACTGCCAGAGGGCGACGTTAAGATATAACAGACAAATGATGTACAGGTACTATACAATTTAATCAGTCTCGTAAAGATTTTCTAAATAAATGAAGCTGTTCAATTTTAACTAATATATAACAAAATGAATTAAGTTACGCAACTGAGTTGATAAACTATATATCACAGTTGTATACACGAGTAATATCAACTCATTTATAGAAAAATATATTGATATGGAAATCTACTTAGTTCTCAATCTAATTTTGGGGTGGTTTTAAGGATCTAAAATATTATATAAATTATTCACAAAAATAAACAATAAAAATGTCTTCTTGTTTTCTTTCACTTCTATATATTCACTGTTTGCCTTTGTCGTCTTTACCTGCCAGCTGGTGTCTGCCGCCTCTACTTGCCTTTGCCAGTAGTATGCTGTTATCTCTGACTGTCTGCTTGACTCTAACTTTCAGTCTGTTTGTCTCTACTGGTGTGCTTTTCTCTACTCTCTCTGCTTATCCCTGTTTTCAATACTTTTAATTTGAATCTGATCTCATCTATTTATTTACCTTTTTTATTCAGTTTTCTTTATTTATATCTTCTAATACAATTTCAACTATATTCATACAATATTTCTTATAATTCATAGAACTTATAATATCCCAAACCCTTCTGACATTTTATTTTCCCGCTGACAACCTAATAAATCCATTTTTTTACAAAAACATCCCTCTTAACTACTATATTAAAGAAATTTATGTACTCCACCGCAGAGGTTCCCAAACTCTTTTGTTTCATAGACCACTTTCAAAATTTTGCTGGATCCGGTGGAGCTACATCACTACCAATTTCTAAATGGTGAAAAAAAAAGTTAGAAAAAAATGGTTAGAATTGATTGCTTGATAGGGTTAATTATTTGATAATAAAGTCGACTAAACAAATTTTAAATTAAATTCCATCCAACTTTACTTTTTGGAAATCTACAGTGACTCACAGCACAAGAACCAATTAATTCTCACAAATTTTATTTAGATAACGTCCCAATCGGAGTGGTAAAAAGAAATATAGTATATTTCCTTGTGTTGCAGGTATTTATTTAAATTTAAATATATACATTATTAAACTATTAATTATTATTGTTATAACCGTCGTAATATAATTAAAATTAAACACTTATAACGTAATGTAATTTCTACAATGGTAATTACAAAAAAATATATAATTTTAATGAGAGGGATGTACTTGATGGATTGACAGCAAATTATCAAGATTTGGCTTGAGTTTTGTAAGGAATAACCGTAAATCTCCCTTTTCTGTGATATTCAATATGCTCCTTTTTTTTTGTTAATAAGTTTGTAAAGGCACTAAAACTTTTTTCGACGAGATATGACGAGGGAAACGCTATCAGAAGCTTTTGCACAATTCCCCACAGTCCAGGATATTTTTGGGGTATTTCTGCCTGCTGCCAAAATTTTTGATACCCTCTTTTAAATGTCACTTTCAGCTCCTCATTAGTGCTAAGCTCGAGTAGCTCCTCTTGTAATATCACATTCTCCACTTCCGTTTCATCAAATGGATTTATGATCCATGGTGGTATTTCCATCGACAAAATACCTTCTAATCTAAATTTAAAATCATCATGCAAGGCAATCAAATGTTGAACGTATGTCTGAATATCTTTATCAAGGCATTCTATACCTGCGTCAAGTTTAAAAACTGTAAAAATTCCCGCCGACCAATATTTTCCTTCATAAATTTTAATTTTCCAAAAAAAAACTGGAATTACACTCTTTGTTTTTAATAAATTGAGGCTGCCCCTTGTAATTGTAAGTTGAGGTCATTAAATTTTTTAAACAAATCTGTCAAATACGCGATGTCTGCTTTAAAATTAATTAAGTTTTTGTTTTTTAAATCAGGATCTTTACTTTCCAAAAACTCTAAAACTGAGGCAAAAAGTAAATAAAATTTCATCGCACAATTATGCAAATAAACGCGTATTCAATGCATTGCTTCTTATTTTGTTAACTGCATTAATTAATCACAAATTAAAGCGACTGGTGCAATCTATCACTTAAATTTTTCGCTACTACATGTTGTCAGTGCATAACACCGTGAATCGCAATTACCTCTGGTATAATTCTTTTAAGATGGCTTATAAACCCATGACATCGCCCGACTATGGCAGGAGCTCCATCTGTTGCCACCGAAATAAAATTGTAAATGGAATTGATGTTTCTTTAAAAAAATCACTCAAAACATTAAATATTGATTCACCTTTAATGTCAGTCTTCAAAATTTTTGCAAATAGTAGCTCTTCATGAATTTCTTTGCCTATAACAAATCGAACATATGCCAATAATAATGCTTCATTGCCAGGTAAAGTTGACTCGTCCAGTTGAATAGAAAAATGAGTTGTTTGTAGATAATCACAAAAAAAACTTTCAACATCAGAGCTCATTTCATCAATACGTCTTTGTACAGTGTTGTTACTCAAAGGAATTCTTTTGAGTATGTTAAATGAAGATATGTGCAGAACAGTTTTTAAAACCTCTTCAACAGCAGGTAAAATTAACTGTTCTCCAATGGTGTGCAGTTTTCCAGATTTTGCGATAAGTAATGAGATATTGTAAGATGCCCGCAAGCCATCATCGTTGCTTTCAGACGTTGAAGAGAAAATACTTTGCACGGTGGATCTCTTTCCATATTTTTCCTTTAATGTTTGGAAATATTTCAAGTCTTTACCTATTTTATCAGGATGACACCTTCTTCTAGCTCTGATGGTTTCATAGAGTTATTGCTCAAAACTTTGTTGCATAAAAGGCATGTGGACAATCGTTTGTCTGCCTTTGATAGAAGAACCAAATTTTAAATATTCAACACTTCTTCTTAGATTCAGCCATGTTTTGTATCAATGACCTACCTGTAAATGTGTAAGTAAATAAATAAACAAAAACTTTGTTTTAGTAATCTTAAGGCGATTCGAACTTAACAGGATATGGCTATTTTAACATAATATGATTAATTAATTATAATAAATATTATGAAATAAACAAAGTTCCGACTGCACACTGTTTCTAATTATTAAAAGTAATAAATCGCCAAGATCCATAATAGAGTTTTTTGAAAACGGCTGAACTTATTTTAATGTGATATAAAATTATTATTTTATTTATTATATTTTAATATATTTCTGTAAATTCTATAGAAACTTTTAAACAATATTTTGATATCAAAACTCCGCAATAATTAAATGAATTAGATAGGTGATAAAAATAAAATAGGGACAATGGGTTCAATCTTTCTCGGCTTAAAACTATATGCATATAAGAAATAGGCAGGTAGGTACTTACTTTTCCGACACTGGCAATCACTACTATCGATTCACTTTACTTTTCTTTTCAAAAGTATGGAAACAAATTCAGTCACTGTCCAACACTAATATCGATTCACTTTTCTTTATGAAATTCCAGAAACAAATGAGTAACGATTATCCTTGACATTCGTATTTATATTGGTGAAGAATCAAACAAGTTCATGCAAGATTGGAAGCACATACTTACTCTACAAGTCATATTAATTTGCACCTCTGAACAAGCGTTGGGGACGGGACGGCGGCCAGCGCGGCAACGATAAATATCGACGCGTTTTACTGAATATGGAATATGCAAGTTTTTACAAGTAACACTCGCTGAGCTTCTTAAAATATTATCTGCCTATATTGATAAAAGAAGTCAAGTTAACATTTTAGTAACCAAAAAGTTGACTGTTTATATTATAAACAGTTGAAGTTTTTTACAAAAAATTCTTCATCACATGGAAAAATGAGTAATCATTTGTTTAATAGTATATTGCCTCACTATCGAAACCAAATTAATTTTCATGCACGCCCGCTTACGATTGTGGACTCCCATTTTTTATTTCGCCCAACGTAGACCCCCATCAAGAGTCCCCTGGGGGTCCACCTGGACCACTTTGGGAAATACTGCTTCACCTCGATATTGCTATCTCCAATTTCATGACGTCATCCAGAAATTTCCATTTCAATATATAAAGTTTTGCTTGGTTGGCATTTTAAATAGTTAATTTATATAAAAGTAGTTTTGAAATTGGTACATAGTTATCTTTCAGAACATAAACCTATAATCTAATAATTGTAAAATAAGTAAAATAAAAGACGGTGCTTCACTTGATTTTCCACGTGCCTTATCTGTAACGTGTGGAGGGGGTAACCCCCTACGGCACCTAGGCCTCTTTAGGCCCATTGTGCATCATCCTGAGAAGATAGGCACCTCCTAGCTCGTGAGCCAGCCTACAGATTTAAAGTAGTTGAGAACGTCGCCAAGAGGTGCTTCTCTTATATCGGCCGATGTTAGCCGATACTCGCCGAATACAAATCTTCTAATAAATAAGAGCGTCGAGCAATCATAAAAGATATGCCTCGATGGTCTCATCCTCATGTTTGCATCCTCTGTAGAGTGCGGATGCTGACAGCCCCATGATATGGATATGCTTTCGTACTTGGCAATGACCAGTCAGAATGCCAGTGACTAGGCGCAGATTCTGTCTAGTCATAGTATTTGTTTGCTGCAGTGTTGTCAGGATAACTTAAAAGCTCCCTGGCAACTCTACAGTTTCGAAGAAAATTCAAACATTACAAAATATTGACTACAACTGCAATATTTATGCAGGAATCAATATTGTTTTTCTTTAAAAATCGATCACTTTTTGACTAACATCAACTTTAGAACAACTACGTAACCATGTCAATAAAATATGCATAACCATCTAATAAACTTTTAACGACAAAACAAGAAGAATATTATACATATATCCGAATTTATAATAGTATTTCTTTCAAATTAAAATAAATAGACATAATCGAATTAAATTACGGGTTTTGAGCTTACATTAAATTGTAATTAGATGAAACAAAATGCATTCTATGTATTTTGAGGTGATCTTTTCGAAAAAAGGCAAAACAAAATGTAGCAGTTTTTCGAAAGTGCCGAAATTTTGGATTTTGTCAATTTTTCAATTTTGCGCAGGCGCATGTCGGAAATAAATCAATATTTTTAAAACGCAGTTTACGACATTTGAAAGCATAGGAAAAATGCTAATTTTTATGTCTCTTGAGAAATTTTGATCCGATGCACCGTTCTCGCGGTATGGACGATTGAAATTTGTTTAGTATTTTGAGGCGACGAAGGTCGAAAAATTGAATTTGTTAAATGTTCAAACACTAAATTCTTTATAACATTGTTAAAAATTAAGATATTTGAAAAAACAAAAATGCGTTTTGAACTTAAGGGATCTGACTAGTGATTCCCAGAAGGGGGCAAGAGAAATCCCAAAATTGGGCATATGGCGAAAGGGCAAAATGCACCGCGGTCCTAATTTCATTGTTTGCCTATAACGGCCAAACTATTTGAATTTTTTTAATGCCACTTACAAAGCTTTCTTATAAATGTAAAATCTTATGTGTGTGTTAATTTCACTGATATCGGACCATAATTGGCTAAGATATCAAACAATTAAATAATTTTTTTTTTTCTTAAAAAAATTTTTTTTTTTCGAAAGTTTGAAGTGGCACAAAAATGCCAAAAATGCACCCAATGGCTAAAAAACTTTTTTTTTTTGAGTACTCTATTGTGTCTAGAATACGATTACATTACGAAAAATTCTGCAAATATATTTTATCTAATTTTTTGACCACTGTTCATTGAGTGACGACCAAAAAACACGGTTTTTGAGAAAAGTTGCCTAAAATTGACAATTTTTAGTTTTTTGTCTGAAAATTAAAAAAATCTAAATTTCATGTCTTCTAAATGTGTATACAAAGTTCAAAGTGTGTATGTTTCTTCTAAGTTGTAGAATTCTCCCGACAAAAGTCCCATTACACGCGCTCCGCGGGATCCAAAACTCGTGTATACACTACATTACTGTAATTTGATTTTTTTGCGTTTTCCAGTTTTAAATTTCTTACATATCTAAACTTATTAGGCTTAAAATTTATTAAATTGTATTTTACTGACTTGTTATAAGACGTTTCTTGAGTTTTGTGCAAAATATAGAATTACCAGATATTAGCGAACAAAAAGCAAGCTTATCACCAAGTTGGAACTTACACTCAGGCTTAGGATTAATTTCCTAACATTTTTAAAGTATACCTATTTGTGTATTTTTTTGTGCCCTTTTCGATGGCGAAGTTAGTTTTTTCAAATATATTTTTTTTGTTAGATGTTTTCGGAAAACCCGGAAAAAATCATATGGGAAAAAAATAAAAAAAAAACTACGCCTCTGGTTTCCTGCGAATTCCCGAAAAATTATGTCAGATTTCGCCGCGGGACTTATTTTATTTGAGAGCTAACAAAAAAATACGCAACTTCTCTCACGGGCACATATGTATAACGTTTATAATTTCGCCACAAATTCATCGCAAATTTCATGTCCATGGTTCTGATAAAAAAAACGAAAAAACGACTTTTTGGTAAAAGCACTTCTTACGGCGAGAAATTCGCCATTAAAACTACCTGTGCAATGAATTTCCGAACTATTTTTGCCCCATCTTTCGAATGGTGCATTTATTTTCACTATCGGAATGATACTTGCCCAGATAATTAGCATTTTTACAATGAAAAATTCTGGAAAACCCGGTTCTTTCCTAATTTAAAAAAAATTGAAATACTGCTACACCTTTTTTTTTCTTTTTTTCGGAAAGATCACATCAAAATACACAAGGTCCTTTTTGTTTCATCGAATTACAAATTAATGTAAGCTCGAAGGGGCTTTTTTTCGTTATTTAATTGGACTAACAATATCTCTGAATTAAAAAAAAAAATGTTCACGTTTCTAGTTGATTTAGAACCCTATCCATTCAGTGAATTCATTAATTTATAGACTTTTCTGTACAATATGTTTGGTATAATATTTGTAATATTTTGTTGTTGTTATTGTTGTTTGTTGTTGTTGTTGTTTTTTGTTGTTGTTGTTGTTTTTTGTTGTTGTTATTGTTGTTGTTGTTGTTAACCCTACTTCGGTTTGTGTTATTTTTTAAAATACTCCTAAAAAAAGTTTTGTTTATTATTATTACATTAAAATCGATGCAGTTATGCTGTGCAAGTTACTACCTATAGATTTAATTTTAATACTCAATATTATTTTATGATAGTTTTTAATGTTTAATAAACTAATAAACTGTTTTAAATATTATGTGAACTATAATTTAAAACACTTCAGCATTAAACCTTTGGGTCTGCTATAGTTTTTTATTTAAAAGCTCCTTTGAATTTTTATACTATCTCCCATGAGGTTATTATTTAAAAATACAATACCCACGTAAATGCTGCCGTGTGCGAATCAGGCGAAACATATTTTAAATGCAAATAACCCATTTTTGACAACATGGGTTAATAAAGGTAATTTCGTAATCCACTTTTAAACTTCGAATGCTCGTATGTCCATCAAAAATATTAAATAGCAACATATCTGGATAAAAGAGAGAAAAACATTTAGATTATCTAACTTTATCTGTACAACTTTTCCAATTCATGCGAAAACATTTTCCAGCAATTCAGAAAACACACCACAATGAGAAAAATTAAATTACAAAGATATTTTCCAGCAGAACAATATTATATTTTCAATAAAACCAACATTTTCTATTGAGTTCGAGCTTAATAACAAACCCGTGGTTTGAGGCGTACTAGAAACTATTGTAATTAAAACGAATACAATTAAAATTTCCAATAATAGCCCCTGAAAAATACTTGACACAATGATTGCAAAGCATTGAAGCAATCTGGAAAATCATCCGGAAACTCTCGAGGATCTGGTTCTCTTTCCGAATATATTAAAGAAGTTTGTTCAACTTTTTAATTTCGTGCAGTGAGATTAAGATTAAGTATACATCTATTTTTCGTTTCATTGAGAATGAAGTAAATGTTGCAAATTTAATTTTCTGCGCTTAGAATACAAATTTAAAACTGATTCTACTTCGGAACTAAGATGAAAATGTAATTAGTTGGCAAACACAGTTTTTGCAAACGGCGTTTTGATGGAAAAATTATTTAGAGACACGTTTTTCTATTATTATTTACTATGTAATTAAATTTGTAATTACAGATAATTGGCTTTCCAGACACTTCTGGATAAAAAAAATGTATACCAAATACCTTTTATCAGATAAAACAGCAGAATGTTTTGATAATATTTTTTACTATTCGTTGAAAGGCTGGTTCCACTTCTTTTTTATATTTCTTTACTCATGTAAATCTGACATGTTTATGTCGGCGTCAATTAGTGAAATCCGTCATTCCCTGAAATGCCTAGTTATTTCACGTATTGCCAGCAGAAAGCGTTACTCTACATTCGGTATACAGTTTGCCTAAGAGTTTCAGGAATTCCCTGTAATATCTGAATTCTTTCAGTCAAACTAAATGATTTAAGTTACCCTATTTGTCGGTTTTAGTCAATCATTCTAATTAGGATAGTGTTGCCAGTAGTGCATAAAAATATAGTATATTACATTTACATTATTTATTCGATTATGTATTTAACCAAAATAAAAAGCAACCTAATGTTATTTTAAAATTATATTAATAATTGTTAAAAATAAATATCTTGGATCTAAGTTTAAATATCAATTTTAATAATTTATTTATCATATCGATTTTACTATTAATATGGACATTACATAAATCAAAATAGAAATGATGCTTTTGACATTAGGCATGTAACAGCTGATGCGGAAATGTAAAACAAGGTTTATATTATATAAAATGAATTTAAAAAAACAATCAATAATATTCGCATTTATTTAATTTTCATATTTTCTAAACAAAAAAAAACTAAAAAAACGAAAAAAAAAAAAAAATAAAAAAAAAACAAAAAAAATTCTGCCCCCGCAAGGATTTGAACGCGGTCGCTCGCCAGGTCTCAAATGGCAAAGTTGATAAAATTTGTGTCAATTAAATGATCTAATCGGTTATGTGTTTAACCAGAATAAAAAGCAAACATAACTTAGTTATTTTTAAATTATTTAAATAATAATTTTAAAAGATAAATATCCAGGATCTAATTTACAACAACTTCAATATTTTAATAATCATATTGTTTTTAGTATTAAACTTTCAGAAATAAAACAAATAATCTAATCAAAAAAACAAAAAATGATTATTACAGAAATAAAATATATGAAGCTGGAAAAAACAGCAGGAAAGTCTGGGAGATTATAAATAATATAACAGGTAAGGAATATAGCAAAACCATTGAATATTGTAATATAACTAATAACGAAGGACAAATAATTACAAACAATAAAGAAAAAGCAGATGAATTCAATAATTTCTTTGCAACCTTGGGTAGAAAAATGGCAAATAAAATACAAAAAAAAAATCTACCACAGATTTTTTTAAATAATACTCACCTAATCCATTCGATATATCTTAAACCCGTAACTAATAGCGAATTAATTACATACATTTCAAATCTAAAGAACAATTGTTCACCAGGTCCGGATAATCTATCTACAAAAATAATAAAAACTATTCATGTATTTATTTGTCAGCCTCTATCTCACATAATAAATCAATGTTTGGCTATTGGAAAAATACCAAAACAATGAAAAGAATCAAATATAACTCCAATCTTTAAAGCGGGGAACCCTACGAATTTAAATAACTATAGACCGATATCTATTATTAATAATTTTGCGAAGAGTTTTGAGCAATCGCTAAAAACTAGACTTCTTTCATTTTTTAATAAACACAATATTATAACAAATAGGCAATTTGGCTTTATCAAAAATTCAAATACGGAAAATGCTATAATTGATCTCCTAAAAACAACAATGAAGACCTGGTATGATTCATCAAAATGCTTAGCAGTTTTTTTGGATCTTGCTAAGGCTTTTGATACCGTGGAACACTCAAAATTAATTAATAAATTAAGGGAATATGGCATTAGAGGAATAGCTCTTCAATTATTAGAAAACTACTTGTCAGATAGAACCCAAAGAGTAAAAATTGGAAACTCATTTAGTGCTGACAATAAAGTAGAAACAGGTGTTCCACAAGGAACAGTTTTAGGGCCGATTTTATTCGTCATATATGAATAGTATCACGCAAATTTCAAATTTCAAAGGACAAATAGTGTGCTATGCCGATGATACAGCTATAATATTTTCTGGGGAAAATTGGGAAAATGTAACACAAACTGCAGAAACAGAAATAAATAGGTTACATATATGGCTCAACCATATTTTAATAACTCTAAATATTAAAAAAACTAAATATATTACTTTTTCACCAACAATAGTAGATCAGCTAAATAATATAAACATAAAATTACACTGCGCAACATGTCCTCAACATAATAACATATGCGATTGTGAAAATTTGGAGAAAACTACATCAATTAAATATCTTGGAGTGATCGTAGATCAGCACCTAAAATAGACGGAACATATTACATATGTAGCAAAAAGAATAAGAGTATTAATGCATAAATTTTATCAACTTAGAGAAATTCTTTCAAAAAAAAATCTAGTTATATTATATACATCATTAGCAGAGTCTATAATAAAATACTGCATAACTATTTGGGGTGGAGCATATAAAACAACACTAAACACATTAGAAGTAGCACAAAACCTCCTAATAAAGATAATTTTTCAAAAAAACAAAATGTTCTCAACTGCACTACTATATAAAGAAACAGAACTTTTTAATATACAAAATCACTACATCTACCAATGCTTACTACGAATATTTAATGAACAAGATAAAACACCTCAATATTATACAAAAACTAGATCCGCAATAAACTTAAATATAAGAACTGAAGCCATTAAAAAATCAATTACCCAAAATTCATACTTTTACTATGGTCCAAAATTATATAATCTCTTACCTGCTAATCTAAAACAAATAAAAAAAATTAAAATCTATAAAATAGACGTTAAAAATGTCTTAATAAATCACCCTGAAACTAAATATAATATATATAAAAAAAAAAAAAATACTTCAGTAAATTAACAATTAAACAATATATAAACCGTTCTTGATTTAATTTTCCATCTCCTACATTACATTCTACATTACTTTCTTTCTTCATATTTAATTATTTTTCATATTTAATTATTTTTCTTTAGTATTAATTAGAACTGTTTCAGCTATCTCTGTTATTATTTTAATATTTAAATCTAGTTTATGATATTAAAACAAGTATAATATTTTGTAAAGCACTAAACATGACTGGCATCGCAAAACAAGCATTAAGTTGCATAGGCTGGTGTCCGCCCTTGTTTGGTGTTAAACTAATACAATTGTTATTATTTTATTTGTATACCTATATCAATAAAATTTATTTATTATTATTTATTATTAATATGGGCATTACATAGATCAAAATATAAATGATGCGTTTGATATTTTGTGACAGCTGATGCGGAAAGTAGCATATTCGCACGCGGGTGGCAAGTAAATTCTTATTCATACGCGTGTGATATAGGGCATTTTCCATAGGACTATATAGTGTGATATGTGTCACTTTCCGAAGTGGTCGTAGGAAAATTTTATTTTGAGAATTACCATATTTAAGACAAAAAATACAAAACTCATATTTATTATCAGTATGTAATTATATCAGGAAAATGGTTTGGACAAACACAAAAAACAAATATGATTCCATGATTAAATTCGTCTAATTCAAGTAAACATACTATAAAAAATTCATAGAACGGATAGGAACGAAACTAAATAAGAAAATAATAGCTATATATAAAAATATAAAAGGAAATGACTGATAGTATGGTGTATTATTTATTAGCGCAAGATGTGTTTTATGTCACCCTGAATAACAAAGAACTTTTTTTTACACAAACTCATCTGTTTGACAAACATTGCTTTTTCGCTGGTTTACATGAACACTTAAAATATCCTCGACTTCCGGAAAGTGAGAGCACCTGCACAGCTTTTCGTACTGATAAAAACTTTTCAGGGACGTCATCAACTTGAAAAAATACCCCATTAGATCAGGCCGATTGAACCATTATTTGATTCGACCAGAAAGACCTTCATCAATTTTATCAATAGGTAAAAGAACGCACGAACCTATTTTTGTTGGTGGAAGTTTTTTCACGGTATTTGTAAGCATTCGCAGTTTTTTTTTTAAAGACTTAAAAATAGTAATTGGTGATCTTGATAATCAAGCAACCAACGGTACTGATTGTCTGCTCAGGATTGAAAATTCATAAGGTCCACTTGTCCTCTAGAGGTAAAGTTTGTTTAAATAATAGGTTTTATGGTTACATTTGCATGGGACTTGTTCTTTCTCTTTTGGCAAACTTCACAAGTTTTTTATTATATTTCTTCCAACTTCATATTTTGTTTTTAATTTGTGCATTACTTTATGCCGATCGCCATGATCAACATCAATGTGTACTTCAAGAGCAACATTAAATATTTTTTCATAAGGAATCACGCAAAAATACTTTCCTTTTTTAAAAACATTTTTTTCTTCTGTCACAAGATAAAAGGTGATGGATTCTAGTTTTTTTTTTCGGCAATTCCGCAATATTCCATGGTTTCTTCTTACTTTGATTGGAGTAATAATCATCTAACTTCTTATAAAACAATTCTGAATGTTTCGACATTTTAGTTTTCACAGAAAAATCACTACACAGATATTAATAACAATTACAGCGTTTGACTAACCTAAATCCGTCATTACAGGGAATGCCTAAAACTCTTAGGCAAACAGTGTACCAAATGTAGAGTTACGCAGTTTGCCGGAAATGACGTGAAATGACTAGGCATTTTAGAGAATGACGGATTTCACTAATTGACGCCGACATTTGGACAATACACTCACATCTAAATGGTTATGAAGTAGACATGAAATACAATAATCTGGTGGAACTCCCACTTAAAAAATAGAGTCAAAAGAGCATACATTGTTTATGAACAATGCCGCCAAACCGTGTGGCTCACCTGTGATTTCTCCCTCAAGGCATTAACTTACACGGCCTTCAAAAGACCTATGATAACATATTCTGCAGTTATCTGGGCATCGAAAACCGAAATTGACAGCTAACCACAAATTAGAAAAAACTCAAACAACAGCATGTCCCAACATAACAAGAGCCATGAAAACCACATTGACCAAAGCCGTAAAGAGATAAACAAAAGGATTTCCAAAATATTAGTCATTAATTTGGACACATTTGTTTATAAAATATTCAAATATAAAAAGAAAACAAAAGGATTTAAATACAAAAATATTAATTAAATTGCACAATTTTATTAAAAAGGGGACACAGATATTTATCATTTAAAAGCATAGGGTAGAAGCACCAGTAAATGAACGGTTAAGGCCTTCTTTATTTTTGAATTGTCCCTATAATTTTGTCACAACTTAATTTCTATATGAATCTGAAATAACTCATATTCCAATGTTATTATTGAACCAAAGTAAATTTAGTGGTTTGCAACAAGATAAATTTATTCAGAAACTACCAGTGAATGAACGCTCAATACCAGTAAATAAACCCTCCTGGTCTAGTGAATGTACGCTCAATACGACTAAATAAACGTCCCTAGTCTAGTGAATGAACTCAGAAAGCAACTATCTAAAAAATTAGGAAAATTATTATAGAAATCAATAAATAATTGTAAAAAATTTATTGTAAAAAACAAACGAAATACAGGTATATAGGTATTATGAGTATAGTAGGTACTAATATTATCTGATTTTTTTGGTACTAGATTTGTAATTCGGCTATTTAAATAAATTGGAGCCAACTGGAGTCATACATTTAACCTCGTATTCATCCTTCACTCTATTAACGACTATTTCGGGAAAATACTTCTTTTGGTATCTGACTATTACGTAAGAACCTGTGATAATTTGTCCGTTTTCATTTTCAGGTGATGTAGATACACCAGATGTTATGTAGGCAGTTAACTTATTCTTTCTTGAAGTTGGTTTTACTCCTAGAATAATAATGGTAAGTCCCTATAGATATGATTAAATCACCTATTTACCTATCGCTTGTGATACCGTTTACTTACTTTTTGTAACACTTACATATTACTTATTTCTTTCAATGTCTCAGTCTCGATTGAGTCAGTTTTCTGTTTTTTGAGAACCGTCGGTGTTTTATGAGTACCTGCAACAATAAATAAAGTTCCAAATTTCCCATTATTATGAACAAATTAACTGTTTACCATTTTGCTCGGATAGATCAGTCTTGACTGTTTTCCTCTTTTATACAGACTGCGATTTGGATTGGTCCTTTTCGCATTTTACTTTTTTTTATTTTCCCTCATGGCATTTATTTTTAATATTGCGTCTTCCTTCTCCATTTTCTCAAATTATTTTGTCTCTTCATATTCCTTCCATTTCTTTGACGTAATTGCAAAAGGCATAGGTGCCGTTGCTATTTTTCTGGTACGTGTTTTTTTAACTTTAGGCCTGTGCAAATGTTGCGACCATACACTTTCTTCTATTTTTATATTACTATGCAGTATTATTTTCTGTTGCTTGGAAACACGCGTTTCAGTGGTTTTGTCTTCAGTTGTATTGTTCTGATCGTGCATACTTTCGAATACGTTGTCAATATTATTATTCATTATACGGTTAACTAAATCGATGCTGCTATTTAGTGGCTCTTCATTAATGCATTTTTGACTTTTTCTGAAATGAATACATTGCTTTCTCTTCGTAAATCAGCAGACATTATAGATTCCACATTGTTGCTGACAATACTCGTTTCCTTATTTTCCAATTCATTTATGTCATAAAGAACACCATCGATCTCCAGTGGAAATTTCATCAAATCTTCAGGCGTATAAATATTGTAAATATCGTTATTGGGCAGCAAAACTTTTGTTTCTGTAGCCTCGTAAATATTGTCGGAAATCTCAAGCACGTCATTTTGTACTGTGACGATAGTCTAATTTATTTATAGTTTATTTATTTAAAACACACTCTTTACAATTTATTTATGACGTACTATTTAATTCATATAATACTTAGACACTAACTAACAATTCTAGTTTATTTATTACACTTTAACTTTTCATTACAATGCTACAAACTAAACTAAACTGTGCGTCGATGAGTCGGCTATTTATACCAAGCTAATTCCGTGCTCGTCGTTACTGGGTGCTCCAGAAAATCTCTATGACTCAACGGCAGTTTCTCGAAGCGTCAACGGCATTCTGTCGTTTCTTGTATATTTGAGACGCGATCCGACTGTCCTCACACGTCAGCGTTGCTTCGATCATGAATCGAGTGGCAGACTTCCAAGGTCGCGTTTACAAAGGGTAGGCTTTAGGAATTTCATGAGATTTCCCACTCCTTAAGAAATAGTTCCTCCTGGAATTAAAACTGAGTGGTTGTATTTGTAACTGGATTCTTTTTTACAAATTCCAGTTGCATGGAAGTAACAAGGGACAGTGTACGCAATAATCTGAACGCTGGGAGAATGGCTGCAGACTAGTATTTCAACCTGGTTATGTTGGAAGATTCCTTCCACCATGTTTCTAATGATCCTCCAATTCAGCTGGTTGCTCTCTATCTTTGGCATAGCTAGTTTTTTTACATTGGACTCCAGGACATGCTCCCTCAGACTGAGTACTGCTACCCATACATCCTAATAAGTGGATCGATCTCGGAAGGTGTTCCTTTTTTACCAAATAGAAAAGATAACGCGTGTGACAAGTCTTCTGATTCACCTACAGTGCTTCAGCGAGTCTGTGGCGCTATGAATGTAATTCCCGAATAGGGGTTGCTCAGGCGCCAGTTTTGATATCGCAGTTTGCTCTGCGGCCCTGGGGTACACGTAGAGTACACCCTCAGTAGACTCAGTGGAGTCCAGGTACAAACAAAAAAAAAATAAAACGGATAGACCTTCGCTGTTAAGTTGACCTACACTGGGGTAGTAAAGTAAATAAAGTTTTTCACTGCACTTTTACCTATTAATCACTACGCCCTGAAAACGGAAAAAGCAAAGGCGTAATTCAAAATTAAACTCAGGAATTTCAATCAAAAATATATTTACAAAATAAATAATAATTAAAAATAAAATAAATGGGGTGAAATCGGTATATCTATATATCTGTTTAATAACGGTAATAAAATAAATGCAGAATCATGTATGTTGATAAAATAAAAGGTCTTGGTATTTACAATGATAAAACGGTAAAATTAACTATGACCTATACTATTCCCATAAGAAAATAAAAATAACAATTTTCCCTTTAAAAAAAATTAAAACGGTGGGCACTAACACCCTTAGCACAAATTCCTTGCTATTAATGAAAACGGCCGATTTTAGCCATAAGAAAAAAATCTACAATAGTAAAACTAAATATGATTCAAACTATACGTTTTAAAAATAAAAAAAAATTAATAAGCTACTCTCAGTAATAAAAAATATCGGAAATCGGCCAACAGTGGTGAACAGTATCACCCTCCACTCATGAGAAAAAAAATGACGGATGCCTTTGTAAGAACGACACCTAATATCCTCCCCGCAATATTATTTTTACTAGGCACAATAGACCAAATAACGGGTGTCTTAAAGCGGTATTATTCGACCAATACTTTGAGAATTTTTATTTTATTTATTCGGTTTCAAATTTCTCTTATGTAGACATCTGGGAATCCATAGCTTCTACAACACAGAAACAACTGCGACTCTCGACAGGGATAGCAAGCGAATACCACTATCATCCCTTGGTTAACACGAAAATGGTTGAAGGGCACTAACGCCCCGGATTTAAATACAATTCGTTACCCTAACAGGTACTAAGAAATCAAAAGTATCGGTCGAATAGCTCATGTAATTAATAGTACGGAAGTGAATGTTACAGGGAGAATTATTAGACGGAATTTTAAATAAAAAGGCCTACCTTAATTAACTTTTCCCAAAAATCGCTTTCGGTAAAACGGCACTTCAGTAAGACAACTTTTACTAGCGAACTGACGGTAGCAGCAGGAAAAGAGGCCTCCTTCATCGCAAACATTTAGTTTTATCAGAATTCGTACTTTTGCCGGAGTGGGACGGTAGCCCCACCTAGAGGAAATAAATTGTTATTGCAAAAAAAACGTTAATTGATCAGCTTACTGATAAAATCTACTACTATTGCAATTTTACGAGACGATTTACATTATTGTGATATTGAAAAGTTTTAAACTACGAGGGCTCTTGTAAAGATTTAAAAACGGTAATTCTATGGAAACATTAGTTACAGGGGGTCTTGAAAATGTTCATAGACGGAAATTAATTTTAGAAATTAATTTATGGAATAAATTAATGGGAATTTTAGTGACTTCGTCACACGCGATCCATCTAGAAGTTTTAATGCTTTTCCAGGGGCTGGTAACTGATCTTAAAGTTCTGGCGTGTAACGTGATCTTGTTATTTTATCTATTTTTATAGTGTTTTAAGCTCTAATGATTTTGGGGAGTGGGTCAAGTTTATTAGATAACTCGTATTACTTTAAAAAAGAATGTTGAGCCCCACTATATTTAAAACTTACTAAACTTGACTATGGATTAGTGATAAAAATATAAAAAATTACTAACCATTAAGATATGATAATTAATAAAGTCTTAGATAAGGTAGCAACAAATTCTAATTCACAGAGATTTACTTATTTAAATTTATATAATTTATTCAAGACTTATCTGAATGACAGGAGATAATAAATAAGGAGTGACTTGTAGAGGCCTTCTTCGAAGGGACTCAAAACTATATTCTTCGGATAGTACAAATCTTCACAAACTTCTTTAGATGGAACTCGAACAAAACCTCTTGACAAAACCTAAAATAAACCTCCTTATATGCAGCTTGAACTTAACTTCTTTATAGAAATCATCATAAACAGTATAGATATATCCTGAATTAATTTTCTGAACTATGACTCAAAATGAACTTTTCGATACAGCTTAAACTGAACTTCTAAAACTTCTATACTTGTATACTTCTATAAACTTCTATACTTCGATAACTTATATATCTTCTAAAAATTCTATAAACCATCTTAATATAGCCAGGCTACTTAGGAAAAGGTAAAAATATCAAGAAAGGTACTAGGAAATTTAAAGTAACCAGATAAAATGCCTTTTACTATTAATTAAACAATTAAAACTATTAAGTGAATAGTTTCACAGAGACTTTAATTATTATGAAAAGGAAAAATCTTATTTAACATAATTAAAAATAGTAAAGCATATTATCTCTTCCAAACAAAATAATATTAAAACCATACAAAACGTTTTTCATGTGTTACTCAAGTATTTGAGGTTATGTTTAAAATTTTACATTTCATTCAAGAAATTCTTGTACTAAATATATATTTTCAACAATATATCGGTATAATAGCTTACCTTATAAAATCAGACGGCCTATGCGATAGACAAACTTTATTTAGTACATAGGATGACCCAGATAATTTAAAATTTTCAAGTCAACCTATTCGGTGACAGATACAAAATAGAAATGAATTACCAACTGTAGACATAAGGCATAAACGACAAATGACTTTGTGTAGAGATGTTGGTGTCAAAATAACGAAAACGGTTCCGACCGTTACAATGTTTGGGTCTAAATAACGATTTCAACCGCAACAACTTCTTCCGGAATACAGAAGCCAGACCTCGAGCGTCGTAGATGTTGGTGAAAGTGCTATAAACCAGTAAGTAATCTTTAGGAACCGTGAGCAATTCTTTCTTGGAGCTGGTTTACTTCTTCTTCATCTCCATGGTCACCCTCAAATGGCGCCAGCCGGTTGTAGTGCACTACCCTTGGTTTACCGTTCGGGATCTTACTTATACGGTAAATGATATCATTAATTCTTTTCTTGATGAGGTACAGGCCTCCCCAAGACCTTTAAAGCTTTGGAAAATAATCCTTTTGTGTTTATGGGTTATGGAGCTAGAGTTTGTCGTCTTCCTTGAAACATCCTTCTGTGGCTTCGCTTCTTCATTCTGTCATTGGCGATTTGAAGATGCGAGCGGACCAATTTATATATATCGTCCATTTTTCTTTGTAACTGGATCACATATTCTTCACCAGCTACATCTACTCCAGGTCGGCATCCAAACTCGAGGTCGCACGGTAGTCTCATCTCACGCCCAAACAGGACCTTTGCTGGTGTGTGGCCTGTTTATTCATTGACAGCGGATCTATAAGCCATTGCAAAGAGCGAAAGATACTGATCACAATCTCGCTGATGGTTTGAAACCACTTTTGACAGATATTTTCCAATGGTGTTATTCATTCGCTCTACCATTCTATCAGATTTTGGGTGCAATGCTGTGGTTCGGGTTTTCTTCATGCCTAGTCTGTCACAGATTGCACGGAAGAGTTGACTTTCAAAATTTCTGCCTTGGTCACTGTGGATCTCCAAGGGCACTCCAAATCGACAGATAAACTCTTTTATTAACACGTCTGCAACAGTTGCGGCCTTTTAATTTGGAATGGCGTAGACTTCCACCTACTTCGTGAAATAATCCATGACCACCATCATGTGTTTATTACCTTTCTCGGTCAAGGGGAATGGTCCAGCAATATCTAAGGCGATCCTCTTAAATGGGCTACCAACGTTGTATTGATTCATAGAAGCCTTCCTTTTTTGCTGAGGTCCATTACTCATAGCACAGCTGGTACTTTTCTTACACCAGTTCATTACATCATCGGAACTGTTCATCCAATAAAACCTTTCACAAACTCTCTAAAGGGTTTTCCTAACACCGAGATATCCTTCTGATGGACTGTCGTGTAACTGATGAAGTACTTCGGCTACTCTACTCCTTGGAATGACCAACTGTCTTCTGTTCTCGGAACCATCATCATTTTCAAGTACTCGCTTTAATAAGCAGGATAAAGAAGTCATACTGAGTCCAATTTGTTTTAACTACTGGAGACAGATTAGATACTTTTTGCCAAGTATGTCGACGATTTTCCTTTCCATTGTCGCATCTTCTTTAAAACGGTATCGTTCTCTTGTTCTTCTCTAATTTTAGCAGGGGCCCACTCATCGTTGACTACAGTTGTACTTAGTAGTCCACTTTCTTTGGATTCCGCTTTGTTGCAGTGGGAGCACTCTGCTAGACACGGTCTTCTAGAAAGAGAATCGGCATTTCTGTGGCTTATTCCGACTCTATGTTCGATCTTAAAGTCGTACTCTTGAAGTCATATAATCTATCTGGCGATTTGACCCTCCGGGTTTCTGAACTGCATCAACCACTTAAGAGCAGCATGATCGGTACGGATTAAGAATTTCCTTCCATATAGGTATTGATAAAAGAGTTCCACGCATTTAAAAACTGACAGGAGTTCTCTTCTCGTGACGCAGTAATTTTGCTCAGGTTTCGAGAACACTTTACTAAAATAACCCAGTACTCTTTCTTTTCCCCCTTGAATCTGTGAAAGCACCCTTTTAATTTTCATATTACTGGCATCAGTACCCAGGATAAATTCTCCCTCTGGTAGTGGGTTCCCTACTATTGGCGCTAATGTCAAATGCTTCTTTAGTGTTTCAAAGGCAATTTAGCGGTCTTCATCCCAGCAGAACTCTCTTGATTCTTCTATAAGTCATGTTAATGGCTTAGCAATATCTGCAAACTTTCTTATGAATCTTTGGTAGTATGTACATAGCCAAAGAAAACTTCTTATTTGGTGTTTATGCTTTGGTTGTGGCCACTCTTTGATAGAAGCGACTTTTTCCTTAATCCAAATGGCATAAGAATGAATTGCCACAATCCAAATCCGGTGGTAAAAGCTGTCTTTTCTTTGTTTACTGGGTCCATTTCCACCTGCCAGTATCCAGACATTAAGTCTAAGGTAGAGAATAGTTTACTTCCGGCCAATGTGTCGAAGGCATCGGCGATACGAGGCAGAGGGTAACTGTCTTTCTTGGTAACATTGTTCAACTGACGGTAATTCACACAGAACCTCGTAGTTCCATCCTTTTTCTGGACCAGCACTACCGGAGAGACCCATGGGCTGGTAGAAGGTTCTATCACCCTGTCTTCCTTCATTTCCTGAACAATGTTTTCAGCTTCCTCTCTCTTGGCCTTTGGTAACTTCGAGCTGATTGACGAATCGGCCTGGCGTCACCAGTGTCAATTTTGTGTTTTACAACAGAAGTTCTTCCTGTTTTTCCTTCTTTTGAAACAAAAATGTCACGATATCGTTGAAGAAATTCCTTAAGCAGTGGTGACCATCTCCTTTTCGATCAGAATACCTCGTCCAACCTCTTCATCGCGGTTCAAAAGTATCATCATGACAGGCGTTCATTCTTCCATATTTTCTTAAAGACGTGCTACTATAATGGTTTCACTTCTACTAGGTAATTCTGTGTCTTCCTGTACAGCTACTGGCACGGTACTGTTCCTATATGGATGTAGGAATACCAACATTCAGTCTGCTCTACTAACAATTTGACGAGAATGACATAATAATATTGCAGTTTACCTTCGAGGTAACCGTTTTACCTATTAAATAATTTTCAAAATTTTGACTTTATCATTCCTTTATTGTACCTATTTTTTCAGTCAATTATTTTATTGTTTTTCCTTGATTATAATACTATTATACTCTTCACATAGTTATTCTGTGAAGAGTATTATTGATAGGATTCTATAGTATATTACTCGAATTGACTTCTAATTAGATTTTTATCCATGTAAAAATGGATAATACATTGAAAATTTATTAATTCACATAATTCATTTTGTTCTTAAACATAAAAAAATCCCTGTATAATAAAATATCACAAGACTTTAAATTTGAAATTAAGGTCAAATGTGAACTCAACTGTTCTGCAGCAAGAAAACAAGTTATGATGAAAGGTTTGGCTGTTCTCACTTACTAGATTCTACGATGCAGTTCTTTCCGTCATTGTTTTTATAACTTTTCAGAACTTTATTCGGGAAATGGTATATAAAATATTGAGTATTTTGTGATGCTGTTAACGTCTACTTAGTTAATTCATTGTGTAGTGTTGATTTTTGTTTTAAATAAGTATTTCGGGCAACTGTTGAAAATCCATTCGAGAAAATTTTTGACAGAATTATTTATTTATGAGAATATTATTTTTGAAATCCTGAAATAATTGGATGGACATTTTCTTTTAATATTTTATTTTAATAAGGAATACAAGGCGGGACGAACCCAGGAACAGTATTTACTATTAGTTACACGTTATTATACAATTTAGTGATTATCTTAACAAAGAAATTTAAATAAATA
This sequence comes from Psylliodes chrysocephalus, assembly GCA_927349885.1. Taxonomy (NCBI): domain Eukaryota; kingdom Metazoa; phylum Arthropoda; class Insecta; order Coleoptera; family Chrysomelidae; genus Psylliodes; species Psylliodes chrysocephalus. Next base: position 20,338,057 of record OV651825.1, on the reverse strand, counting down.
AAAAAAAATACAATTTTGTGAGAAAAAGTATTAATGGTAATGACTTATTACAAATTTTGATAATAATTACTTAAATATGATTTATATAGAAGTTATTAAGTGTTGAACATAAAGTTATTAAGGAAAAGAACAAATCAAGATTGTTTAAATTTGACAGCGTGTTGTAAGATTTACAACATCAATGAAGGGGTGAATTTAAGTGGTAATTGGTAAAACTATGATTCACGTAGAATATGTTTTGATTTCTAGTATTGTATAATGGAATATTAATATTTATTAAACTTACTAACTGTGAAGAATCAATCAAATTAGCAACCATTTTGTGAACAAATTTTATGTCGTATATTTGTCTTCTATCTTCGAGTAAGATTAAGCCCAAACTTTGCTTGATTAGGCAAAGTTGTTAGGGTGTGGATTAACTCTAGTACCACCAGATGAACCTTGGGACATATCTCACCAGGTGAAGTCGGATACGACACTACTCTTATTTTATCATTATTTTGTGTAATAAATGTATTAATGAATAAAAGATATCTTATTTAGAACTTAAAAAGATTTATTTGAAGACCAACAAATATTTAAACGTCTAAAAACATTTAAAAAAAAAAAAGTTATTCATTGATATTGTATTGTTGGGGACAAACAATTTGTTTGTGCTCACCATACACACTTTTTTTACAGTGGCCACAAGTATGGTTTCCTCTTCTTTTCTTTTGCCTATCACAGAAGGCACAGAGACCTGGTCTTTTGGAACGAACTTCATGGGTATCATCAGCCATGCTCGCAACGGGAAGTTCTTTATTCAGCAAGGCACTAATTTGCATTCGTTAACTAATTGTTATCCTTAAATTTTCCATTCTCTGCTCCATATGACTAGCTGTTAAAGCGAATGACAAGTCTTTCAGAAATTAAAACCGTGACACAGGGTTATCCACATTTAGTTTATAAATTAGGAAGGCATTTACTGCAGCAGCTTCAAGAACACCAAAAAAGTACCGCATAGGCCAACGGTTTAATTTTATTTTTGTGGTTTTAGAATGGCACAACTGGTCAAAAACGTCCACTCCACCTTTCGTCATGTTGTAAAACTCTATTATCTCGGGTTTGTTTGTAAGTGGATCTATATCTCCAAGGGAATGCATGGATGAGATTAGAATTACGTTTTTATTTTTTTTTTTGGGACGTACGACACTTATCATTTTTTCATCATCGTACAAAAATCTTGATGTTTCAGAAGGAAGTCCTTTTACATCAATAAATGATTTTGGTATCTCCTTCTTATTTTTTCTGAGCGTGCCGACTAAAGTTAGTTTATTATTTTTAAGTTCTTCAGCCAATTAACAAGATGAAAACCAATTATCAGTCGTCACATTTCTGTTGATGTTCTTTATACATGTTGTCAGAGTCAGCACATATTGTGTTGGTAACAGCAAATCACTTTGCTGTCTGGCTTCGTTGCTAACATATGGGGTTCCTCCACAGAAATAATATATTCTAGCATCGCAAACCGAAACAATTTTTAATCCGTACTTATCAGGTTTATTTGGAATGTACATTTTGAATGGACATCTGCCTCTAAAACTGAGCAAAGTCTCATCAACGGTGACAAAGGTGAGCAAGTTTAATATCTATTATTTTATTCAATGTGTATTTTTTATTATTTAAGGTTGCACTTATCCTTGGAATATCAGTAGTATGCCGAAAGCAGGAGCTCACACAGTTGACTATAAACGATATAAGGATTTCGGTACAGCAGCTGTGATAAAAATAGATAACACAGAAAACCAAGTATCCAGAAAATTCTCGATTACTGTACTGTTTTATACCATATTTAAAAAATATGCCAATCTTTGGCCACCAACCACTTAATTATAAAAATAAAAAATGCACCTAACAAGTAGTAGGTATAAACAAAATGGGTACTGTGCCAAAGGTAGTGGCCAAGTTTTTAAATCTTCCGAATCCAGAACAATATACTGGCCACACCTTTGGGCGTTCTTCTGCAACAATTTTGGTAAATACAGGAGCAGATCTTGCTGCATTAAACCGCCACGGGGGATGGAAATCCTCTACCCTGGCCAAGCAGTTCGTAGATGACTCTGCAACTAATAGATTAATGACTGCTAATAAAATAATGAACACCATTCGCAGCACAAGCACATTCAACGAAGAGGTTGCATGTAAAAACATTAAACAATACTCTGAACAAAATGCTGAAACTACACAACCCAGATACAGTGCAAGTTTGTGTACTTCATCTATAAAGCAACAAATTAATGTAGATCCACAAGAGAAAATTAACACATATATTAGGGGAACCACTGAGAATAATAATAATGCAACATTACAAAATCCACTGCAATTTAGCAAATGTTATAATAACAATTTTACTTTTAACTTTTATAACGTCCCAGAAAAAAAGTAAAACAAAATTAATAGTAGTTATTCAGTTCATACAGTTTAGTTACAAATATTTCCTTAATATTATATTAGTTATCTCTAGTTTAGTTACAAATAATTTTTATCCATTCCATTAGTTATCTCTACTTTAGATGTAAATTCTTATAAACTATTCTGTTACTATCTCTGCTTTAATTGTAAATGTTTCTTATTGTTAAATTAGTTCTTGTTCTGCTTTAGTTGTAAATATTTTTTAAACATTGTATTAGTTCTTGTCATTTCTACTGTTACAAAATGAAAAACATTTTGGAGGACTTTTTTACTTTTTCAACACATGTGCGATATACTTTTCAGTACATGTGTGATATGGTTTAATTGACTTTCTCATTTAAAAAAGACGTTTTTTTAAGGATTTTGTGTGTGGTCGTAGGAAAAATAGTATACACCACTCGTAAGAAAGTGTATTTCTCGCACTAGTGCGGAAAATTCACTCTTTCAACACTAAAGTGAGTGCGGAAAAGTGGACTTTTCCGCACGCTAGTAGAAATAGTATATTACATTACGAGTGTGGAAAGTGACATTTTTCACACGAGTGGGAAATATAGTCGCACGAGGCGCAAGCCAAGTGCGACTATCACACGAGTGTGGAAAATCACTTTTCACACAAGTGATGTACAATATTTTTCCTACGACCACAAAATAATGTCATCAAAAAAATGTAAAACCAAGGTTATTATTACTATAATAATTAAAATGTATTTAAAAAAATAATCAACAATAATCGTATTTATTCAATTTTCATATTTTCTAAACAAAAAAAACTAAAAAAAATAAAAAAAAAATAAAAAAAAATAAAAAAAAAACAAAAAAAAAATTCTGCCCCGACAGGATTTGAACCATAGATTGAACGCGGTCGAAAAATGGCAAAATTGATAAGTTCGACGTCCTAACCAGCTGAGCTAACAGCCCTTGTGTCAATTGAATGATCTAATCGGTTATGTCTTTAACCAAAATAAAGAGCAAACATTATTTTAAAATTATTTTAATAATAATTGTTAAAGATAAATATCTAGGATCTAATTTACAACAATTTCAATAATTTAACAAACATATCGATTTTAGTATTAATATGGATATTACATAGATCAAAATAGAAATTAGCTTACAAAATAATATCAAAAAAATGTAAAACCAAGGTTATTATTACTATATTAATTAAAATGTATTTAAAAAAATAATCAACAATAATCGTATTTATTCAATTTTCATATTTTCTAAACAAAAAAACTAATAAAAAATAAAAAAAAAACAAAAAAAAAATTCGGCTCCGCCAGGATTTGAACCATAGATTGAACGCGGTCAAAAAATGGCAAAGTTGATAAGTTCGACGTCTAAACCAACTGAGCTAATGGGCCTTACGTCAATTGAATGATCTAATCGGTTATGTATTTACCCAAATTAAAGAGCAAACATAATCTTAGTTATTTTAAAATTATTTTAATAATAATTGTTAAAGATAAATATCTAGGATCTAATTTAAAACAATTTCAATAATTTAACAATCATATCGATTTTAGTATTAATATGGACATTACATAGATCAAAATAGAAATTAGGCGTTTGACATTTTTTAACAACTACTGCGGAAAGTAACATATTCTCACTTGGGTGGAAAGTAAATTCTTAGTCATACGCGTGTGATATAGGACACTTTCCATAGGACTATATAGTGTGATATGTGTCACTTTCCTAAGTGGTCGTAGGAAAAACTCTTTTGCTTCATTTAATTGAGTTCTTATCACAAAATATATAACTATTCGCTTTCATGAGCAGCCTTGTATTGCTTTTTTGTTAGATCTTATCATGAATAAAGTGAACAAAATACTATTATTATATTTCCTTTGAATTTTGTGGAGCCATTTGAAATTACAAAGGTAAGTATGATTCAAATGCAACGCAAAGTATATATCATTTATAATACCATTATGCAATAGCATAGCCTTTGACCTAATAATTCTAACAATTGAAGTTCCAACAATAGATGCAGACTGCATCATTTTGCGAGAAGAGTCCCATTAGATGCGACTTTGAATAACATACGAGTCGTTTTATGTTATATGAGTGATGTGTCATGTCGTGTTACTTTTAATTTCCACTGGGAAATGGAAAACGCGAACAAAACAAGAATTTGCGCGATATAATGTATTTTGTATTCATTGTGAATTGATAACACGCTTTTTTTGTTTTCAAATTTGACAGAGATTTGACACAAAAATTGACTGTCGTGGGATTTGGCGTAACTTAAATGGAGGTCACACTGATTTTCGGTGACACCGTTATATTGTTCGGTTTTAAAGCAGTCAACGAATTTTGTTTTATACACTTTTAATTGGACAGTTGATATTTAGTATGAGTTTAATTTAAAAATATGTATTCTGTAATACTTAACTCAGTTTGTACAAAGAAATTGAATAAGTCGAAAGAAATAAAAAACAATGGAGTTAAATTCGAGGTAGCTCTGGAATCTGATAGATTTCACTAGAGAAGCGTGGGGGAATTAGTCCAGTAACTGAAGACCTGAAAATATGCAAAGCTGTCATTAAGTCGGTCCAGATTTCTTTTGTGTCTCAATTCTTAGGTCTTAACGGTTGATTTTAAGGGCGAAAACTTTAACCAACACTGCTGGGTCGGAAAGGGCTCAAAATGACCCCCAAAGTCCGAAAAAATGGTTTCCCGCTAATAGCTGCCAAAATATACAAATTAGACAATTTTTGTTTAGACAAAAAATGAAGATCGTATCATTATCTACAAAAATGGTTCCTACCAATTTTTCGCAGGACGAATATTATTTGTAAAAACGGCCTTCGAAAAAGCCCGAATTTTTGCACTGAATAGAAAAGTTAGTTTCTCACTGAATTTCCGCTCGAGGGAGTTGGGAATACATTGATTCTGGTTTTGTACTTTGGAGACCAATTGAAGGGCTCGGTGCAAAAACCGGTCAAGTCCACTTTTGTAAAATGTTCAGAAATTGATAAAAACTTTATCAGAAGAAGAAACACATGATTTAGTTTTGGGAGTCTTAGTTTTTAGATAGAAGAGGTTAACAGCTAATATTTATTTAAGAAAATAAGGTGTGTTTTGAAAAAGGTGTTTCATGAAAAAAAAAACAAGATTGTGGAGATGTCCGTTTCTTGCACAGAAAAAAAAAACAAAAAAAAAACATTATTTAATTCAAAAGACAACCTGTTTATTAAAAGAAATACTATAATGTATGAATGTATGACAACATTTTTATCAAAAAACAAACAATGTTAGTGAGAAAACGTCAAAACATAGTTGGTAAAAATTGCGAAAGCCTACTTAAAATATTTTAAAATATTTCGGTTTCAACTTCTTGATCGCTGTCGTCAGTGTTTTCTTGATTTGATTGCTGCGTACTATTAGCACTTCGTACTTGCTCATAATACCACATATATTATGATTAATGCTCAAAGGAAAAGACTCGAAAAGTTTAGTTTTTGGCAATGCTAATACGGTATTTGGTTTTTTGATAGCAAATGACGAAAAAACTGCGAAACCAGCTGTCTCACTACACTCGATGACATTCTTCTTTTCGTATCTAAATAAACGGTATTTGGAAATACGAAATTTTTCATTTAACCGATTTAACCGATTTAACCTGTAAAATTAAGAATCATATCTTGTTTCACTTCGATTACACGGAATTTTTTTGATGTCTTCTTAACTAAATTTATCCAATCATATGGCAAGTAAACAATCTCTTTCTTCCTCTTTTCCTTTTCAATAAGACCGAAGCAACGGTCGCACGGTAGAAAACTGTGTCCCGGTTCTGAAAACTGATGGATAATCTGGCGAATACGTGAACCCGAAATGTTCATGAAAGTGTGCAAATATTCAACTAAAGTATGGTTTTTATTTTGTGCAAAACAGTTGTCCGAAAATAAGTAAAGCGTGGTTACATCTTCAGAAACATAATTAGTTATGTAATGATGTAAAAAACTGATGACTTCATTGTATCCTTTTTTCGCCGTCATTTCATCATACATGTAGAAAGTAGCTAGTTTTGTTTTAGAGGAATGAATACAGAAGTTGTACTCCCACAACTGTCGTTTGTAAAATAAGTCACCCGATGGAATATGGGGCAGAGGTAGATTCTGCTGATAGTCAAAATATTAAACGTCGACTCCTCCACCTTTCGCAAGTTCTGTAGCTTCTTTCAACTTTTTGTAAAACACTTCTGCTTTTTGTATGTGCAAACGTTTGTCACCCTCCAGAATAACTTTTCTTTCTGCATCGTTTTCTGCAGCTATTATGTTAGTAAGATGGTCGCACTTCTGACAGGTATCAGATCTTGCGTGGCCAAAACTAAGGTTGTGATTAAGATTAAATTGCCGATTGTAGAAGTCGTATCTAACTTTCGGATTTATACCTTTGTATTCTTTACCATTTTCCAGTAGCTGATGTTGTTCTAACTCAAATTTTTCGAGGTAAAGTCTATACATTTTAAATATATTTAATTCTGAAGACAAAAAATATTTTTTCTGATTATCGTGTCTGCTATAGTGCGACTTTCTTCTCGGAAAACTTGCAATATGTTCATTTATTTGGTTAACTATTTCCTCGGGGATTCTATTTGGCCTATTTGAATGTTGTCCACGTTTATCTGATGGGGACATAATGTGGCCTTCAGCTAAACTTTTAGCTATTCTTGAAACTTGATGCTTTGTGATCGCATGTAATGAACAAAAATCCTTTTTACATATTTTAGTTTCTTGAGCTCCGAGACGTATCTAAAAAGAGATGCTTTATGTTACAAAAAAATGTTTATAAAAAATATATTTTTATTGTACGTAAAAGTTATGTTATTGTTATTATTGTTACCTTATACTGATAGGAAACAGTTTTTTCTTTTCCTTCGCCTGTTGTTGGTTGCTTACGCTGCACGTCCAAAACTGTTATCAGATCACCTAAATATGTGTCTTGTCTATTTTTATCGCCCATATCGTAGAACTGTTTAAGTATACTCTGTTTTATGGGATCACTTATTTTTGTGAAGCATTTCATTTTACAGTTGCAGTTTGGTCATGTGGTTTTCTTCGGAACCTTTTGTTTTGTCCAGTTAGTGTACTCCTCTCCCTTCGCTTTTTTTCTCTTAATGTTATTTCTTTTCCAAAAACTTGGGTTTTTACCTCTTTTTTTACCTTTTTTAAATTTTAAATTATCCTGGGCTATGCCCTGTTTATTTGCAGCAGTGTTTTCCTGGGCTATGCCCTGTTCATTTGCAGCAGTTTTTGGGTTTTGGCGGGAAATAATCTTTTACGTATCCGGCTAGGACCTGGGATATCAGGATCTGACGGTACATATTCACTACCGGAGTCAACAAATGGTTTTTCTTCACTTGAAATACTTGTATCACTCATTTTGTTTACCAATTTTTTTCACTACGGCAGTACAAAGTCACACGATCGAAACGAACGGCTAGAACGACAAGCATAGACTGACAAACGAATCTGTATTGTAACTATAAATATATTAGCAAAAATCGGTCATCTCCTGGAGGTAGCCGTTTCTTGCCCCGAAATTTCTCTTACTCAACTCCTCAATGTATATATTTCAGTTACTATAGGTTGGATTTGACTGATTCTTGTACCAATAGATGCGTAATTAGCGATTTTATGCATTAAAGCCAAAAACTAAAATTCGGCACAAAATGGAGTTGACCTGTTTTTGCACCGAGCCCTTCAATTGTAGATGGCGCCAGTGGTGTACCTCTGTTCACTAAATTATGGGGCCTATGAATGGAAATCCGGGCACCAATCGATCTTACGACAATTATTGGCGGATTCTACGGGATTTTTTCTGTAAAGTAGCGCTTGGGGTGTCTCATCTATATTGCCAAATGTTCTGTGTAATTTGCGTTGCAAAATTTAATAGAAAAGTGCAAAACATTTTTTTTTTTATATGGCAGTCTCAAATCACGCGCTTCGCCTAATAGTGGGTTACTAGTTTTAGAGTGTGATGAATATTGACCCGAGAAGACCCTTTATATTTTCTGCGTCTTCTATCGGAACAATATAGGTCCAGGATTTTAGAAAAATAAGAAAGTTTCTGAAAAATTTCTTTTATTATGAAAAACATGTTTAAAATACGAAATACATAGCAATGCTGCTTATAATTTACATACGTACAATTAATTAGAAGAGCAGAAATATGCTTGCACTTTCCACTATTTCCAGCCTTGCAAGAACAGTTCATGTTTTTCACTTTTAGTTTTTAACACGCTTTTATTAGTTTCACCTGTAAGGATGTATGTTTGTAACTCTCCTTTGGACTAAAAGCAAGTGGCTTATTACTGTCAGTATATCCCATTATCTCAAGTTCGTTCGTTGGCCGAGCGGTCTAAGGCAGGGGTCTGTCGATCGCCAGACTCACCGATCGCGGGTTCTAATCCTACGGCTGAAAAAAAAAAATATTTATTTTTTTTCAGCAATTTTTTTTAATAATTAATCGAACTAAAAAGTAAAAAATAAATATAGTTTAAAAAAACTAAAAAACACGCTTTTATGTCCATGTTTCTTGTACATCGAGCGCCCGACGCTTTTTTCATATTAAAACTAGTATTTTCCATTTATTATTGTTTTAAGCTTATTTGAAAAATTATTTTTCACTTTTTAGTTCAATGTATTATAAAAGCGTGTTTTTTAGTTTTTTTAAACTATATTTATTTATTTATTTATTTATAATTTCCAGTAGGCCCTTTATTTCGTGAGGATGAAATTTCAAGTCACTAGTTTGTAAACATAAACTACACACAACTACATTCTTTTCTTGGCTCGTAAAATCCAATTTACCACAAATAATTAAATGTCTAACATTTAACACTTCTTTATCTTCATAAACACATCTAGATGTGTTTGTACCCCCAAGATAGTCCACGTAATCGATTATGCTTAATTTCATCTCACCAAAATAATCCTTAAATACAACAAAATATACATTAGGCTACGAAATAAAAGTAAAAAATTTTGAACGTCAAAAATAACTTTAAAAATAAAATTTTTATTTATGGTAGATTGTGGTGAAACGGCACACTTACCTATAAAATAAATAGCAATCACTTCTTTTTTAGATAAAATGTTCTCTTATTAACGCTAAAAATGATAAAACAAAATTGATAAAACCAAAAGCACATTTAAAAACAATACGTAAACAAAAAACCAATGTCAGTGAAGAGGGTTCCGATGTATGCAACGATGGCGCAACGATCTTATTTTCAGATGCCTATAATTCAAAAAGTTTTAATTTTTAACTATTCATGACTAAATATAAATTGTTTTTCAACACAAAAGCAAAAATAATAGTTTGTATTAATTAAAAAGTGCAGTATCTTTTAATTTATTGATTTTTATAATTTGTTATCGTTGAGTTCAGTGGTCGCCAACCTGTCGATCGCGAGCTACCGGTAGCTCGCGGAGGCAATTCTGGTAGCTCTCACAACGATTTTAATTTAAAAAATACAAACTGCAAAAATCAGAGAAGCTTCCGAAAATTCCATAAAAAAATCTAATTGTCATAATATTAAACATAAACGGCGGCAACGTTGCGAGGAGCGATCTGCCGCTGACGCCATCAAGCTAGAATCGGCTAGAACCGACCAGCCGGACCAGCGCGTTAGTGTTCGAGAACGATCAGGATTGCTTTGAACGGGATAAATACGCACGGCGCGGCGACATTGCGCTTAGTTTAAAACTGAACGCGTAACCAACATCCAGCGGTTGGGTTAGTAGAGAACAACAAAAAATAATATTATGGCAAGCAGTTGTAAGAAGGTAAAGACATACCACTTTCATTCGGAGTGGGAAGAACAATACTTTTTTACAGAAGTTAAAGATAAAAATGTGTGTTTGTTATGTAATACTTCGGTCTTCGTTGCTAAAAAAGGAAATATTGAGAGACATCATAAAACTGTACATTCTAATTTTGTAAAATCATTCCCACTACATTCTGCCGCCAGAAAGGAGAAACTGAAACATTTAAAAAAGCAGTTAATTGGTCAACAATCAATATTTTTAAGAACAGTCGACAAAAATAAGGCTGCAACTGAAGCATCGTACCGTGTGTCCCAGATAATTGCACAAAAAAAGAAACCTTATGAAGACAGGGAAATGATAAAATAGGCGTTTTTAGAAGCTGCTGATTCGTTATTTGCCAACTTTAGAAATAAAGACGAGATAGTTTCAGCTATAAAATCTATGCAACTTTCTGCTAATACAGTGATGAGACGTGTAGAAGTAATGAGCAATGATATTTTTTTACAGTTAGGAACTGACTTAGATAACTGTGTTTATTTTTCACTTCAACTGGATGAATCAACAGATGTCGTTGACACTGCCCAGATGGCTGTGTTCGTCAGGATGGTTTTTAGTGATTTTACGATTAAAGAAGATCTTTTGAAGTTTATTCCACTGAAAGGACACACTATTGGACAGGAGTTGTTTTCTCATTTAAAAAATATTATTTCTTCCGAGAAAATTCCAATATCGAAAATGGTAGGCTTGACAACCGATGGCGCTCCAGCTATGGTGGGTTGTGATAAGGGTCTGGTGGCGTTATGTCGTAAAGATAAAACTTTTCCGCAATTTCTCTGTTACCACTGCATTATCCATCAGCAAGCATTATGTGGAAATTTCCTGAAACTAAACAACGTTATGAAACTGGTGGTAAAAATTGTAAACAAGATTAGAGCTCAAGAAAATTATTCAAAACCTTTGCCGATGAAGTTGACTGTAAATACGGGGATCCAGTCCTTCACTCTGAAGTCTGATGGTTAAGTAGAGGACGGGTGCTGAAACGTTTTAATGATGTCCTATCTGGCATAGTTTAATTTTTCAAACAACGCGATGAACCGACTCCGGAACTAGAAAATTCAATCTGGCTTAGAGATTTTAGTTTTCTCGTGGACATTACAGAGAAATTAAACAAACTTAATTTGCAGCTTCAGGGGAGAGACAAAGAACTAGCGGAAATGATTTCTGATATAAAAGAATTTATCAAAAAGCTGGAGTTTTGGGAACAAAACCTAATTAACAGCGATGCCAAGCATTTTCCTATTCTTTCAGAAAAAATATCTCAAAATCCTTTAGAACCCTATGACAGCAAATATAATGTAGAAATAGTTTCTAACCTGAAGAATAACTTTAAAAATCGTTTTAAGGATTTCAACGAAATGGCTTAAGTAGCGCAGTTTGTTGTTTTGCCCTTTATGGAAATTGATATCCAACAGTTTGCAACTTGTGTTATGCAGAACTTTGGCGAAGACATCGCTTTAACAGAAATGGAAGTAATTGAGTTTCAAAATGATTTAGCCTTAAAATCGTTAGTCTCAAGTACCAAATTTATCTGGCCTATTGTAAGTAAAGACAAATAGTCAGTTCTATGCCGTGTTGCCCTGAAAGTGAAAGCATTATTCAGTTCAACCTATTTGTGTGAATCTTCTTTTTCCAATATGAAATTTATTCAGAACAAATATCGCAATCGACTTACAGATGAACATTTGGATAATTGTATTCGAATGGCTGTATCAAATTATACTGCAAACATTAAAAAAATTATCGATGGGTCTGAGTGTCAGCCTTCTCATTGAACGTGCTTTTTTATTTTTCAATGTTTATGTTCATGATAGTGCGTTACTTTTTTTGTTGTTATTATTAACTATTTTTAAATCCCACCTGACATGCCATTGTGGCTGGATAAAAGTTTGTGTTTATTTTTTAAACACCTTCGTTTGGTAGGTAGGAATGTAGCTATGAACAAGTACGTACTAGTAATATTAGTTATTTTGTTATTAGTTTATTATTAGTACCTATGTATTATGTATTACCAGTTAAATAGTAAAATAAATACATATAATGATAAATTAACTGTGGATTATTTTATTTACGTTGCGTTACGTGGCTTCCGTGTGGGTAGCTCGCTGTTTATTCCAAAATTAACAAAGTAGCTCAACACATTGAGAGGTTGGCGACCACTGGTTGAGTTTTAGAAAAATATTCCTTGATATTTTCCCTTTATTATATTTTGTTGTTGCCTAGACAAATCTACTATAACTACAATTTTAGTTTGTTTTAAAAGTTTATTGTTTTTAAAATTTAAATCCTTGGAAAAAATAAGTAAACATAAATAGTTGAAAATAAAAATGCGAACATAATTTTAGTTAATTTTTTTCTGATAGTTCAAACATCGAAAACCACACATCGTTTTCTTTATTTAAAAAAGAGCAAATATGTGAAAGTTTAGCAAAGTTACTACTCAACAAGAAAAAACAAAAGTGGGCAATCTAATTAAACGAGTTCAAAATGTTCAGTGCAATAGAAAACTCCGTTGCAAAATCACTAAAGAAAGTGATATATAGATTATAAATAAAAGATAAAAGAGAATATAACCAACAAGATTTCAAGCACCCATCTTCTTTCTTGGCTGAAGTGTGAACTCTACAAGAAATATGTGAGACCACTTCAAGATATGTAAGCCATTTGACCTATTTTTTGGCGTCGGTCGTCGATCGACTTCTCGAATATGTTTCAGGAGTTCCTCCTCACCTCATTTAAAAAACATTTATGCGGCTGTTTTATTTTCTTAAGATTTCAATTATTTTCTGAAATAAATAGCACCGGGGAAATGGGTTGTAGTTTTATTGGAAAAATTTAAAATTTAGATTGAGATGTATGGGGTCCGGATCCTTGGTGCTGAACAGGTATATTGGTGTATACTGGTAGATGGACTTTTACTTATGTTTGTTTAAAAATAAATTCTATACCACAATTTAAAGAAGGTAAAATATTGTTTAACTTTTTAAACGCTACATGGGAAAAACCAAGTAAGTCAGTTTTTTTTATTTTGAGATCAATGAAGTTAAAAGTTTTAAAATAATTTTATAAACATAACTTCTAATACACACTAGCATACTATTTTTATACAGGGTGGTTCTTAAGTAATTGTAAATAATAACTATGGTAGATTACTTATTTTAAACTATTACGATTTGAACCAACTTGCTTTAATAAAATGTTGCTAATAAGTAATATACAGGGTGTTAGAGGCAATAACTTTAAAGTTTTTGGATACGTTTGCATATAAATTTAAAACTGGGGGTTTTAAACACAAGAAATCATAATATAGTACATACTTCGATGTAATTTGTAGAAAGCACTACATAGCTCACATTTGTGGCATAACTGTGCATTAAACTTGTAGAAGAATAATAAAGCCACGTTATTTTAATGGAAAAAAGTATAAATGTTTTTAACCTTAAAACTAAACGGTTTATAAATAATAGCATTTCCATCAAAACTGTCCCCCACTTTGTATGTAATTACACAAATATCTAGAGACGTTTTAATTTTTACGAGGAAGTCTTTTTTGTACAGTGTATTGGTAGTGTTTTGCTGATTATGCTTGATGTGGTATTAAAATGTTTATTATTTGATGATTGGCGGGAGCACGAATGTTTCTAGCACATTTCAACTTATTGCAGCCCCATTCCTTACTGACTCCATCACTTTTTAATCAAATTTTCGTACTTTTTGTAGTGCCAATGAATGCTGGACCAGGGGAACGGGGGCAAGCATCTCGTCCTTTCTCCACGGAGATGGGACGGAACGCGAATCCTAGTACCTTAGAAATAACAAAACAAAAAAGCATATCTACGGCTGTGTCCAGCGAGCAGGGACAAACCGGGACTTAAAAGAGAAACCAATCCGATACCAGCACGGCGGATAAAGGAAAAACAAAAAAAGTGCTAAGGATGCGAAATCTGCGGGTTCGGGATCAACCGGTACCACATCTAATGTGCGGCCTGTAACATTGTGTTCTTATGCTTCTAAGGTTAGCAATATTGGGGTAGCTATTGTACCAATAGACTATTCCAATAATTGATTGCCAACAGAACAGGGAGACTTAATAAGGACTGCACTGCTCGATAGATTTAAAGAACTAGCCGAAGGAGGACTTTCACCCAGGTTCTCCGAAGCTAGAATAAGAAACGGGAGTTTAAACATTTCTTGCGTTGATCAGGCAATGAGAGATTGAGTTGAGCAAACTGTTAAAACAATGGTACCTTGGGATGATCCTACACTTAAAGTCGTAGACTCTGGGAAAGTAATGAAACTCAAGTTTACCATGACATGGATACCGAAACCAGCAGTGGAACCAGACAGAATAATAAAGAGGCTAAGAATCCACACTTCGGGGCTACAAATGCAGAACTAGAGGGTTACTGGAAGGAAGTTGGACCCTAGGGAACAGCAACTTATCATAACCATGGATTGCGTCTCTTGGGAGAAGATAAAGGAGAAGCAAGAAATAATATTCCTGAATTTCTCCAATATCTTAATAAAAGAGATTATAGGAAAGATGGAACGGGCTGTTTCTGCTGCTTCTGAAAAATCTCATGAAAAAAAAAACGCCTACTAAGGAGAAAACGTACCAAAGGAGAATCAGTCCTTGGTCGTAAAACCACAAAAAAGTGGGGCTACAGAACAAGAGGCTGAGGCTCCAATAGAAATAGGGGACACGAAATCCACAGCACGTGAGCTAGGTGAAGACGAGGACAGGACTCTTTTAGTGCTGACGTGCCGGAGGAGGAAGAAGACATCACATCAAGAATTAGGGGGTACCTATAAAAAAAAACAAAGGTAATTTAAGCAAATATACATCACTGTTGGGCGGCAACAGCTGTCCTGCAACGATGTATAATAAAACAAGACATTGATCTTGCTTTAATCTAAGAACCTCTTATATACAAGGAACGAATTAAAGGTTTGTATATATCAGGGGATTATGACATGATTCATTTAGTGTCTGGACACCCAAGAACCTGCATTATTGTAAATAAAAGCTTAAAGAAGTTTCTACTATGGGAATTTTTTACGGTTTACCTAAAGCTAGACGGATGAACCATTTTAATTGATGTCAACATGGGCTCCCCTCTACCAAGAAAGTTAGAGAACTGGTTAGTCAATGTGAAAAAAACAAAATCGAACTTTTTCTATGGTGTGATGCCAATGTTCACCATATAATATTGGGGAGCACTGTCATTATTAACCGAGGAGAAGCTTTTCTGAAATTTATTGTTTACAATAAACTAGAAGTTGCAAACATTGGAAATGAACCAATCTTCGTAACATCTGTGTGAAGGGAGGTAATTGTTATAACTTTTGGTACACAACGGGCGTATTCATTGGTGGAGAAGTGGCAGGCATAAAAAAGAGTGTCACTGTTCGACTAAACGCATATCCTGTTTAATCTGAGTAAAAAACCTCGGGTTAGAAGACATATCGTAATCCTAGGACTTGTAACTGGGGGGCTTCCAAGAAAAAACTCAAACAGGGACCGGAGGACTGTCCTCCTATACTGAAGAATTCAGTGGAATTTGAGTTTATGTCAGAGTTTCTGACACGAACCCTAAACAACACGTTTGAAAAAACTTCTCATTAAAAACTAGGAAAGAGGATCGAGACGCTGTATGGAGAAAAAGAGCAAAAGTTCGTAAACCCTTTAATCTGTCCAAAAGGGAAGCCTAAGGCGTACCGGAGAGAATATGGCTATGCCATTAGGAAAGCCAAAGAAAATTCTTGGAAGATATTCTGTGACGGCATTGAAAGCTTTTCAGAATGTTCCAAACTCAGGATAACTCTACAGAGAGCCAAGCAAGGATGCATGGGATCTCTAAGAAATTAACAAGGAGGACACAAAAACAGAGGAGAAGACTTTAGATTTACTACTAAAGTCACACTTTCCTAGATGTGAGAATATTCTTGATCAAGAGAACAGGAGTATCGAAGCACTAATTACTAGGGGCTCAAAAGCAAACTGGTCATTTGCAAATTTAATAGTAAATAGAACAAAACTTGTGTGGGCGATCAATTCCTTTTAACCATACAAAACAGCATATAAAATAATTTAAAACAAACTCGTAATCAAAAGCAAGGTTAGGATTTAGAACAGAAGGATAAAACAACCTTGCCAGACTTATTAGACAAAATATTTCTCGACTTTATTTTTTCGAAATTTTAATAATTCTTCACAAGAAACAGCAACAAGATAAATCGACTACTGTCTGGAACATTATTAATTAGCTTATAAGACTTTTGACGATGCTTTTTGAATTTTTTTAGAATTAAAAACAATTCTTGAATGAAAATATGAAAAGAGCAAAAATAAAAAAATATATATTTTTAGAAAATATTTGGTGCTATCTTTAAAAAAAATGAATTTTACTTAACATTTCCATTCAAGAAATCAGTTAGATTACACTGCAAATTATATTGTGAATATAATTGCTTGACGGACTTTTCAAAGATAAATGTGACATTGTCCCTTTTAGTTCATCAAGAGTTTTTATTTTTTTAACTAAAAACGAACAAATATAAAAAATAAAACAATTATTTTTTCATCCAGTTGCCTAAAAAAATTTTTTTATGGAATCATATATAGAGTAATTAATGATTCGATACTATGTCTATTAAATTATTCATTCTGTACTAAAAATTTTAAGTTTAATTCACATCTAATTACAATAAAGTGTTTATATAAAAGTATAATAGTGATTTATTATAAAATCTACTTTAATACTATCTATGTAAAAACGTGATCCTTGTATTTCTTAGAATGTTAATTTAAACATAGTTGGTCTTTTTACCACAGCCTATGCAAAAATATTAGACATTTTTACCTCTTACGGCTGGTGATAGCAATATTATATCTCTGTACCTTTTAAGCATTTATACATAAAAGTATGTTGGTCCTCTACTACCCCTAATCCTTCTTTTCTTAATCCTGTTGATGTAATCATATTTGACCCATTTAATCCTTTTCATATAAAATACTTTGTCCTTTTATTAATGAAAATTGCAGCCAATACTAACTACCCCACGTAACTACCTGGACACATTAGTCCCAAGTACTTACTGCCACACCTGCAAGAAAGTTTTAATGACTGGATTTTCAAAAAGAAATATTTCTAATTTGTCTTATGGATTTGGGACAACCACATTTTATTATGGTTGCAATAGATGGATAAATTCCAAAGCAAATAAATATATTTAAATATTTCTTATTGGTCGGTATTAAGGAAAACCAAATTTGATTATAGTTGAAAGAATACATTTAAATGAAGTTAAATAATTTCAGTTATTGCAATTATTACGGTATAGTTTTGTCTGTTAGTATTTGTTTCGTGCTGTTAGTGTTTAACTTTTAAGTGGCGAATCCAACGATGATGTTTAGTCAAAGGGGAGAAATTTTTTTAATAATTAACGAATATAAATATTCAAGGGCCCATGTCGCCAAAGATGGAGAAGTTAGAGGGCGATGAAACAAAAAAGGTGTCAACAAAAGAAGAAGAAAATTACGTAATTTTTGAAAAAGCATCAGGCAAATTTTTAGTCATTCTACAAAGATAAAAGCTGTAGAAGATATAGGTGAAGTCATAAGAAGAAGTTCTGCAAGTGTTAGTGAACTTAAATTTAAAAACAAATAGAGGTGAAAACTTTTGTTATCTACGAAAAATAATTCCGCAATTTTTAGTTGTTTCTCAAATCTTTACCATTTGTGTACCGTAAAGTGAGGTTACTTTGCCAGCCTGGGCAACTTTGCTTAAAAAATTAAAGAATTATTTTCTGTAAATCTGGCAACGCTGCTCTAATGCAGTTGGCAGCAAAATACTAGTCCGGATCTCAGTGAAGCGGTGCGCCATATTTGAAAATCACGTGAGTAAAAAATTTATTTTGACCTCGTAAAATCATGTTGCTATGCTAAGGTTTGTGTAATAAAAACTAATGAATCTTAAATTCTGGTATTAACATCACCTATTCCTGTGCATATGTGAGTTCTATTTTTGATATTAACAGTTTTTCAAATGCTAAAATTCCGATAATTTTTGAGGTTGGTAAAGTTGCCCCACATTGTGTGTTTTTTTTTAGAAAATAGTTCGAACGTATAAAAGACAAGTGGGTGCATGGCGGTATAAAGATTATACCGAAGAGCAATTGCATGGAGCAGTTCTACTGAATAAAAGTAATCAACTGGGATATACCAAAGCATCCAAAACCTTTAATATTCCTAGAAGAACCCTAGTAAATAATGTTAAAAAAAAACATGTAGGTCCTGTTGGAGCACCTCAGTTAATTGCCCAGGAGAATGAACGGTCCATTATCGACGTTATAATAGCCAGCTCCAAATATGGCTGCTCCCTACCCATAACAGAAATTCGAGTAGTGTTAAAGAGGCATTTAGATAAAGAAGGTGTCCACCTAAAGAAGTTCAAAGACAATTTACCAGGTGTAGACTGGTGCAAGAGTTTTATTCATAGACACAAACATAAATTATCCAACAGATAGTGCCAAAATATTAAAAAACCAAGAGCTGAGAAAACGGATGAGGAAATAAACAATTACCTGGATAATTTAGAAAGAAATGTTGCAGGAATTTTACCTGGTTTCATCATTAACTACGACGAGACCAATCTGACAGACGATCCTGGATCATCAAAATGTATTTTAAGAAAAGGAATTAAATACCCTGAACGCATTATAAACTCAACAAAGACCTTAATATCCATCATGTTTGCTACCGCTGCAGATGGAACTTTGTTTGCCCCATACGTTATGTATAAGGAGGAGAGATTATTTGATTTCTGGTATATCAGGGGACCCCGTGAAACTCGTTACAATAGAACCAAATCTAGGTGGTTTGATCAGTATGAATTTGAAGACTAGATTACACAATTGGTTGTATCGTAGGCCAATAAAATTTTTGAGCCAAAACTTCTAATCGGAGATAATCTATCGAGTCATTTAAACATAACAATCATTAGGAAGTGTCAAAGAAACAATATTAGATTTATCATTCTACCCTCAAATTCAACATATTTGGATGTGAGCTTCTTTAAGCCCTTGAAGGCAGTTTGGCGCCGTATAATAATAACCTACAAAACCAAAAATCCACGAGACATTACAGTAATCAAAAGCATATTTTCTAATTTATTGAAAAAACTCATTGAAGAAATAAAACTAACAGACGAACAAATCATTCAAAATGGATTTAGAGCAACGGGAATATACCCATGTAACAGAGAGGAGGGTCTTAATAGAATGCCTAATAAAAGATTTAATAGAACCAATACTGATATTAGCGAGACCTTGTTGGATTTCCTTAAGGAAAGTAGAGCTTCTTCAAAAGCAAGCACCCCAAAGAGAAATAAGATGATGAAAATTGAACCTGGCAAATCTGTTGCAAGTGAGGATTTCACGGAAAGTATTCCCAAAGAAAAGAGACGTGATAATGTAAATAAAGATACTAAAGAATATGACAGGAACATTGACAGAACAATTTAGAATTAGATGAATTCGAGGATTTTTAAAAGATTGATGACCGCAATGACGAGTCTCAAGGCCATTGCTTAGATTTTTTACTTGTAGCGCTTTTAAGGAAAAAACAGTACAAGCATTTTTTTGCACAAGTTATTGGCAAAGAAAAAGACTGCTGTAATGTAAAGTTTTTAAGACTAAAATCACAAAATAATTTTTGTTTTCCTAATTTCGATGACACAGGCCTTATTCTCGTATACGATATTGTGACTATTTTAGAATCGCCAAAACTTGCATCGACATCAAGACTAATTTTTAATATTTAAATCAAACTGTTATTGAAAAATATTTGAAATTATTTTTCAGTATTCCTTATTTAGATCCAACTAAAGTTGGTGACTTTTTTCTGATGAACTTTTTAATATTATGCCAGAAGATGACAGAGTTTTGCAATTTTGTGATTACCTAGTTGATAATTAAGATAAGATTCAACATTTCCACTTTACATGTGGGCTTCAGATTCACCATCTATTATGTTTACTACAAAAGCATGTGAATCATTTTACTTGAAATTTAACGATTGTTTTTATAAATCACATCTTGACATATAAATTTACATTTTGTTAGATTTTCAAGCAGAATTATATGTGAAAATTATAACTGCACATAGATTAAAAAAAAAAAACTTGACAAAGCGGCAAAAAAAAGTTGTTTTTATTGAAAATAAGCTAATTGAATATGACGTTAATCAAAACAATAATAAATTATACTTCATTAAGGCAGTTTTCCATTATTATGCAGCTAACTTTTAAAAACAAAAATATAGTGTTCACTGTATACTGTATTCACACTTACTAATTTTAATCAGTATAATCAGAATTAAGCATTGTTACTGTTTTAGTGTTGTTATTGTTATTGTGTATAAGTTAATGTAGATTTATAAATAAACTTTATTTGATTAAATAAAATGTAGGTATCGTGGGGTAGTTTGTAGTCGCCCTGTAAAATGTTTAGGCCATTTATCCCTTAGGCCTGTCCATGTAAAAATATTTGTACCCTCTACTCTTTAAATCTACCTATTTAAAAATATAATTTTTGCATTTTCAGAAATGTAGAGAAATATATTAAAAGTGAGTGTAAGAACTTTTTTTTGTTGGCATAAATACAATAAATAGCTAGTTAAAGTATTTATCATATTTATTATAAAATAAAAAATTTGATAATACAATTCAAATTATCAAAACATATTCTATTATATAAGAATTTAATTCAAATGTTTTAGACGAGCAGAGTTATTTACTTAGTTCAAAATATCAATAGTATATCAGTGCATTGATGTATTTATTCATCTAGCGCAAGTTTAAACTCATAGTAGAAAACCAAAGTTTATTTTATTAACCTTTATTGTTTCTCCATTTCCGATAAACTATTAGCTTCGAATGCTCTGCAGCTTTTATCATTTTCTGCAGGTCCAGGAAAACGAATGAGCTATAGTATTCCAGTCTCGCTCCATATCCAAAACATTTTCGCAAGGCATTCCCAAGGTCCATTACTGAATTTTTCAATTCCATTATGGCCCATCAAAATCGCGGAACACCGAAGAAACAAAAGCCAGTGAAATAATTTGTGTTCCGCCAAACAGGTATGTGTAAACGCTACTTGGGCATGCGCGGAATGTCCTCGAATAAGAGGGGTGAAAATTCCCAGTCAGTATGTAGGGTGCTATGATCACGGACCCATCCAGCTTTCTAAAATCGATCGATTTTCTCTGGACTCGCGAAAATCTCGAAACTTAACGGTAGAGGCAGCGTGTCAGAACTCAAAAAAAGTTTACCGGTGAGACCGCGGAATTGAATTTTTTTTCGAACGTATGGATTTCGTGCGGAAAATAAGTGAACATATAAATAAATTTAACTCATAAATTGTGATTTTTTTTCTTGTGTTTAATAGTGTACTAATGTTGCTAATGTATGTTTGAGTGAAGTGGTTTTTTCAGAGGAATTTCTCCACGTATCTACAATGGTCAGAGTATTTTCTCAAACGCTTATCCCCTGGATGGTGCTTTCTTCCTTTGTTTTCTTAATGGATTACGCTAAAGCCGGAAAAGATGGTAAGTGCGACTCTTTATTTTCTGGGGCAAATCCTGACAAACAATTGTGCGGTAGTGGAGTTTAAAAAAAATAGCTTTTAGGAAAATATTTGCGGGAGATAAACTACATTTTTAAATGTCTAGAAGATGCCAAATTAATTGTATAGACGTATCAAATTTGTTTTTAAAGATAATAACAGTAAATTTTTAGTTAGTAAACTAATTAATAATATACCTAATAATAATGTTTATATTCAAATTAATTAATGTATATTATGCAGAATACATTTGGTTTTCTTCCCTTTAATTCTTAAGTAGGCCTAATCATGGGATTGAATTTTTATTTTGTGTAGACTAAAATAGCTTTAAAATACAGAACTAAATAAACAATTAAATATACAAAGAAAAAATAGACTCAAAATAGTTTTTTATTAATTGGGTAGTAGTTTGTTTTTTATATTAATAATAATATTACTAGTTTATTCAGAAAAGAGACAAATTAGTACTTACAAAAAATAGATATATAAAAATACATAATATAAATAACAATATTAATAATAAAAAAAAAATTATAATAATATTAATAATAACAGCCACAATAATAGTATTAACGATCATTAAATTTACTAAGAACGTTAAATTATATAGATATGTGTATCAATTCAACCATAAGAAGCAAAAAAGACTGTGCATGGACGAATATATTTTCATGATTGAATATGTTGACATTAAAATATTTTTATACACACAATTAACCTAGCTATTTTAACATATAGGTTATTAAAAATTGGTAAAAACGCTACAATGAAAAACATTATTAGAAGCCAAAATTAAAAAAAAAAAAATAATAAAAATATTTATTAAAGACTTAACAAGTGGTGAACATTTTTTCTTCCTAAGTTTATAATGTATTGATATAGAAACCCCCCGTATATAAATGTTTTTATAAATTTGCCCAGACTCTTAAAAGGGGTGGTTCGGCTCTAAAATTTTACAAAAAAATATTATTTATCAAATTTAATACTAAATAAAAAATAAATTTTTAAATTCTTCAATCTACTCTTACCGTTAGCTCCTTGTCTCCACTTGTTTCTATTGCCTCTACCTGTCCACTGGTCTCTGCCTATCTGCTCGTCTCTATTTATCTGCTAGTCTGTACCTATCTGTTAGTCTCTACCTGTGTGTGCTGTTTGTGTCTTCCTGTCTCTGCCGTGTGTATCTATCCTGCCTATACCTGTTCTTTTTCTGTGAACGTCTGTCTATCCCTGCTTATTGGTCACTCTGTACTTTTTACTTTTTTTTTTAAATAAAACTTTTTTTATTTTATTCTTACAGTTTTCCAATCAATCTAACAATATCTCCAATATAATTTAAAATCCAAATATATTCCAACAATTCTTACATAATACCCCCTTTGACAATTCCTGATAATCTAATTTCTTTCCGATATTTTTTCCCAAAATCAACAAAAACCCCGACATTTTGATTTTTACTAAAATTTTGATTTCAAGACACTTCACCACCCCAGTATCGTTCAATTTAGATCATAAATTTAATGACGTCAGGAATTTCTATATCAAATCCCCAAATTAATTGTTCGCCCAGTATAGTTTTAAAATATACTGTAAAAAATAAATTTTAAATATTATCCAAATGTTGAAATTCCCCTGATTGGTTTTAATTTTCCTACCTGAAATGTTGATTTCGTTCATTTTTCTTTATTCATTCAAACCAAGCATATACACTATTTACTAACTAATAACTCTAACTTAAAATGAAAATTCTATACCAATTCAATAAATAACTACCTAAATCTACACTTCATATTTGTACAAATCTGGTCTATAATTATTTGTTCTAACGAAAATAAGCCTTCTATTTCCTTTCACCAATTCACACCAATTTCCACAACTCTTTTATTGTCCTTCTTTTTTTTTATCTTCTCTTGTTAATGTATCTGACACAACATTTATGCTACCAGAAATAAATCTAATCTCAAAATCATATTCTTGTAAAGTCAATATCCATCTATGGATCCTACTTTTTACAAATCTACTTTTTAGTATTGTAGTTAAAGTCACATAATGTTTCAACAAAAAAATTCCCCCCTAATAGATAAAAACGTAATTTACCAATACAAAAAATTATACTTGCTAATTCTAACTGTGACACGCTATAATTCCTTTCATATATTTTTTTTATTCTTGATACATTGTTTAGCTAATCATTTCTTCCGTCTCTTGTATAGTTATTTTTCCTGTCCATATATCTATTCATAATCCATTCTATTCCTTAATTAATTACTTTCAATCCATTCTCACATATTCTTCATTTATTTATAATATCATTTCACATTCACTCTATAAATCATCAATATAACTCATATTATATTTCATTATTTAATATTAATCATAATACCCATCATATTTTATTTATTCTCCTACAACTTAACTTATTTTCTTTCTAGTCTTTCATCTTCTTTTTAATTCACTTTTTCAGCTCCTTTCAAAATACCTACTTTATTTTTTAACATAAATTCGTTCTTCCACTAATATTCTAATTTTTTTTTTTATTTAACTGTTTTCTTATCTTCATCGTATTCATAATGATTAGATCATTCTTTAGTTTCTTTATGCTTTTTTACCAAGGTATTTAATAAATGTGGACTATTTTGTTATTATTTAGTTATAATTGATTCTTTTTTTTTTATAATATTTATGTTTATAATTGTTATAAATTTTTATCCATTAACTTATTTAAATTTGTTTATTTCATTTTCTAAATATTGTTCCTATTATATTTCACTATTACTTAATTATCCAATCCTACGCTGTACATTTTATATTATTTTCTATTTCTAAGAATTCATTTTCCATAGCCTTATGTTCTTCTTTTCAAATTTTACATCTTTAATCCCCCTTTGAAGCTTTCTTTGTACTTTTCTTTTACTTTGTTTTTGACTTTTTCTTTTTCACTCAATCCCCTATTCTTGGTTGTTTCTCTATTCTTCTTTGATTATGTTCTTTTTTGCTAATGTTTTCTTTTTATAATCTTCTTTTATTTTATTTATTCTTAGTTTAATTTTCCCTTTATATTTCAAACAATATTTTCTCTTTTCTTCTTATTTTACATTCTTTCTTATTTTTTTTCGTTTTGTTTCTGTTGTATTGGTTTATGTTAACTTCTTTTTTACCTGATTTAGACTCTGACTTTGTTCATTCTGTTCTATTTTGTCAGTTTTATCTGCTATATTTGGTAATATTATAAGTGGTTCATTTTTAATTTTTGTTTCTATTGCTGTATTAATGTCTCGGCAATTTTTTTAATTATGTTATTTTCTTATTCCTAATCTTACGCTATCTTATCTCTCTCCAAAAATAGTTCCTACATTGTTTCTGCAACTCCTGTAAACTCTAAATCTCCTTCTTTTTCCACCATAAACTTGCCTCGTCTGTTAAATAAACTTCTAAAATTCTCATAATTTCACTAAAGTCATCTTGTCCCCTTATTTTTATCATAAATATTTCCCAAAATATTCAAGGATGTAATAATTTCAAATTTCCATCAAATTACATCTTTGGTTCATTAATTTTATCATTAATAAATATATATTCTTTTCCTTGATTATTACCATTACTATTATTATTCCCTCTTCTTTCCTCTATTTGATTTAACTTTTTATTTATTTCTAATAGCTTTAAATCTATTCTTTTGGATAATTATTTTTCCAAATTACCTGTTTGCCTATTCAACTTCTGACTATATTCTTCTATTTCTTTGATATTTTCCTTCACTTTCTCCAAATTCGATATCCTACCATCATTTTTATGTACACCTGTTTTAATACTGTCTATCACTATATAAACCTTTTTTTAAATCTTCTTCTTTTTCTGTTATTATTTTATATTTCTTATCTTATTCCTTTTCTACTTCATCTATTCTTCCTATCATTTCTGTTCTTATATTCTTCTTATTTTTTTTATTTTTTTGTCAGTGTACTTTTTTAAATCCTCAAACTTCTTCATTATTTCTTCTTTATCTTGTTTCCTATTTTCATTCATATTCTAACTATTTTCCTCTAATTTATCAATTTTTCTATCAATTTTCTTACTATTTTCCTTTTAATTTATCCATTTTCTTGCTTATCTCTTTATTGTTTTCATCCATTTTCCTAATGAGCACTTGCATCAAATCTTCCAAATTAATTCCTTCTTTCTTTCCTTGAGTCTTGACAATCTGCTTTCTTAATGTCGCAGTATTGTCCTGATTTTGTTCTGTATCTCCTATATTTTGCTCTTCCATATCTCCTTGTCCTACTTGACATACGCTCTCATCGTCTCTCTCCTGTTCTTCTATCAAACCAACCTTCTTTCCTCCTCGCAAGTCCATCTAATATATTGCTTTATCTTATATATAACTTTAATATAATATATTACTTTTATCTAATATATCACTTTTGAACTTTTACAACTTTTAATACTTTATATTATACGTCACCCTTGGCTTTAAATGTTAATTTCCCCCTACTTAAATTTCACCCATATTTCCTAAACTTAATATCCTGTCAACGTATTCCTCTTCTTATCTCCTAAACCATACAAACATCACACACATGCAATATATTCTCTCTCTATATATAAAAAAGTATACCGAAATCAACAATTCAAATAAACAAAACTATAAACAATCTTACCAATTTTCTTCCAAATTCCAAAATTGCAAATATCCAAAATTTTGATCTCCCTCTAGAAACAATTCCCCACGTTGACTGGCGAAACTTGGTATAGAAACCCCCTGTATATCAATTTTTGTATGAATTTGCCCAGACTCTCAAAAGGGGTGGTTTGGCTCTAAACATTTAACAAAAAAATATTATTTATCAAATTTAATATTAATAAAAAAAATAAATTTTTAAATTCTTCAGTCTTCTCTTCCCGTTAAGCTCCTTATCTTCAGTTGTCTCTATTGCCTCTACCTGTTCGCTTGTCTCTGCCTATCTGCTCGTCTCTATCTGCTAGTCTCTACCTGTGTGTACTGTTCATGTCTGCCTGTCTCTGCCATGTCTATCTGTCCTGCTTCTACCTGTTCTTTTCCTGTGAACGTCTGTCTATCTCTGCTTATTTGCCACTCTGTATACTTTTTAATTTTTTTTCAAATAAAACTTTTTTTTACCTTTTTTATTTTATTCCTACAGTTTTCCAATCAATCTAACAATATCTCCAATATAATTAAAATTCATATTACAAACTCCAATAATTCTTACATAATACCCCCTTTGACAATTCCTGACAATCTAATTTCTTTTCGACATTTCTTCTCAAAATCAACAAAAACCCCGACATTTTGATTTTTACTTATAATATATTTTATTTGTTGCACTAGTGTCAGACCAATGAGGTTAAATACTATGGAGATGACATGCCAAAAAAAACGACATCCCTTCCCCCACTCTTAGTGGTCATGTCATAGTTGTCAAAGAGCTGTCAGAACTTTGTTTAAATTTAAATATTTCCACGTTATTTCTATCTTAATAAGTGTTTTTTTTTTATTAATTTGTATAAAAATCATGACTAAGTGTGCCAAAATTAATTGTAAAAACTCTTCAGTGAAAGAGCGTAAGAAAATATCTAATTTAAGTTTTCATAAGTAAGTATAAGAAGTGTACTTTTTTTAGAATGCTTAACTTTTTTTTTATTGGTTTCCAAAAGACCCACAATATCTCAAAATTTGGTCTCAATTTGTGGGAAAAAAACCAATTTGAGCCGAAATCGAATAGCATGTTGTGCTCTATTCACTTCATGGAAGAATTTTTTAATAAGAGTGAGTTTAGGGTCAGATTGAAGAAGAATGCTGTTCCGACAATAAATGAATGTTTAGTTAGTATACACTTTATTTACAATAAATATTAAATAACTAACTTAATAAAGAACATTGGCTTGACTAACTTTAAAATAAAGACAAATAACTATATTAAAACTTAGATAACTATAATAAAACTTAAATAACTAACTTTGTAATTAAACTTAAAAACCAACTATAATTAAACTTTTCTAAATATATAATCACTTACATTTCTGGATATGTTGTTTATTATTTAAAAAAGAAAATCATTTGTGAACAATGTCTAGATGCTTTAATAAGTAAAACTAGAGATTTGTTTCTATTTTCAAGTAACCTAGTTGAAAATTTGTTGTGATTTTTTAATAATAATTTCTCAATAAATTCCACGGTAACCTTTATATTTTATTGTAAAAAACAAAACCTAAATATTTCAAAAACCTTATTTTTGGTTTTTTTCTACTCCATCTAATCAATAAATAATAGTAAAATTAATTATAAATCGAAAATTGTTGTTGAAGTCTTACTTTCTCATAAGACACTGTACAAACACACACATTTAAAAAAAAATTCTCAAAAATTTGCACGGTAAGGTATAGTTAAAAGTTCACTATTAGATAAATAAGGATATCTACTATTAGAAAAAAATTAATTTTCGTCATAATCTAATATTTTTTATTTAACATTGGTGGCGAAAGGACCTCCTTAAGACTTTTCAAATGCAAAACAAAATATTTCATCTGGTCATCTGTGCGTATGTGTACCGGCATGATAACTCTAAAAAGAAAAATCTGATTGACTTCTAATTTTAATTTTCTTAAATAATTTTTGGTTCAACCTAACTACCTTAATATTACTGTTTTTAAAATTCCATGTATTTCTTATATTACTGTCCTTAATGAAATTCTTGTAAAACACCTGAAATTATTTACTTAATTTTTCACATATACTACTATCGACTTTCAGTCTTTCGTTTCAAATTAAATGGTTTCTCGTTTTTACGCTACGAGTTTACCCTTGTGGTCCTCAGTCTTGAAACCACTAATTCAGCATCTTTAGAATTTCTTTTGGGTTTAATTTTAAAATCACAAAGTAATAATAATTTTTTTATTTTGGTAGTATCCAGGTAGGAAGTAATCTAGAAATGCCAATCTTTGTATAGAAATTTTACAGCCTATATTTTAAATTAAGATGTAAAAGTTAGGTTAAAAGTCATGACGGTTTAATATATTTATTTCGAAAAGTCCCAATTTATAGTTACTTACTTAAAAAAAAAACAGCAGTTAATAAAAGATTTAATAATAAAATTGCTTTAGTTTTTTTTTTACTTCAGTTAGGTTAAGTAAATCTGGATTAGCTGGGATTCATTTTGTCAATAATTGTTCCGTTGTTATTTATTAATGAAAGTTCTAATTTAAATTTAATATTTTCTACTTATAAAAGGTCCGATTTCATGATAAATATTTAAAAAAAGCAATAAAAAAAGGGATATCTAAGTTAATAGGGTCTTATTAACCCAATTATGCCATTAGATAATAGATCTTTTAAATATTTATTATGAAATTCTTTCTATTATTTTTTTTTACTTATTTTATTTAACTATTTAACCATCAAAAAAATCCAAAATACCCATAATGAAGCATGTCCCAGAATTTTAAAAAGACACGCATATTAAAATAAAGAATGGCCGACCATATTCTGTAATACCTGATTTGATATCTCTTAAAAGTCGATAAAAGTTGAATTAGACATAAATGTATCTATAATTAAATTAGGTAGGTACATAAAAGTAGTAGAAAAAATCGGTGAAAAAGTAGTAAATTTGTATTTTGATTAGGAGATAAAGAAAGTCTAAAGGACAATAAATTATTACAGGGGTGACATATATTGTTTCAGAAGTGACAGCGGGTATCAGGTTAGTTTATTAATATACTAGTCAGACATCGCTTACACTAAATAAAAATAAAATAGGTAAGAAAAGTATAACAGTTTTGTTGAAAAAAGATGATGATGTAGATGATAATGATAATGATGATGATAACTTAGATAATAAACTAAAAGCCAAAAAAGAATAAGGTATGTATTAGGTACCAGCCATCATATCACTCTCTTCATCAATCTAAAGCATTCATTAGACGCAAAAATAAAACGCTGAAATTTCTATCAAAAGTCAATCGCTCATATTGCGCTACGGCCCACGATTCACGATTTTATTTTTGCATGTGATAATTACCCTAGATTAAAAAGTGATGCGACAACTGGTACCTTGGATTAACGTACCTTTTTAATTATTTTTTAGCCTTTAGTATATTATCTATAGCATATTCTTTCTTTTAAATAAAACTGTCAACTTAAATTTTTTTTTTAATCTATTCGATTTTCATGTTTTTTGTTTTTATTTCGTTACTTAATATTTCTCATTCTAGTAAGTATATTTAGTATTTCATTATTACAAAATTTCTTTCCTGTCAATTTATTGCAGTCTAACAACTCAATACTTAATACTTCCAAAAACTTTATTTACGTAATCGTGTCCTTCCTTTAACAATTTCGAACCTAAATATAGAACTACGTTGTCTAAAGTGCTATCATTTTGTGGACAGTTAATGCCCATGACAAAATTAGGGCAACATCCTTCTTTCAACCGTCCCATAACTGAATTATGCTGGAAAATCTATAGCTTTAGGGTAAACAAGGTATACGCTGACTCTTCCAAAGTCAGTACAGGTTTGGAATATTTGAGTTCAGCCAGACTGAAATCAAACAATTTTAGTTATGTAGCCGATACCGCCGTTTACCAGTCCCTTTAAAACGTTAATATTGGACCTTGACATAACTTTTAATACTACATATTTTTTAAATTCTGTTTACAACCTCCAGCCTTATTTAGGTCTGTTGGTATTATTTTAGCTAAATTAAAATTATGTGTATTTCGTGTGGCGTCATCTAGCTAGTCCTTTTACTTTTAACTTAGATGGTGTACCGTTAATAACGTATTATTTTTAGCAACCCTAACGCCACACAGTACTCGAAAAGATACGGAAACTTTTTTTGGCTGGGAGATACATCCTTAAATCCCTATTCTAAGTTAACAAAGTTCTTTGTTTATATTTGATGCTTAGATTTTAGTTTTAATATTTTAAAGCCCATTCATTTAATACCCATTACGAATATAAGGGTTATAGAAAGAGAAGAAGAAGAAGAAAAAGAAGAAGAAGAAATAGAAGAAGAAGAACAACAACAAAACCAAAAATAACAACAACTAATACTACAAGAACAACAATTACAGCAATAACAAAAAACAACAACAATAATAACTTCAACAGCAAGATTTTTTCATTTAATTTAATTATTTAAAATTAATTCTGATGCCTTGGTAGGATTCCCCACTCGACCATTCACTTTTGGGTTCTAATTAACAGTGATGTTCCTAAAGTGGCGCTGGGAAACAGTAACAAAGCCTACATAGAACACGAGGCGAAATAACCCTGGTAGTTGAAGCCGATGACACACAAAAAAAACAAGAATAAGAACAACATCAACAACAACAAGAAGAATAAGAACAACATCAACAACAACAACAACAAGAATAAGAATAACACAAGGAATAACAACTACTTCTATAAGAACAACCACTACAACAATAACAACAACAATAGGAACAACAATAAGAACAACAACAATAAGAACAACACTAACAACAACAATAACAACAAGAACAAGAACAACAATATCAACAACAACACGAAGAATAAGAACAAAAACAACAAGAATAACAACTACTACTCTTACAATAACAACATCTACAACAATAATAACAACTACTACTCTTACAATAACAACATCTACAACAATAACAAAGACAAAAATAAAAACAACAACAATAACAACAACAACAATAATAACTACATCAACAACAAAAAGAATAAGTACAACAACATCAAGAATAACAGATACTAATACTACTACAAGAACAACAACTACAACAATAACAACAACAATAATATTAACAACAACAACATTAACAATAACAATAACAGTAGCAACATTAACAACAAGTATGTCAAACTAAATAAAACCGTTAAGTGTTAAAAACCTGACACAATCAAAGTTCTTCTTTTTCACCAGCAGCTCAGCAATAAATATAAAGTTGCCATATCGCTTTATACGTCAAATTTCCATAGTTAAAGCCGATTAAAAGAAACAAAACTTAATGGCAAACAATATCAAGCTGGTAATTTTACAGTTTATACTTTTCACACAAAAGCGGAGAAAATTTAAAATATGTGTTCGTGTTTAGGAAGGCTAAAAGTGTTATCTGTTCTTGATACATTCTCGTTACATTCAAATTACGGTTTGGCACGAAATTTGAGTAACCAATATCATTATTTCTAATTTTATTAAATAATATCATGAATATACCAGTAATGTTGAAAACCTAAGCTGGCCAAAAAATATATTATTTTTCAGTGGCTGCTTGTTACCAAAATAATAGGAGTTTACAATGGCAGAATGTAGATTTTGATACAGATTTAGGTAAAAAACATTCAGTATTTTAGAATAGTATATTGTACAATAGGTGCAGAAAGTACAAGTGACATACTATACTTTTTCTACTACCACAATAACTAAAACCCTAATTTCATATTTTTGAAATATTTAGATAAATTTTATTAACGATTAAAATTAGAAATATTAAGAGGTGCTATATATGTATTATTGTTGATACTTTTTAAATTTGTATTAGATTTGCTTTTCTACAATCTAAATTTAATATAAGTCTTAAAATGTACAATTTATTCAATTATCTTACGTTAGAAATTGTAGCGTATATACCCAGTTGTGATTTTTTCACTTTTCTTATTAAACATCGAGTAAAATAATCATAATGTAAAAGATTTAAAATGCTTCGATAGCGCCCCAAAATAAGCCATTAAAATATTTTCTAAAAAGGAGTTCACCTTATTTTGTTGGTACCAATCTATAAATTGTGAGTAAACTAAGTTTTTCTGCCGATGTTTGAGACAATAAGTCTTCTGTTATATTATTCACTATTTGTTTAATATGTGATGGAGTATTTATATCACTACTGTTACTGTCAGTGTCCATTTTAATATTTGTAATTTTCAAAATTATCGAAATAAATTAAATATCAAGATTTTTAATATTTTTTATCGGGTAACTTGATTTGAATTTGTTTTTGTATTCTTTTTTACTTTCCTATCTGTATACAGATATAAGGAAAGTATAGGAATCATGATTTTGATATATAGGCAACCAACATTACAGAAGTTATAAATCATTTACGTTTTTTTCTTAATTAACTAAAAATTTTAGAATTTGAACGAATTATTTAGTTAAATAAGTATGTACTTAAAATATATTATTGTTTTTCATTCGTACTAAAGGTTATATGACAATTTATTCGATGCACTAAACATTGTGGAGTTACCGTTTGGAATAATATTTCCACACTAATTATGGATATATACGGAATTGCCTACTTTGACGCTTAAAAAACAATTCTAAATATGTAATTTTCTATAGTTTTCCCCGTTGTTAGTCGGCAAGGTTAGCTATGATACTTTCGTGCTATGTTTGTAATTTGTAAAACTATTGCTTACTTAGTATAAAGTCTATCTCTAAACAATATTTTGTCCACAATTAAATTAAATGAAACGTCAAACACCTCAGTGCAAGGGATCTAGCAATAAAAAACTCAAAAAGTCTTGAAGAAAAAAATATTAAAATAAAAATAATGACTTAAAAATATGCAATATTTTTTCTGTAAGTGTATAACTAGTAAGGTCTCCAAATTTTTTTTTATTTTATGTAACATAATGGGAAAATATTTATTATTTATTACATAAACGTTTCTTTCGGAAAAATGCAAAAAAAATTTCAGTAGATACCGTCAGGTTTTCCCATTTTAAATATACCACTCAAATTGTTAAAAATTATTATAAATACATAATAGAAAAGCATTTTTAGCACTTCTACCAAATTTTATAAATACGTTACATAACTAGAAGTGTATCCACCAAATTTTTAAATTATATTTTTTCACTGTAAAATATTTAGCACCAAAAAAAAAATATTGTTCCTGTTTCTGCTGAGAATAGATAGTTTTGACACTACAGTGTAATCAATTGTTAAATTTAAATTTTTAATAATAATACCCTTTTAAGGTAAATATTTATGATAAAATAATTAAACTGCAATTTTTATTTTTACACGCAAAACATAGGCAAATCAAGAAATGAGGCTGTGTGCAATAACTAGATAACTACAATAGTTTCAGTGTCAGAAAATGAGTTTTAAAATATGATAAAAATAAGTTAATGCATAATAACCTTTTTCTAAAACAATATCAAATGAACCATATTAAGAGCCAATAGGAAGCACCCATAAAAAATAGTTTATCAACTTAATAACTTAAAATAGTATTATTTTATGATAAATTACGGTGTTATTGCTTTGATTTTTTATTTATTATTAGCCTAATCAAATATAAAAAATATATAAATATAGAATATACTGTTTTATACAAAATGAGGAAAATTTTCTACTTTGAAACACTCGATTGTTTATGGTACAACTTTAACCAAATTTTAAAACTAGTAAAGTTTCCATATGTTTAAGAATGCATGCATAATATTTTGATATTATTTATTTTTACTTTTCTCCAATTATAGAACTCCCATAATTTTAATAAAATTGATTAATTATACGGGATGTTCCTAAACATCGTACAAAAGTAGGTATACCTTACGATTATCTCATGACGCTAAGTTCATATAAACAAAAGTCCGCAAACGCTTCGTTAATGATCTACAGGGTGATGAAATTTAAATTTAAAGATATTTCTTGTTTTTGCTTTAGAGCTCCTGCATTTTTTAAAGATATTTGGATTAAATTTGGAATGCAATAAGGGTAAAAGTAGGTAATTTTTAACATTTCTTGTAATGTAGTTTAGTAATTTTTATTTAAGTTTGTGCGCACAGCACAAAAGTTCAGGGGTAGAATAGGAAATATGACTCCTGAAAAAATATTACCCTGTTGATTCAACAATGATCTGACATACCCAATAATGTATGCCCTATAATGCAATTTAGATTCTTTATTTGAAAAAACAAGAAAAAGCTTTAAATTTTATTACCCTGTAGATCTGTAACGAACGAGCGAACGAAACGACCTTTATTTATATTAACTTTTAGTCATAAAATAATCCAAATAATTTCCCTATTCCGTATGTGCACAATATTTAGGAACACCATGTATAATTGGGAATATAAAATTAACATCAAAAATATAAGCATGTTGAAAATTTAAAAAAAAAATGTGGAACATTTATTTTATTCTATATAAATCAATATATTTACAGACAATATAGAAGCAATATAACAGTTATTAAGCATAAAATATTATTATTTTAAAAGTTGAGCCATTTATACTTAAATTGAGATATCTAAGGGTTTGTGCAAATTTTATTTAACTGCATTAATTAAATATACTAATTATTCAACCAATGCAATTGTCCAAAATCTGAGGATAACTTGTTAAATACTAATTAATTAAAACTTCCTTCATTGCCTCCATTGGACATTATCGATAATGAATATCTTAATTTAAGTATAAATAAAGGCTTGCTAGCTTTTAATATTGTTTCTTAAAAACGCCTATTACAATAATAAATTGATCAAATATTTATGCTGTAAACTCTAACAAGCTTCTGCTCTCATCCTATAAAAAAATATTCGGTAAATAACAAATATTAATAATATTAAACCACTTCAAAACTCACTGAAACACTTTTATAAATTTATCCACGTAATAGAGCGGATGTAGTGTAAACGATTCATTAGAAAGAAACAAAAAATGGAGCTGAATAACAGTCTAATTATCAAAAGAGAAATAAACCTAATTTACTATCCTAATAAATTTCATTCGTGGCGTTTAAATAGCCAGTTGGCATGCAATTATATCTCAGTTTAATGCTATTACTATATCAGTTTTTTCACTAGTCTTCGCTTGATAGATAAATATAAAAAAGCTCTTTAGTTTTTATATTTATTAATTTCGCCTGGCGAGAAGACATTTCTTGTGAAGTTTAAGATTTCGTGTAAAGAATAACTAATGTGGATAGATGTTTAATGATCAGCTTTTTGTAAATTTATACTTATAATAATAAACTAAGTTAGATTTACCACTTTAACCAAATTGAAGTTAGGATTCTTTATTCAACGAATTTAGATATGCCAAAAAAGACAGCAGAGCACCTAGGAAATTTTAGGTTAAAACCTATAATCTATTTATAGGTCATTTTAAGGCTATTTTTGTACTTTATTCAAAAACTGTATGCTTTTTCTTTTATGCCCTCTAGCTTTGAACGACGTCAGCAGAGTACTTTAGTTTTTAAAGTTTTCTTTTTACCAAAATAAACACCATATTTTTAGGCAATTTTTTCGAATAAAAAAGCACCTTAGTATTTTAAAGCTTTTTTAAAAAAACAACAACACCACCTTAAATAAAAGAAAATAATAATAATAGTGAACTAACAGATTTTGTGTTAATAATAAACAATAATATCAACATTGTAAATAAAAGTTCCGAATATTTAGTTTTCTACATTTTTTTAAATTAACTTACTTCAGTTGAAGCCCCTTTGTGGCCACCCTTCATCCAAGGTAAGTTTTTAAGGAAAAACCCTTATAAAAAAAGTATTATTAATGTTTTCATCGTCCTAATTTTGACAATATATTTTTATGCCTCTTATGCAGACTTTCACTTTCACTCTTATGCTGATTTTCAATATAATTTCTATTCAAATATTAATCTAAAGTTTCATTTTTGATTTTACTATATCTAGTCTGGAACCCGGAAGTTCCTAGACACCAAATTACTTAAAGACACCAAATAAAGCTACTAGAGGAATCCAACCAGTTTATCTCTTCTAGTTTAAAACAACTGAAGACTCAACTCATGGTTAACAGCTAGAAGACCTGGATAAACAGCTAAGAATAATAGGTATTTAAATACTAACCTTATTTATGCCTAATAAATTTTTTTATGCATTTGTCTTTTCACCCTATTGGTGACGTTCATATACTATTTGCTTTGATTTTATTAAATTTATTGTACCAATTATTCTAATTTTATTAATATTAATTATTGACTATTTATTTCTAGAAATAAACTACATATTACCGTAGGTTGTTACAACAATTACTAAACTTAATTTAATGCTTAACATGGATACCAAAGAGAAGCTCTTCAAGTCGTTAAATCTTCAGATTATCTTCGATTTGTGATTGTTTTTTAAACTACCTAAAATCATTTATATTTATATAAAATAATAATTAATTTATATAATTACTCACCTGTTTGGAATCTAGTTGTGCTTATTTATTTGAAACCATAAAATATATATCTATTCTCATCACCTCATAGAAAATATTCCGCATTATTTCTGTTTTCTCAAAAGAACCCAAATCTGTTTTAAAAGCAACCAAAAACTGTTTTAAATCCAGTACAATTGCTAGTTTTAAATAATACAGGGTGCATTGTTGGAACCAAGTCAACAGAGTACTTCGATTTATTAATTTTTGTTTTTTCTTCTGAAACAAATGCATTTTTAGACTATTTGTAGGCTCTTAAAATATAAAAAAAAGCCACATTTTTTGCCTATTTTTAGAGTCTTAAAATATTTCTTTTCGAAAAAAATGTAATTTTAAAATACGGGGTACTTTGCTAGCTTCGAAAGAATTCTATTGTAAGGCTATTTTAAGATTTTTTAAGGCCATTTTAAGGCTATTTTAAGATTATTTTAGGGCTTATTTTTAGCCTGTTCAAAAACATTATACTCTTTATTTTTACAAAAATCAAGGTGCTTTGCTAGCTTCGAAAGAAGCCAGCATAGCACCTCGGTTTCTTAAAGCTTTTTCTAAAAGCAATCACAGGGAATTTATAGGCTATTTTCAGGCATTTGAAATATTATAAAACTATAAAAAAATTGCTATTAAATCCATGGTGCTTTGTTGAAATAAAGTCAACAGAGTACCTTGGTTTTTAAATACTTTTTCTAAATACAACCACACCATATTTTTAAACTATTTTAAGGCTTTTGAAATATAGAACTTTAATAAAAACAAATACTTATGCCAAATTTTTAAACTATTTTGAGGTTCTTCACATATTGAAAAACTTTTTGAAAAAAATAATTGTATTTTTTTAATATAAGGTAGCTTCAAACGAATTCAGTAGAGCACAATGATTTTTTAATGCTTTTTTCTAAAAACAACCACACCACATTTTTTAGGCTATTTTTAGTTTTTTGAAATATTATGAAACTTCTAAAAAATTGTATTTTTTTTATACAGTTTTGCGTCGAACAAGGTAGCTTCGAACGAATCTAGTAGAGCACAACGATTTTTTTAAGGCCTTCTTTCAAAAATAACCACACCACAATTTTTAAGCTATTTTTAGTGTATTGAAATATTATAAGACGAAAAAAATTGGAATTTTTTAAATTTATTTTTTTTAAAGGGTTTTTTCGAACAAGGTACCTTCGAACGAATATATCAGAGCACAAAAAACCGACGTACTCTGCGGGATTAGTTCAAAGCTAGCAATTTAAAAAAAAAAACTTATATTTTTAGAAAAATATTATGATATTTTAGGAGCATAAAAATAGTCTAAACATATGGTGTTGTTGTTTTTGATAAGCCAGTAAAGCACTCTTTATTTTTTTAAAATACTAATTTTTTCTAAAATTTTATATCAAAACCCTAAAAATAGCTTAAAAATGTGGTAAAAGTAGTTGTTTCAGAAAACAAAAATAATAAACCTAGACATTCTACTGATTTTATTCTAACAAAGCACCCTGTAGTTTTTAATTATAGCAATTTTCGAGTAAAATTTATATTATTTCAAGAGCCTAAAAATATCCCAAAAATGTGATGTGGTTCTTAAAAAAAGTTTTAAAAAACTGAGGTGCTCTGCTACATTCGTTCGTGGCCAGCAAAGCACTATTTATTTTTTAAAAATAATAATTTTTTTTTGAAAGGTTTTATATTTAAATAGCCTAAAAAAGCTTTAAAATGTTATATAAGTAGCTGTTTCAGATAATGAAAATGATAGACCGAGGTGCTCTGCTGACTTCGTTCCAACAAAGCACCCTGTAAGATTAAAAAAAGTTTTGTAATATTTCAAAACCATAAAATTGTCTATGAATCATAAACCAAGGTGCTCTGCTGACATTGTTCCAACAAATCTCAATGTATTATTTAAAAATTTATAGTAAAGTTTTATAATATTTTTAGAGCCTAAAAATAAAATATAAATGCGGTGTTGTTGCTTTTAGAAAAAAGATTTTAAAAATCAAGGTGCTATGGTGGCTTCTTTCTAAGATAATTGCAATTTTTTGCCGAAAAATTGTATATTTTAGGAGCCAAAAATAGCCTAAAATATGGCGTTGTTGATTTTGAAAAAAACCTAAAAAGCAGAGGAGCTCTGCTGACTTCGTTCGAAGCTAGCATACCACCTTGATTTTCGTTAAAAACGAAGAGCATAAAATTTTTCAATAGTGTATCAAAATAGCCTTAAAATTGCCTTTAAATAGCCCTAAAATAGCCTTAAAGTAGTCCTAAAATATTTTTGAAGTAGCTTTAAAATGGCCTAAAAATAGCCTTAAAATAGCCTAACAATAACCTTGATATAGCATTAAATAGCCTCAACATACCCTTGAAAGACCCTTAAAATACCATTAAAATACCCTTAAAATATTTTTAAAATACCCTTCAAATACCCTTAAAATACCCTTAAAAATGTCCTTAAAATACCCTTAAAAATGTCCTTAAAATGCCCTTAAAATGTCCTTAAAATACCCTTAAAATACCCTTAAAATACCCTTAAAATACCCTTAAAATATCCTTAAAATATCCTTAAAATATCCTTAAAATACCCTTAAAATACCCTTAAAATACCCTTAAAATACCCTTAAAATACCCTTAAAATACCCTTAAAATACCCTTAAAATGCCCTTTAAATATAGCCATAGGTTTTAATTTAAAATTCCGTAGGTGCTCTGCTGCCTTCTTTGGCATAATTTAACTGTTAAATATGAAACAGTAATACGTTTATTTACCTATCTCAAGCTAAAAAAGTAGTGGAGAATAATTATTGTTTAAAGATGAGATATATGGCTTTAATTCCATTAAGATACCACTTTTAAGCTTAACAAGACAGTATAAGTTTCTAAAGTTCTGTATTTTATTATCTCCCGAGTACTGGACTAGAGCCAAAACGCTTTGATTAATCAAAGCAATTTTCTTTTTTTGTCCGATATCGCATTGGATAACCTATTTTCATCTAAAAGCATAGCCGAGGTAACAGTTGTTTGATAATTGTATTTATGGTCTGTTTTTGAAGTCACTCAACAGTGGATTAATTGCATTGACGCTATGATTGCAAAATGTATATGGGTTTCAGAATCAAAGGTAACTTCTTTGCTTTATATGATTGAACAAAATAATGTCGCGTACGTTTATATAGTGCAATCAATAACTGTGGAATAAATTAATTGTAAGCGGGATTATGAGCTTTTACAAAATATCCTAAAATAGCTTGATTAGGATTTAAAGGTGAATTTTGTAATTGATACTACCAGATGGTTTTCATGAATCTTTTTTTAAAGATAATTGTTATATATTGGTAATACATCTCGTTATTAAATATTTACATTTAAATTTAAATTATTACAGATTAAAAAATATAAAAATAACAATTAGCAATATTTAACTTTTAAATGTACATTAGAAAAATACTTCAATTTCGATCTCCAGTTCAATGTTTTTAAAATAATTTTAAAATCAGTCAGAATTTTTTTATTACGATAAACATTGAACTTAAAGTGAAATTGGAACAGTTTATAGTACCTACATATGAAAGAAATATTTTTAATTAATAAAATGATTTCTTTCACATACATGATGTTTATTATTTAATATGTGAACATAAATAAAAATGTTTAAATCTGTACAAGGTGGAATTGTTAACGTTTATTAGATCCTCGAAGGTTTGATGGTCAATCAACATTATTACGTTGAGGTTCTAACTATTCTTTGTAACGAAGCTCCTATTTGTGGAAGGCAAAGTACTAGATGCATCAGCCCATTCTGACTTGCACGTGAATGAGTTCTTTATGAAACACGTTATCACTTTGTTGGATTATTCACTGTACTCGTCCGACCTTGTCATTTTTACTTTCTTGTCAGAAGTAATACTATGGCGGTACTGAATCACAATGGTAAGCTCTCCATCCAGTTTTCTAGTAAGATAGCTTGGTTCCTGAAGAAATAGCCAAAAAAAGAAGAGAAAATGATCAACAATGACCGAAAGGTGCCTGAAAGACTTTTTTCACCTCTAGTGGTAAGCAGAGAAATTAAATAAATGTCGCAGAAGGCAGCAAAACATTAACAGCTGTCCTAAATACAGGTGTGCCATCTGTCACCCATTGAGGTGAGCGTAAAGAGCATTCAGAAGTTTTGCATATCCTAGCCCATATTGTAGAAAAAAGAA
Organism: Psylliodes chrysocephalus; assembly: GCA_927349885.1. Taxonomy (NCBI): domain Eukaryota; kingdom Metazoa; phylum Arthropoda; class Insecta; order Coleoptera; family Chrysomelidae; genus Psylliodes; species Psylliodes chrysocephalus. Next base: position 20,296,765 of record OV651825.1, on the reverse strand, counting down.
AAGGGATTAAAGCTTATTAAAGCTAATCAAAACCTTATTAAAACTGATTAAGACCTGATTAAAGACAGATCAAGAACAGATCAAAAACAGATCGTTAAGATATAAATAAATAAGAATCAAGATCCACACTGTTGTTGATCAATTTTTGATCTGTTCGTAATCAAATCTTGTTTAGCTTTGACTTTCTTTGATTACCTTTAATCCCCTTTTTCTTTTCAATGCTTTTCAGGCTTATCTATATAGGTGACATTTAAAAGACGTGTACCTAGGATGGACCGATACATTTTAATTTGCTATATATAGCATCTAAAAGCTGCGTTTCATTATATAATTTGCTTGTAATTTATTTCACAAAGCTGAGTAAAGTATTTTTGCCGACTTCGAGTTATTGACGAATTTTTAAGTTTTGGGGTCCCCTGAATTCGTTTTGACTATTTTCGCGATGATGTCTCTGTGCTTGTGACTATATACTCGATAACTCATAAATGAATACAGAAAAAAACACCAAATTTTAAAACTAAACTTTGATCCATCCTGAAGTGAGCTGATTAGATTTTGAGCATAGTCGGAACATTTGTGAGTCGTTTTTCTACTGTATGGAATATACTTATTTATTTTTTTAAATATAAGTTGTTTGTAATATTATTCTCTATAATTTTTTTTTCATACAAAATTATTCCGTATTGGAGAAATTTGACAAAAAGTGCGAAATTCAAAATTTTAAGAAATTTGTTTAAACAAAAGTTTTTGTAAGGATATTTTCAATAATTCTTGTCCTATACATAATTTCTCTAAAATATTTGCAAATTTTTAATTATAAAGATAACTAACTGAAAAACAGATCAATAGAAAAACATCAAATTTTAAAATTGAATTTTAATCCATTCTGCGGCAAGCAGATTAGATTTTGGACATAGTCGGAACATTTGAGGGTACTTTATAAGATGTAGTTTTCCTTCTTTAAATATATGTTATGCACACTTAGAGAAGAAAATTATTTAAATAAAAGTTGCTTGTAAAGTTATGCTCTATAATTTTCATCTCATCCATAATTTTCCTAAAAAAATTTTTAGTACCAAATTAAGTAAAGGCGCACGCACATTGACGTATTATTATGTGAAATTAGTACAGAAATGAAACATGTAAATGTGTAAATAAATGAAAAGATGTTTTTATTATGACTTTGACACTAGTTGACTTGACAACAACGAAATGCAGCAATGCCACTAAAAATCACGAAAACACATAATAAAACCTACAAAATCTAATACAAGTGAAATTTGTCCAAGGCGATAATGCAAAGTTGTCGCTAACCAAAAACAAAATGGTGCAGAAAATACCGTTGTGTCAAATTTTTCTGAGAAAAACTCCTGCGCAACATTTCAACACATTTTTAATACTAAATTTAGTAGCAAATAGAACAAGTTCCAATTTATTAATTTTTTTAGTACTAAATTTAAAACTAAATTTGCGGTTTGCATCGTGAATTTTTTTTATTACTTAAAAAATGCATTGATTTAGTAATTAATTTAGTATCATAACATACAGCCTTAATATATGAATTAATTTTTAGGGGAATAAAATCAAACACCTTTTTAGCAACAAGCAACTTGTAACCGCCAATCACATACTTTGATTTTCTTTTACTATACGGAGAATGGTCGCACTGCGCAGCTTTCTGAGTGCCTTTTAAAAGGAGATAGAAAACTCCGCCATTTTGAACCCTTATTACGTGTTGCCTACATCTTGGCGCAATATTTTTAATAGGTGCGTTTTAATCATCCGCTTCTGCTTCGGAATTGTCGGTTTTCTTGTTTTAATCTGACAGGTTAAAACGACTAAACCGACAATTCCGGAAGCAGAAGCAGATGATTAAAACGCACCTGATATTTTGCTTGCTGCTGTCAGTGTCAGTGAATATTATTTTTGAAGTCACAGTTTATTGCTAAAGAATCAGTTAGCTCACTCGGACCAGTTGAAAGTTCCAAAATAACATCCACTCCAGGAATACAAATTCAGGATACGCAGAAGACTGCTGTTTTATTATAGGCGGTTGTCATATATTGTATTATCCGAGTTGCACAGTGTATAAACTAAAACATTGATATCAAAAGTGCCGACGCAGAGTGAGCGATCTGATTCTTTAGCTGTAAACTGTGTCACAGGGTTCAAAATGGCCGCGCCCTATGTTGGGCGTGTCGGACCTCTCTCTTGCCTCGTATAGTAATCAAAGTATGTGCCGCCAATCACATACTTTGATTTTATTTTACTATACGGAGAATGGTCGCACTGCGCAGCTTTCTGAGTGCCTTTTAAAAGGAGATAGAAAACTCCGCCATTTTGAACCCTTATTACGTGTTGCCTACATCTTGGCGCAATATTTTTAATAGGTGCGTTTTAATCATCTGCTTCTGCTTCGGAATTGTCGGTTTTCTTGTTTTAATCTGACAGGGTTCAAAATGGCCGCGCCCTATGTTGGGCGTGTCGGATCACTCTCTTGCCTCGTATAGTAATCAAAGTATGTGGCCGCCAATAATTTAGTGACAACCGACAACTTACTTTACTAGACAGAATGACAGTGACAAGACTTTTAACAGTTCACTTACTTAGTAGGTTGTGCAGCAACATAATTTAACATTACCGATATTTCATCGCCGTGCAATAACAATAAATAAAAGACCTAATATTAGGTAACCTTTAAATTGATTGAATTTTTTAAGTAAATAGAAGAAAAAAGTACACATGACTGATGTAGAAATCTAAATGCCACGAATTACGGACAACAGTTTCATAGAAATAATATTCAGGCTAATACAGTTGACGAATATTATAGGTTGAATATATTTATTCCATATCCATATCTTACACATGTGTGTAAATTATATAAATTTTCAGTAGCAAAACGGAAATTAAATCAAAGAAATAAATGGATAGCTGTACAATGAGAAAAAAAGAAACCTTTATTTTTGTAATAATAACAGTAATACTGGAAATAATAGACCTCAGAAAATTGAATGGTTTTAAGTACACAATAAGTTATTATTTTAAAATGTTGTTCAACATCAATTAACACATGTGTGTAAATTATATAAATTTTCAGTAGCAAAACGGAAATTAAATCAAAGAAATAAATGGATAGCTGTACAATAAGAAAAAAAGAAACCTTTATTTTTGTAATAATAACAGTAATACTGGAAATAATAGACCTCAGAAAATTGAATGGTTTTAAGTACACAATAAGTTATTATTTTAAAATGTTGTTCAACATCAATTAACACATAAATGTTCAGCAGGGATTAGGGTTATTGCCTTTGATATTTGTATGTGGCTAAAATGCAATCTTGTCTTTTTTGTTGGGTTATTTTATTTATTAGAAACTTTTGTTAATTTGTATTGTTTTTATTTTTAATTTCATTTTGTTTTTTAACAAATAAACATATTAAATTTTTCAAAATTTTGCCCCTTCATATAGAATTGTGTAATGACGCCCATGTCCGTAACCAAGAAATTTGAAAAAAAGTGCAAAATTTAAATTTTTAAGAAAATTGTTTAAATAACAGTTGTTTGCGATATCATTTTATATAAGTTTTGTTTGATACATTATTTCTCTAAAATGGACCTAAATGGAAAAACCTGAGGAAAAGTGTAAAATTAAAATGTTTCAGTATTTTCGTTGGAAATTATTATATAGGTATAACAAATATTTCGTGAAGATGTGTATGGAAAATGTATGTATTTAGTTCATCTTTTAAACATTTACAGGGGTGATATAGTAGATTGTACAAAATAACCAGCAGAAGTCTGTATTTACTAAACAGAAAAGTCATGTGTTGGACACATCAGATTTTTATTTCTTAAGTTCAATCGGACTTAAGGGGAAAATATTTAACAATGTGAATACAGTGAAAGCTATATTGACGGAGTTTCTCAACAAACCAAGAGAAGCGGAATTACAGCACTGCTTTCAATAATTGAAAATTCGTATGCAGCTTTGTAGCAATCAGAAAAGAGAGTACATTGAAAACGATAAACTCTCTAATGTAATTACTTATTAACAAAATGTTTTGTAACACCAGTCTAGTTATTAATTAAACAATGGAATTGAATTATATCATTATATTTCTAACAAATTCATTTTTCTGTTTAATGAGAGAAGACTGTATAAAGGCTAAATCCTAAGTTGATACTTTTTTGAACTGTTTATATAAGCTGTTAAAATAATAAACAACTTTTTTCAAAAAACTAAAAAATTATAAAGATACTCAATTAAATAATATCAATACGGGCCTTGACTTGTGAATTACAAATTAAGCTACATAAGAAGTCTGTTTTCATCTGTTTTACTTTTATTTTAGGGGGTTTTTCATAAATTAAACTACACAGGTTATTAAATTATTATATTTTATTGTTTAAACATAACGTCAGTTTAACTTTAACGTTAAAACTGAAACCGATTATAATTATTTTTTGCGTGCAATGCGTATGAATAAGAAACATTATATCAAGAGTGAGATAAAAGATAGTACTAATTTTCATCGTCTATTTTGGTCACTTATTATTTTTTAGTTTATATTTATTGGCTTCTAATTTTCGTAGAATTTACAAAGGCACTTTCAAGATTAGTTAATTATTTTATCGAAAATTCCACACCTGTAATTTTGAACCAATCAAAATACGTGTTTTTGTCAGATCGCCATGGCAACGGAGGTATTTTAGTGGAAATTTTTTTCTCGTGGGGTACCCAACAGCGAATTATACTGGAAATTTTTTGACGTTTACAATAACAGACCATTTTTGACAGACTGGTTTTTATTTGTTCACATAATAGGTTTAGTTTTGATACATTTTAGTAGGTGTTTTCTATATTCTTCGGCCACTTCTTTTCTTCTTAATGGCGAAAATGCAGGACTTTGGATGCTTTGAATTATGTGTCTATGTCTAATAAAATATATATAATATTTAGACACTAATTTATTCACCTTTTTCCCATTCAGCACTTTGAATTTTGCGTAGTTTAGGTGCAAATATTCGTGGACAATTCGGAACAAATTTTCGTTTTTCAAGTTGGAGCCACAATCCTCTATTAATCCGAGTAAGTAAGTCATGGTGCAATGATTGATCATTACATCAGACAATTTCACGCATATTTTGCATAGCGTATGATTTTCAAATCGATTCATTTTTAAACAAATAGGTAATTTTGTTGGTTTTACTTGCTGTGCAATATTCTTTATCGCAACAAAACGCGAGTTATTTAATGTTTTGAACTGTCAAAATACAATGATCACAGCCTCCTACGATTGATGCTTGCTGACGCTGGTTATGAATTTCATACCATTTTAAAGCGCTCATAACGCATGTTAATAAAAACGCAGAAAAACAATTTTCTACCACTTGTAGTTATTCAAAACTTACGTAAAATTAAAGAATATACTATTTTCTATTTTCAAATGGTATTCCCATGCAACTACAATGAGTAGAAATAAGCAATTTGAAGGCCTAAATAATTGCAGCGAAACATTTTTTTACGTCGGGCCGCTTGACAACTTCAAAACTGAAATTATATTCGAGGTTAGGGTCTCACTTAGTTACCATGACAACTCAACAATCAAGGCGACAACACCTTTCATGTTTCACTGGTGACTTGGAGAAAATAATTTTCATTGTTGAGAAACGAAAAATAAATTTTAAAAATATTTAATTTTCAACAATAATTCGGCGTGGAATTTTCTGACCGAATACCACGCGAGGTCAAATTAATATCAGGAAATTTTTTGACCTCTAGTGGTATTACTAGTGAAAATTTACGTAACAAGTCCACCTTTTTTTAATTTAAAGTGGTTTTATTTGAACAAGATATTAGAATTATTTAGTAACATTTTATATTACTAACTCTATCATAATATCTTTAATATTATCTAATCCAACAAGTTCATTTAAAATTTATCCAGGTGTTGAAATTGGAGACCAAGCAGTCCATTCAATTATTTAACGTCTTTAATTTCAACTATAACTTTAAAAAATCTGATGTGTCCAACACATGACTTTCCTATCTAGTTTTTATAGGCTTTTTCCGGTTATTTTGTACAACCTATTGCAGCATCTCTATAAATGTTTAGAGGATAAACTAAATATATACATTGTCCACATACATCTACCTTGAAACATGTTTCTATAGATATTCATTGAAAACGAAAATACTGAAAAATTTAAATTTAGCACTTTTCCATTACAGTCCATTTTAGAAAAATCATGTATAAACAAAAATTATAGAGATCGATATCGCAAACAACTTTTAGTTCAACAATTTTCATAAAAATCAGAAGTTTGCACATTTTGTCCAATTTCTCGGATACGGACCATTTCAGAAAATTTTAACATAAAACAAAAATTATAGATAATAATATTAAAAGTAACTTTTATTTGAACAATTTTATTCTTCAAACATAAATAACAGATATATTCCATAAAATATAAAAACGGCCTCCCATAAAGTACCCCCCTAGATATTCCGACTTTGTCCAAAATCTAATCATTTCACTTCAGGCCGAAATAAACCTTAAGTTTAAAATTTAATGTTTTTTTCTTTATCCGTTTTTGAATTTTCTTCAAAATTCTAAATTTACACATTTTCTCAAATATCTCGAATACGGTCCATTTTAGAGAAATTATGTATAGAATAAAAATTTAGAGAATTATATTGCAAACAACTTTTATTTAAACAATTTTTATAAAAAAATATTTTTTTTACATTTTGTCAAATTTCTCGAATACGGACCATTTTAGGAAAATTTTGTATGGAACAAAAATTATAAATAATAATATTAGAAGTAACTTTTATTTGAACAATTTTCTTCTCCAAACATAAATAACAGATATATTTCATAAAATATAAAAATGACCACCCATAAAGTACCCCCCCCCAGATGTTCTGACTCTGCCCAAAATCTAATCAGTTCATTAGACGTTGAAATAAAGCTTAAGTTTAAAATTTGGTGTTTTTCTGTGTATCTGTTCATGAGTTATGCGACCTACAGACACACACACACACACACACACACACACACACACACACACACACACAGACACACAGACACACACACACACACACACACACACCCACACACACACACACACACACACACACACACATACACACACACACACACACACACACACACACACACACACACACACACACACACACACACACACACACACACACACACACACACACACACACACACACACACACACACACACACACACACACACACACACACACACACACACACACACACACACACACACACACACACACACACACACACACACACACACACACACACACACACACACACACACACACACACACACACACACACACACACACACACACACACACACAAACACACACACACACACACACACAGACACACACACACACACACACCCACACACACACACACACACACACACACACACACACACAGACACACACACACACACGCACACGCACACGCACACGCACACGCACACGCACACGCACACGCACACGCACACGCACGCACGCACCCACACACACACACACACACACACACACACACACAACACACACACACACTCACACACACACACTCACACTCACACACACACACACACACACACACACACACACACGCACGCACGCACGCACGCACGCACCCACACACACACACACACACGCACGCACGCACGCACCCACACACACACACACACACACACGCACGCACGCACGCACGCACCCACACACACACACACAAACACACACAAACACACACAAACACACACAAACACACACAAACACACACAAACACACACACACAGACATCATCGCGAAAATTGTCAAAACGGATTCAGGGGACCTCAAAACGTAAAAAGCCGTCGAAAACTCGAGGTCGAAAAAAATCATGATTCCTATACTTTCCTTATATCTGTATACAGATAGGAAAGTAAAAATAAGCGTCAATTATGTTATTATTAAGTATACAAGCCTCATCCGAACAAACCATTTTATTTATAAATTCTGCCTCTGCTAAAATTAAGTTTATCACTAATTCACAGAATTCATGTCTTCAATCTAAAGCATCATTATTTTACAATCCTTTAATTATTAATGTCATCAAACTATGTCTATTTGAAATTAAAAATCGATATCTATCAGTATATTTTTGAAAATTCATAATCACGTTTTAAAATCAATTTATACACAACCATATATGAAAACATGCCTGTTCAGATCTGTTTAAAAACGATAAATTGAATTGTTAAAGTTCAAAAATGTCTAGCAGTTCTTTTTACTTTAATATTCGAGCTTGAAAAGTACGGAGTGCATATATTGTTACAGTAGTTTTCTTTTGAATTTATTTTAGAATAGCTTTCACCTTTTCGCTTTACTTTGATATAACATGATCAATAAGCTGATTCTGTTACGTAAAAGGTCCGATCAAAAAGTTTCCTGTAACGTAATTTAAAAAAAAAAATGGTGAACATTGTATCGTATTCCCTTTAAACGACTCAATATTTATAGAATATAACGAAGAATAATACAATCTTCAAAATTTTGCTAATTAGTAATGGGAAGTGAATTAAGAGATTAAAAATTAAATCTATGTAATTATGAAACAATTGGCTAAAATGTTTTAGAATATTTAATAAATTAAGGGCCTGTCTATTCATCTTTGAGTAAATTTATAAGAATCTACATGCTAATTAAACTATAGGCTTATTGTTTGTTAATCTGGCAAGTAAACCTAAATGTAACTGTACTTAATATTTTTAAAATGTACCTATTACTTTTTTTATTTGACTTTGATATATTACGAATTAGGACGAAAAATGTCTGTTTTGGTAAATGTAATAAAAAACTCTTCCAAAACCGATCACTGCAAACACATTAAAACTAAATTCGTACTGAAATTGTGCTTCACGATAAAAATGTGGATTTTCGTTTGCCCAGAAATGACATTGCTTGCGATTGCTGATCCCTTTACGTGTAAATTTCGACTAGTCTGACCACAAAATTTTGTTTAAAATCTCAAGATCTTCTTGAATTCGTACCAATTGTATTGACCCTCGACTAATATTTAAATTATCTTGAGCCATTCTAATGGAGGCGTGAGGATACGCAGTAAAATACCCTAATACGTTAATTAGATTAACTTTTTCATCTCGGACATAATGTTGACGGTTTCTTCCCGGGTTTTGTTTAAAATTATTCAAAAAGTTAGCTTCGATTCTATCAAATTTCTGTCTGTTCATTGGTGGTAAATAAGGGCATCGTTCATTAAACATGCGGCAGGTTCTACTTTTGATTCGATTTCATTCTCCATGAATGTAAAATAAATTAAGAATATCTTGGTTGGTATATTCTTCAATATTTTCCATATTTTCCATATTTTGAACGCAAAAAATACACAACTTAAATACATAGAAATATGACAATTCAGTTTGTTGACAAATTGTTGTTTAGCATATTTCCACGGCATACTAAGATAAAAAATTAAAATGTAAAACTATATTATATTATGTAGGTGCATGCGTAAAACTTAAATTTAAATTTTCTTAAAATTGGCGAGAGATAATTTTAGGGAATTAATAGTGCAAATGAAGATCAATGAAGAATAATTTTCTGAACAAAATGAAATAAAAATATACAGGATTTTCCATTTAAAATAAAATAAAAAATTCATGTTTAAAATATTTATTTTTTAAAATAATTTCCAAACACACAGTCGAACAAACGATGTACAAGTAAATTTAAAAAATCAAATGTCTGCCGGCATATAAAAGTTTATAAAAAACTGAATAACGCCAAATACACTATAATTAGAATAGGCGAATAGGGTATCATTGTTTACAGAATTTCATGCTGAATCTAAAATTTAAAAAATATATAGGGTGTTCAATTTAAAATAAAAAAGTTTTTTATGTTTAAAAAATTTCATTTTTAAAAATAATTTGCAAACACCCCGTACAACAAATAATGAATAACTAAATATTCTCAAGAAGTACATCCCATCTACTACCTTTGGTTAAAATTTTAAGTATCTGATAAATATAGTACCTGAGATAGACGACTTTTAGAAAATGTCTACCGGCGACTAAAAATGTAGAAAAAAATTAAATAACGCCAAATCCGCTATAACTATAATAGACAAATGGGGTATCGTTGTTTACAGAATTTCATGCTGAATCTAAAATTAAAAAAAATATGGGGTATTCCCTTTAAAATAACGAAGTTAGTGGTCACTTCCGGTATAACCGGAAGTTGCACAGAGTTCATTTTATTTTAATTTAAAAGAGCATATTCGATTATGTATACTCAGAAAATGGCGAAAATACAAATTAATTTATTCTCCATAAAGTTGTAATGCCCGCCTTACGTGGGACACGGTGTATACTAAGCATTTTTAATAACGTTTTAAGAATTATTTTTTTTTACTTGTCATATCTATTTTTCAACATTAAATTTCAAGACTTTTTACTTACAATAACTTTGAGTCTCTTATAGCAGTTACGATATTAATAGCAATAGAAAAATAATCTTGTATGATTTATTAAATAATTACCAAATAACAACATACTATTTTTTAACATATCTTTAGTTTCAACATTTGAACTTCTAAACCTGTATATTTTAATGTTTTCTATTAATATTGTAATTTTGTACAGTATTTCCAGATAACTTAAACACGTATTTTCTCAAGAGGATACTGCTTTTCCAAAAACAATCCAGGCTGCCCTTTTGTGTCGGTAATATCAAATATTATATATTTTCCACAATATTCCAATCTATTCTTGAACAATAGAGGTACCTTACCCATAAAAACGTTTTATAGCGCAAAACGCATCGCCTCTTTATTGAACAACGCAAAGCGAGGATATCAAAACCTTTTCTTCTAATTTAAGTTAATTTATACCGGTCTAAGCACTCTGACCTACCATTCGGGCCAGAAGAAAGAATTCATATGAAAAGTTTTTATTGGGCTTTTACGACAAGTTCAGTTTTCCGGCCAATGGGAATAACTGTAAAAGGATTATGTGTTGGGTAGGCGCAACTTTTTGTTTTATGGTCTCTGAGTGTAACGAATTGATCTGGTAGTTTTCATAAAGCGGATTCAGCGTTCCTGCGGTTGTTCGTGACAAATTGCGTTTAGCTGAAATAGATTAGATCATTTTTATAGTGTATACTTTTTTAGTTACAGAAATTATTTTTTCTGTTTTTTTAATAAAAATTAATAATAATTATTTTGTATTAATAAACCACATAGAATTATAACTTCATATTTTATAGTTTTACACACATCTAGAATTATCTAAATTAAATACAGAATAAATAAATTTTAGTATTGTTTTAGATTGGTAATAATTTTTAATATTCACAATTTCGAGAAAATTATGTTTAAAATGAACTTTAATTTAAGCTATAAATTAACACAATTATAACTCGAGAACTAAAGAAGATATCGACATGCTGTTTTCACTAGACTTCCCATAGGTACTTTAAGTTTTTATTGACATTGTTGCCACATGCATTTTTTTCTGGAAAGTGGCGAAAGAAATGAACTTTTAAGAAATCAAAATTGAGTACTTAAATATAATTTTTAACATCTTTGGAAAGACCATTTCTTTCCCTTTCCAATAATGTATACATTGTAAGTACTGACTTGAATTTTTAGAGAAGGATTTACTTTTTTACGAAACCATGTCAATGGCTTCCAAACGTAAAGAATCATAATTTAATAGCTTGTAAAAGTAAGACAATGTATTGATAAGCATTTTTAGTTAAAATTCTTGGAAATGTTTGTCTTTTTTTAACATGGGTTCCAAAATGTTTGTAAAAAAACTACTTTTTAAATTTAGATTAAGGTCTTATGGCAAATGAGACACGTATTTCTAACAGTCATTAGATAGTTTGATTCTTCTTCTTTCTAAAATAACTTTTTTATTGTTTTAATGGGTTTTAATTTTGAGTAATTACATCAATATTAACGGTGTTTGATTAATATCAGATTTAGGTGGCATATATCAAAATAAAAATTGACGTTTTACATCAAACGATAATTAATAACATACAGTTTTTTCTTTACCTTGGCCCTTATCCATAAACTAATGGTCGTATCATAAAATATATATAGTCAGGAAGGAGGAATCCTAAACGACCTTGGAATCGCGATGGTAGCTAATTTTGACAGTGAACTAGACGAATATGGCGACAAGTTTTTCCGGTCTACCACTGACGTACTGTCATAAAGGAGCGTAGAAATGAAAATAATAAATTTTCATTTGCATATTATCTAAATTTACCGATTTCTCTCATTTTAACGAATTGCTATTTTCTTGCAAGAAGTTTACATTTTTATTTTTATTAACCTTCATTATGTGAATAAATTTAATATTAAAATTGCATGTTGGGTGGGATAAATGTAGGAAAATATTTTTTGGATAATTCATAGAGAGATTTCATTTGAAAAATTATAGCAATAATGTATTAAAAAATAAATATTGACTTTTTACGTCTTTATTATGACAATGTCTTTATTAATCTACATTTTACAAATTATTAAGGTTTGAAAAATAAATATGTTTTGTAGATATGCGTTTTAAAAAAATTAAATATCCTATACTTAAATTTAGGTCAAACACCGCTGTGATGTTTTTGTTGGAGCATATAATATAAAACTTTCTAATATGAAGAGATTTTCTGATCATTTTATTACATAATATTATTAGTAATATATTTTGCATAAGTAGGTAAAACACTTTTCCAAGAAAGAATCCTAAAACGTAATAATGATTCTATGAATGCAAAATAGATTATTTTTAAATCTACATTCAACTCATTATTTGTATGCTTAGTCCAGTTATGATGAGAGTCAATTTGTACTCTAAGGTATTGGATATCATTTGTAATACTTATATGAAACTACTAAACGTTAACTTTTATTGTTTCTATAGAAAGAAACCAGCTTTTTGTAACTGTATAATTAAAGAACATAAGTTTTATCAAAGGTTTGTAAGTTTCTATAATTAAACCATTCGAAACTTTTTATAAGATTTGTTTCTAATAATAATTTTAATCAATTCCAGTTCTCTCCATTTTACAGAATAACTGTGTCGTCTAAAAAACTTATTATTTTCATCTGTATTTAAACGACAAATTATTTAAAATAAAATTAAACAAGATAGGACCTAAGACAGTATCTTGAGGCATACGATATGCTACTTATTTGAGTTATTTTTAATTCTATTTGTGTTCGCTTTTGTAAATTACTTTGTAATAAATTATATAGGGTGCATCACATTCATACAATAAACTTCTACTATACGAAAAAAATGGCTCATGATATAGTTAGTAAAGAATTTATTTAATTATATACTTCAACCGGACCACTTTTATTGTTGGAGCAGCTGTTGGTAGAAGTCTTATTATTAGTTTTGAGGTTCGATCAAAACAATCTACTTTAAAATGGCGTGAACACAAAAAAATTTAATATTTTGGCTCACAATTTGTTTGTTGTATGAACTGAAGCCATAACTTTGTTTTTTGAGAATCTTTAGAAAATCTGAAAATTGTCTACCTGGGTTTAATCATTTATATAATTTTTTAATCCAGAATCTTTAAGAAATCTGAAAATTGTCTACTTGCAATCAATTTATAAATCTAAATTGAACAATACTTTATTCAGACGGTGTGAGCTAATGAGACATAAAAATGTAACATTTGAATAATTAAATAAAAACCATATGACAACAACACATCTCTTCGCGCCTTGTAACAATGATGGTATGGCTTCATTGACAATGCTGTCAACTGCAAAAAAATTATAAGCGCGGCAACCTACGATCCGATGTAAAAGTATAATCCAGGTTTTAGTAAAATGTGAGGGAATGATTTTTTTTTGGTACCCAGATAAAAATTAAATTTTCGAACGATTTCTTACTCGGTACCTAATGAAAAGGGTATGTACTGTTAAATGCACTATTTTTAACATAAGTAATGATCAAAACTAGTCAAATTCACAGATTACAATAAATTAATGATACGATATAATTAAAATTTTGAGTTTGGGACACGATGAGGGAATGATATTTGAAGTATTTTGATATTTACCATTTATTATTATGAGATTAAAACACTTAAATTAAGTATGGCTCGAATAGATTTAGTAGTATAATTTTCGTGAAAAAATACAAAGTCTAGAATACAACGTTAATAATATATAATACTAAGAATGGACACGATTTTCGCAAATTCCTGAGAACTACTCCTAAATTGAACAATAATTTATTTATTTTAACAACCACATAAATATCTTAAAATTGCATAAAAGAATTGTTTAAATAAAAGTATGTATACCCTATTAACTATGAGACTACGCCTATGAGCACAGCTGACCGCAGACGTACTTACCATGTTTGTTTACAAATTTAAAACATTAAAAATTTTAAATTTTTTTAATATGGTTGAAAATTGAGAGAACAAAATACTTACTTATGAAATGTAGATTATTCCTTTCTACTTTTAGCTGTGCTGCTATATCCACAAGACGAACAACTGACTGTATTGCCTTGTTTGTCTTCTAACGCGAAAATTTTTAAGTTAACAGTAATACTAAATAAATACTAAAATTTTAGAAATCATTTATCATATGATGATGAGTCATCCATAGTACAACATGGCTACCACTTCCGTCAGATCGATTAGATTAACGCGGACATGGCATGCTCCTTCCTGACTATATATGTTCTAAGGGTCGTATACTAATAAAGACAGACGATCGCACCAAATACCGCACGGATTTTTATGACGTATGTCTCCATTTATCTCCAAAGGTAAAGTTTAAAGAATTCCACACTTTAAGAGAGTAATGCTGTAATGAAGTCAATTTTCATTATTATTAATATTATTATTATTGATTAATTCCGGGTATTAATTTCGATTTTCAATTAATTTCAACTTCGTGGATATGCCCTGTATATCATCAGTTTTATCGCTTTTCAAACCATCGACGAGGTACTGTGCCTGCGCGCGTTTTAATGGTGGGATTTTCTGATGTGGTAGGGCATGCGACGACTAAACGTGGTCCGAGATTGAATTGAAATTTTTAGTTCCTAATATACCGATTTATCGAACAGACTTGCTTTGACACCGTTAAATCCAATAGTCGATTAAAACGCTAAATACCTACGATCCCGAAAATTTATTTCACGCCGCGAGGTAAAGTTTGTTGATAGTTTTTTTTGATAATTTCTTTCGTGCCCGAGTCTTTAAGCCGTGCTATTTGAAACCGATTTAATTTTATTTATTCCGTGTTGAGTTAGGATTTCATTTGTTTTGATTTAAAAATACTTTAATTTATTCTTGTTAGAATACACCGTTCTTTATAAATTTCATTTTAGTTTATTTAAAGTCTTGACCGTTAAACAATTTATTTTTTTATTTCAATCGTAGATATAGTCGTATAGTTAATTTTTCCTACTACTGGAAATTTCCGCGAATAACTAATAAATTTCATTTTAGTTTATTTGAAGGCTTAACCGTTATTTATTTATTTTTCATTTAATCATAAATATAGTCTTATAGTTAATTTTTCCTACTACTGGAAATTTCCGTAAATAAATAATAAATTTCATTTTAGTTTATTTAAAGTTTTGAGAGTTAAACAATTTATTTTACATTCGATTGTAAATATAGTCGTATAGGTAATTTTTCCTACTACTGGAAATTTATGTGAATAAATTATAAATTTCATTTTAGTTTATTCGAAGGCTTAACCGTTAATTAGTTTATTTATCATATAATCGTAAATATAGTCTTATAGTCAATTTTTCCTACTGCAAGAAATTTCCGTGAACAAATAATACAGTTTATTAAAAACATTATCCAATAAATAATTGATTGGGACTGTTTGGGAATTGTCTAATGTTTTGATTGGTTATATTTGTAGAATTGCGACGAGGCATTTTCTTTTGTTTTATTCTCCGAACTGCACATTTTAAGAGAATTTAAATAGCATCATTCCCAGTTTGAAGCGGCTCGTGATTACGATCGCTTCATCCAGAGATAAGGTGTTATCCCGGCTATTAGTTCATTCTATATCTAAAAATTCATTTGCGTTAGGTCTCCGTTATTTCAACAGAACTAAAATAGTATCATTCCCCTGTCTGAAGCGGCTCGTGATTACGATCGTCTCATTCAGAGATAATGTGCTATTCCGGTTAATAGTTTATTTTCCGTCTGAAACCCTCATTTGCGTTAGTCTCCGTTATTGTAAGTGAACTCAAATAGTATCATTCCCCTGTCTGAAGCGGCTCGTGATTACGATCGCCTCATTCAGAGATAGTATGCTATCCCGGTTATTAAATTTGTTTTATGTAAAACTCCGTTATTCAATTGACATTAAATAGTATCATTCCCCAGTTTGAAGCGGCTCGTGATTACGATCGGTTCACTCAGGGATAATGTACTATCCCGGTTGTTAGTTGGTTTTACTTTCCAACCACTAGTGAGTAAACCTCTTATAGGGTTCCGGTTTCAGCTCTGGAATTAGTATTATCCCGAACCTGTATCCTCTCATTCTCTGCAACCAATATTATATTTTGTTTTACTGAAGCATTCAATTACATTTGATTGTAAATACCAATTAGAAAATTTAACAGTTAATTTTTGCTACGACCGAAATAATACTGCCGAATGAAATAGCAAATTGCATTTTTAAATCAACAACAGAATAAACAATTCAATAATAAACTTTTACTGCGACCGTGATAATTATAAGTATTGATTTCATTTTTTTTTCTTTACGTCTGATTGAGACTACTCGAAAGTCATTTCCGTCCGTTTTGTTTGTTTATTTTTGTTCAGGGTTTGTACATATTACCGTGAGGGTGGGCGTTGAAATATTTAATTTGTTTTTTTTTTATTGTAAATAGTTAACCACAATATATGTGTCAATGTTAACCTGCCGTATTACTGGTTGTTAATTCCTAAATTTATTTCCCCCTTATATTTCAGCTAGTGATTAATTCGGTACCAGCCCAAGCAACGATTAAAGCCCGTTACTTGTGGCCTACTATTACCTGTGTCTAAGTAACCTTTGACCCCTGGAATTTTTCATCTCCATCTGTAGCTACCCGAGTACTTTCGACGCCGTTTCGAGAGTTTGTGGAGTAAACCATTACCAAAAATCTGGCGCTCGAGAACCGCCCGTAACCAGCGTCATTCGTAAGGAACCGTTTTCTCTGTGGCGAGAAAACCCCTTACAATGCGGTGGAGCACCATCTTGCTGGAAATATACAGTATATAGTATATCTTCTGGTCTATAAATTTTCGTGTTTTGGACACACCACATTATACCTTGGGGCATCTCTTTCAAACTCGTTGACAGCCCTAGGATTTTCATCTCCCCAGATCCTACAATTGTGATTACTTACGCGTCCATTTAAATGAAACGTTGATTCTTTTGACACTAGATTTACAATTGGTTGATTTTCTAAATAAATCTTATAATGTCTTACACATAAAAAATTTCTTTTCAAATACATGATTTTGAATTTTATAAAAAATCTGAATCATATATGCTTTAAAATTGATCACTTTTAAAATCTTATGCAACTTACACTTTGACATATGTAAGGATTGGGGAATTTTTCTAATAGATATTTTATTATTGTTTCTTGCTTATATTTTCCTTATCTGTTTAAAATTATTTAAAATAATATCTTGAGCGTTTTCAATTTGTCTTTTTTTCTATCTAATATTTCCGTTTCTGTAAACTGTTTTACCTGGCTTAAAATAAAATTTATGGTTAATTAATTTTTTTCAACAATATTTCTATGCCTTCTTTGTATATGTGCAATTAATCTACTTTCATTATAAAGTAAAATTCACCAGGCGTTTTATTTTTTGGTACCTGCTTTCTCTTGCACTAATAATTACAAATATGACATTTCTGTTAACTCGATTTGCGTTACACAGCACACTTAATAAATTAGTATCATTTATTGAGAAATAATATTTCATCCAAAGCTGAGTAAGTCAATTTAAAAAACAAGAATATTAAATAGAAAAAACAGATATACATATTGAAAATGATGAAGATATTCTTTTAATTGATTATTCTTCTTCAAATACTTCAATATGCAAGAGTTCATTTCATTAGCGCTACAATGTCCTTCGCCCTCGTGCCAAAAAGAACATTCTACAGCTTCATTACCAACTTCGCAAATTGTAAAATTGTAAGAGTTTATTTTAGATTTGTAGTAGAATATTGACAAATTTCCGTTAGGATACGGCATGACCGCTTGGAGGTCAAATGTTGCCAAGACAAAATTATCACACATTTTATATCCTGTTCTTAAGATTCACGGCTCAACTTTTTTTCTTACTGATGTTTCTTATATTTTTCCTTTATACCTGGTACATCTAGTGCGTTTTTATTAAAAATACGTGAGTGCATCATAAAATTTGCAGCTGGTTAGTTTTTTCTGTCTGTTGTTTTACATAGTCTCTATGTAAGTCAGCTAAACTTTTACCACAATCTCTGTACTCTCTGGTAGTATTGGCACGAAGGTAATGGCTTTCCATACGCGGTATGGAGTTGATGTGGCTCCTTACTGATTCTCTTATGAAATAATTAGTGTATTTTCCTCTCTTCTCTGATTCAAGAAATCAATTTTCCTTTTTTTGCAGAACTATTATTATGGGTATGTCATTGATTCCCAACGTATTCTTAAAAAGTAGTTTGCAAATTCTCACTATTTTCGACTCTATCTGGAAGCAGAACGCGTAATTCAATTTCTTGTGATTTTCTGTGCGTGTGTACCTATATTTGGGCTGTACACTTTCAATGTTCCTAGCAATAAAAGACCGTTGCAGTTCTAAGTTGCCAAGTGACCAGTACTTGTTGAAAATAGTTTTCCTTTGATGTTCTGAAATCTTGGTTGAGCATGAAAGTTTAAATATTTTCGACGACTTGGAAACGGATTGGTATTCCTTTCACATATTTCTAAGTTGCTTTGCTGTCTCTTTTTTCATTTTGGGATTTTAATTTCTTTCTTTTTACTAAGTTTGGAAGGCGAACTTTCAGCGGACGCAATGAGTGACCTATTTTCCACTTACAATGTGTTCTAAAAATCGTATTTTATTTTCAGAAATTTTTGACTTATAACGATTCAATGTCATGCCGCTAGCTCTAATTTTTTGCAAAACATTTTCGAGATTGATTGTGTTCCTCGATTGTCCTACCAAAAACGTCATCAAAATATGCTAAATAACTTTTGACATTATCTAAAATTTCATACAGCAACGTTGAAACATTTAAGGAGCACTAGAGATTCCATATGGCAAACGTAAATAGTAGTACCTTCAAAAACAAGTGGTTATAGTACATAATAATGAGCTTTTGTATGTTAAAGGTAACTGTAAAAACGCTGATGAGGCGTCTAATAAGCTAAAACATTTTGCACCAGATAGTTGTGAAAATAAAACATCTTGAGTTGGTATTTCGAAAAATTCACGCTTAATGTATTTATTTAAAATTCGCGGATCCTTACAAATACGTATACCCCATTTGGTTTTGGAACCACAACTATAGAGTGGACCCAATCAGTTACTGCTACAATTAAATTATCAGCTAATATTTGATCTATTTTTTCTTTAACCTTACTCTTTAATGCAATTGGAATTTTTCTAGCCGCGCAAATGTGAGGTATAGCGTTGCCATCCAAGACTTTTTTAAATTCCTTATGTACCTTCCCAATGCCAGAAAAGACACTTTGATTCTATTCAAAATTTTTGGAAACTATTTTGATTGACAATATACAGGGTGGCCACTTTTTCATTGAAATGTATTGCTATCTTGTAAACCGTTGGTAACACAAAGTTGGTTAAATGGGGAAAAAGTTGCATATTTCGAAGTCCAATCTGAGGGCGTTTTGAAAACTGAAATATCAGGTCCGGTTTCCGAGATATTCGATAAAAAACAAATAAGTACCATTTCTTTATTCCGCTACAGAACGTTTATTTGCAAAAATAGACAAAAACTCATTTAAAGTTTTTTGTTTTATATCAAATTGTGCGTATGATAGCGTATTTAGTTTTTTTATCCGACGTTTCGTAAATGCAGGACCACCATCAACTTCTTTATTTGAATATGGACCAATATTTTCCTGGCTCATAATTTTAATGCATGTTCAATGTTGAATACAATGATGTAATAACATATTGTGATTAGTCAATATTTCGGAAGATTTGAACATCATCAGGTAAGTTTACAAGTACGGACCTGTGTTTTGTTAGTTAAAAATATTTGAATTAGTAAATGATGTATTATCAGTGTAAGAAATCAGGTACGTTTACTTGTACAGACCTGTATTATAAAAATATTTGAAATACACAACTACATTTTAAATGCTTAAAATAATTTAATAAAAAAAAATATGTATTTAACTACTTAATCACGTCAGAAACAAATAAATGAAAACAATGATTAACGATAAGAGAAAAACTACAGTAGTTGCTCAAAATGTCCTCCTTCTTCTTGAATACATAAGTCAATACGGTCTGTCATTTGAGCTATGCTGGCAGAAACCATTTGTGGAGTGATATTATTAAACGCATTAATTATCCTATCTCGTAATTGATTTAAGTCATTTGGAATACCATCATAATATACTTTATTTTTGATATATCCCCATTGAATTAAATGTGGGTTGTCGGTGGCATAAAAATGTTTATTTTTTCTATTAAATATTCCACTATTAGTAAATGTGGATTCATCTGTCCATAAAATTCGTCCATGAAAGGATACATCATTATTTAATTTTCGTTTATACCAACAACAAAATTCTATTCTACGATTATAATCTCCAGGATGTAGCTTTTGTACAGTTTGGAATTTGTAATCATGGTACTTATGTTTTTTAAGAATGTTTTTCACAGTACTTGCAGAAACTCCACATTCTCGGCTTATTGCTCTAGACGACGTTTCAGGGTTGATATAAACTTGAGACAAAACATTTATTTCATTTATTGTATTACGTTTTAAATATTTACCACGTTTTTTTTCAATATTTCCTTTGTGAGCCATATTTAACGCTATCCTATAATAAATTAATAAAGATGGTTGCCTCCTTCCTGGATACAACTGAAGGTATCTTTCTGCAGCTTCTCCACTATTTCTGTTACATTTTATGTACACATCGTACATATCTTTTTTCTCACTTCTACTGTAACGAACCATATTTTTAATACCCTAATTAAAAATATACCAATTCTTTTATCCGATACCAGACTGTCAAATATACAATAATAAAATGTGACATGCCAGGTTAACTTGATTTAAATTTATCTGTATAATAATCAAGACGTGTTGCTAGATATACAATTATTATTGTAAGTAGGTATCTATCTGCAGTTTGTTAACTTTTTCTTTTTTATACTATGAGGAACCATATCAGTTTAAAAAATCCAACAAAATATGACAAATCAGGCTAACTTTATGTATTTAAAAATCGGGATGTACTTTATTTATAGATTAATATTGGGATTGGTCAAGTGCAAAAACCATAAAAATGGAAAATATTTTTTAGCAAATGTGTAAACGAACATGTTGTCTTGATGTAAAGTTAAAAGTTTGACTTTGGCATTTATTATTTATAATCTCTTACAACGATAATACATCATTTACTAATTCAAATATTTTTAACTAACAAAACACAGGTCCGTACTTGTAAACTTACCTGATGATGTTCAAATCTTCCGAAATGTTGACTAATCACAATATGTTATTACATCATTGTATTCAACATTGAACATGCATTAAAATTATGAGCCAGGAAAATATTGGTTCATATTCAAATAAAGAAGTTGATGGTGGTCCTGCATTTACGAAACGTCGTATAAAAAAACTAAATACGCTATCATACGCACAATTTGATATAAAACAAAAAACTCCAAATGAGTTTTTGTCTATTTTTGCAAATAAACGTTCTGTAGCGGAATAAAGAAATGGTACTTATTTGTTTTTTATCGAATATCTCGGAAACCGGACCTGATATTTTAGTTTTCAAAACGTTCTCAGATTGGACTTCGAAATATGCAACTTTTTCCCCATTTAACCAACTTTGTGTTACCAACGGTTTACGAGATAGCAATACATTTCAATGAAAAAGTGGCCACCCTGTATACCGTACTATTATGTATTTCTGTGATTATTTCTAAATCGCGAACCCAATTTAGTCCTAAAATGTATCATTGATTTTGTGAATTTAATATATGAAACGGAAGTTTTTCACAATTACTTTTAAAATTACAGTCCAGGTATATTTTACCAATCACAGAAATTTTGTGGCCTGTATATGAAGATAAGATAGATGAAACATCGGAAAGTCTATTTGGTTGTATATTTAACCCTGCGGGCGGGGCGCCGGGTCTATGAGACTTGATGATGATATGAACGTTCGGCATTTCTCGACAATATTCTGTAAAGCTCGGCGGACCCATCTACCTTCCTAACTTTGCCCGTAGTTCAAATTGTTGTGAGCGGTGATTCAACAAGTAGTCTCTTTAAAAATTTATAAAGCGAAAAGTCGCTAAAACCCGGCGCCCCGGTTGTGGTTATTGTTTTTGTAACCCACCTTCTGCATTTTCTGGTAAGTTTTCTATATCTTCATATAATTGTTAGACTTCCAGGAGCAAAAATGCCAAATCAGCTTTGGAATGCTGGTCTCTCTATTTCAGTTTGATAAATTGGCACCTATAAGAACTTTATTCGATTCTTTCGTTGAAAATTGTAAGAAGGCGTACATTTTTGGTGCAAATACTACGATAGACGAAAAATTGGAGGCTTTCAGGGGAAGGTGCTCTTTCAAGCAATATATCCCAAGTAAGCCAAATAAATATGGTATAAAAATATTTGCTCTTGTTGATTCTGCTACATCCTATGCTTCAAATCTAGAAGTTTACGTTGGACAGCAACCTGAAGGCTCTTATGAAGCAGCTAATAACCCGTCCAGTATAGTTCTCAGGTTGATAGAACCTATATCGGGAACAAACCGTAATTTAACATGCGATAACTGGTTCACAAGTATGGACTTAGTGAACGTATTATTACAAGAATATAAAATTACATATGTGAATACAATAAAAAAAAATAAAAGGGAGCTGCCTATTGAATTCACGAATACAAGAAATCGAGCTCAGTATTCTTCAATGTTTGGATTTCAAGATAATAATACAATAGTGTCCTATGTTCCCAAAAAGTATAAAAATGTTATACTAGTGTCCACCCTGCACCATGACGATAGTATCGATGCATCTACTGGTGAGAAATGTAAACCAGGAATAATAACATTTTATAATCATACCAAAGGCAGTGTTAATAAACTTGACCAGTTAAGTGCAACTTATGATGTAGCCAGAAATACCAGAAGATGGCCCATTGTAATTTTTTTGCCCTTATGAATATGGCAGGAGTCAACTCCCAGATAATTTTTGCTAGTAATAATAAAATTTATGATATTCAAAGAAGACTATTTCTAAGAGATCTCGCTTTATCCTTAACCAACGAGTATCTGCAAAGACGTTCACTTGAAACAAATGTGCCAATAGCTGTAAGACAAAGAAGACAAGAAGTTGCAGGTCCATCAAATGTAGTTCAGGAAATTGCATCTGGTACAAAAAAAAAGATGTTTTTTTTTGTTAAAAAGACTCAAAAACTAGGTATTACTGCAAAAAATGTGAAAAATTTGTTTGTCTATCCCACCTTGCTCCTTGGTGTGTACCATGTTCCAATATTACCAAAAACCAATAAAAATTAAAAGTTTTTCTTATTGTAATATAAATTTAAATTCTCTTTGATACTTTCATTTATTTTTTGTATTTTTATCTTTCACATTACTCGGGAACATTTTGTGTGTTACGTTTTTAGAACATAGGTGTTATTTTTTTCTAGTATTATGTATATATATATTTTTTAAATTAAATCACAGATAAATAATATGTTTTTGATTTTATACTATTACATTTACCAAAAAATTAAAAAACCTATTTTTAAAAAAAAAGTCCCGGCGCCCCGATTCGTGTCTTGATTTAGGGCGCCCCGCCTGCAGGGTTAATAATTTAAAATCAAAAATGTTCAAAGTAATCACTTGACTACCAGTGTCTATCTTTAATTTAATTTGCACCGAAAAAATTAATAGTCCACACTATTAAATTAGAATCACTTTCCTGACCATTATTCCTATTATAATATTCAAAATGGTCATCAAAGTTATCATCTGATTCCTTTACAAATCTCATGAATATTAACCCTTTTTAGACAAAATTTTTAGAAGTGTCCCTTTATTCGACAAAAGCTACAAATTTTATTAAAAGCAAAGCACTTACTCCTTTCATGTTGCTGTCAACAATTGAAACATTTGCCAAAGTTACCTTTAAATTCTGATAAAGTATCTACATTGTCAGCTAACACTCTATCAGGGTATTGACTTGACCTTTCTAAACTTTGTCCCGCATTCCTGTTGCCACAAGCAGTATTCGATGCGCCACCACTTTAATTGTCCCTTTCAAAATGTTTGCAAAAAGTTTTCAATTCTAAACGACATCACCCGCAAACCAAAAGTTTTCCGGCGCTCTACACTGATCTGTCATTTCATAATATTATTATAAACGAATAATTGATGAAATTAATGAAAATACATATCATATAAGATCCTGATAACAAAAGTCACTGAGAATTCTACTCGAATTTAAAAGAAACCGGCGATTCTTATCACTTTTACTAACTGTTTAAAAAAAAACCTAACCTATTGTACTTTTACCAATGTTACCATGTTATGTTTAATACTGAGGGTGTAGATGTAATACTTAATAGTCTCTAGTAGGTACTAGGTTTTATTGTTAACTGCTTTTTAATGTTTCGTTACAATTCTCACATAAATACTACCACCACCTGAAGGACACCACATTTCGTCGATGTACAAGTAAAGCGCTCTTGACTTATAATTATAACCAATTCGTAGCCTATTCATGTAAAGAAATTTAAGAAATGAAAGATGTGTAATTGGGACACACTGTTATTTAGAATAGAGAGGATAACATTTCGTAAATTAGAATCTATTCAATAGGTTAAATGTTTGAAAAAATTGCAGTGCATTCGTCAAAAATTTATTGTTCGGATACGAAAAGTAATAATAAAATATTTACTTAGAAAGTGTCTGACGTTCGTCTTTCGACGCTGTCTTTTTATAATCGGCACTGCGATCTCGCAGTTGAACTTGTGCCAAGAAAAGATGACAAGAAGACGATTAGAATATAAAGTGGACGAAAACAGGTACGTGAGGAAAAGTGCGAAAACCTTGTTTTAAATTGAGGAAAAAGTAATGTAGCGAATCTGCTACGGCCGTTTTCGAGAACGAGATCCTAATGGGGCGTCCTAACGGCACACGTGATACTTAATTCAGAAAAACGTTTTGGAAACTGATATTTTAAAATAATTGAGTGTGGTTGCTTATCGCTTTTAACACTGGTTCTACGAGCAAAAATTGTGGATGGGTAATACATTTTGTTATGAAGTTACGACGTAATTTAAAACTTAATGAACAAAAGTTGTAGGTGTAGGGAAAACGTTTCCTAAAACAAGTCTTAGTTAATCAAATAACTAACATTAGATAACTGTATACTTATGCGAAATAATTAGCTTTCCTTAACTTGATTTTTATTTAGGCACAATGCTATAAACACGTTAATTTTCATCTCTTTTATATAACGTGTAGAGTAAACAATACTATTTCTCCAATTTATTTTAAAATTAAATTTTACCTATTTTAAATTACCAAATCAAAAATAAAAGTAACTTGCATCATAGTCTATACAAATAGATACCAAAGGAAACAAATTATTGATGCCGATAAAGCCTGAACGAGGTAACTGCCATTTTATCGTACACAATTTCCAATTTAGAATCATTATTCTGCATTGAATTACGTTACAAAATGGCTCTTGATATGAAGGTATTTTACGATATTTCAATGCACTTTAAGAACACTATCAGCTAGGAGAAAATACCATTTGTGACTCAATAAAGAGGTATTGCAAAAGGCATTTCGTGGCTTTCCTTTTATGATGGTCTCTCCTTTAAAATTATGAGCTTGGTTTAAAATAAACTAGGTTGCGATGTCGTTGCTTTTTTTTATTTTCTGCTTAATATAATTTTATATTCACTCTGCACGAATATTCACAATAATGCTTGTTTGTCAGTGATGATATATTTTAATAAATTATTGCAACATACGAGGTCTGTAAATTAAGTAATTCAATATTGTCACCTTCAAAATAACTTCCTTCTGAGGCCACACAGCGCTGGAGACGTTTCTTTCACTCCGTATAGCAGTCATGGAACTCCGATACTGAAATAACCTTCAGTCGGTTACAGCCGTTTGAATTTTTTCGACTGTCCCAAAATGATTTCTCTTGAGGTGACTTTTCAACTTTGGGAAAGAAAAAAGTCGCAAGGACTCAAGTCAGGCGAATAAGGAGGCTGAGGAGCCACAGGAATGTTTTTACTGGCCAAAAACTCGTTTATTGAAATTGCTGTGTGACAAGGAGCATTATCGTGTTGCAACACCCACTTGTTCTTGATGTTTGGTCTCACACGAATGACCCTTTTTCGAAGTCTTTTAAGAACCTCTCGGTAAAAGTGTTGATTAACCGTTTAACCTTGGGGTACAAACTCTTTGTGGACGATTCCGTGGATATCGAAAAAACAAATCAGCATGCATTTGATCTTTGACTTCGCCATCCTTGCCTTTTTTGGCTTTGGAGAGGTTGAAGTGTGCCACTCTATGCTCTGGCGCTTGGTTTCTGGGTCGTACTCAAACACCCAAGTCTCGTCACCAGTAATGACACGTTCCAGAAAATGGGGGTCATTTTCAATGGAATTCAAAAAGGTCAAGGCACCTTTCCTTCCTGGTGTTCTTCAGGTCTTGCGAAAGGTTTTTTGGAACCATTTTTGCGCAGATTTTTCTCATCCCCAATTCATTGGTCAAAATTTGATGAACGGTGGTGTGAGTCAAATTTAACTCTTCCCCTATCATTCTGACTGTCAACCGACGATCTGAACGCACAAGATCCTGGATTCTGTTGACATTTTCATCGGTTCTTGAAGATGAAGGCCTTCCGCTTCGTGGTTCATCTTCAATCGACTCTCTTCCATCTTAAAATGCCTTAAGCCACCGAAAAACCTGGGCCCTTGACAAAACACTATCTCCGTAGATCTGCTGAAGTTTCAAAAGAGTTTCCGTTGCACTGTGCCCAAGTCTGAAGCAAAACCTGATAGCACACCGTTGCTCGAAATTGATGTCATTCATTTTTAGAACACAATAGAAAAAACTGTTTCACAAAAATAATCGCTACGCACAACCAAATGACTCGAGCAAGGTCAAACTCGTACTGAAGGTGGATCACATGTTCTTCTGCCGCCCCACTAAGCCCCGCGCTTCCAGTGTTGCCAGATCAAACGAAACGTTGCCAGTCTCATTACTTAATTTACAGACCTCGTATATAGGAATTATGTATATTGATATATTTTCTGTTATTAATTTATTATTAATAATTTAACATGAGATCGTGAATGGAACACCTAATTAAATTTACTGATTTGCTGCGTATGTTTGAATAACAATATTTGTAAGCGTATTATTTTAAAGTACGAATTGTATTTGATGCGTTTGTTTTTAAATAAATTTGATTAATAGGAACAATTATTAATTTAAGTTCATAGGTATTAGAGCAATAAAAATTTATTACCATTGTTACTGGATGAAAATCTATTAATACTCAAATCTGCTTAACTGCACAAAGCCGTTGATTTCAAATAAAATTTAGTATTAATTTCTATACTAATTTTGATTTAACAACTGTCAATTAATTGCGATTACAATATATTCCTTCTTTCTAACCATCTGGGATATAGAAAATTGGCTGACTAGAATTGTACCCTTTTTAGGTGCATATAAGTACTAAAAAAATGGTCTTATTGACTAATAAACTTGTCTCAGAAATTTTTTTCATTTTTTTTTTTTTTTTTTAATTAAAATGTTTACTTTTTATTAAATCCACTTTAGACTGTAAGGAAATGTATCGCGACACTAGGGGAAGAGATAGGAAATCGTTTAGCACTTGCATTTTTACCTAGCAGTTTACCCGATAGTTACTAGTAACATCGTTAGAAGGCCGAAAGGAAGAGGATTTAACACTTGTTGTTACGCGTATGCCTTTGTATCTAAGCAACAAAGAACAAAACTGGATAATAACGCTGAAAGATATATTCTTGTGGGATACGACGGAAATTCCAAAGCTTATATGTGGTTAAATAAAGAGACAAATAAAATAACCATAAGTAGAGATGTAAAGTTTATAGAAAATAAACACGAAGAGAGCATATTTATAAATCAGAAAAATGAAATAAAGAGGGAAAATAGTGTAGAACATGAAGTTGAGTTTGAATTTACGAGTAATGATGAAAACAAAGAGTCAAGAATTTCAGAACATAAGAATAAAGACACCGAAAAACCGGACGAAGGTAAATATAAAGAAATACAAAGGTCTGCAAGAGAAAACAAAGGAATACCGCCTGTAAGATATGGACAGTGCAGTTATCAAACAAATATTGTAAATGAGAGAAAAGAATCTGAAGAATAGAGTAAGATCCCAAAGCGATGAGACATAACTTATTTTCTAAAAATGAAACTTTAAGTTCTCAGTAGTATCTCATGTACTTTGTATACCTGCGTGTTTGTGAAGTTTGCCCAGTGACACCTGGGCAGGTACCAGGTGAGAAAGGTGACTAAAAATAAAAGTTACTAAGAATATCTTTTTCAAGTAGTATCGCAAGTATCAGACACTTTCCATGGACCAAAACTTTTGTCAGACGCTTTGAAGCTCCACCAAAAATAAATGAACTTCACGTATTTTTTAATGTCTGATTTTTGAATATGTTATCGAGATAACTATTACAAAATTATATTTAATCAGTCAGAAAAATCGGAATGACCAAAAATCCCCTAAACACAAAAATTATTCGGCCGTGAGTACGAGCGCGAAAACACTATGCACATGCGTATCAGAGCGAAGAATTTAAATATTCCAAAAAGTACTTACTGCTTTCGATAAAATATTTTTGCATCTCTATTTAAATAAAATGAATTTCAACATTAAGGTTAAAGTAAGTAATTATTAAAGTAAAACAATTTATTGCATATATTCGATAAAATAATTTTTTGTTCGAGTAATTGTGTTTTATAAAAAATATTTTTATTTTTTTTACCAAAGATAACAAATTTTACATTTTTATGAAAAAATAATTTTAGTAAAAAAGAAAATAACTATAGTTAGTACGTGAAAGTATTTGATTATTCTTAATCATCGTTATCATCATCAAAATAATCATTAGAATTTTCCCAATTGAGCCAGTCATATTGTCCATTCGAGTCACCATTCTCATCGTCATCATTTATGTTGTTGTCATTGCCGTCAGCTTCTTCTGTAAAAAACAAATAAAAGAATTACAAAACATAAAACTACAAATATAAAACAAAAAATAAATTGTAAACCTAAAGTTAAAGTACAGTACCTGGATCTTGAAGTGCTTCACTGACGTCTCCTAGTAATTGGTCACCATCAAACCAATGAAAGTGATACTGGTTTTCTTCTAACGTCCAGCCATTATTTTCAGGAGTAAAGATGGTTGGTTTTTTTTCATTTGCATTATTCCAATATGCTAGGTTTTGCATGGTGGTAAATTGCTAGCATCACAATTTTTTAAACTTTTTGGATTAAATTCTTCGTTTACATCAGAAACGGTATAATTATTTAAAAGCAGCTAAAGTCGGGCAGCATCAACGTCAAGTGTGCCAGAAACATAAATTTCGCACATAAATTTTTGTACTTTGTTAAAAATATCCTGTTGTAGGTGTGCATCGGTAAACGACTGGGCTTTCAAATTGCATAAAAGCAAGCTGATATTCATGCTTCTTCATCAATATATTAAAAGGTCTTTGCCTGCATATAACCATACATTGGAGTCATCATTTTTCAAATTATCCATATGTCCTAACATAATTATTGCAATATCAGTGTCAGAACATTTAATAACAAAGTTTGCTTAAGCATCAATGTTACAAACATGAAGAGCAATTTTTGTGTTAGCTTCTTTATGCTCTGGACAGGATTAACTGTCATCTTCACCTGATACAACTTTGTTGTTATCAACGATGTAAGAATGACATTATTTATAATTTATAAATATCCGTTTATTCTCAACAAAAGGAACCATTTCATTAGATGCCCAGTGTTGAATAAAAAAATCAACGAGGGCCTGTTTAAAATTGATGTTTTTCATTTCTTTTAACAAATCTGACGGTCTAACTTGATCAGGAGTAGCAATATTCAAATCCAGTTGAGTTGATCCTTGGCGAAGAGATCTTTCATAATCTTTAATCGGAGGAGAGAAATATTGATCAAAAATAACGTCGTATCTTATCGCTTTCAGTTGCGATACCATTTGAAGCATTTTTTTGAGATAGCTCCAAAAGTTTTCGGGACATTTTTTATGGTATGTAGCAAAAAGAAAGCGTCAATTAATAAAACATCTATTTGAGTAGGTGAATTGTGCTCTAAACCTTTCTCCAAAGATTTCATCAAGGTGGATTTCTGGGTTTTACAAATGGCCCTATCAAAGTGACACATAGATAATGGTTTCGTAGTAATAGGATAGAATAGAATTTTGGCGTAATGAACCTATCATTAAATGGGCTATATATCGACCACAAGAGTCTGTTGTTTCATCCACAATAATGTAGAAATGGTCTCCAACGGTAATCTTACGAATTTTTTCACGAGTCTCAATGTAAAAACTGTCAACATCACGTTTGCGTAATATACTTTGCTCTGGAATATTAAATTTACAGTATTTTTAACAGACTTCAAAAAAGGAGGAGATTATCAATTCGTCGTGATATTTTTTTTTATGTATGTTCAGCGATAATTCTTTAACACGGTGTCCGATTTTAATGATTCTTTTTTTGTTAAAAAGAGGATACTTCAGGGGTAGTCCCATATAAATTTGGTGAAAATCTAATAGTTGGGTTCATGAGAAAATCCTCAAACTCTTCATTTTTTATGTATATTTAGCGATAATGCTTTACCACCTTGTCCGATTTATATGATTCTTTTTTTGTTAGTAAGGGGGTACCTCAAGGGTGGTCCCATATGGCATCTGCACGTTTTTGAAGTAGGTTTTTTTAAATTTTTAATTTCTAATACTTGTTGCAAAAATGATCGGAGATTTGGATTATTTAATCGTATTAAAGGGATATTCGAAGTCACTAAAGCTTTGCATAAATCTTCATTAAAAATAGCTTGTTCACCTCTAGACGATCCAGATTCTAAATATTGTTTTAAGGGAAGTTGACTTTGTCTGCGAGTGTTGGTCGATTTGAAACTTTTTTTTTACATGGACTCTAAAACAAATAAATTCCTGTAGATGTTGAAGTTTTAATTGAATTAAATAAATGCGTACGTTGTAAAGATGCCCTACTTTTTTTTAACTGTGAGTTGAAATAATATTTTACTGTTGTTTGATTTACCATTGTGAAAGGTCAAAATAAAATATAAAATAAAAAAGTACTAACAATTTTAGAACATGTTTTACAAAATACCTGGTTATCACCTTCTACAACAAAATCTGAATAAGATTTTACCCACGACTCAATTAATTTTGCCATTTTTTCCACTGGTTTACACAACAATAAAGACTGAAATGAAGTTGAAAGTAAACTGAGTCATTTAGAAATTTGAAGATATTAATACAACTACCTAAAAGAATATTTAGCAAAATTTGTTAGTTTAAGGAGGGTATTTACAATTTAATCCTCTCAAGTACCTACACCATTAACCGTAATTTATTACAGGGAAAAGTAAATCCTTAAAAATTTTAGGAAATCGACCTGTAAAGGCATTTCACAAAATATTATTTTGGTCCAAAACTCATAATTTTAATATGTGCAGCCAATTAGTACGTCAGATATATGCCAAAAAATTAAATGTCAATATATGCATTCAAAATTAAAAATTGTATATATATGCAACATATGCAAAATATGGCGTTTTGCATATATTCCTAGCTCTAGTTATTACATAGGTACCTGTAGCTTTTGTATATTACAAATAAATAAGAATAGTTCCAGGTATTTCAACTGTTAACAATAAAATGTAATACCTTGGTGATTGTTCCAGGAGGTGAAAATATTTATTAAAAATGAATTATTTCTACAATCTAAAATTCTAAAATTATCGCCTCCCTACCTGGGTACCGACCTTAGCCTTCGTAGCGGAATTCGGTGAGGAGATTAAATATCTTTCAGCCCCCAAAACAGATTAACCTTACCGTAGCGGAATTCGGGTGCACCGTTTAAGCCATATAAAAAAATTGTAAAAGTTGTTGTGTTTTTTTAATATGAGTAAAATATTTATATTAATTATTGTTTTTAAAATTGCTATTTTATCTTAATAATCTCCAAATTCATTTTAAAAATTGTGTAGATTTTTTAATGGACCGCAAAAAAATATACTGTAAAACTCGAGTGCATTGTAGAAAACTACTAAAAGTACGAAAATTAATTTTATTAAAGAAAAAACTCTAGTCCTAAACACAAAAATTTATGATTGCTAATAGGGGGAGGCGACTAGTTTCATTTGTCAAAGTAAAAAGGGGAATAAAAATTAAATTAAATAAATTCCTGCCGGATTTTTGTGGTCAAGACTCTGATTTACCACATTTACTATGTGCATAACCTTCTTGTTTCTTATTTTATTATTAATGAAAGCCATGAATTAAATATGTTACATCTGAAGAAGAAATTGTACTTCGAAACTTGTTATACATTGATAATTAAAAAAAAAAAATTAGGAAAATACACTATAGTATGATTTGTTTATTTTTAAATTTTAGTTAGTTTATTTTGATTGATATAAATAAATTCGTATAAAATAATTCAATTTATAAAACACAATTTCACATCGAAAATAAAATTTAATTTAAATCTATTTATTTATAGACACGAATATCTAATTGAAATGCCATTATCAAATTTTATCATTCATATGAAATATATCAAATAAATGAGTGTTTATTATTACAGTTTCATTATTAGATTGTCAGTTTGATATGAATTATTAATACCAAGTAAATATCTATCAAAAAGTGGACGTGCGAAATTACATAAATTATGTTCTACACTCTGAAAAAGGTTTTCTTAAATCAAACAAAATTTATTTGACCTTAACAAATATTGCCCTTTAACAGGGGCTATAAAATGTAAGGCTTTATGTAAAATTGATGGTATTTTAAATTTCAAAACAGTTTAGTTGGTCCATAAATATTTTAAAGTTAAATTGTAATATTTATTTTATATAAATAAAAATTTTCTTGGTTCATTCGGTCATTTTTTATTTTTTATCATTTAAGCACAAATATTACAAATGTTTCGGAAATTTTCTAGTGCAGTAAAAATTTAATAAAACATGGGGGACGATTACAATCAGTTTATATTTTTTAAAGCAACAGAAACTCCATCTTTCTATTTCACAGCATGCGAAGAAGTCTTTAAACTTCATTTTTTGACCCAGTTTAGGAGAAAATATTAATACTTTAAATTTATTATATAAATGTAGATAAAAATATTACACTTTCAGGCAATATAAATATGATACACCACGCCATTTTGGATAACCATCCTTGTTTACTGACCTTGGCATAACCATCCTTCCTTTATATTCTAAAGCTAAGGGATCAAGCCTCTACTTTTTTAAAATAAGTCACGCGCTTGTCAACTTAAGCACCACTTTTAAGCGTTTAAGAGACCAAAGCACAATGAAATTATTGTGTGAGAACCATAACAAGCACTTAAAAATTAAAAAAAAATTCATTTATATCAAAATAAGTCATGCGCATGCCTATTTAAAAAAAAAATGATCTAGCAAAAATGGTGTAGGATTTAATAGTTTTTGTAGGTGAGTACTTGTCATCGGATAATTATAAGGAAAGTGTAAGAAAATAAAGTTTTTGGAAGGCATGTACTACTTATAATGTTTATAGCGCCTCACTCTAAACTTCGCGCTTTCGTGAATTAGTTGAACACATATCATACAATATTTTGAAAATAAATTCATTAAAAAAATAGGTCACAAATTTGCACTTTTGCACCATTATTACTCATGTTTAGATCACATATTTCTCGAAACTAAAAATAACAACATTGATAATATTTTACCGATAGTTTTAAAATCAACAGATCATTATACGAAAATATTGCAAATTGTACTAGAACAAGACAAAAAAAAACAAAGTTTACGTAGCTATAGTTCATTGCATAGCCTTTTAGTCGCACGTCACCAAATATGACGTAAAATCATGTTTTCGGCATGTCTTTGACTACTACATGAAATTTGATGGCGACTCTACAAAATTTTGACAGTTGTCAGGATCGAATTCAGCCAAATAGGAAAAGGCTTTGAAATTAATAAGAACATAAAAACATTAAAAAATAAAATAAAATGTATTTTTAATTGATATTTATTATCATAAATAATATAACATTAGTAAATAAATTCCTAAAATTAGTTATTATAAGACAACAAGGAT
Source organism: Psylliodes chrysocephalus (assembly GCA_927349885.1). Lineage (NCBI taxonomy): Eukaryota > Metazoa > Arthropoda > Insecta > Coleoptera > Chrysomelidae > Psylliodes > Psylliodes chrysocephalus. The sequence goes on along the minus strand of OV651825.1, from coordinate 20,262,017 downwards.
CACTTGCCGGATGAAACCAACAATAAAAAATTAGATCTGTTTAAAAAATCACGTACGTTTTATTCGATAAACTAATTACTTTGGAAATCATTGAAATTTACCAAATCTGGTAACGTTAAACTTGTAGAACAACAGCTATTTTTAAATACAATACAATAAACGTTTATTATGCGGAGTTGTCTTCCCATATGTCCCAATCTGATTCGTTATCCGAACATTTATGAAGATATTTAAAACCTTATACAATCTAACTTGAAAAATATGTATTTTGTAAATACCAACCTTGACTAAACATTCTATATATACAAGTCCTGATACCAAGTTCATATTTCTCCCAAATATCGGGACCACGGCTAACGCTCACAGAATCGGACATGTTAGCTGAGTATTCGCAATCTGCTTGGATACCTCCATTTGCCAATCGTCCTACAGTCGATAGCGATATTCCTAAGGCGGCCGAAACACGCTAAAATTAATTGACCATCAATTAATTTTTACTAAACTTTAAGATGTGAAACTTACTTTATGTACAGCATTTACGGGCAATAGAGTTCTACCGGCTTGTTTCTCTAATTGGAAACAAGCAAGCAGTTTTAATACAAACGCTTGCCCTTTTTCGCTATACCTTGGTATGTTTATAATTATCAAAATAAATAAATAAATAAATAAAAAATAATAGTCCAACTTCTAAAGAATGTGATTAACCATAATAATTACAAATGGAACTAATGGAAGTACTGGTCTGATAAAAACTGTCAGACGTACACTTTGACGTTTATCAAAAATAGCTAAAGAGCGTGTTTATTATTTTACTGGATAGGATATTGCCCCCTAAAAAACGTTCCGAAAAATTGGCCGATTTGGGCAAATAATATGGCGGACCGGATGTTATTTAACGTAACCTCTATTTCCATTTGTCATTACATTTGTCATTTAATTGTGTCAACAAGCTACGATGAGATGTTTATATTGTGGAAAACAAAGTAAAAAGAGTATGAAATAAACAATAAACGTTCATTCCTGAAGACACAATATGATTCACGTTTCCATTTTTATATTTTCTTTCATAAAAAATCAAATCATGGGTGAAATTTCCCGAAGGACATCGCTCGCAAAAGGAATAGAAGAAGAATAAGAAGAAAAACTAATCAAATTATAGGTTAGGTATGTCAAATTATCCCAAATTTTAGTTCTGTGAACCCACCATAATTTGCCCAAATCTGCCAGCATTGTTGCACTTCCGGTCTCCTTGGTGGAACGATTTTTTAGTATGTTAAATATAGCCTATATCCTATCCAGTAAAATAATACAGATCAGTGGTTTAAGATTTCAATTTGACTATGAGGCCATGACGTATAGCAAACGGCAGACAATGAAATGCCTGTATTGTGTCAATTGTAGTTATTTAATATATACGTGTAGATCTCTCATGATTTTGTTGGGTTACGAAAATTTATAGTGGACGTACCGTTTTTTGCATTTCTTTCAACTTAATGCGATAAAGCGAGATATATGCCGTCTGACGTGCAACTGAAAGGCTATGAAATGAACTATATACAAATTGTATTAACCCAAATAAACTACACAACACATTTCAAAATATATTGTGACGCGGAGCCAACCCTGTCTAGTAAGCGACCTTCTGCCTACCACTCGACTCATGGTCGAAACACCACTGACGTATAGAGACAAACGCTTGGCGTCTAGAATATACCAGAACAGGCGATACGTGACGTTGAGGCAAAGAGATAAATTCTAGGACATTCCACATCGTCTAGACATTTCTCGTACAGAGTGAGCTTTGTATAAATAGCACAATTTCGTCGACAGACGAGTAGTTGGGAATAAAGTGTTGGACAGAAAAGTTAAATTGAGTTGGTGCCTAAGTATTATATAAATTAATTAATACTTCATAAATAAATTGTAAATAGTGAGTTTTAAATAAATAAAATATAAATACATTAAACTATCGTTACATTGTTGTCATAAGTGGGATTTGGAGGAGTGCTTTCACAGATTCAAGGGGCAAAAAGAGTACTGGGTTATTTTAGTAAAGTGCTCTCGAAACCTGAGTGAAATTACTGCGTCCCAAGAAGAGAACTCCTGGCAGTTGTGAAATGCGTGGACCACTTCTACCAGTACCTATATGGAAGAAAATTTTTATTCCGCACCGATCATGCCGCCCTTACGTGGTTGATGCAGTTAAAAAATCCGGAGGGTCAAATCGCCAGATGGATTGAGCGACTTCAAGAGCACGACTTTAAGATCGAACATAGAGCCGGAATAAGTCACAGAATAGCCGATTCTCGTTCTAGAAGACCGTGTAAAGCTGAGTGCTCTCACTGCAACAAAGCGAAATTCAAAGACTACTAAGAACAACTGTAGTCAACAATGAATGAGTCCCTGCTAAAATTAGGTAAGAACAAGAGAACGATACCCGTTTAAAGAAGATGCAACAATGGAAAGAGGAAAATCGTCGATCTACTTGGCAAAAAGCATCTAATCTCTCTTTAGTACTTAGGTCATATTTGACTCAGTGGGACTCTTTTATTCTGTAAGATGGCTTATTAAAGCGAGTACTGAAAATGATTATAGTTCCAAAAACAGAAGACAGTTGGTCATTCCAAGGAGTAGAGCAGCCTAAGTACTTCGTCAGTTACACGACAGTCCATCAGAAGGACATCTAAATGTTAAGAAAACCCTTCAGAGAGTTTGTAAAGGGTTTTATTGGATAAAAAGTTCCGATGATGTAACGGAATGGTGTAAGAAATGTACCAACTGTGCTATGAGTAATGGACCTCAGCGAAAAAGGAAGGCTCCCATGAAGAAATACAACGTTGGTAGCCCATTTGAGAGTATCGCCTTAGATATTGCTGGACCATTCTCCCCGACCGAGGATAGTAATAAATACATGATGATAGTTATGATTTATTTCACAAAGTGGATGGAAGTCTACGCCATTCCAAATCAAAAGGCAGCAACTGTTGCAGATGTGTTGATAAAAGAGTTTATTTGTCGATTTGGAGTGCCCTTGGAGATCCACAGTGACCAAGGCAAAAATTTTGAAAGTCAACTCTTTCGTGAAATCTGTGAGAGACTAGGCATGAAGAAAATTAGAACCACAGCATTGTACCCACAATCCGATGAAATGGTAGAGCGAATAAATAATACCATTAAAAGATATCTGTCGAAATTGATTTCAAGCCATCAGCGAGATTGGGATCAGTATCTTTCGCTCTTTGCAATGGCTTATAGGTCCGCTGTCAATAAATCAAAAGGTCAAACACTTGGTCCTATTTTATTTAACATATATACTAATAAGATGTTTTCTTTAGAAACCAGGCGAAACATTATTGGTTTCGCAGATGATACTGCTATATTTTATAGGGCAGATAATTGGGAAGAACTGAAACCAAAAGCGGAGATAGACCTTTTAAAAATAAAAAATGGTTAAACTGCAAAGTGCTTACAGTTAATATAAACAAAACTAATTGCTCTTTAGCTGTTATTCCTCTGGTGGTCCTTTTTTCGATCAACTACATATCACCAACTCACTTTCCATATTAGCTGAAAAAAAAATTAGGGTGTAATTATCCATAGCAATATGAAATGAAATATACACATATCGTATATAATAAGTAAATTACGAAGTATATTATTTAAATTTAAAAAATTAGAAGATACTTTACCCAAAAATTATTTAAAAATATTATAGTTTGCCTTAATAAAAAGTCATCTTCGTTATGGAGTTCTTGCATGGGGTACAGCCCTCAAATCGCACCTATATGGTCTAGAAGTAATGCAAAGAAGGTCTTTAAAATTAATTTTGTAAAAAAAAAACTCGAGATATCCATCAGCATTATATGCCGAAACAAAAATAATGGACTCAAGACAACTATATTACTTTTGTTCATGTATTAGATATCACTTTTATAAACAACAAGCTCCACTTGCATCACACCAATATAGTAATCGCAAAAAACACCACTTTGTTCCTCCATTTATAAACAAATCTTGTATCCAGCGTTCTTATTTGTTTATGGCACCAAAATTATACAATTCTATACCAGAAAATATTAAATCTATTAGTAGTATTTGTGGCTTTAAAAGACAGTTAAAACGGTTTATTAATAACACTAATAGGTCTACTGTTAATAGTCAGTTTGAAAACCCGAAAATTGTAAAAAAATATTTCTAGTGTTACGTCGCTTTTTAATAATTATTGTTAGAATTGTATACAGGGTGGTCCATTGGTGCGTCGGTGGAAGATTGCGGGTTTATTAAGGTACATTTTTGGGGCATGGTTTCTCTAAGGCTACAACCTAAAAATATTTTCGTTAAATTCCACTTGTTCTACAGGGTGAATTATATCAAAGTTATGCTTTTTTAATAGGAATTCCCTATATAATATTGCATATTTAGATTCCTCAGTCATTTTTAGTGTGACTTTATGCATCACACATGGTATCTAAAATGAGTCGTTAAGCAGCAATTCATTATTTTTTCAAAAAGTAGATGTCTAGTAAAAATTGAATATCGCAGTTATTATAAAACTTAGAAGGCCGCGACTCTACAGTGTTACTAAGCATGAAATGTACTAACATTTGCCAGACGATAAAAGTCAAACCCTTTTCGTGTTTAAAGTAATCGCTACGCCAATTGGCAAAATTTCAATCTAAGATAACTTGATTATTTTAAATGATAATACCAATTTTTTTCATTTCGTTACATGCAGATATCGATTACCTTTCTAATGATATAAAAAAATGTTGATATTTGTCTTTTACAGATTTCTTTTTATTTGAAAAAGTTTAATGATTCACAGTGTTTTTCAATTTTTAAAATCTTTTGATTAGTAGGCTGTGAAAATTAAGTAAATCTGTCACTTTTTGTAACATTAGAAATTAGTTATTAAAACTCTTTCCAGTTTTGCACAAGCCGTTCTAAATTTAAGTGATAATAAAGGCACATATTTTCCAAAATAAATTAATTGATATGTTTGTCATTTTCATTTAAGAGAAGAATCATTTAGAAATCTCTTGAACAGTTTCATTGCAATAGGAAATGTTTCGTATATCCAAAAACAAGAAAGAGGTAGAAAACCCTCATACTAGTACTCGCTAACTTAAAAGAGATTTTCAAATAAGCCGAGCCTCTATCAGAAGAATAAATAAAAATAAATTCCATTCTTATCATGTTCAACTTTACCAAGAGCTCAAAGAAACAGATTATCAGCACAGGATAAATTTTTGCAATTGGGCACAAGAAAAATTAAATGAAAATAATTATTTTAAAAAAAAAATTAACCTCTTACCGTAAAAATATACCTTTTATATAACCAAATTAACTGATTCTGTGAATGCTGGGAATTTAATTGTTGTATTTCTGTATATCCTTAATAAATTAATAAATTGCCACACTTATAATGTATTTTTTCACAGATGTGGGTTTTCACTTATAATAATTCGAATAAACGCTTGTCTAATCTTTTATTGGCGCACCCCATATGAACTTATACAGGATATTATTCCCGAATAATAATATTCACATCGACAGCACCCTGTACAATTATTAAACCTCCATTTCCGCAGGCCGAGAGTGAAATGTTGATAAATTTATCAGTTTAATCAACGCAGTTGATATTGTAGAGCATTAGGAATTAACAACTTGACATATTGTGTGCGATGTGGTTTAAATAAGATTATGGCGACATCTACCGCCAATAATAATACATTCGAACTACGTGAGTTCGTTTCTCCAGACCACGGCGATAAGGCAATGAGCTAATAATTAGTTCTTAAGTTCGGATTACGGAAATTTGATATTGAACAGCTTCAAATCGACGGACGTTAAGTTCAGCAAATGGAACGACATCACGCGAAGTTCGGATTTATCAAAGGGATCTCCACTCGAGGAAATCGTGATTGAACTTTGATCGTCGTATTCGATTGAGGAAGAGAAAGGAGGTTTGCAGTTGATTGGGGTTAAATTTAAGAAAACAAATTTATTTTTGTTTATTTTGCCTTGAAATATGTGTTAAAATATTCTGAAAAGCATCCAATTCCAAAAATATTCAATCTTATATTAAAATTCAGAAGAAGAATTTCGAAATAATGGTTTTACAATAAATTGAAGCCATTTTGTAACTATTTGCCATTCAGTTTTCTTTATATACAGGTTATAAAAAAAAATTGGTGCTTACAAAGTAAAAAAACTTTGATAATAACTGTAAGTTTCACAACATAATGATTGTAAATATACCTAACAGTCATTTTTACGGTAAAAAGGATTCGATTGTTCTTAAAACTACAAATTTTTTGCTAAAAATACTTTTCCTAATGTAAAAATACGAATTTATTTAAGGTATATCTAATTTACTTGCATTTTTAAAGTTTTAGAGAAATAATTAAAGGTGAAATCCCAGAACTTTTAGTATTATTACGGTTATATGAATTAATTCACAAATCGCCTGTAGATTTACAATATTTTGGTACGTTTTAACATTGAAATCTTATTACAAGAAATATGTAAAATTAGATGATGGTAGTCTCATTACCATGTAATCTTAAATGATAAAAGTGTTTTTACAATACCTTTGTGAAAATTCAAAGATATAGGTTAATTCACAAATGCCTTGTAAATTTACAATATCCATAAGTTCGCTATATATTTTTAATCTAACAATAATTCTGTAAAATTACATTATTGCTGTAATTAATAGAAAATATAATGACTTTTACAATAATCTTGTCTAAAAATATATAGGTTAATTTACAAATATTTTGTAGATACAATATTTTAAAATCCGTTTTTCGCATGTATTTTACACACCATCTGTGAATTTACATTCTCAAAATAACGAGCGAAAATGGTGTCGCCATCTATATCAGCAAAATCAAAGGTCGATGTAGTACCTAGTTCAGAGACTAGGTGGAATAAAAGGTAGGCGGGCTATTCTTAAAAAAGAAAATAATTCCAAACTCAAATGTGACAGATGTAAAATACATCAAATAATACTCAAAGCCATAGTCACAACAATATATGTGCGGCCGTTTTTTTTTTGACAACAACTACTCCTTTGGCTAATACCTCACCAGGTATTGAATTACGTCGAAATAAAATAGCAGAGATAGAAAAATAGAACACCATTTTCGCTCGTTAAATATCTACTCATGTTCAACCCGCTGTATTTGGGTTCGATCGAAATTGGTATTGCAATCAGAATCCATTAGAGAATGGAGTCGAGAATTTCTATTTCTTTCTCCTTAGTGGGCAAAATTAAAGATAGAGTGTTGAAAATATTTTCTATCTCTGCTATTTTCTTTCGACGTAATTCAATACCTGGTGCGTTATTAACCAAAGGAGTAGTTGTCAAAAGAGACACGACCGCACATATATTGTTGTGACTATGGCTTTAAATCAGGGGCAGCTTGTGACCAAAATTTTGGGGGTCACAGTAGCAGAATATAGATCCCGGTACAGATATAGGTAAAAAAATGTCAGTGTTTTAGGAAGGTATATTATAAACTTTCTAAAACACTGAAAGTTTTTTCATACATCTGTACTGATAACTATATTCTGTCACTGTGCACCACCCCACGAGTCGCCACTGCTTTAAGTGTTATTTGATATATTTTACTTCTTAGTCACATTTGAGTTTGGAATTATTTCCTTTTTTAAATTTTTTAGAATTTTACATTTTTAAAACAATTTAAAATGAAATAAACAATCCATATCCTGCACTACGTCCTGCAGGGTATTGTATTCTCAAGATACCAATGGGAACATAAACTAATTAAAAATTAGGTATTCTGTAATAAAAACTAGACCGTTCCTGTTATTTTTTTACATCGAACATTTTAAAGCAATTCTTGTCGTGTTTGAGGCATAGTCCGACTTTGCAAGATGAACATTTTTACTATGTTCTGCTAACATTTGCAGTTGTACAGTAATGAGCCATCTCAAAGAAGTAGTTCTCTGAGGCATATGAAATGATTTTTAAAATTACTCACTAGTTTTTCTATCGATGGTCTTCCTCTTTTTATATGTTCTGGAGATCAAAACTTTAGCTAGGTGTATTTTAATATAGACAACCAATTTAGCACAGTGCTATAACTTAGAAACCGGTGGGAAATATAAAATAGTAATTTATAAAGCTTATGAACATAGGTCTCCCCTCCAAATCTCCAAACTGATACACTCCTACCTCCTACCTCACTGACAGAAAAATCACCAGCAAAATGAGCAACTTCCTATCAGACACTTTTATTCCACTCGCGGGCATCCCATAAAGCTCCGTCCTGAGTTAGAAACAATTTCAATTTGGATTTCTATAGAGATCGAATTTGTAGTTTGACTACACAAATCTAACTGTGCTAACAGAGAACTAAGATTATGATATGTCATTGATTTGAGTAAATATTGATGAATATATCAATCTATTGCATAGAAATAATATAGAAGACCAATATAAATATAAAATTTAAGCAGAAATTGAAACCTACTGTGCATAAAAACGCGTCTCTGCGCCTGACATCGCAAAATAGTGTGTCTAGAAGCTTGCGCAATATGCATGACTTGTCCCTGTAGTGTTGCCAAGTATATTAAACATACCTAACAGAAAAGAATTTTAAATTAATTTATTTTTAAATTATATGATTTAAACAGTTTATATTTATGAAATATCGCTACAAAATATTTAAATAATCAACTAATAATATTTATGTGTAATTACATTCTCAAAAATATGTACAAATACGGTATTAATGTTCAACAAGCGATTCACCTACAAATTCAATATTGACCTGGCAATAGCACTAAAATCCGGTGTTTCAAAACTATATATGACGCTGCCGTTACAGGACCGTTTGTAGTTTATTATTTAATTACACGATGAAAGTGGCATTTTATTTTTAGTTTTTTGTAGTGTTTAGTTAAATCCTAGGTACAATAAAAGACATTTTTACATTGGCTAATGAAAATGTAATCAATGTATTAAGCAGGTGTTTTATTTATTACAAGATTTATATCTGGAAATCTAAACCTACCTAAGAATTATAATTATGTAAATAGAGAGCTGTATATTTATATAGTGACGGGGAGACATTATCGATATCTGACAAAACAATGAATGATTTTTTGTTAAAAATTGTTAAAAATAGTAAGCAGGTTATGATCTTTTCATCCAAAATATTCTAACTGTTCTGTTATTTTCGTTTTATTTTAAATGAGATGCCACTTCTATTATTTCTGATAGCGATGGAACATATACACAAAAAAAACATATAAGTGAGATAACTACCAAATTAATGATTTACAAGTTTATTCTTATTATTTATAAAATAGGTTTGCAATGTGCTGATGTATAGAATGTTTCTAGTAAGAGCGACTAATTTTTATTATGGAACCGAAAGACCCTTTTAAAAGGGTTCAAAATTAAAATAAAATATGTACCAAGTAAATGTAGTAGTATTTTTTAATTTCTATTGAAAATGGTAACCATGAAAGGTTTTCTGTCTAATTGTAAGTAATGACTCATACAGCCGTATGCATAGTCGATCGCCAGCGACTCGCCAGAGATTCATTTCGGCGTATCGCCAGCGATTCGCAGACGATCCGCCGGCGAAAGCCCAAAAAGCTGGCGACTCGCCGGAGATTCACCGGAATGTCATTTTACGCAAGTTTTTATGTTTTTTTATAGGGAAAAATTTGATATTCGTTCATTATTTTTTGAATTTTAAGAAATGAATCATGAATAAAATGCGAGAGATACCGGTGATAATCCCTATAAAAGAAAATAAAAATTTGCGTGAAATGACATTCCGGTGACAATCTCCGGCGAGTCGCCAGATTTTTGGGCTTTCGTCGACGGATCGACAGCGAATCGCTGGCGATACGCCGAAATCTCTGGCGAGTCGCTGGCGATCGACAATTTAGTTGTAGCAAATGATACTATCAAATAAGATGTCAAATCACAAGCAAAATCTCGTGACTACAGTACTAATGATTGCCTGTTTGGAAAAGTATCTTTGTTTGTAAATATTTATATGTATAGTTATATTTAATCCAGGTTAAATGTCAGTGCGCGAGTGTAATGTTAAGTATAAACAAAATACGCCCATTCTATATATACGTTTAGTTACCGACCCTAGTAGATAGGCAATTTGTTATTGCTTTAAGTTTTACCTTTAAGTAGGGAGAGAGAAAATCAATATTAGGATAAATGTTTCAGTCCATTTCTGGTTACGTATCTAAAAAGAATTTTAGTTTTTGGTTAAATAATTAATTGTAACAGTGATTTTCTTGAGATAGTACCTAATTTAGATTGTGGATTAAAGTTTTTATATAACTTCGGTGTTTAATAATAAACGAAGTCAAAATTGGAACACGTGGTTTTATTCTGGAAAGTATTTTTAAATTGAATCAGGTATGCCGTTCGAGTGAAAATGTTTTAAGTAGTTCAAAACAACATAGTTGTAGCAAATGATACTAAATCAAATAAGATATCAAATCACAAGCAAAATCTCGTGACTACAGTACTAATGATTGCCGAAAATTAACTAATTCATTTTTTATGCCTTATCTTTCTTTAATAAGCACTTTCAGAACCATATTTACCTTAACTTAGATTTTTTTCATCGTTTCCTATATAGAATCATCTCTAAAAATATATGACTGAAACATCGTGCCAACTATTTGTTCGATCAATAAAAAACTTGCACCGGTCCTGTTCGAGCCAGCACCGTTATACGCATGAGCTCCGACACACTATTTTCTCCTTATGGTTTCATTTTTGATATATGGAATCGGCTTTCTATACTATTTCTATGATCTATTGTCGTAACTACAATATTTGCTACGCTCCAAGGGCCGTAGCGAATGAAAAGATATTCTTTATTAAACTACATTATTTTCTTTGGACTTTTATTAAATTGTTTAAATTAGTTAGGTTAAACGGTTAATTATGATTAAATTAAATAGTTATATTTAATTAAATTAATGGTATATTTTAGTCATTATCAGTTTAAAATCGTTTGTGTGATATAGACAAATTGACAATCAACCTTCGTACAGTCAGAAAACAACGTAGAAAGAACAAACTAGAATAGTCTTACCAGAAGTTTCGTCATTTAGCAGCAACGGTCGAATACCTGATGGTGTGAAGATGGCTTAGCCCCAAATTTCCTCGGGTGATTCTCTGGACTCGAGCAACCGGTCAATTTTGTTCGATAGGCGGCTCTAATGAATTTACTTTTTTACTACCTATGTGGAAAGACTTATGAATAATATTAAGAAAATGAAACAATAGATTCCAGGGGGGTTAGATGTATTTTCTCCTTTTTTTTCCTTAACTAAATTACATCATGAATTGTTGGAGTCATCATAGAAAATGTTTAAAACTTACTATTTAATTATACTCAATGAATATTTCATTGAACAAATCTTGGTTACATTAAGCAATTATTGCTTGAAGCTTACATATACCTTACCTAAAGTATTTAATTAACAGAAAAATGATCAGTAGTAACCAACCCTTACATGGACTGTGATATAATTAATAAAAACCCAAAAAAATTATTTAATACATAAATTTCCACTGCAAGGTGGTTCAACCTCTAAAATAACCTAATCCCATTAATTCCATGAAGGGAAAGAAACTTTAAAAATAAACTATTAAATAATTACTTAGCTTAATTAACACAAAATGGTGGTCGAGCACAGTGGCGGCTCGTAGTAATTTAAAATGGGTGTTCACTTTTTCCAATAATTTTATCATTTGTAAGTTCAGTTCCAAACCTTGTGTAAAGTTATTATTATGAATATCATACTGTTTTCAAGCACTACAACTATTAATGAATGAATAAATAAATATTTTGTTTTGTTTTTAATACGTTAAAAACCATCTATAAACATTATTAGTTAGTCAACTGACTTTTCTTGATATTTTAAGATTATTTTTAAATGTATATAGCTTGATATTGATTTTTGTGTAAAAAATATTATCTGAAACTACCTACCATTTTTTAGTTTTTATTGTAAATTTAATCATTTTCATAATTTGTTACACATCTTAAATAAAATAATATATTTTTTAAATATCCTTTACTGGCAAAAAAAAGTGAACTTAAATGTGTATTTTATAAGATCAATCCCATCACAATACATAATATTACACAGAATAAAGATATATAATACGTCGCATTCTAAATTATAATTTTCACAGTTTAACAGACCACCTTAACCCTCATTTTCAATCAGATTATTTTCAAAATTAATGGGCTTCATCCCCTGGTAGAACTTGATTTTTCAAAAAAATTTCAAATTGATATTATTGTTTGTTTAATTTCAACCCCCTTAACCCCCCCACTTTTATTTAATTTTTTTTCATAATCAATAGGCCGCATCTCCTTATAGAGCTTGATTTCTACTAAAAATATGTTGATATCGCTTTTCATTTTTGATTTATGATTTTTTTTTAATTTTAACCTCCCTTAAACCCCCATTTTTATTCAGATTTGTTTTTTTCAAAATTAAAGGGCTTCTTCTTATAGAGCTTAATGTTTGCTAAAAATTTTAAGTTAATATAATTCATTTTTTTTATATTTTAACCCTTCCTAACTCCCCTATTTATTTAGATTTTTTTAAAAATTAATAGGCTTTATCCCTTCTTATAGAATTTAATTTATACTAAACATTTCAGGTTAATATCGCTTTCCGTTTTTAATTTAGATTTTTTTTTTAATTTCAAACCATCCTAACCTATTTTTAATCAGATTTTTTCATAAACAATAGGCTTTGTCCCCTTATAGAGCTTGGTTTTTGCCTTAAATTTATTTTCTGTTTTTGACTGCAGACTAAAATCGTAACGTCGGACAAAGTAAATCTATAATACTATTTACAGACTACTGTGTGAAGAGTAGGATGATAATAATATAATCAAGTATAAAAAAATAACATAATAGCCTACAAAATGGATATACTAAAAGAATGATAAAGTAAAAGAAGTTGAAAATTATTTAATAGGTATATCAGTACTTTGGAGATAAACTGTGCTGTCAGTCTAGCCAGTAGAGCAGATTGAATGTTGGTTTAACATTTTTCGTTTTCTATATTTATATCATAATAATTATATTTCAACAAGAAATTTAGTTGACCCCAACTATTGTCACAATATGTATTGTTAACTAATAATCTAACTATTAAAACTTTTTTTAATATACATGAATTGTTGTTTTTTGTAACATATTTCTATGTTCTGATAACAAATTTTCTATGACATACCTAGTGACTTATATCTCCAACATGCTTCTGTTAATAGTACGACTAATGTGGGAGTTTAGTATGGTTGTTTAGCGTTTAAACATTAAATATAGTCTTCTTTTTTTAAAGTCAACTTTTATTGTGACATCCCTGTACATAATACATATAGAATACACCTGAAAGGTCTTGATAAGCCGATTTTAAAAATAAAACCTTTACCTATAAAACTGCACTGTCTACATAGTTTACCTCCCAGATAGATATCGGTAAATATTTAATTTAGTCTTCATGATGTAGGTACATACCTAACATAGACACAACTATTAAGTTTCTTCAATTAATTTAGGCAATATTTATATTTTATTTTCTCTTTAAAAAAACTGTAACTATTTGCTATCTATATCAGTCTGACAGTGTTTATCAGTACCTCTGGCATTTATAGATAGGGCATTTTTCTATAACTTCAAAGGACAACCTACAAAATAAAAAAATATTTATATAAAATTGTACTAGGGTCAAGAATTTTGAAAATAAGCATAAACCTCAACAAATAATAGTAATTTTTAACCTGTAACGTTTTTCGGTAACAATTGTTGAATTGACAAATACTTCTGATTTATTAAAGTCGCAGTTTTATTTAAACCTAATTTTTAATACAATTCACAATTAAAATTGTCTTATGTTGATTTTTAGAATTTGACAGCTTGATTGGAAACAGAGTTGCCAAAATATGTTTTTTTATGTACCAGATTTGTCTAAAAATTGTACCAGATTCCTTAAATGTATTAGATTTTTCGAATTCTATTTGCAGTGACATCTAGTTCATTAAAGGAGAAAAAAGGGGGTCTTTAGTGATAACGAACCCAAACAAGGAACACAATGTATATATGGTCGAGCAGAATACATCGATGAGCCTCGGAATACGACGAAGCTGAACTTCAGCACCACATCTCATGGAAATCAGGTATACGAAAAAAATACATCTTATGGAAATCGGGTAACTTAACCTAAGAATTTCATCTAACTGGAATGGAAGTTACTCTTCTCCTCTCCCTAACCACGCCGGTTGCCGGTCATCAAAGAAAAAAGAAAGGAAAATTCGAACGGATAAAGGATTATCTTCTCGGGTTTGAGCTTCCCTAAAAAATCTCATCGAAACAAGATTATTAAAAAAAAATGGAGGCCACTGCTCGTAAAGAATAAAGATCCCTTTTTCAAAAAGGCTGAAATCAAAATTTTTTAAGTGTTTAAATAAATCCTGCTCTGCGGTTTCCTCAGGTGGCTTTTCTAGCCAAGTAGGCGAATAAGGTTCTGGTCGAACTAAGTTCAAAGGCAAGTTCTTCTTCAAAGAAAATGGAGGCCACTGCTCGTAAAGAATGAAAATCCCTTTTTCAAAAAGGCTGGAATTAAAATTCCTGAAGTGCTTAAATAAATCCCGCTCTGCGGTTGCCTCAGGTGGCTTTTCTAGCCAAGTAGGCTTAATACGTTCTGTTTGAACCGAGTTCAAAATTACGTTTTTCTTCAATGAAGCCATCATGACGAAACATCTACATGAAGTCAATTCGAGAAAATTCGAGACGACGGATATTACAAAAAAGACATAATCCGGAAACCATATGGTACCAACATCAATAATTTTAAAGTTTCTAATTCTAATTATACAACGACAGAGACGTACTCACTCAAAGCCCTACTTAAAATTTTTACAGAAACCCTTGTGAATATATGTTGACAGCATGAAATATACACTACACTATTTCTTTACCTAACTGCCCTTGTTTAACATCCCAAATTATTATTTAACCTTATTTTAAACCCCTTACGAACAATTTATTAACCATCCAAAAATGAAGTACGACACTGGTCAATTGCTAAAATGCTTGCGAATGACCCTAACTAATTAATAGAAATAATATCTTTAGTTGAATAGGCAACATCTAATACTTCTGAATAATAGACGACACACAATGACCCATCGAGTGTGTTGTGTTTACTATATATGTATTTAACGAAATAAATAATATAATTTTAAATGACTTTATTTACTTACCCTAACAATTTAATACAAGTTAATAATGTAATGCTATAAAATTAATGAATTTGACTATAAAATTACGAAAGTTGAATTATTATACATACTAAAAATAGGATCTAATATTGTCATATTTAATTTAAAACATTAAAGTTTACCTAACCATTTTATACTTATTACTTTGTCAATTAAAATATTCATTCATTTAATAAAATATAAATATTTCATCATAACTTTCTTTATATTTTCTTTAGAAAACAGTTTCTATCAAAAATAGTAGAATAATCATTCCTGGATCATTAAGTTTAATACAATCTTATGCTTTTTAGAGGATTCCACTGTATCTGCTTTTAAATCTTAATAATACATAATATTCCCGTTTAATTCCCAAAATACTTTTATCTAAAGTGTGACCTATGGATCCATTATTATTCATCACAAAATTGTTATAATAGTATATTATTAAACGAGCAATTTATGGTAGCCATTATTCACGCAAGGTGACGTTTGCGTCCCGAGGGGCGCAAGTCACCTGAGTATAATGGCCATAAATTGCGAGTCTAATACTATACTTTGTCCACGACCATTATGGTTTCTTTATTAAATAAAAGTTAAGTGTAGAATGGAAAGTTTTTATTAAACATAGGTAACTAACTGTTGTTTTTTCGACTTTCCGATTTTTCGTTTTTATCGATTTTTCGATTTTTTTTTTCGATTTTTCAATTTTTTTTTTGATTTTTTTTTCGATTTTTTTTTCGATTTTTTTTTTTTTCGATTTTTTTTTCGATTTTTTTTTCGATTTTTTCGTTTTTTTTTTTTTTTTTTGATTTTTCGGTTTTTTTTCTCGATTTTTTTTTCGATTTTTCGAGTTTTTTTTTTTTTTTTCGATTTTTTCGTTTTTTTTTTTTTTTTTCGATTTTTCGATTTTTTTTCTATTTTTCGATTTTTCGATTTTTTTTTTCGTTTTTTTCGATTTTTCGATTTTTTTCGATTTTTTTTCGATTTTTCGATTTTTTTTTCGATTTTTCGAGTTTTTCGATTTTTTGATTTTTTCGATTTTTGATTTTTTTTTTTTTTGATTTTTCGATTAGCTATAAAGAATATTTTCATATCAGTTTAGACATACGTCATACCGTGACTAATGGATCATTGTTCACTAGTGAATAATAGGTATTATTATTCTTAAGGAAGTACAAGTATAATGAATGTTTTATAGAACAGTCGTGGACAAAAATGTTTATCAATGGAATTTTTAAGTTAGTTTTAGTTTAGGGTGTACCGTCTAATACCTTTTTAATCACCTATCACCAGGACTACTTCAGCCAAATGATTTTGTAAATGGATTTCTTCTATTTACAATACCTCTCAATTTAATAAACCAAAATAATTTTACAGTTAATTGTCGTCATAAATCACGCCTTTGACAGGCGCCTGCGAGCTAAAGATTGCTTTTGGGAGTTTGATGGATTTGGTATAAAAATAAACATAAATATATTTCGATGCGTATAGTATGCAGAAGTATAATCATCAAATTGCGATCAATGAACTGAATTGGGCCTAGATTACAATATGATTGATGGGAAAACATGCAGGTATTTCGGTACGTATATATTTTCATTTAGTAAAATCATTTATTGGAAATGTTTCGTTTTAATATAACCGTTTTAATTTATTGCTTGGATTTTGCGTATTTTGATTTTATTCTAGTCAATGACGCGGAGATAGAGAATTAACGCATGCAATATTTTAGCTAATAGGATAAAGAATTATTAAACAACTTTTATTTTACTCTCTAAATAAGAAAATATTATTAAAAAAAAAACCGAATCTAAATCCCATCAACAATCTGTCAACTAAAGTCTAATTTCGTAAAATAAATTGTTTAACAGAAACAAACCCTATTTAAACTGTAATCAAGATGTAGTTTTAAGACCATTAAATAATATTACATATATAAGAAAAGCTTGTTATATCCATGCCAAAATGAGTTCAAAAGTTGTAAAAGCCACGGAAGGACATTTCTTTAAATTATCACTTTTTATCCAAAATCGATCAAATTTATGACCAATTATCCGGTTAAAACCGTTTTCGTTATTTGGACCCAAACATTGTAACGATCGGAACCATTTTCGTTATTTTGAAACCAACACCTCTACACAATCGTCATTTGTCGTTTATGCCTTGTGTCAAAACTTGGATTGTCATTTTATTTTATCTCTGTCGACAAGCAAGTTGATTGTTGAATTTTAAAAAAGGTAAGTTTCCTACCGATATTTTGTTGAAAATATATATTTAGTTAAATAATTTTTTTATTAAAATGTTAAATTTGAAACATAACCTCAACACATTGAATCACACAAAAAATCACATGTTTCATATAATTTTATATAATATTTTGTTTGAAAGAGATAATATGCTTTACTATAATTAAATGTGTTAAATAAGATTTTTCCTTTTCATATTAATTTTAGTCTCTGTGAATCTATTCAAATAATAGTTTAATTTGTACATTTGATAGTAAAAAGCATCTTATCTGTTCCCTATATAAACTCCCTGGTTCCTTTCTTTATATTTTTACCTTTTTCCTTGTAGCCTTGCTGTATATAGATGGTTCAATAGAAGTTGTATATAAATGGTTTCGGTAGAAGTTCTATAGAAGTTTATCAAAAAGGATTGTTTGCAAGAACGTTCCAGCTGCATGTTTAGAAATTTGGAAGAACGTACAAGCTGCCTGTTTAGAATATATCAAGAAGCTTAGTTCAACCACCGACAGAAGTTACGAGATTTAACTCTACCTATGAAAATTTAACAAGAAGGCCTCTACAGTCACTCCTTAAATGTTACCTCTGATTCAACAGATAAGTTTTAATAAATCATTTACATTATAAAGACAAATATTACCGATCATTATTCCACCGCCTTACAAATTGTCCATAAACTCACTCCTTCTCAAGCACAACGTCCGGTACAGAAGGACTACATCAAATATGACAAACTATACGAAGCACTTGATAAAATCCCTTGGGAATCTATTTACAACACTTCTAGTGTAGACTCTGAAACAGATGCATTGATTAACATTTTAAACAAAGCACTACAAGACAGCACGACATATAAAACATGCAAGAGAAGAGACACAAAAATTACACCATGGATAACAAACGGTCTTATAAAATCTGTTAATAAAAAAAAATAAACTATTTAAACAATCCAAGGATAACCCTAATGATCTCATCCTAAAACAATGATATAATGTACAAATAAATCTTGTAAATCACCTAATAAGGAAATGCAAATTTGACTATTATCAGTCGCAGATTAATAATAATCAATCTAATGCCACACAACTTTGGAAAATTGTAAATGAAATAGGTAACACTTAAAGAAAACACAAAAGTATAGACTACCTAGAAGACGAAAATGGAAAAAGAATAACAAATCCGAAGAACATAGCCAATTATCTAAATGATTCATTTATAAAAGTAGGTGAAAGGCTAGCAAATAATATACAGCCTGATCCTTTATATCGACCATCAAAACATGCTTTAACTAATAGTTTTGTATTGCTTAACACAGACGAATACGAGGTGAAGGACACAATTGCAAAATTAAAACTTAGAAAAGCTCCTGGATTTGATAACATTAGACCCGAGGTATTAAAGAAAACATCCAAATATATTGAAAAGCCATTAACACATATATTTAATAGGTGTATAGATTCTGGTACTTGGCCCACATCGTTTAAAAAAACATAGTTGTACCTATTTTTAAAAAAGGAGATGCAAGTTGTTCTTCCAATTACCGCCCAATTTCCTTAATAACTAGCTTGTCAAAGGTCTTCGAAAAGATAATAGAAAAGCGCGTCAACTCATTTATTCAAAAATACAAATTACTTTCACCAAATCAGTATGGATTTAGAAAGCATAAGTCTACGAAGGACGCAATAGTCGAAATTACAAATAAAATCCACCTTGCTCTTGACAACAGTAAACCATGTTTATGTGTTTTTTTGGACCTTTCGAAAGCCTTCGACACAGTTAGCCATAGCTTACTGCTTGAAACCTTGGAGGAAAATGGAATAAGGAACAATTCACTACAACTATTTAAAAGTTATTTATCAGAAAGGACACAAAATGTAAGACACTTAGATACTTATAGTGAAAATGGGGAAATAAAATACGATGTGCCTCAAGGTACCGTCTTGGGACCCACTCTATTTAACATTTATGTAAACGGACTATTCTCCATCACATCTCAAGGAGATATAATAGGGTTTGCTGATGATACAGTCATTTTTTACACCGCAGATACATGGCAGAACCTGAAAACAAAAGTAGAATTAGACTTCCTTGACATCAAAGCTTGGCTAAATCATAGACTACTTACATTAAATATGGACAAGACATTCTACATACCTTTTTATTGTAACTAATCCTCAGAACCAAATTTTAATATGTTAAATTTCTCGAGCAACAATCAGCATTTCACTATAAAAGTAGCCACAAGCACGAAGTACCTTGGAGTTTACCTAGACAATTTCATGAAATGGGACATCCACATCCAGTATATCTGTAAAAAATTAAGATCGATGTTATCTCGATTTCGATACTTAACAAATTTACTCACGTACCCACAATTAAAAATACTATATCAAGCTCTGGTCGAAAGTTACATTAGATATGGGTCACTAGGATGAGGTGCTGCATTGAACACACACATGCATTCACTAGAAATTCTTCAGAAAAGGTTTTTGAAAATTATTTTAAAGAAAGAAAGAACATACCCTACAAGTTTATTATTTAAAGAAGCTAAAGTATTTAATACACGTCAATTGTATTTTTTTAAAGTTGTTATGAATTATCATACTAAACAAATATTTCACATACGAAACCATTCATATAGCACACGCAAACGGCTTCACTTAATGCAAAAATCAATTGATCAACGATCATATATATATCAAGCTCCAAAATTCTATAATATAATTCCTGAAAACGTTCAATCTATAAGAAATGTCTATCATTTTAAGTCATCTCTAAAAACATTTTTGTTTGAAGAAGATTTAATTATTTCTATTAATTTTATTATATAATTAGTACATTTCAAAAAATATAATAGTATACTTTATACTACATTTATGTTATTTTTAACTTTGCTTACCAGTCGAAACAAGCGTTTGTTCGCTTATCGACAACTTTATATTTATTTTTCTTGTACGTATATTTTTTCTTTACTTGTTTGTATTCATGTTTTTTGAAAAATAAATATTTTATTATTATTATTATTATTATTTGAATAATTAAGTCTCTGTGAATTAGAATTTGTCGCTACCTTATTTAATTATAATATCATTACGGTTAGTGATTTTCTATATTTTCATCACTAATCACTTGTCAAGTTTAAAAAGTTTAAATATAGTGGCGTCCAACATTCTTTTTCAAAGTACTACGAGTTGTTTAATAACCTGACCCACTCCCCAAAATCATAGGGCATAAAACACTATAAAAATAGATAAAATAATAAGATCATATTACATGCTCAACTTTGCATTCTTGGAGATTTTAAGTTTTCTCATAATGTCTGATTAAATGATGCAAGGCATCACCAACAGAAGCTGAATCTCTTGAAGTCTTATCTAATATGTGTGTTTTCCATAACTTGTTTCTACTCAACTCTATACATAATAATGTAAATTAAACATTAGACTTATTTAATGCAAAATCGCAATGTATCTGTAGATAGAGCTTACTTTAACATTGGGCAAATAGATTTTTGTTTAATGTTTGTTAGGTTTTAATGACAATAACCAACCTAGTGGAATGCCTGATTGTTTTTATATAGATTTTTAATCGGCGGATACTTAGTCAATTTTAATATTTTTAAGCAGTTTTAATTGGGAATAACTATCTTATAATCAAAATCGTAAAACCATTGTAGATATATATAATGTTCTGTGTTTAGCTATTGACCTATAAGTACCATAAACAAATTCTGCAATACAACATTTCCTAGATGGTATTCCACGGAACTAAGAAACTGTATATTAACTAAAGAAAGAGCACACAATAAAGTACAAAATAACTAATTCATTGCAAGATTATCAGGAGTCTGCACGACTTAGATCACTCTGTGAGAGACTGGTAGTAAATTGCATCACAATTATATTTCTTAAACATAATCTTCTATTTTGGAAGTTTTTAAATAAAAAAAGAAAAATCTGAAAATTTCCAAGTGCATTATTATACAGTGTGAGAATTTAAAACTCACAATGGACTATATATCATAAACGAAAGATGATATTAAAAAAATGTTTAAAAGTATTTCTAGTATAGGAAAGGGGGGCTAAAATGGCATAAAAGTGAACTCACAAATTTGTAATTCAACAAAAACTTGATTAAATTTTTCTTCTAAGGCAAGGTTTCACAATTATTGATTCACCCTGTACAATTATTATGTATACCTTTGGACCGTCAGTACTACAAGTGAACGCGTTTTAACTATTTAACTATTTAAAAAAATATAAATATATAATAATGGTAATGAATTGCAAACTCAGACGGAGATTCATTTGGTTTATTGGTCATTAATATATGTGAACTTTTATTTTTTTTTGGGTAGCCAAACTAGTACTTCTGTATCTGTATCTGTAACGTGTGGAGGGTGGGTTACCCCCACGGCACTTAGGCCTCATTAGGCCCATAAGCCATCTTCCTGAGATGATAGGCACCTTATGGCTCGTGAGCCAGCCTACAGATTTTATGTAGTTGACAACGTCGCCAAGAGGTGCTTCTCTTATATCGGCCGGTGTTAACCGATACTCGCCGAATACAAATATTTTAATAAATGAGAGCGTCGGGCAATCGTAAAGTATATGCTCGATGGTCTCATCTTCTTGTTCGCACCCTCTGCAAAGTGCGGATTCGGACAGCTCCATGATATGGAGATGCTTTCGTACTTGGCAATGACCAGTCAGAATGCCTGTGACTAGGCACAGATTCTGTCTAGTCATTGTTAAGTATTTGTTTGCTGCAGTGTTGTCAGGATAACTTAAGAGCTCCCTGGCAACTCTGCAGTTTCTTGTTTAATCCCTTCTTTTCTTGAATTTCACGAGGGAATATTCTTTGATTAGAACCGTCACTACCAATTTTGTTAGGCCAATAGAAGGGCCAGGTCCAAAAAGTATTTGGTTGGCTGCTTTCTTGGCTAGTGAATCAGCAAGACGGTTACCTTTTGATGTAGCGTGACCTTTGATTCATCTTAAGATGATCACATTGTTAATGGATACTTCGGCCAAAGCTTCGTGACATTCTAGTACTAACCCTGAGTAAATTCGTGGTCTGTTCAGGGTGAGTAGTGCATGTCTGCTATCTGTATAGATGAGCATGTTCCTTCCAGTGATATTGTATCTGGTTATTTCTGTTGCTGCTATGAGAATACCCATTAGCTCTGTTTGAACTACACTGGCACTATTGCTCACAGCGCATTTTATGTTTAGGTTTAAGAATCTGGAGTATATTCCACATCCTGAGCCTTGTTTTGTTTTAGAACCGTCAATGTAAATGTGAATCGTACCTGCCACTTCCGGCTTTTCTATTTGTTCTATTATAACTTTGTATGGCTTATGGAAGATATATCTTGGTGAGATGGAGTCCATGTTAGCTTGAAGCAGTGGGAGCGTATCGAGCGCCTCCTGCCAAAAGCGACGTCTCGGCTCACCAAATCCTACATTAGGTTCTGTGAGAGCAACCTCCTTGATATAAAAATCAAGGGGAGTGAGAATAAGAATGACTTCCATGGCCCTGTTCGGTATTGTTTTCTTGGCTCCTGTTATGTTGAGACATGCTGTTCTTTGAATTTGTTCTAGTTTACGAATAGCTGTTAATTTTTGGGTTTTTGGTATCCAGACAACTGCAACGTATGTTAGGGTAGGTCTTATGATAGCCGTGCGGCGACTCTGGGGGAGAAACCCCAGGTGCGCCCCACGGTTCGGCGGCATTGTTCATAAGCAATGTATACTCTTTTTACTCAATTTTCTAAATGCGAGTTTCATGCTAACTTGCTGTCAAAGGTGAGACCTAGGTACTTCACCTCTGTTGCATAGTTTAATTTTGTGTTTAGGAGTTCTGGAGGTTTTAATTCCATTTTCATCCTTTTCTTTCTGTCTTCTTAGGATTGATAGACAGTGAATGTTCCTTGCACCACTGTTCGATAATTTTTAGAGCTACTTGCGTTCGTTCGCAGAGTATGTTTTCAAAATTCCCTGTCTGCAGAATGACCAGGTCATCTGCCTATGCTATTGTGTATTAACTGTCATTATTTAGGCGGCTGATGAGGGTGTCGAGAACTATATTTTACAGTAGAGGTGATAGCACCTCTCCCTGTGGACATCCCCTCGCAACCAAGCCTCTTATATTCACATCTTCTACATTTATGTTTACTGCTCGCTTTGAGAGCATGTTATGTATCCACCCACTAACCATTTGTGGAACATTTCTGTTGGTTAGTGAGTGTATTATCTTTGGGAAGGTGGTTTTATCAAAAGCACCTTCTATGTCTATGAAAACACCCAAGGCGGACTCCTTATTGTCCAGGGATCTTTCTATCTGGCCAGCAACTAGATGAAGGGCTGAATCAGTAGATTTGCCTGGGGTCTATGCATGTTCGTTTGGGTCTAGTGGTGTTCTTTACCGCATCCCTTATATACCTTTCGCATAGCTTTTTCAATGTCTTCATGGAAAACGTTGTCAGAATAATTGGTCGGTATGTTTTTGAGACAGTGTAATCCATCCTTCCAGGCTTGGGTATAAATACCACTTTTACCTCTCTCCATTTTTTGGGGATATACCTCAAAGCCAACAAGGATTTGAATATACTTACCAGATGCGGTGTGAGTTCTTCCAGACTTCACTGAGGTAGGGCTGGATAGATACCGTCAGGTCCTGGCGATTTAAATATAGAGAAGCTGGATATTGCTTATCTAATTTTACCATCGTCTACAATGTGTTTGGCAGTTTGCCAATCATAGACAGGGAAGTGTGTTGACAGCAGAAGATTGATGTTATCTTCGAAGTTGGCAATTTTCGTGCCATCCTCTTTGATTAACGCACCAATGTTTCAGTGTGGATCTTTTAAAAAAGCCTTTTGAAGCCTCGCTGCCTGCGGGAAATCTTCGATTTCTTCGCAGTAGGATCTCTGTTTTTGTTTGACGATTTTTTTTGTATTCTCTGAGGTGAGATTTGTAATTATCCTAATCTTCTTTGAGTTTTGTGGTTCTTTCCTTATTAAAAGATTTCCTAGCCATCTTCCTGAGGTGATCCAACTCGTGACACCACCATGCGGTAGTCGTCTGATCATGTTGGACCAGCCTCAGAGGACAGTATTTCTTATAGGCATTGTTTATTGTACTTTGGATAGTGTTCGTGTACTTTTCCAAAGCAGTATTATTGTTTGGTGTTTCGGCCTCCATCTCTCTCAGAGCCTCTTGGAGAATATGGGCATAGATTGCCCTGTCCATCTTCGTAGGGTTCCTAGATAGCGCGGAGGTCGGCAACATCAAGTTGTGCTTCTCTGGGTAGTTAAAATTGGGTGGATTATCAAATCAAAGCTATTAGGGGTTTAATTACTACGTTTACAAATTTCCTGTTCAGCTTTAGTCAGGAAGGTTTAAATGAGCGTTATCGGACATGTCATGTTCATAATTTTTTTAAAATTATTATTGTTATCGATTCAGGTAGATTAAGAACTTGTTAGAGATAAATATTTTATTTGAAATTCATTATAAAAACTTATTTATCTTTAATGTCTTACGTGTGGGTAAATTTAAAGATGATTTGTGAATTAGTTTTACCGCGCCTGTTATCAAAGCTAGCAAGGCGATTTTTTAATGATATTTTCATGCGAGACACTTTTTCATTAAGTCTGGTCATGCTCCAAACTCCTAAGTTTCTTTCTGCGTTATTTGAGCATTTTACGGCCTCCACTTTTAAACCATACAGAATGTTTGATATGGGACGTCTATAACCAACTAGAATCTTCGACACATTTTAAAGAAAAGACAATTTTGGCAAAGGTCAAAAATGTCCGCGTCTACCATAATTTTCTATTAAATATTCTAGGTATGACCCATTTACAAACAAATGAGATGGTTATTATTTAGAGTATATTAGTAAATTAGTATATTATTGAGTCCACTTAAATTAGTTATAAAAGAAGTTAGTATATTTATTGATTAGAAATTAAAAAATAAATAAACTTTACAATATATTTTCTTCATAATTCGGGTAATTAATTTTTTGACGAGTTATACTTTAATCTTTTTCTACAATTTTGTACACAACGAATGTAATAATTTTCATTTGACATCCTAGATTGTTCAAATACTTTTTACACAATCTCAAACTATCGATTATAGAATTTCCGTTCTCTGATCCTGATTTATTATATAATTTCATAATTTAGGACCCTTCCAATAAAAATTGTTTACGGCACGATCATTTTTTATCTAATCTTTATTTAATAAATCATGATTTATTAGCGTAAATTGCTTTTTAAATCTTCAATATAAAAAAATTTTGACCCTCCTACACGATGTGACGCGAACGGTAACTTCAAACTCATAAATTCCGATTTGGCATGAACTTACGTTCCTATCATAAATCGTCTGAAATTTATGGCTCTAGATAATGATTCAATTTTAAAATACTTATGTAACGGCATTCGGCGGTTCTATCCACGAAAAAGGTAATTTTCCAGATATCGGCATGTAATGGAAGCCTACTGAGTTGAATAACCAAGGAAATTATTTCATTTTTGATTTATATTCAATAATTTTCTGATAATTCCGAGGTGGAGTACAACTCGATTGTAAAGCCCTCTGCTTTTCGTTGCGATAAATTAATATTTCCATATTTGGGGTTTCTCTGGATTACATTTGGATCACGTTTAATAGATTTTTCTCCTAATATTTTTAAAATTGTTGCCGATTTTATAAAAATATCATTTTTTTTTTCTTTTTTGTCTTTACGCTAGTCCGTTGGCTCACCGATGATGTTTTGTTTATTATTTTATTATTATTTACAATAGGTGATAAGTAAATACTACATTGTAATATATTTTTAAATAGTAAATAAAAATGCTATTTAATGCAGTATAATTCCAATATGACGTGTATAAGAAAAAACAAAGTTTAGATCATCTCCAATATGATAAGAGATTATTTTGCTTTACTTTTTATTATTAAGAACTTAAGAAAGTGCCAATAGAATATCTAAACCATAACATCGTATGTAGATAATGAAAGGAGGGAGGTATTTTGAAGTTTGTAAATTATTTATTACTTGATCAAGCATTTCGGTTATCATAGCATCATCAGAATAGTATAAATTTATTTTTATTTATTTATTACTATATCCAACAGGGTTGCCCCTAATTATAGAATAAGGAAAGGAGTATTACAAGAATTGGGAATTAACATAAATTATTATTTTTATCTATATACATATAGTTTATATTCGGCTCTCGATAGGTGAGGATGTATGTTTATTAACATTACTCCGTACCTAGGTCAGTTTTGTTTGTGTATATAGTGTAAATATTTTTTAATCGCGACTGTTTAAAAAAATCAACAATGATTGCTAAACGTAATGTTTAAGAACAAAAATAAAAATATTAATGTACCATTAAAAATAGCTTTACAATTTGAAGAAAAAACTAATAAAACAAAATCGACACTTGCCAAAGTGCTTTTGGACTTACTTCAGGTAACTCAAACGAATAATATGGAAACAATTGAAGTGGGAGATAATCTCCTAGCCCAACAAAATCAAGCCTTATTTCATGAAAATCAAGCTAGAAGTCAGAATGAACAGGCATTGTACAATACTTGGATACAGGAAAAAGCTAAAAAACAGCAACTAAAAAGTACATTCCTACAAATGCAAAACAATATGGAAAATATGCAAAAACAAAGAAACAGAGAAAAATCTAAAATTCCAACGAATTATGAAACTGATGAAGAAGAACTGGCAAAAGAAATCGGCGATCAAATTAACAAAGAAGTAGAATGGATAACAGCGGAAAGCAGAAGCAATAGAAGAAAAAAACTATTAGCCAACTCCTCTCCAGAAACCTCTCCTGGCCAACCTGGAGGTAGCAAAAATCAACAACAAGAGAAAAAAACAGTCGAAAAAACAGTGAAATTTCTCCCGATAATAGCAAGCAACATCAATAAGTATGAAGAATTGCGCCATACACTAAAAGAAAATATTTTCTTTCAAGCCACAGCTCTAAGCAATAACCAATTTAAAATTAATACTAAACAAAAAGAAGACTTCAAAAATGTCATATTTACCTTGAATGCCAAAAAAACAAAATGGCATTCCTATAAAATTAAACAGAACAGAGACATTAAAGTAATGGTTAGAGGTCTACCATCTACATCTAAACCAGAAGATATTGTTGAAGACTTGCTAAGTCAAGGATTAAAATGTAAAGAAGCTGTTAATATAATAAAGAAGGAAATATAATTAACCAAGGATAACACTCGTAAACTAAATAAAAAACCATTGCCCCTATTCATGCTATCATTTGAAAATATTGAAGATATTAAGAAAATCTACGAAATCAAAGCAATACATAATCTAAGAGTTAAAATAGAAACCATAAGAAAGTCAAAACTAGTTCCACAATGCAAAAACTGCCAGCTATTTGGACATACGCACAACTTTTGCAAAAGAGAATCAAGATGCGTAAAATGCGTAGGAAAACATCATACGAAGGATTATGTAAAAAGTCCAGAACAACAACCGAAGTGTATAAACTGCCTAATGGAACATAATGATATCTACTGAGGATGTAAAGTAGCTAAAATCTTTCAGATAAGGAAGGATAACACCACTAAACCTAAAATAATGACGAGGCAGAAGAGACCCATAAACGCTTTTCCTACTGTCAGAAAAGAAATAACATATTCTCAGGTAACAAATTCAGAGCAGCAACCAATTCAAAGGTCACAACCAACCATGAATCCCACGCCACAAATTGCACAACATACTGCACAGTCAACCAGCTTAGCAGAACGTACTACTCATGAATTATTTTTGTCCTTAATAACCAGAATAGATTTACTATCTTACAGCCTCCAGAAGCTAGAAGAATTAAAAAAACATAAAACAAAACCACCAATGAACAAAAGAGATATTAGAATAGCCACTTGGAATGCCAATGGTATTCTCCAAAAACAAACTGATATCCAAGTTTTCGTGGACGTACAAAAAATAGATATATGTCTAAATTATGAGACCAGTCATACAATACATTCAGAGGATATAACTTCTATCTCACTATCCATAGATCAGATGCAGCAAGAGATGGAAGCACGTTAATTATTAAAAATAACATTTCCCACTATGAGGAACCATGCATCCAAGAACCAGAAAATTATGTAACCATTAGCACCATTAACATTAAGAAGGGCAAAATTACAATAGCTGCAATCTATTGCCTACCAAGATACAACCAGAAAAAAGAAAATTATCTCAATGTACTCAAAAAAACTAGGTAACAAATTTATAATCGATGGAGATGACATTTCCAAAAATACCAACTGGGGTTCAAGACTAACCACAGTCAAAAGAAAAGAATTGCACCGAGCTGCATGAGAACTTGGTTGTACATACCAATCTTCTAAAAAACCCACCTATTAGCCCACTGACCCAAATAAGATTTCAGACCTGTTGGATTTCTTTATTCTAAGGAAAATTTTACCAAACTATCACAAGTAGAAGAAAACTTTGATATGGATTCAAACCGTTCTGCAGTAATCCTTACTCTAAGTGATAATGTTATTCAAAAATAAGACAAACCGACCCTTACAAATCGGAAAACTAATTAGAAAGGTTTTCAAGAGGACTTAACAAGTACTATTCAACTGACCATAACACTAAAAACGAAAAATCAGCTAGATGAAGAACTGGAAAGGTTTATAGTTAAAATCCAGCAAACTGCATGGAGTAACACACCAAAAGTAAGAAGATTAACAGCTGGAAATAACCATCCTGTTGAGATAAGAAAACTGGTAGCAGAAAAGAGAAAACTAAGAAAGAAATGGCAGATGACAAGATCACCAGAAGATAAAAATATATTAAATAGGGCTACCCAAAGACTGAGAAGAGAAATCCTAAATCACAAAGAAGAATTCTTCAACAGATACCTAGTAGGGCTAACAGATGATAAAGAAACTGATTACTCACTCTAGAAGGCAACTAGAAAGATGAAAAATTCGTGTAAACACTGTCCTCCAATCAGAATAGCAAATAACAAATGGGCAAGAGACAATTAACAAAAAGCTGATATTTTTGCTGACCACCTACAAAAGACGTTCCAATTAGATGAAAATCAAGACACTCCTAATGAGACCATCCATAATATGGAACAACTTCAAATTAAGCTAGTTACTCCCAATGAAGTTATGAAAGAAATTCAGACAAACATCAATTTAAAGAAAGCCTTAGGATATGACCTTATCTGGAGAAATGTTAAAGAAACTACCTCGGAAGGCTATTGTTAAATTGACATACTTTATAAATGCAGTATTTCACCTTAAATATATACCTGATGCGTGGAAAATGACTGAAGTTATCCTAATCCCTAAGTCAGGAAAACTTCTGAATGAAGTGTCATCATATAGACCTATATCATTGTTACCGATAATATCTAAGTTATTTGAAAAACTACTACTAAAATGACTAAAACCAATAATTGAAAATAAAAATCTGATCCCTTCGCACCAATTTGGTTTTAGAAACAAACACTCGACAATAGATCAAGTACATAGGATATCCGATTTCATCGAAAAAGCTTACGTAGGAAAATATATATGCTCAGCTTTATTTCTTGACGTAGCTCAAGCATTTGATAAGGTTGGGCATGTTGGCCTAATACAGAAACTTGAAAAAATGCTCCCTAGACAATATGTCGACATTCTACAATCATATTTAACGGGAAGAATGTTTAGAGTAAAGCAAGACGAGGCATACTCCGAAATGAAAGAAATTAAAGTAGGTGTCCCACAAGGCAGTGTGCTGGGACCGGTTCTTTACTTATTATACACCACCGATATCACTCAACAACAATCTGTAAAAAAAGCAACATTTGCGGATGACACTGCAATATTGGCAGTTGGCAGAACTAATACAGAGACCTCAGAAAAACTTCAGGAAACCTGCAACAGACTCAATCGATGGACAAAAAAGTGGAAAATAAAAATAAATCAAACTAAATCAGTGCATGTTCATTTTACTCTTCGACCAAATAAACAAAAACAAATAAGAATAAACAATGACGTTATTCTGCATCACCATTCGGTCAAATACCTAGGGATGTACCTAAATGTTAGACTTAAATGGAAAGAGCACATAAAAAAAAGCGTAAAGAACTTGAACTTAAATTCAAAAAAATATATTGGCTCCTAGAAATAAAATCCAAATTGCCAGTGCACAACAAACTGCTGATTTTTAAATCAATCCTAAAACCAATCTGGATTTATGGCATACAGCTATAGGGGATGTGCCAGCAAGAGTAATATCAAGATGATACAAGTTTTCCAAAATAAAGTCCTAAGATGCATTGTTGATGCACCTTGGTTCTACCGAAACGATTATCTTCATATAGACCTGAAGATGCCAACAATCGAAGAAGAAATAAAGAGGTTTGCTGCAAAACATGAGGGTCAACTCCACTTCCACGTCAATGAAGAAGCGCTGGAATTATTGGACAACTCTACTCTCAACAGAAGGCTCAGAAGGAAGAAGCCATTTGAGCTAGTGCAGTGAACGTTAATGTTAGTATTAGTATGAACCAGTTTAATAAATCGTCACGCCAACTTATGATACTTTCCTAGAGGAACAATTAAGACAGCCCAATGGGGACATAGATAAGTAATTAGTTTATAAGATTTTTAGATTAAAATTGTAGGTTAGTCAGTAATGACTAATAACAATACTCTAACAAAAAAAAAAATATATACATATATAAACTTAAATCTAAATAAACACGAATTTAAACAGACACGGATACATCCTGAAAAATTTAGATAAGAAAAAAATAGCATCCATTTCCGCCTTTAATAATTACTGCGCAAATTAATTTGGCAGAGAGATACTTCTAATAGATGTAACAGAGCAATTAAGAATATCTATATCATCTTCAATGTTTGAATAGTTTAGGATAATTTGAAATAAAGGCGATGCTTTGTATATATTAGTTCTATGTGCTTGTTGATAGAATAGTTGATTTCTTCGCGAATTAACTCTAGGGACGTGAAAGTTTAACATTTCCAAACATGAAATACAATCCACCTTGTTATTTAATAACTTGAAAAGAAATATCACTAAGTACATTGCTCTTCTTTCTAAAAGACTACATGTATTGAAATAGTTTAAATAATAACTTATGGGATAGGTACCATCACTTAAAAGACAAGCTGATTTAAAAAATCTTCGTTGAACTCGTTCCAAATGGTTAATGTAATTGGAGTATATTGGACTCCAAACGATACTGGCATATTCTAATTTTGACAAAACCAGCGAAGAGAAAAGCCATTGAATAATCTCATATTCCTTATAACAAAACCTAATCGATAAGCAGAAGCAGTTGTTTTTTCAATGTGCGATGTAAACGTTAATTTTGGATCAAAGAAAACTCCAAGATTTTTAATCAGTTCTGGTCGATTTAATGTAGAATTTTGTAGGTTATAATTATATAGTATTGATGCTTCCTTTCTAGTATATGTCATTACATTACATTTTTTAACATTTAACGGTAACTTATTTCTTTTGCACCATTCGTTAAACTAGAAATTTCATAATATATATCAGTGTGTAGAAACGGCTAAACCTTTGATAAATACGAAATTATTTAATTACTCAACTATTAATAATTCTCTTTTATAGATCTGAATAATAGTCTAAACGTTTTCTGCTCAAACGGACTCTTGTTTCAACGTTGATTCATTAGCATATGTCGAAAGCCCGAAAAAGGAGTAGACTGGCATACAAACACACACACAAACAGGAAGCACGTGTGTATCATATAATCTGCTTTGACCGGGCTTATTCTACACTATTTTGAACTGTTTGGAATTGTTAATGAATTGGCAATGGGTTAACCACTTTTTGTCAGTGTAATTACGCCTTGCGCCACTACTAATTAAAACTATCCATTTAACCCGGGCAAAGTACTGTTTACAACAAATCCTGAATACTCTACTGTAATTAAAATGGACTATTTTAAGGCTACAAAAAGGTTGCTAAAGCATTTAAATTGGGTAATTGTAATATTTGATTCATAGATCTTTAAATAACAATAAAAAAAATTAAAGTAAAGTTAAACATATACGCATTATCTTTATCATCATTACCTCTGTTGGAAATATATCAAATATATAACATCATTTCATAAGGCCAACCCTGCATAATAAATTTAGAGTGTCAACAATTGTAACTATAATACTGTCTTAACCTGGCATCATTTTAGAAAAGAAATAATTTTAAACAACACTCACAAACAAGACTTAAATTCTTTAGTCAGACAAAATAAGTCACACAAAGATGCCTGAGGCTGTAAAAGAAAACTGCTCAGACGACGTCACAAAGATGCACATTTCGGCCATTTCGTTGCGTAACTTGCATATCGCTTTTTAATTCAGTCTCAACAATGACTGCATTTTCATTAAAATGTAATAATTATTGCACAATTTAAAAAAAAAGTAAAATATTTTCTAGGCAAATTAATAAAAGTTAATTGAGTTACTCAATGTTGTTGTGATATGTTATGTTAATCCTGTGAAAATTTTAGGACACAATAAAAGTATTTATTAAAATGTGGCTTTGATTCGACATCTACAATAAATCACCAGCTCTACTGTCTGCACTTCAAGGAATTTCATCACTAGATACTTTCTTTAAAATAACAGATTACAGTCTACTTGAATTTTGTTCCAAAACAGGGCAGTATTGGACAATAGTATCAGTTTACACTATCACTATCTTAATCTTTTGTCGCGGTATTTTTAACCACCATGTAAATCCATAATGTTTCTATCCCCATTAACAAATTTAGTAATTGAGTAGATAAAAATATTATATCAGGTAGGGGAGAGCGGGGCACAGTGCCCACTTTATTTAAACTGTATTTACGTCGAAGTAATTCGATAGCCGTCGGGTATAACGTGACAAATGCTTTCCCCGATGTACTGTTTTAATTTTGATTCAGTCGGTTAAATAGTTTTGAGTAAAAGCCAGTTTAAAAATTGTGAAGTGTGAAAGTAAAATATTTTATGGTAAGAATTCTTGTTTTATCTCCTGCATCTCATTACTTTTTGAAATGTTTATATTTATGTCACGTACAGCATATCTCTGTGCATATTTTGGTATAAAACGTAAGCAAAACAAATGATGAAGAAGAAAATGTATGTGAATATTTAAAAATAAGCGCAAAACTTCATCCTGGTTTACCCCAATTGCTATAAATAAACTGGCATATCAACAAGCAGTTGCAAACAATAAAAAATTTCCAAAGTTTTAGGAAAAAGGAAAATGTGCTGGACGGGATTAGTTTACAGCATTCTTAAAAAGAAATAAAAATATTTCAATACGAACTGCTCAGTCAACATCACTGGCTAGATCAATGGGATTTAATAAACCTGTGGTATATGGATTTTACAAAAAATTTAAAGAGCTATATTCGAAATTTAAGTTTGATGCAGATAGAATATATAGTGTGGACGAAACGGCTTTAACTACTGTTCAAGATTCTCCTAAAAATGGAGCAGCAAAGGGTCAAAAGCTAGTTGCACAGGTAACATCGGCAGAAAGAGGGGAACTAGTAACTATGTGTGAAGGAGTAAAAGCAATATTTCCAAGAGGTCACTATAAGGATTATATGCTAAAGGGTGCCCCTCCCTGTTCTATAAGTTCAGCTAGTTCATCAGGTTGGATATTAACCGAAATTTTTAACTCATATTTGAAACATTTTATACGATATTCAGGAGCAACCAAGGAAAATCCTGTGCTCTTAATAATGGACAACCACGAGACCTACATCTCTGTCAAAGTTATGGATTTAGCAGAAGCAAATGACGTAGTGTTGTTTACAATTCCCCCTCACACTACTTATAAACTCCAGCCATTGAATAGTGGATGTATGGCCCATAAAAGAAATTTTATTACGATACCTACAAATCTTGGTTATTACAAAATCCAGGAAAACGGATAACCATTTATGATATTTTAGAAATATTCGGAAAGGCTTATCCATTGGCCTTTTCTTTAAAAAATATTACATCCGGGTTAAGTTCAACTGGTATATATTCTTTTAATAAACATAAATTTGACGAAGCTGATTTTTTGGCAGCATCAGTCACTGATCTAAACCCCAGATTGCAATCAGATAATTTAAGTGCAGAACCTAGTTGCTCTTCGACAAAAAGTATTGCGAAAATTTTTTAGGAACCTTAGATTGCATCTTGTGAAATAATAGAAAAATCAAATGATCAGCCAAGTGGCTCAGGAATGACAGCTAATGAAAGATGTGTAACTCCTTCAGTTCCGTTTCTAACTCCTGAAACTGTAAAACCGTTCTTAAAAGTAACAGCATTTCAGACTAAAAGAAAAGGAAAGAAAAAGGCAGTGTCCGAGGTTCTTACTACTACCCCTATTAGAGACAGAATTTCGGAGGAAGAAGAAACTAAAAGAATAGAAAAAGAAATGCGTGTAAAAAGAGAAGCGAAACAAAAAGTAAAGAGAAATTTAACAGACATCGAAGAGAGCATTAAAACCAAAAAAGAAAAAAAACAGAATATTATCGATCTGACATCGACAGTTCTGATTCCTTCCCACCTTTAATGGCCGACACTGATGCAGAAGAAGATAACGAAGAATCGTTTCCTTTGCATTTGTTGAAAAAAACAAAATATTTAAAAAACAATGATTTCATTTTAGTAAAATTTGCGACGAAAAAACTATGAAATATTATATTGTGCAAATACAAGAAATGGGTAATACTGAATTGAAAGTCTCTTATTTGAAACACAAACTTGGAAGGTTTGTCATTCCAAACGTTGAAGTGTGGCAATAGTCAACCAGCTGTTTTGTTGTTTTATTGATCTACATTTTGTTACAGTGTGTATAATAGGTGTGACCACTGTACCCCACGACTATGTTCAGTGTACCCCTGATTGTGGGGTACAGTAGTAAGTTTTTGCATATAAGAAAAAAATTTTTTTCTGGATACCTGGAGTTATTTAAATAAATACTAGTTACAATAAACAACAGTCTTATGTTCCAATAGACCCTGTGTAAAATTTTGAATTGTTTGTTTGATAATTATGCATCTATTTATCAATTTCTAAAAAAAAGATGGCCACTGTGCCCCGTTCTTCCCTACTTATAACACGTTATAGATAAAAAAATTTCTTAATTTCAGTCACAGATAAGACAATGATGTCCTAAATACAAAAGTGTCTTATTATTTAGTTTTAAGAACATTTTAAAGACAAAATTATAAGTATGCTAAGCATTATTTTATAAATGTTCTTATAACTACCTCTAAATAATTATTTTAACACCATAGAAAATCGCATTGTTCAGGCCATTATTATAGTCCTTCACAACCGTTATAAGATAATATTGCAACAGTTTTATAATCGACTTATTATTAATAATATAAGTAAATACATATAATGGTCGTTTTTTAAATCTTCACAATGTTTTGATGACTCTTATAAAGACGAACAAGGCAACCGATGCCTACCTTCTTCAAGAGGCTCTGAGAGACATGGAGGCCGAAACATATACGTATACGCATACGCACTATCCAAAGCACTATCCAAAGCACAATAAACAATGCCTATAAGAAATCCTGTCCTCTGAGATCCACTACTACCGCATAGTGGTGTCACGAGTTGGTTTACCTCGGAAAATTGCTAGGAAATCTTTTAAAAAGACAAGAACCACAAAACTCAAAGAGGACTAGGATACTTACAAATCTCACCTCCGAGAATACAAAAAAAATAATCAGACAAAAGCAGAGAGATGCATGGAGATCTTACTGCGAAGAAATCGAAGATTTCCCGCAGGCAGCGAAGCTTCAAATAGCTCTTTTAAAAAATCCACACCGTAGCATTGGTGCGCTTATCAAAAAGGATGGCACGAAAACTGCCAACCTCGAAGATGGCATCAAACTTCTGCTGTCAACACACTTCTCTGACTCAGTCAGACGTGGCCGACTGAGCAGAGGAAGAATACAATCCATATGTCTATGATGGATAAACTGCCAAAGACATTGTAGACGATGAAAACATTAGATGGACAATATTCAGCTTCTCTCCATTTAAATCGCCAGGACCTGAAGGTATCTATCCAGCCCTACTTTAGTTGGGTCTGGATGAACTCACACCGCACCTGTTGGCTCTGATGTATGTATATCCCAAAAAAATGGAGAGAGAAGTACAAGTGGTATTTATACCTAAACCTGGAAGGATGGATTATACTGTACTAAAAACATACCGACCAATTAGTTTGACATCGTTTTCCATGAAGACATTGGAAAGGCTATGCGAAAGGTACATAAGGGATGCGGTTTTTACAACAACACCATTAGCCCGAAACCAACATGCATGCATACACCTCAGGCATATCTACTGATTCAGCCTTTAATCTAGTTGCTAGCCGAATAGAAAGATCCATGGACAATAAGGAGTCCGCCTTGGGTATTTTTGTAAACATAGAAGGTGCTTTTTGATAAAACCACCTTCCCAACGATAATACACTCAATAACCAACAGAAATATTCTACAAATGGTTAGCGGGCGGATACAATACAAAGCAAGCAGTAAACATAAATGTAAAATATGTGATTATAAGAGGCTTGGTTGCGAAGGGATGTCCACAGGGAGGGGTGCTATCGCCTCTACTGTGGAAAATGGTCCTCGACACCCTCATCAGCCGCCTTAATAATGACAGTCACTACAAAATAGCATATACAGATGACCTAGTCATTCTGGAAATAGGTAATTTTGAGAATATACTCTGCGAAAGATTGCAAATAGCTTTAAAAATTATATAACAGTTGTGCAAGGACCATTATCTGACTATCAATCCTAAGAAGATAGAAATGGTTCTTTTCACAAGGAAAAGGATGAAAATGAAATTAAAACCTCCAGAACTGCTAAACACAAAACTAAACTTTGCAACAGAAGTGAACATATTCAAAGAACAGCATGTCTCAACCAAACAGGAGCCATGAAAACAACACCGACCAGAGCCATGGAAGTCATTCTTATTCTTGTTCCCCTTGATATTTAGGTAGGTTTTGGCAGGAGGCGCTAAATACGCTTCCACTGCTTATCGTCCATAGGCCATTTAAAGTTATAATAGAACAAATAGAAGAGCCGAAAGTGGCAGGTACGATTCATATCTACACTGACGGTTCTAAAACAAAAAAAAAACAAGGTTTAGGATGTGGAATATACTCCAGATTCTTAAACCTAAACATAAAATGGGATGTAAGCAATAGTGCCAGTGTAGTTCAAACAGAGCTAACGGGGATTCTCATAGCAGCAAACGAAATAACCAGAAACAATATCACTGGAAGAAACATGCTCATCTATACCCATCTATACTCACCCTGAACAGACCACGACTTTACTTAGCGTTAGTACCATAATGTGACAAAGCTTTGGCTGAAGTATCCATTAACATTGTGGTCACTTTAAGATAGATCACAGGTCACGCCACATCGAAAGGTAACCGTTTTGCTGATTCACTAGCCAAGAAAACCAAATACGTTTTGGAGCTAGTCCTTCTATTGACCTGACAAAAGCGGTAGTGATAGAATTAAAGAACATTCTTTTATGAAATTCAAAGAAAGATGGGACAAAACAAGAAACTGCAGGGTTGCCAGGGAGCTCTTAAATTATCCTGACAACACTGCAGCAAACAAACACTTGACTATGACTAGATAGAATCTGCGCCCAATCACAGGCAACTTGATTTACATCTGTACAAAAAGTTAATTGTATAAATACCTTAATACCTTGGCTTTAGGTGAAACTACGACAAACTAATTAGAGTAAATTTTATTTAGTCTTATCGATCTCTTGTCAACTCGGCTGGGACCATTCCCTTACAATTATCAATGCAAAAAAACACTGGCCACTCTTAACCACAAATTAAGGTTAAATATCCACACAGAGCAACCTGCGAGAAACGTGACAATCATTGATAGAGTTAAAAAAAGCCTCTTTCTCCTCTTCCGGACCACAGTTCTCGCCTCGCCATTTCTACGGAGGGGTGAGAAGGGACCATCTTGTATTCTCTTGTGTCATTTCACTTGTGAATTTCGTACTATCAACACATCCGAACAAAGGTGGTCCATGAGAGGGAGGAAAATAGACTAGTACTACCCAAGTAGCACATGACGAGTTTATAAAAGCTATAAGAATATTCTTAAAGCAAATATTTATAAGAGAATAAGATTTATAATTTTACTTGTATATATTCTTACAGGCTTTATATAACTCTTATGAGCTTAAATTGGGCACCAAATTATAAATCAAAAAAGTTTTTTAATTCCCTTATAAAAGCTTTATTAATGTGCCACAAAATATAATAAATCTCATTTGTAAATACTTACAAGGGTTTAATGAAGCAATCTCAAACAGTATTTTAAAGACAAATTAATAGTTACTGTATTTGCAACCAATTTGGAACCGTTAACACTTTCACGCTACATTTTTAAGAAATGTTTATTCGGAACTTTTAAAAAGCAATAAGACTTATAATTAATTTTGTCCTTCTTTAATAAATTTTTATTCTTCATTGGCATGGCATGAAACAGGTTTTACAAGGAAAAAAGTTTTTTTCTATATATTCTCCAAAAACAAAATTGTTGTAAACTTTTTAGATTACTGCAGTGTCTAAATTTATAAAGGTTTTAGTTTCAATATACTTTATTTATGAGACATAACAAAAAGTAGAAAAATATATTAACTTCACTTTAATGTAAAAGTGCATACTATTTTATGGCGATTTTTTCACGCCCCCACCTTAAACATTCAATTAAACGTTAAAAATAAAATATAATTTTTTATGTAAAAATGTATTAATAAAAGGAACATTGAACTAAATTATTTTTTCTAATAAGCAATAATTTAATATTTGGTGTTTACAGACCATTATCACATTATTTCACCAAAAAATTTTCTATTTAATTTTTGAGCTTCATATATTTTACATTTCAAATATGGCCAAGGTTTTAGTTGCACAAACAACATTTATA
Organism: Psylliodes chrysocephalus; assembly: GCA_927349885.1. Classification (NCBI taxonomy): domain Eukaryota; kingdom Metazoa; phylum Arthropoda; class Insecta; order Coleoptera; family Chrysomelidae; genus Psylliodes; species Psylliodes chrysocephalus. The sequence continues at coordinate 20,222,390 of OV651825.1, read as the reverse complement.
AAACATTTATGTTTTAAATACAACACCAACAAAGTTATTTGCCTATATGATTATTCTTCCTCAGAAATAAAATACTAAAATACTACACTTGGATAAGTCTACATATACCGGTATTTCCTTAAGCCAAATTTTGTAAGTCATGATTTAAGTTGACATATACCACATTTCCCTATAAAGAATTATGTAAAATTACTTCCCGCCAATCTAACTTATTTGATTTATAGCAGAATCCTTCATTTTGTTTTAGTATTGCTATGCGTATGGTGTTTTCCTAAAATAAATAATTTCTCTTGGAATATTCAAAAATATACGAAAAAAAGGAAAGGTAATCAAAGATAGGAAATGCCAAGAGCTTTTAAATTGCCGACTTAGATGTAAGGAAATAATTTTCGAAGAAAAGAGATAACAAGGTTTCTGAAGGGTACTGGGCACAGGGCAATTTTAATAAAGCTGTTAATATTTTAGCCTCACTTGAAACAACAGAAGAAATAAATTTATTACAGCAGTAATAAATACATTTAAAGAATAATTTGTAATTGTAATTTGTAATGTTTGCTCTTTTAAATATGGTTCTTTATAGCTGCAATAAGAGTATTTTATGTTTGTTAAAACAATTTTGCTTTATACCTATTGCACAAATTGCCTTAACAAGAAAATGAGGCGACTTCCCTAAAAAGTGTTGAATATATAATCAAGGTGTCTCATTGTTATATCAAACAGCATTCTTTATAAATCTGCATGTTTTCATATTTATACTTACCTTTAAAATGTTACTAAAGACAAATATAAAAACGGTTATAAATCAAAAAGCTTCATAAAAGAAATTGGTGTTATATATACGACTTATAGCTGTTCTTAAGAAATACTGAGTATCATAAGAAAAATTTATAACATAATAAATATGCTCTAAGAATATTTATATAACAATATTATAGTGCTGTTTTTTTCAACAGCTAAACTGCATCATTTGTTATATTTATGAGTCAGTATTAAATTTCTGAAACAACTATAAAACCTTTATAAGAATTGATAGTTCTATAATTAAAAGGTTATAAAAGAAGTGTGCTGGTTGGGTACAAAATGACCTGAAAATCAATAGTACTCTTCGTATAAAGGTATCAAAAAAACGCTGATAAACTCGCCAAATAGGGACCAGAACTGTCATTCATGGACCAAGAACCTGTATTTACGATAAGAAAAATCTTTGCTCGACAGGAAACAAATGTGTGAATAACTATTAAACACCAAATTTACTTGCAACAGATAGAAGAACACAAAATCAGTAAGCTCATTCAGAGGGACTCAAACCCAAGATGATTATATTCTATTAGTCGACTCTTATTTAAACTAGAACGAACCTGATACATTTTCTATTTATTCTCCTAATACCCCAAGATATCCAATTATTTTATTTATTAGGAAATACAATTATATTCCATATCAGTATTTGATTTCAAAACAGTGTTGCATTCTGTAACCTGGTAGATTGTAGATTTATATTTGATAAATCTTTCCCCATTGCAGCAGTCATCATCAACTCTATTTACACTACCCCCAATCAGAAAACAATTAGTACGACAATCAAAATAACATCAGCAGGATGGTCGTCATTGCTCTAGTTGGCCCTACCGACCCTAAAGCCGCACTGCACACAATCAATTTAACTTCCTAACATAAATCATGGACAGCCGCGCCTGCTATAATAGATATGTGACAATCCCCCCCGAGCGAGAGGAGTCTATATCGACGTTTCAGCACGAGGCTCTAAGAGTAAACTTTTCAGGGGGTCCCGTAATTATGATGCGAGCACTTGTCGTAGTTGGTTGCTTCTTGATGCGAACCACTTTGGAGAAAGCGTCTGGGGATGTGTCAGAGCCAGTAGACGGGATCGGGGACGGTATTAGGCATTCGAGGGTAACGTAAGGTGTATTTAATGACGGGGGTATGTAACAGATGTTGGAATAAAAAAGAATAATTTAAATATAAAATTAAGCGGCGGATAAGATAATATTCTAGATAATCTAAAGGGAACATTTTATGTTTAATCTACTATGACTGGCCTATTAATTTAACATAAATTTACGTGAAGAGAATTATTCTATAGGATTATAATTAATATGCGATTATACAGTTTTTATTTGGGACGTACGGTGAAATTATTATAAATATTTGTCAGCGCTTTATTAGATATTATTAATATTATTAATATTATAACAAATACAGTAGTTCAAATATGGCCTTATTTTTAATTGTATTAAAACAAACGAACTTTAAATTTAAAGAATTTTAAAATTAATAGAAAAATTTGAAAGTTTGCGAATATAATATTTGATCGATAGGATAGGAAGGGGGAACTAAAATGACATAAAAAAGAACTCACAAATTTGTAGTTCAACAAAAACTTCATAAAATTTTCTTTTTAATTCAAGGTTTCACAATTATTGAGTCACCCTGTAAAATTATTATTTATACCATTGCATAGCATTTTTTATAGACTTTTAAATTATGTATCACAAATAGGGGTTTCCTATTTAAACGTTGATTGATGGGTGTGAATTTTCTTTATATTATTTTAGTTCTCCCTTTCTGCCCTAGAAACTAATTTAAGCATATTTTTGATATCATTTTTAAATTGCCACTCCACATATCGTACTCACTGATATATCTCTCACATACCATAGAGGAAAGATTATTAAGAGTTGCCGTTTCTTTGTAGAAATTTGGCAACAAGTTTGCTTGCAGCTACCTGTGGGGGCGGGTGGTTCAACTAATCCTACTCTGTCGGTAACGTAGTTACCTACAATATTAACTATTCAATCATTACTCTGTTGGTAATACAGTTACCCGTAATACCATATTTAATTTGAAAATTGGCGGGCTTTACTTCCACTAAAAGGAGCATTTATTTTAACAATTATTATTTTCCATCTAATACGAAATATAGGCATCCAAAATTTCAGTTTATTTTTTTTTTCATTTTTAGTGAAAGAAAAAACATGTAAGTGAAGGTAGACGTTCTTTCCTCTGGAGTCACTTTTTTAAAATTTGATCAGTTTTAATGACAAAAATCGCAAAATTTTGTTTCATAAAGATTTTCTCAATTTTTGAGAAAATAAATCAGATTTCGGAATAGTGGCTTCAGAGAAACAAATATTTCACCTTTACCTAAATGTACATATTATTCATTCACTAAAAATTAAAAATAAACTAGAAATGTTCATGGCTCTATTACGTATTGGTTAGAAAAAGATAATTGCTAAAGTAAATTTTTCTCCTCTTAATTATAATTAAAATTTTGCTTTTTTATTAGCTGTTTGTAACAATTATGAAATGCCAATAAAAATGTAAAATTCTATGACAAATAACTATGAGGGGTAAAATAAATACCATACAAAGTTTTATATAATTATATTTACTAAAAATTCCCAAGAAAAATAAATCAAATTAATGGCAATACAACAATACTAATAGATTTTCCTACACTTCACCCTACATGAGTTAAACACCAAGAAGAGCTTGTGAGTGGCAAGAATAGTTATTATTATTTGCTATGGTGAGGAAAACCCGGATAACCCGACCTACCATCATTATTTGTATATACTAGTTTATTTCCATACAAAGTACAATCTATTTTTACAAATGTTTACTAGTTTCTATAAAAAATACTCCTAATTTCACGAAAATGTTATTCTCTAAAGATTATCTAATGAGTTTGACTTAAAAACAAATTCTAGTATTAATTATCCCCAAATATTTATTATCTTTAAGAAAGTTACTCTAATATTACATTATTATTTAGATGTACGTTAACTATCTTCGGTTAAAATAATGAAAATCAGAAATTGCAAAACAAATAATTCATGTACTTGATTTGAAAAAACTAATGTCTAATAAATAAATAAATAAATAAATAAATAAATAAATAAATAAATAAATAAATAAATAAATAAATAAATAAAAAAAATATTCTTCTTGAATCTTGGGAAATAAGATAAGAGGCAACCATCCATATAAACTGAAACAGAAAAAAATTAAATGCAGTAACTTCAATCATTTTGTCTTTTTGGTCTTTAAAATATTGCCACAGCCCTCATACTAGGTATGTCCAGGTTCTATCAGAAGACTAGTTGACCAGTGGACAGTTTAATAGTTGTATGCGACAAATAATTTGGAATTAAACTGTTTCGCTGGTTCTTGGACAGTTTGCATCGAGTTTTAAAGAAACCGGAACAAACCTACATTATAAAAGTTTTGAATTAAATTGTTGAAATATCTTTGATTCTGAAATTTTGACTGCAGTTTAAACGTTACATTAGGAATTAATTATAGGGCTTTTTTTAATTTGCAAATTTTACTTTTCTGTTTTCTATTAAATTTATTTAAAAATCCATTATCGAAACGTTGTCTCTTATGTAAGATTCAAATTCAATTGATGACTGACCGTCTTTGAAATTTTGACCACAAAAATCGAATCAGCAATCAAAAGTGATCCATTCGATCATGTATTAGGATAGATACGCCTTACCTGTGGAAGTAATGGGTTTAATGATTATCTAGACGGGGAGAGAGGAAAGGTACACAAACGGAGAACTTGGCAGTGCCGTACCGTATGGAAGGGGTTATATATTATTAATTACTATAAAATGCTAGATGAAAGCTGATAGACATGATTTTAAAAATACTGTTTTATAGCGTATATTTTTAACTTTCAATGTAAGAATAGTTTTTCACAGTATGTGCAACTACAAAAACCATCCACATACTTGTCATTTTGTATATTATTTACTCAATTTTATAAGATTAATTTTGTACTTTAAACAATTTGTATACATTTTGAGTAAATATACCTACTATAAAGCTTGACTGATGAAGGAGAAAAGAAAATAGAAAAATATTTTAAAGAACCCTTTTATATGTAAAGAAAGAATATTAAACATATTTCTGACTACATACCTTCCTTTATGAAATAAAATAAAGACCAATTAGAGTATTTTATTTATCAACCAAAAATAGTTATACATATTTGTGTATATTAATGTAAGTAATGAACTTTATTATTTACAAAGTACTGTAGCAAAATTTTGCCGTACACAAGTTAGAGGGAACATAAGAAATAATGGCATTGTGTTTGTTCTCTATTTTAATAATTCTGACAATGCATGAAGTGGTGTGACTAATTTAAAATGGGTAGCGTCAATTGAAATTTTCTTAATTTTTAAATGCCTATATTAAGAATTTCTAATTTAAAATGGTTTTGTTTGGATAGACGGCTATTTTTTAAAAATTTAAATGCAAATAAAAACCTACAATAAATAGGTACATTTTATTTACATTAAGAATTCAATAAAATTGAGGTTAAGGTTAATAAAAGTGTCTGTTTCGTAACTAACTAAAAAAAAAATTGACCTTCTTTGCAACCAGGCGCGGATACTAGGGGGGGGGGTAATAAAGTAATTATCCCCCCCCCCGAGCTGCTCGAAGAAATCTAGGAACTTATTAAATTGTAATCTAAAAACAACGAGATTTTACGAGATAGCAAAAGAAACAAGATAAAGGTGCCAAATGAAAAATAGAGAAGCCCAGTCTGGCGTACAGTATTGGTGTAATAGGTATATGGTAGAGGAGCGATGAACGATCACTAGAATTTTTTTGTTATTTTTATGTTTTATAAGAAATTTTTAATTTTGTTTAAAATCTCTTATTTTTTGTTGTTTTTTAAATAAACGAATGATTCTTTGATAAAATTATCTACCCCCCCCCCCCCCCACGAAAAATCTTCCCAGATCCGCGCCTGTGTGAAACAAGATAATAACAATGAAATTGTGCATAATTAACAGTCTTGAACCCTGTCATATACACAAGCAATGCATTTATTTCAAGATATTTTGAAAACGGTTTTTACTATATTTTTTAAAAACTAATGTAATGTAAACCAAGAAGTTATAAAATTTTCTAAAAAAACGCTGAATTTTTTGACCGTTTTGGTAAAAAGATATAGATTTTTAAAATAAAAATATTGTTAAAGCAGTCGACGCGTAGTGCGGCACAATGATTACAACTTGGCAACATTGTTAGTTTAGAATCACTGAATTACACCCGATCAGCTAAAAGGTTGTTATAACCTCGTGAAAAATTAAGTTGTCTACTGTATTTGAGAACTGGAATCAACGGTTCTGTTTGAACCAAAACAAACCCTTAAAATTAGTATGAGGAAGTCACAAATGTCTATAAGTATACACTTGATAGCGCATCATTCATATATTTGTGACGTTGCCGGATGGATTTTACTTGAAATAATAACGTACCCGTACATAAGCTTACATGTGTTGTATTCAGTCTCTTATAAAAATAACATTTTTCAGCATTGAAAATCTCAAACTTTTGGCGATATTTTTGTGTACGACTGTCGCGCATGAACTACCTTAATAATTATTACATATAAACAACTCATTTGAAATTGGTCAGTATTAGAAACCATAAGTATTTAGTATATTTACGTGCATTCAAATTGTTTACAATTCAAATCCATTGGTTATATTTAGGCAGTACCCCGCACATATGAGAACATCATTATGTTCCTCCATAATCCAAGGGGGGTTTATCGTTTTGAATATTTTGTCTTGAAATTGAATTCTGATATTTCGAAAGAAGAGTCACTTCCATGGTTTTAAGCAATATTCAACATTTTATGTGATAGTTGGCAACGTTGTAACCATTTGCAATTATTACATAGGCTCCTTATGAGCGCGAATTATAAATACTAATATTTTCATATCAATTTGCTTTTAAATGTCCAATTAAACGAATACATGAAGAATTTCTTAGAATACTGAAGACTTTTACATAAAAATTATTAAAAATTCCGATGCGATAGCTAATTGTACAGCTTACTAAAATATGATGAGTGACATGTCACGACGCTTTTGTCAAAAATAAGGGTAGATTAGATATTAGATTTAAAAGGAGTTTGACATTATTTGTCCTTTTCAGATCTATTGTGGGACTCCGTTTGTTTTAGAGTATGTCATCTAAGCTTGGACTTTTTTATTAGACTTAGTTTCCTTGACAGTGGCATCCACATGCATGTAGTTATATGTGTCTGGCTTTTCTTCATTTAGGATTAGAAACCTCAATCTAGTTAGGCTTTCACATTGGTGCAGGACGTGGATTGATGTTTCCTTTTCTTATTCACAGAACCCGAATAAATTAAAAAAAGAATAAATTACAAAATATCTTAGAATTTAAAAATAATTTAATTTTGTAAAAGTAGTGAAAACTTAATTTTTAGAAGATACCTTGGGAGATTCTACTTCTAGTACACACCAACTACGGTTACTTATTACATTGTTCTTACTTCTTTTTTGCAAAAAAAGTAAAATGTATACTTGTATTTGATACGCCAAAATGACAAAATATCGCCTTAAAGTGGTCGAATTATCTGCACTTGCACTAGTATCGCTTTTGCTTCCCCTACCATAACTTCGCACTGAGCAAATACATTTTCTATACTACTTCCCTCAACGAAGTATGTACTAAAAAAAATTATAAGTTTTCAATAATGGGTTTAGTTCAAACAAAAAAGTTTACTTTGTGTTTATTAAACTACGAGTACAACTGGGAGACAACAGTTCTAAGCTATTTTTCACAGTATTTTAGACCTCAGTAACACTTAGTTTCAAAAAAGAATTGTTTAACTAGGTGAAAGTAGACATTTGCAATAAATACTTATAAATTACCTTTTACCTATATCAATACGAAAGTATGTATATATAACTTTACTTACTCTATTGGCAAAACATTGGATTTCAAATAAAATGTTCGATTATTATAGCTAAATAAATCTTCAGGTGGAAAGTGATCTGAAAAAACTTTGGTATGTTTTAGTTTTGAGATTTTCCTCATTAATTTTTAAGTTGGACAATGTCTTTCGGAAACCTGTATATGTATACGCCATAAAATAACCAGTTTCTACAATTAGGTATTTTTATATCAAGAAATAAATAAAATCCTAGCACAGTTGTTACGCCCATGGATATCTACCTGTGAAAATAGCGAGCATTGGTTTTGGGTGGTTTTGGTCCAAAATGTTCGGAAAACTATGCATCTCTTTATTATTTTGAAATGTATAATTACGTTTGTAGAAAATTTCTTTTATATAAATAAATAAAACAAGAATATTTCACTAAAATAAAACACCCAACAACACTTTCAAAAACACACACAAACAGGGTTGCCAAATGTTGAGTTAAAATATAGTATTTAATGGTTAAAACGATGTATCCTAGTGAATAAAATCTAAAAACATCTAATTTAAACACCGATTCAATGAAGAAAAAAATTAAATGAGAAATTTTATGAATATGATCCAGATTCTTGAATGAACTGTTAAATATTAAGCTCTATATTAAGTATCTTGAATTTTGAAACATTGGGAACTAATCATTATTATCCTTATACGTTTAATTGAAACAAACACTGTGGCAACCTCTGCTGGTACCATCGTTTGTTGTGCATGCGATTATGGACCTTATTATCACACGACAATTGTTTATGTTAACAAGGCGTATCTATTCCAAGAATAGTGATCCTCAAAAGCTGAGCTGTTACTCAATCGATAATTAATGACAATGATTGTTCTGACACTTCCTATAACCAATATTTTATTTTCTACAAAACTTTTTCATACAAATTATTAATATAATATCTCGATGGAATATCAACACATATCGCATTTACTACTACTACTACTACTAATAAACAGGTATGATTGACATCTGGTTAGATTAAACATACACCTTCCATCTAAATCGATTATTGCGACATTTGAACTATGAGCCAATCCATCTTCACTTGTCAATTATTCAATAACGTGTAAAACTGAATATTACATGGATTGTGTCGTCTCTAAGTGTTTGTTCCTAATGGATTTTGGATGTTTATTTAAAAAATGGCTTAAAACGTTAGTTAAAATTTGAAAATGTTTCTCTTATTATTATATATTGGGCTGGGACACCATATACAAAGGGTTCTGTAGCTCATGGCTTCTAATTTTTAGTTAAAATTATTTGTCAGAGATGCAAGCGAATCATTAAAATATACATTTAAAAAAATGTTCAAATATACAGGTTGAATAAAAAAATGGAGCTTATTTGCCCTTGTTAGGGTTCATAAATAGGAAATAGACATTTTCAATTTCAATCTCTAATTTAACATGTATATGCGTTAAATGTAAAATACCCTTTGGTCAGAGTTTGACGTAATTTTGATATGTTGTAGTTCTTGACGTATGGATTAAATCTTTCTGCCAAAGCTCTAAGTTTAACACTTTTTGATTTACAAGATGTCCAAAAACACTATTTTATAATTTTGCATTATCATAAAATGCATGTTTTTGTCAATATTAGCACAAAATAACTGAAACTTTTTTTTTTCGTAGAACTAACTACCAGTATTATCTATTTGATTTCATATTTTTTGTACACATAACTGGTATACAGGATGAGATAATGTTTTTAAAAAACAATGTACGGTGAAATTGTTTTGATATTCTGGTGAACAAAAGCTAATATATATTTCTATTAAAATTGTTAAACGCCTGATGTACAGAGTGTTTCATTTCTTTAACATTATTATTCTTTCTAGTTTATTTTCTAATCAGCCAACTGAAATACCCAACTATTTACTATATTTATATGCCTACATACTATTCACTTTGTGTTTATATTTATACTGGGTGTCCAAATACAAAGAAATGTTCAGAAGAAAGTTAACAGAAAAACCTTTACAATAAGATTTTCTACTTTTAAAAAATAAAGTTTTTGTAGATTTTTGTGCAAAAAGGCTAAATATGTTTTATATAAAGTGTTTTCAAAATAAGTATAGTTGATACATTGATATAAATAATTATATCAGTACAGTACAAAATACTAACTGAATACAAAATGCACCATAGACAATTTTCTTTTAATCTGCACTTGGTTCTCAACCCTAATCAGTTTTTGATTTTTTTGAGCATTACTGTTGGAAAAAAATTACACGAAAAAAAAAATGTAGACCAAATATCTACAATTATAGATTTTTTCTCTACAATAAATAGTACAAATTGGGACAGGGACAATTTGTAGTAAAAATTTCCAAATATTTGTAGAGAATGTATTGTAGAGTTATTATCTACAATATGTAGTAAAAATATACATATGTATCACGAGAATTGTTCTACAAATTGGTATAATTTTTGCTATTCATTGTATGAATTTATATTAAAAATGTATTGCGTTTCATGAAAATTAATACGAAAATTTTACACAATAAATAGTAAAAATTAAAAACAAATTGTAGTAATTTTTAATAAAATTTGTAGTAGTATTCCACAATTATTATAATTATAACCTAGAAAAAATGTTCCTTAATAAAATATTCAAAATTTATTGTTTATTTAATTAAAAAGATACAAAGTCGTTATTACATTATGTAATAAATAACAGTAATAATAGCTTCCTCAGTCTCAGTTGGTTTTAATGCACCTGAAAAATATGAAATAAAAATTAATACCTATTGAACTGGTCATACCCACAAAACGGGAATATCTATAACCTTTACAGTGATTGGGATATTAAATGACCACGTTGGAAAACAAAAAAATAAGAAAGTAGATATGTCACAATTAAATCGAAAAACCGTCATCGAACTTGGCACAACAATCGATTGTTGGCCATAACTATTTTTATTAAAATAATCTACTAAGGTTATTTAAATTAGTTATCTAAAGGTAAATTATTCAGAAGCAATAACAAATGTACTTACCACTTATAGAAGTTATTATTAAAATTTTCTCAAACCGTCATCATTGCTTATAATATAATAATGTGTTATATGCTTTATTTGTGAACATGGCGAACGACTACTGCTGTCTGACCATTTATGGTCGACGTCAGAAAATGTTGGCCAATAGCAGAATTCTGTTTGTATTACCATTTTTTGTAGAGAAAATTACTATTTTTGTAGAGATAATTATTAATATTTGTACAAATTTTAACAGAAGTAATAATTACAATAATTGTAATAAATTTTTACTTCTACAAACAATAGTAAAATATACTAAACATTGTGGTCTTATTTTCTATTGTTGTAGCATTTTATTCGACAACTCAATTGCTACAGTAATAAATAGTTTTTAACTATAAATTATACTAAAATTTTCTACAAAAAGTTAAGTATTTTTCTACAGGTCTACTACTACAACATTGAAGTAAAATTTTTTAGTCACATTTTTTTCCGTGTAGGCGACAGCAATTTTTGTGCGTATTGTCGTAAAAGTGTTAAAGAAAAAGTAAAGCAAACGAACGTTTCATACATTTTTGTAAATCGTACTTTAAGGAGCTCTCATTTCATACCCCACACGTTGCCATCAGAAAAAACATTTTAATCCTATCTAAACACTGACCCTGTATGATGAAATGTAGTATTGATAATTTTCGTTCAATGTAGGTACACCTTATTCTTAAGGTTCGTGATATATTTTTTTTTAGATTTTCCTGAACGTTACTTTTGGAAATACGTCGGTAGAACAGCCTTTTATGGCGTTTTTTTCGATAAAATGGTAAATAAAAAGTGACCCAAACCATCATGTTATTCATTTTTAAAATCGCGGTTGCAAAAGCTTTAATTTTATACCTCACACGATGGCATCAGAAAATATTTTTAATCCCCCCCCCCCCAAATTAGGGTTGGTTCAACATTTAAAATAGATGACACAGTGGCGGATCCAGAATGTTTACAAAGGAAGCGCAAGCAAAATTTTTGCAAGGGCGAAACAATTTTCGATGATATTTTATTGAAAAATAGGGCAAAACCCCAGTTATTGGCACCTTCAGAACATTTTTTTTTTTTTAAATAATTAAGAATTTTAAAAAATGTCGACAATTTGTTTTTAAAATCCATTATTTGTTATTATTTATATTATATATTTTGATAGTAGTAGCAATAAAATTCGCCCAATTTTAACAAATAATATTGAATATTTCAAAAAAAAAACAGTTATTGGCACCAAAAACCTAGTACTTGGCATACTAAAAATACCCATTTATTGGAACTAAAGAATTAAAATGGTAAACGGTAGTTATAGCTGTTTTATAGGGGTTTTTCCTAATGTTTATAAACCTTTCAAACAAATAAAATACAGAAAAATACAAAAAAGACGTTAATTTAAATTTATTTATTTCAAAACATTTCTAATTGATAAAAACATTTTACGAACGCAAACTTAGTTTGACGGTACAAACACCACATCTATAAAAATCCTTCAATATTCCACTTTTCTTCGAACAGACTATGTGATATACTCTAGTACATTCTTGGCATTTTATTCCAATTTTATTTATAGTTATATTTGTCTCACATGAAAAACATAAACCAGTTCTGTTTATAACATTATTTTTAAACTTCATCGGTCGTTTCGGTTTAACAAAATGTTTCTAAATTAGAATGGTTTTTTTGCGATGTTACTTGCTTCGGAAGGGGCATGTACAAATTCAGTGTCAGCAGTTTTACTTGTTTCAGTAGGAGCATCTACACAGTGTCGGCAGTTTTACTTGCTTCAGCAGGGGCATCTATGTAATCAGTGTCGGCAGTTTTACTTTTTTTACTCGTTTAGGCTATTTTTCATCTGCTTTACCCTTTTTTTGTTTGTTTAGGCTCAGCTTGTTTCTCCAATTTCTGCTTTAATCTCTTTTGTCTGTTTTCTTGTTTTTGATGTTCTAGTGCTTCTTTCTTTTTCTTTATTTCTTCCTTTTCTTTTTGGTAAGCGATAAAGAAAGACATTCTTTTTATTTGATTTTTGTTTTTCTTTGAGGCATTTTCGCTTTTGGAAGAAAATCTCCGAAATATAATGCTCTTGTTTCTTCTATTATTTCTGACCCGCAAATATTAAGGTCAGATTTCATCGTTTGCTTACTACTCATATTTTCTAAAATAAAAGTAACATACCTCAGAAAGTACAATTGAGAAAATGACAATCCACATCATTGTTATTTTTCTTGAAATCATGGACTATGAAACGAAAGAAAACCGAGAAAATTTTTAAAATTATCTTGCTCATTTTCATCCAAAATATTTAATATCCTGTTTAATTTAAGTTGTTCTTTCATGTCTATGTCCTCTTTGGGATCGTATTTATCTAAAAATGGAAATCAAAAATAGAATATTAAAATATACCAATGCGTGAGCCTTCTTCATTAATATCAAATTTACCTTTTTGAGTCTAGGATTCTAAGTTTTGGACTAGTCATAGTTTTAGTTATACCTAAAATAAAAAAAAAATAGATTCCATCACAGGTCTAACTATATTTTAATACCTTTTGCTTTTTTTTCAACAATAAGAGTTTTAGGTTTCAATATTTTAATATGTCTATGAATAATTATTTTCTCATCATAGGGTAACCTTATTGGGGATTCTGCTTGTAGTTATAAAGGCTTATTATCAAAAATTAAAGGCATATCTTTAATTTATTCTTCTAAAAATATTTGCTTTTCAGTATTGATATCGTTATCAGACATGTTGAAATCAACCGTGCTGTCATCAATAATTTTACTAGAGGAAACTATGGGATTGTTTTCAAAATATTTGTACATATTTTTAAGGACATTACAGCTTTCGCACTTGTGCAAAACTAAGTCACTCTCTAGTTCTAATATTTTGTCTTTTCCTATGTTCCTATGTTCGAAAAGTCCCTAAAAGTCATGAATTTTTTTCTTAAGTTGTTGTCATTTTCATTTTTAACAGTCAATAAAGATTTTCCTTTCAAACATTTGGTAAAATCAATTCTGTCTGAATTTCATGGATGTAATCCGCATGCTTTAAATCCTTTAACAACTGTTTCCAATTTTAAATTAGTCAGAGCTTTTTTAAGAATTGACACAAAGTGTTCTTTTCCTAATTTTATGTAAGGATTTTGTCTTCGCCATTTCAGTACTTCCTTTATCAAATCATTTTTAAGTGGTTTAAAGCTTGAGACATCTGCAGATTGGAGAATATGTGTAGTATTTGGATAAAGTGCTATCAATATAATATTAAGCTCGTTACATAACTTAGAAACTTCATAAGTCAAATGAGTCTTATGGCCATCCAAAAACAAAATTATCGTCAATGTAATACCCTTTTAGATAATATATGGATGCAGGATATTTTTTATGCAGTCTACGAATATTTTGGCCTCCATCCAGCCATTATCACTTAAACTAATGCCCCAGTGATCTGGAATGCTATTTTGAATCGTCACCAGATGCCGAAAATGTAAAAACTACAGTTAAATTTTGTTTTGTATCGCCTTGATCTACCTCATATACGTTTTTTGGACCGCGAAGGGCAATGAATTTTTCATTTTAGGACAAAAAAGAAAACAAACTTAATCCCCATTGAAGACACGGGTGGAATCTAGATAAATATCCATTCTGTTTTAAATAATCTCAAACCATTTCCCAATATCAGCTTCTGCTACATGTGCTGATGCACTTGTTAAGGCCTCTAAAGTTCGATGGATGGCGCCTGAGTTTCTATTTTCCAGTTAACTAGTGATTGCTCTTTCTCTTACGTCAAAATTGGACATGGCCCTTTTTCAATTTTTCGAAATTTTTTGCTAAGTCTAAATTGAAGAGTAGCTTGAGGAACAATATATTTTAGGGTAGTTGCCGTTTTCAGTGCGCCATTTTTTATTTCATGTAAAGCTTTTTGTACAGGTTCTTCGGAATACCTTTTTTGTTTTTTTTTTTATTTTTACCATCTGTAAATATAAAATAAAATAATAAAGCATTTAAAAATACTAAAAACCTTTTTTTCTTAATATATGGGGCATGCCAACTACTGGGTTATTAGCCCTTCGTGACAATTACTTTAATTTGGGATTATTTAGACCCAGTGATTGGCACCCCTCATCTTTTCATAAAATTCGCGCGAATTTCGAAACGTCGGCCGGGTGCGTTTTTTTTCATTTACACTATAAGAGCACGCTACGCTCGTCCCACTCACATCCTAATTACTACAGAAGACAAAATCGTATTCGTAGTGATACATTCCATGTACTTGCGCATACCGGTCTGTGAATATACGAAAAGAAAACGAAGCAACCGGAAACCATATGTATGGACGGTGATTGTACGAAAATAAAAGGTATAAGATAAAAGTTCTTAAGTAACGCCTATACTACGTAAGCAAAACTAAAGCTCGTTTGTAATACCTGGTTTAAAACTTATTCTATACTCAAATGTGATGGCAATGTAAAATAAGGAAAACAAAAACATAAAGGCATGTGCCTTAATTATATGACAATTCATGGTTTTTTTTCATTTAATTTTTTTGCCAGAATCCTCTTCATAAAACAGCAATTGAAAAATACTTTAATAAAGTGCTAAAATAAGCCTTGGTCCTACGTAAATATCGCCTAACGTTATGAAGACATTCTTCTCTTTCGCATAAAACCGCTGAGAATCCTGAAAAATATTTTTATAACACCTTTTTGTCCAGGCTTACTCTCACTGTGTGATGTTTGTATTAAAGAAAATGTATTTGTTTTGTATACGAATTTCTGTTTTGCTTTCTGTTTACGCTTTCTCTTTAAACAACGCAATTTTGTTTACTTTCCCAAAAATGAATAGAGTATATGATAATAATTTTTAAATTCGTTTATGAAACAAGTTTGTTCAGAATATTTTTAGTAGTGATACTAGATATTATTTACTTCAAAATAATTAGTTAAAAAAAGCGTTTAAAAATTGCTTTCTTTAAACTTATTTCCAAAAGCAGTATGCTCAGAAAACTGAAAAAATAACATAAAATGGACCCCGTTATGCAATAGGGAACCAACTAACAAAAATGTGTTTCTGTAGAAAATTGAAAATAAGATTTTTCTGATCACTTTAAATTATAATTCTTTGAAAAGAAAAAAAAAATTATTAACTTTTATTATTTTATTTTCTCACAACTGTAGTAAGTCAAGAATCACAAAATTAACTAAATTTTTGTATTACAATAAGAAAAAAAAACACGTGGTTCCTTGTTGCAGTATTTCTTTTTCGAAAGCATCAGTCTTCTTCTAACTCGAAATCTAGCTCACCATTGTATCCCTGTAGGTCATCCTCTATTGTATTATCACTGATAAGATTGACATAAAAGGGATGGTCGGCCAGAGGAATTAGATGCTGATAGCTCTCGATATCCTTCAGTTTAGCTTCCGCTACAGGCTTTCCATTGGGCCAAAGAGGTTGCAAATGCCGAGAGAATAGTGTTTTTTGTCTTTCTCTTTTTAATATCAATTTCTTTGTAATCGGTGTCGGTGTCTTCGTAGGTTCTTTTGATAAATATACTATAGGGTTTTTCTTTTAAAATTTTTATTTCTTTAATCTTTAACCAATTTATCTTTTCTTCCTCGCGGGATTTTTTTCTATTACGTATTTCTTTTTCAAGCTTCAGGGTACTAACAAAGGCTTCCTTTTTCATGGATACTACCTCAGTGTGGTGCTTCCTTCTACAGGATTCCATAACTTGGATGTAGTCTTCAGGAGAGTACATTTTAGTATGCCTTTTGAGGGCGCATTCCACATCATCAAAATCACTTGGGCAAGAAACTGGGTCCCGACACTAAAAACCGTAACTCTATACTTTCGAAGTGTGTGGATACTTCAAGAGCACATTTCAGGAGAAGGACCATTTTAATATTTTGATTTTGTCTCCCACAGGAGTCACTCCATAATATAAGTTTTTTAACGGTTTTTGAGGCATATTTTGCAATATATAGCAGCAAACAAGAGCCCACCTCTTGGGCACCGCGACTCGCCTGTCCTTCAAGCCACAAGTTGAAAGTAGATTTTGCTTTTTTCCCTGCATATATCCCGCAGTTGTAGAACCACAATTGCCTTTTATAAAATATAATGTTTGTATTAAGACGTGGTAGTGGGAGTGTCTTCTTCGTATCAAAAGTCAGTGCTTTTATTTTATTACTTTCGGTTGCTTTCTTAATATCACTATTCATTTTGTCTCTGGCTTTCTCTGCTTCTGCCAGATGCATGCTATGTTCTGAGCTGACCCTATCTTTCTCTTCTCCTTCTGGTAAGTTTTTAATCTTTATAGCAAAAGTATCACACTTGTTACCGGTGTCCTTCTTCGGTTGCTTCATTTTTAAATTGAAGCATTTAAAAAAAAGTTCTTATAGGAGGAGAAGCTGACTGTATTTACATTTTTATCTCTGTAAAATTTTTTACATAATCGTAAGTGTTGTTCCTTCTGCTAAGTATTCCTGTTTGTCTTTCCTTGCTCTACAGTAATGATTTATAACGGGGAAATTTATTAATATGATTGATAATCGCGCTTCTTTACTCATCAGTAATTTTGTTGTGACCACCAGCAATACCTCGGCGATCAAGTATTGATAACTGTCTAACCTTACAGAGTGATATGTTAACACGTTTAGTTGATATATGTAGCATTTTAACAAAAATATCCCTACGAACCAGATGCTTTTTAATAAAGTACTGTCTGGAAAACTGTCGCGTTTCTGGATTTCTGGCAGCCGTACTTTTCCTTTTTACACTTTCCTCCCTAACGCATGTCGATAAGTAGGTTGTTTAAACGTTATAGTCCTTTAGGTTCCAATAGTGGTCGAAAAAATACTTTCTCTCATCAACAGATACCTTCTGGTCGCATTTCGTGGCACAGGAGCATTTGTAGTCAATAAATTGTTTTGGCTGAACAAGTTTTCCTCTAGCTGAATAATATTCTTTATTGCTGTTTGTGAGTCTCTTTTTTGTCGCCCTGTCTTGTACCTCATACTTTCTTTTCCTTCCTTTTTTGGGCGTCCCTTATATTCTGCGACTGCAGCGATGCTATGGTTTGTTTTTTTCCTCTGTATTTTCTACTGATGGCACTTTTTGTTAATTATTCTCAGAGGATTCATCAGAGAGTTCATCAGAAGAGTTTGGCTCATAATCCTTGTCCTAGATAGAATCATCGTCGGAGTTTTCAAAGCATTCAGTAGCAATAACTTCAATATTGTGATTTCGTTAGAGTTTTCAAAAGGTTCCTGTAAATCGGAACTTCGGTGTTCATTACCTGTACTAGTATTTGGAACGAACTCTTCTAAGCTCTGTAAAAACATAAAACAACTAAGAGTTAACAGTCCTAAATATACCTTCACTGATATTGAATTATTAGCAAACTGACAAAACAAAAACCCCCTTCTACTAATTTGCAGTATTTAGTATCCATACATTCATCAAGTAAAAAATGGGGGGCGCTACTGACTTTGTTTGCACATAACTTAGCTATATTCTAGTTAAAAAAGATACACTTACTGTGTTGGTTTCGGTCTCCAGTTCACCAGTGCTTTTAGTAGAAATTTGTGGGCTTATATTCCCAACAAACTGTAAACCCTGTAAAAAGGTAATATTGCAATAAGGAACCAACCTTCACTTTTAAGCACATAAAATTTGCAATTAGGAACCAACTGCACTTTTGATCAAATATATCAAATTGCTTTAAATTTTAAGTGCAAATAATGGTTAACATAATCTAGAATTAGCACTGTAAACAGTACTCACTACTAAAATAAGAGAACAACAATTTTTACAAGAACATTATTTGTTGAGGTTATGATTTTAACGGTAAAGTATAACAAAAAAAAACAGATTTTCCAATTGAACTTACCGAAGTGCCTGGGAATTCTGGCGAAATTGTCATGACTCCTTCTGTTCTAACTTTTTCCATTATTAGTAGTATTCTGTTGCTAAACATTTTTACATAAATAACCAGCATTACTTAAACACTTGTAGCAATCAACATTCACTTAGGATCCAAAGTTCGAATAAAATAATATGCAAAAGAGATCCAAGAAGCATTGGTTCGCCCAAAATACAAACATAACAAATGCTGCCTTGCAATAAAGAACCAACCTTAATTGGATCTTTCTTGAAAAATACAAAAACCACGCTTTAAAATGTTCAGTTGGTTCTTTAGACCAATAAATGGCGTCAGTATCAAATCAGTGCCTGCTTCTTTGTTGCAAAATGTGGGATGCAGTTTTATGGTTTGTAAGAACTGGGTAACTCATTTTCGGCCAAAATGTCGTTTGGTTCCTTGTTGCATAACGGGGTCCAAATGTAGTATTGACAAAAAAAATTTTATTTAATAAAGATTTTATTAAAACGGTTCATTAGCTTTTCAAAAAAGAAATCTACATACTTTTAAATCTGACATCTTCAAAGAATACACTATAAAATGTATAAAAAAATGAAGTAAACTTATTATTATATTTTAGTGATATTATTGAGTGTATTTAAGGAAGTCTATGGTGTTCTATAGTTTTAAGGGTTTTTCATGTTTGGAATGTGGTAACGTTCCCTTGCTTGCGAAAATTTTTGACACACATTTAAGATATATTTAAGTGTTTGGTCACCGTTACAGGAACATGTAGTGGGTTCTGCTCGTGTTAGAAGGTGTTCATGTATAACGAATATGTCCTAACCTAAGTCTTGACATTTTAGTTTGCTACTGTCGATTGGATAATATTGACAGTTTTGAAGTTTTGAGTGTTTGATGTGTTTTAATTTTGAACTGTTCCACTCCGTTTGCACCTTTCCAGGAATTTTTTTTTGAAAAATATCTTAATATCTTTATGAATATAGAGTTAGGTAACTGGAATATCCTGTGAGGCTGCTGCCTCTCGGGCAGCAATATCTGCGAGTTCATTTCCTGTAATTCCTACATGTGAGGGGACTTACATTAGGCACACATTTGAGTTCAATAAAGAAATTTGGTGAAGTAATTGTTAAGTTTGTTTCACCAATGGGTTTGTAGCATAGAGCTGTTTTAATGATTCCAGAAAACTAAGACAGTCTGTCAGGATTGTATACTTTTGATTTGGGTTTCTCAAGACATGTAACAAGTCTTTATAAATAGCAAGGTGTTCATCAGTATATACCAAATATTCTTCTGATAGATGAAACTTTAGAGTTACTGTTGATGTAACCACATAAGATCCTACGAACTTGTTTGCAAAATTCTCAAAAGTGACTGTATATCATTGTAGTGTTTTTAAATTGGTCACAAACACTTTTTATTAAGAGCGGATAAGTGTCCTTTTTATTATGTTTAGAAAATTCAGCGTTTATATTAAATTGTGAGAGAATCCAGGGAGCAGCGTTTTAATTTTGTATTGGGAGAATATTTTGTGGAAGGTGAAAATTTATTTCTGATAAATAGTTTTCGATTCTTTTATATAAAGGTTGACTTGTGTTTGAAATTGGAGTAGCAATAAGACAGACTGCTTTTATGATTATTATGGAATGAATGAGCAGACTGTCTTGAGATATAAGCTAATGATTGTTGTTTTATTCTCATTAAGAAAGGCATTTATCTTAAGAGGCTATATACTGTCTATTGGAGTAGTAATTAAAAATCCTATACCTATTTTGAGAGCTCTATTTTGGATCAGCGTAAAAGCTTTCAGATAACATTTCTTTGGGGAAATAAAAGCAATTGAGCTATATTCTAATTTTGTTTTTATGAAACTTTCGTAAATATGAATTAAAGTTTTCGTACCTGCGCCCCACTTTTTATCCGGAACTGTTTTTAATATGTTTGAACTTCCTAAGCATTTTTGTTTTAGAAACTCAAAGTAATTCTTCCAATTAACTTTCTCGTCAAAAATAATACCTAGGAGAGTGGCGGCTCGTAATTAAAATTTTGGGGGTTCACAGTGACAGAATATAGATATCAGTACAGATATATAAACTTTCGGTGTTTTAAAAAGTTTACAATATACCTTTCCAGAACACTGACAGATTTTATCTGTATCTGTACCGATATCTATAGTCTGCTACTGTGAACCCCCAAAATTTTGGGTCACTAGCCGCCCCTGCTTAGAATTCTACATATGTATATTTTAGTATACTATTTTAAAAAATAAGATTAGGTTTGGATCTTTGTATTTTCTTGGAGCATATAATACATTGAGTCTTATTGTAGGATACTTTGAAACCAGATTGCTTCGTTAAGTCATCTATATTGTTTAAAGTTCCTTGAATAAGTTTTTCTAGAGTTTTGAGAATTTTTTCTCTTTGCATAATTTATTATTTAACGTGGTACTATTGGCTCGAACGACGAATTGAAAGTTTTCCACAGAGGCTGTTATATTTCCAGTTATATTTCAATTTAGCAAGGTAGAAATAATTTTGTGTCTCCATGTTAGGTCATATGCCGTTTCTAAATTTGTAAAAAACGGCTAGTTATGTCTGTTTTTGAATAAAGGAATCATAAATATCCGATTCTAATTAACAATGTTATCAGTTGTAGACTTATTTGTGCAGAAACCATTTTGGTGAGGAGATATCAAATTTAGTTGCCCAGATGCGGCCTTAGCCACTGATTTAAAATGTTTTATATTATTTTACACATTTTACATGTTAAGGATATTGGTCTGTACGATGACACTAGTTCTTTGGGTTTATTTGATTTCAATATTTGTATTATTGTCGCTTCTGTCCAGGAATTTGGAAATTTATGACTAAGGAATGTACAATTTCAAGAGATATTCTTGTCCACTTTGAGGAAGATTTTTTAGGAAATTAAAATGTATTTTATTTGGGCCAGGACCTGAAACGTTAAAATTTCCTAATTCGTCTTCCAATTCTTTTATTTGAATACGATAATTTAAGAGGTGTATATATTTCGACATATTTTCCATATTCTCCTTGTATTTTCTGAATAGTAAGTCATGGTTTTCGTGACTTGATAATCTTGAAAACTCTTCTGCAAAAACTTGTGGAATATCTGCTTTATTTGTTATTATTTTGTCAAAATTAAAACTTTTTTGTATTTAATTCGATATTTGTATCTGAATTAATTGTAAAGACGTACTTTGCCATGATTTTTTTTTACTTTTCTTAAAGATATATCTTGCTTTAGCTCTAAAACTCTTAAACTCTATCAGATTTTCGTCGTTTTTATTTTTCTTTAATTTGTAGAGAGCTTGTTTACTTTATTTGATGACTTTTGCGCATTGTGGTTCCACCAATGAACTGGATTGTGACGTTTAGGCAATTTTATGTAACCTATATAGGCCAGCGATGCTTCAATAATAAGCGAAGTTAGGTCATCGGTTAGTTTATCCACACTATCTTCTCTTTGAATAGCAGGTAGATTGTTATCTATATATCTTAAAAACTAGACTAGTCAACTTTTGGTGTATGCCACTTTTTAAGTTTCCTTGGGGTTAGATATTTTTTTCGTTATTAAAGCTTATGGTAATGGGAAAACTGTAGTTGAAAGAATTTGGTTGCCAGTTTAATCTTGTTGCTGTTTGCGAGACGCTAATGCTTAAGACGATTGGTGATATTTCTCCTGTAATTGGATTTAGTCTAGTACGTTTACCGGTACTTAGCAGAATTAAGTTGTTATCTATCTATCTTCGATCTCTTTTCCTCTACTGTTTGTCTTTTTGATTCCCAGATGAAGTTGCTAGAAATAAAGTCACCTAGTATTATTTTATGTCCTGAGACTTGGTCAGTTATTGATTGTGAATCTTCAGCTCTAAAGTTTCTACTGGAGGGAAGGTAGATATTTATAATCATTATGCTGTTTTCGTAATATTGAATTTTAGTTGCCACTACTTATAATTCTGACCTTAAGCGTATTTCTTTAAAATTAAATTCATTTTTGATATAGATGGCTACGCCACCGCTAGCTTTGTCGGCATTTATTCTATTTTATGCAAACACTAATAACCTCTAAGTGAATAATGATAATTATCTTTAAAATTTGTTTCTTGAATACATAGTATGTCTTTGGGATTAGATGGTAATACTACCTCAAAGTCTTCTAAAGGTTTCATTGTAAGATAAAGATATTAATTTTGGAAAATAATTGATTCGTCAGTATCTGAGTCATCTAAATCTAGCCATTTAAATTAATAACGTATTTTCTTTTAAATGCGTGTGCATCTCCATTTTATCTTTTTATGTTTAAGTAATGAGTACATGGAATGTAACAAACTAAGTATTTCCGCAATATTTTCTGTATATTGTCGAGCTATGCCTACTGGATCTGAACTTCCCATAACATTTAAAATGAAATCTATTAATTCTTCGAAGCTTAGTACCTGTAGGGTGCGTGATTTCTGATACAGACTTTGTACCGGTTTCAACAAGGTTTCTATCGATAGATCTTTGTCTTCAGAGGATTAACTTGTTATTAAATATTCCTGATGCGAATAATGTATCTTTTATTCCAACAATTTTACCTACTGCAGTTACGTAGTCGATTAAGTTTATATTTTTATTTTATACAATGGCTTGTTCTTTTTTTGGAAATATATTGGAGTTAACAACTTAGTCGGAAACCATCTTCGGTAAATTTAGAAACAGAATTTAAGTCTGGAAACGTTGTTAAGATGGAAACATAGAATGCCAGTTTATTATAATTTTAAATATTAAAAGTAAAAAGGAATAAAAATGAGATAAGGAAAAAACGGTAATCATTAAATTTGGATTCTCTCACTTATCGGTTTTCTTCCAAAAACACTTTTTTACTAACAGGTCTTTAAACTACTTCAGGAACTCGTTTTAAATACAAACGATCCTCATGCTGGATTCGGTAAAACTGATTAACAAAAATTATTTATCTTAACGAAATATTTTACTGTATATAGTCCACCTAACTTTTAAATTATTATTATTATTATTATTATAATGAAAATTTTTCTCGGTTCCAGGGCATAACTCAACGGAATCACTTATTTAACGACTGTGAAGGTATACACCCGATGTGTTAAGTTTTTAATCAATCCTTACAAAAATAATCTCCAAGTGTGCTCCTTTAGTTTCAACCAGATCACATCGTGTTCCAAGTTGGTATTGTAGCACATTAATATACAGTATTAAATCAGAAGCTCATTACATAAGGATATTAAAAAAAAACTAAGTATTTTTATTATTTAAATCATGTTAACACTGTCAGAAGAACCATTAAGCGTCAAATAATAGTTGACTATGGGTAATTCATTAAAAATTCGGAAGATATGCTGAAGAGTAATCCCCGTGGGTGCTGGAGTTATATAATAAAAAAAAAATAAATCTAGAATTCCTGATCAAATGATACAATAATCAAACGTTGTCAACACCTCAAGCAGTAGTCAACGCGTTTGCAGATTATTTTAGTATATCTGCGTTAATAGACGAGGAAGCAAATAATAAACAAAGCATACATGATGAAATTAAAAATCCCTCTCTATACTCAAATATAAATGAAATAACAGAAACTCAAATTTTAAAAGCAGCTAAAAAGTTGTAATGCAAGGATACATGTGGTTCTGATGGCATATCGCCAAGAATGGTTAAATCTCACATTAATTATCTTCCTCAGCCTCTAAAAGTTATTTACAATATTGTAATAAAAAACCCACAATTTCCTAAAATGTAGAAAATTTTAAGAATTTGCCATGTATTTAAATCGGGAACTGTACAACAAGTTGAAAACTGTAGACCAATTGCCCTAATTTCTGCATTTTCAAGGCTTTCCTTATCTGATTTTCAGCATGGCTTTATTAAGGCCAGGAATATAACGTCCAATCTTTGCATATTTACACAAATTGTGTCCGATCCTTTAGATTCCCAAGATTTCCACAATTTAAAAAAGAAATATCCAGGTTAATATTGTAAAGCTTAGATTTTAGGTAGGTATTTGTATTTAGTAACAAAACTATTAGCATGTATTTTTACTGAAATACTGTCTACTTATTTATATTTTATACACCTGTTAAATAAATAAATAAACAAATAAATTATGAGCAAACTTAACACCTTGAAAAATTCTTAAGCCTTTATTGTTAGCCTGATTTGTATGACATTTTCAGGAAATACCAATAATAACAAAAAAGGTGTTTTTTTTATAAACCTTCGAGAAGAATTTATTTTTATAATATTTGAATGGAATTTCAACAAAATTCATTAGCACGCCATTGTATATAATATATTAAATCGAATAAAATTAATGCTTTTTGTTTTAATAAAATTTAGTAGTTTTTAAATGGAAGTATTTCTCACCTATTTTCATAAACGTCTCTGTCTTATCGTTGCACAAAAAAGCTCTTAACATTTCTGAGACACATAACATGGCGTGCATATAAATACAATTTTATATTAGAATATCCTCACAACATTTTTCTTTTCGCAAGTGGTCCAGTTTGCCTTATATTTCAATAACAAAATTCGATTGTTTATTGTACGAGGTTTTGCAGACTTGACAATGAAATATTGTTTGAATAGTTTTAATATAAAAAATATTACCTGTTAGCTAAAAATAGATTTTGCCTAGACAGACCCATTTCAAGAACTAAGCTATATTTTATAATCAAAATTAACAATGATATATTATATTAAAATGTAATTGTAATATAATTTGAACATTTGTAAATATTTAAAATATATTTTTAATTATTAGAATGTAATGAAAAATAAACAAACACAAAATTGTCATTAAAATTAATTAAAAGTCATGTCTATAAATCAATATTTAAAGAAATATAATGTAATGCAGTGTTACAATATTAATTTCGCTACCTATTAATATTGTTGACTAACACTTTAACTTAATTAATTGGCGGATTTGGTGTATCACTGTTTAGAATAAATAAAATCAATTATTATTTACTTCATTATTCGCTACCCTCTAAAATTAAGGCACCACTGTAAATATACTATTAGTGTAAAGCAATTTTTTTCTGTACAGGTATATGGATTTAGATAATCCATTTTTCACGTTATGGTTTCCCAACTAACAAAGTAGCTTTATAATTTTTAGTTTACAAGACTATTATATTTTATTGATATTATATTGCTGTTTCTGGAATGCTAATTTATTGTACTACAGTTGCAGAAATCACTATTTTGTTCTCTGAAACTAAATTGTTATATAAATTAGTTTTTACAATATTCTTACAGCAAAATTATAAAATAGTTTTCACGATAACTATGAAATTGTTACATAAACATTTATACAACTGTTCTATACAATATTTCAGCTTATAAAATAAAATTGCTTTATAGTTATTCTATATTATTGTTCTGGATTACCTTTAGAACTTTTTGGTCATACAAATATAACTGTTTCTTAACCTCATAATAACGCTTTAAAAAAATAGTTATATAAGTATTAGTGTGAGATAATTCCGCTTCAATAGCAATTTGCTTCTGATGAAAACTCTAAAATAACTGTAATATATTGTCGAAATACACTATTACAAATCAGAAAACTGTATAGCAATTATTTTAGTTAAGAATAGTTATTATCCCTTTAAAAATATTTATAAAAAAAATAAAGCAACTACATTTGGTAGTACCTACGCCATATTATTTTGTATTTTATGTTTGTTCACCTACTTCCCATACCAATTGTATGTGAGTGTATGGTCTGAAAATGTAAGATTTAAATAGTGAAAAAATATAAAAAATAAGTGGTACCTGCTTTTCAGAGAACAGTAAAAAATATTAGTAAAACATTTTGCTGGTTTGTCTAGATACTCGAAAAAAAACTATCATTCAGCCAGATAATAATTAGGTATGTTCTGAATAATCATGCCCCAATACTAAAAGAAAGCCATATTTTTGGCGATGCCCATGTTAAACTTGCTTATTCTCGTAATATTAAAAATTATGCTTGCTCTATAAAGCTGTAGAAACAAATCTAATCATTTCAATTCTTAAATACTTAAATCGGAAAAGATTTAGTAAGGTTATGTTATATTTTTTTGTCAAATAGTGCAGCAATATGAAACTATTATACAACAAACCATGATGAACTTGTTTTGTAGAAATGAGTAATACAACTTATTTATTGTATTACAGCTGTTTTTACTACAATAATATTTTATAATTATGATTCAGTCTTAAAATAACTTTCTAATACCTCTGAATAGCCGCCATATTTAACAAAAACCTAAGACAGTTTTAAAGCTAAATCTACTGTCGGTTTTACTAGTATTTAAGACAAAACCAATGTTAATTCTAGATTTTAATCATTAGTAATATTAGCATAATCTTATTACTAAAAAAATCAAATTGCATAAATTTAATTTTTGTTTCACACTGAAAAAGTATTAGAAATATGAATCAAACTCGAGGCGCTTAAAAATTTAGTATTGTATGTGCTATATAATTAACAGTAATTCTTGCTGCGCATCCAAAAACTACTTTATTGTAGGTCATACATTATGTCTAAACCGCGTTATAGATATCTCTTAAGTAGATACTGCCATTTTACTAATATCGCATTGAATTTACTTTTATGACAAACATAGAATTAATTTGTTTTCACCAGATACATTTAAAAAACTAAAATGTTACTGATTTTGATATGCAACCTAGCCTCAAAATTGAAAATTTATAAAACAGTTATAAAAGTTTAAAAAAAACATTTGTTTAAAATCTGTGTAAATGTGTAGTAACTGTTCGGTAAATGCATTCAACAAATCCTATAGAATTTACAAAAGAACCAAATAGTTCTGTAATACTGCGCCCATTTTGTGTTTATTACTGTTGAAAGAATGTTCCGGAAATGTTCTTAGCTAATATTCTATTTTATAAATTTTGTTCTGTAAACATTTTTTCAGCTTTTATAAAATATCAAATTGTTACTTGGGTTGGTTTCTATAGAATAGTGTTTCTCAAGGTGTGCTCTGTGGAGCCCTGGGACTTCGCAAAGCTTCCGTGGGGGCTACCCGACAATAATACGTATAATAAAAAAAAATACTAAAGGAGTAGTATGAGGAAGTTCGTCACAACAAGGAGGACCTGCTTTGAGGACTTTTTTTTTAGATTTCCCTAAGAAAGGATCTGATTTTGCTTGAGGACCTTTTTCTTTAAATGCCCCGGGGTGGCAAAGTAAATTAAAACCTATCTAAATCAATATAAAGTTTATTAAATCTATTTTAGAGCTGCGTCAAATATTTCGCTTTTTAAAAGGGTTCCGTCGCCAAAAAAGTTTAGGGAAACACTGCTATAGAATAACTGCATATTATCAATGTTTTCTAAAAAATGCTAATGTTTTACCCATCCAAGTGGAAATAAAAAAAAGTAGTTTTCCTTTAATCTTGAAACAACCTGTAGAGTTTACAAGAAACAATTTCTATATTCTATTAAAATTGCGACATAGCTTGTTTTCTTAATATTCTCGTTTAAGAATCATATTGCTTTGTTAACAAAAGAAGTTCAAAGCATGACGTTATTTTTAATAAAGCATTATAATGCACGAGCGCATGTTATACATAGGGTCCGTCATAATTTGAAAAAGTTTTTAGAAAAACTCGGTATTTAATGATTTTAGCAGAATTTATTAAAGTCTAATGTTTTTAGTGTTTTTTATCTTTGTTTGCTTTAAATTTCAATAAAAACTTGTGAAATTTTTCTATTTTCTTTGATAACACAGATATCAGATGTAGCGTTTGTTTTATAATAAATTCTATTAATCGAATTAAATTACGGGTTTTGAGCTTACATTAAATTGTAATTAGTTGAAACAAAATGGATTCTATGTATTTTGAGGTGATCTTTTCGAAAAATGGCAAAACAAAATGTAGCTGTTTTTAGAAAGTGCCGAAATCAATATTTTTAAAACGCAGTTTACGACATTTAAAAGCTTAGGAAAAATGCTAATTTTCATGTCTCTTGAGAAATTTTGATCCGATGTACCGTTCTCGCGGTATGGACGATTGAAATTTGTTTAGTATTTTGAGGCGGCGAAGGTCGAAAAATTGAATTTGTTAAATGTTCAAACACTAAATTCTTTATAACTTTGGGAAAAATTAAAATATTTGAAAAACCAAAAATGCGTTTTGAATTTAAGGGATGTGACTATTTATTCCTAGAAGACGACAAGAGAAATCCCAGAACTCGGCATATGGCGGAAGGACAAAGTGTACCGCGGGCCTAATTTCATTGTTTGCCTATAACGGCCAAACTATTTGAATTTTTTTATTGCCACTTACAGAGTTTACTTTTAAATGTAAAATCTTATGTGTTTGTGAATTTCACCAAAATCTGACTATAATTGGTCAAGATATCAAACAATTAAGGTAGTTCACTCGTAAAACGGCCTTTCTTAAGAATTCAATAAAATTGAAATATGAGGTTAATGAAAGTGTCTTTTATGTACCTAAAAAAAATAAAAATTTTTGACCGTCTGTAAAACAAGATATTAACAATCAAAATGTGCATAATTAACACTCTTGAAGCCCTGTCATGTACACAATCATTGCATTTATTTTAAGATATCTAAAAAACGGTTCTTACCATATTTTTTAAAAACTAATGTAATGTAAATCAAGAAGTTATAAAATTTTCTAAAAAACGCTAAATTTTTTTACCGTTTTGATAAAGAAATATAGATTTTTAAAATAAAAATGTTCTTAAAGCAGTCGACGCATAGTGGCGTATTGTGATTACAACTTGGCAACGTTGTAATTGATACACTCAACGCCCGCTAATTTAAATGTCTGTTAAATCAGTGCTTCTCAACCTTTTTATTGCCGCGGACAGGTCAAGTTTATCACTTTATCGACGCCTTCTGGGAAGGGACGTTGTTTATACTTAAGGTTGATATGATTTACCAATTTAAATTTAATTGTATTTAAACATGTCTTCAAAATTAAATAAATATGCAAAAGATAAATATAATTTTATTTAAACATGCCTTCAAAATAAAATACAGTTACACAAAAAAAATGAATATAAAGTAATTTAAAATTTTAACTTACTAGTATGAGGAAGTAATAAAAAAATACAAATAAAAGTAATGATTTTCTGTAGTATTTATTTATAGCAGTTTGACCAAACCCTGAATGGACAGCACCTTTAAATAAATAAAATTATATTAATTATAATAAAAAAATTATAAACATAACAAATACTTATGTATTTTTTTAAAATTTACCTAGAAATGCTTTAGTGTTGACATCTGAATACTTAACTTCACTTTTTGTTGCATGAACTTTGTCCATAGGTACTATAGTTTCAATATTACATTCAACATTTAAAATTGAATAAAGGCCCTTTCATGTTTCATTTGTAATATTTTCAAGAGAAAGAACTCTTTCACACAAGCAACATTTTAAATGTTTTCCTAACTCTCGTAATTCCACGATGCTACCACTGCACAGGTTATTTCTCAAGCTTGGGGTTTCCTTTCTCAATTTTTTTGCATAAGTCATAGCCAAAATAGATTTTTTCCGTTTGTTGAGGACGTTCTGCTTAACAAATTTTCCTTTATCTCGCAATTAATTGATTCTGACAATGAAACATTTTGATATTTACATTTATTTTACGTTAGGAATACAGTTGACGTTTCACTATATTTGCGACGTTGCCCGATGGATTTTACGCGATATCATAACATATTTGTATATAAGATTACATGTGTTGTGTGTACAGTCTGTTACAAAAATAATCTTTCTTTAGATTTAAGAATCTCGAAGAGTTGGTATTCACTATAGGGCGATATTTTTGTGTACGACTGTCGCGAGTGAACTACCTTAAACAAGTGGCACAAAAATGCCAAAAATGCACCCAATGGCTCAAAACTTTTTTTTAAGTACTTAATTGTGTCTAGAATACGATTACATTACGGAAAATTCTGCAAAAATATTTTATCTATTTTTTTGACCGCTGTTCATTGAGTGACGACCAAAAAACACGGTTTTTGAGAAAAGTTGCCTAAAATTGAAGATTTTCAGTTTTTTGTTCTGAAAATTAAGCAAACCCAAATTTCATGTCTTTTGAATGTGTATACAAAGTTTAAAGTGTGTATGTTTCTTCTAAGTTGTAGAATTCTCCCGACAAAAGTCCCATTACACGCTCTCCGCGGGATCTAAAACAGCTAGCTTTGTGTACGCGTGGTTTTTCGGACTTCTTCAGCAATTTATTGAGTAAGTACGTTCCTAAATTAAGAAAATTATATCACAGTGATATAATTTTTGTGTTTCCAGGTTGCAATGGTCACCCAACCTGTCTCATTCGGAACGTAACTAGAAAATACGTATTTTTGTCATGCATATATATCTTTTCCCATTTTAAGTTTTCTTGTAAATAACTAAAAACCAGATGTTAGAGAACAAAAAACAAGCTTATCACAAAGTCGGAACTTACACTTAGGCTTAGGATTAATTTCCTAACATTTTTAAAGTATACTTTTTTGTGTATTTTTTTGGGCTCTTTTCGATGGCGCAGGTAGTTTTTTTAAATATATTTTTTTGTTAGATGTTTTCGGAAAACCCGGAGAAAATCATATGGGAAAAAAATTTAAAAAAAAAATACGAATTACGTTTCCTGTGAATTCCCGAAAAATTATGGCAGATTTTGCCGCGGGACTTATTTTATTTGAGAGCCAACAAAAAAAAACGCAACTTCTCTTACGGGCACATATGTCTAACATTTATTATTTTGCCACGATTGCATCTCAAATTTCATGTCCATGGTTCTGATCAAAGAAACGAAAAAACAACTTTTTGGTAAAAGCACTTCTGGCGGTGAAAAATTCGCCATTAAAACTACCTGGGCAATGAATTTCCGAACTATTTTTGCCTCCTCTTTCGATTGGTGCATTTATTTTTACTATCAAAATAATACTTGCCCAGATAATTAACATCTTTACCATGGAAAATTCCGGAAAACCCGGTTATTCCTACAGCTACATCTTTTTTTGCTTTTTTTTTGAAAGATCACATCAAAATACATAAGGTCCACTTTGTTTCATCCAATTACAAACTAATGTAAGCTCGAAGGGGATTTTTTTCGTTATTTAATAGGACTATATAGGGTTTTGAAAATTATAAGGAACACTAAATTTTTTTATGCTCTGTATATAAGTAAACCATTGACATTTCTGGGAAAACATTTGTACGGTTATATCTTAGAAACTGAGCCAAAACGTAGAGAAGGATAAACGAAATCCAAATCAACAATACGAACTAATTTTGAAATAAGATATACATTATAAAATAATATCTGTAGCATGTCCGAAAAAAAATATTTAATTAGAAAAGTTTTAAACAATATGATTGTCTTGATTACACAAAAATATAGATATTGTTAATAGTGTTATTATAATAAACTTTTAACATCTACTAAGCAGCTCTAACAGCACTTCTTTCGCTAGAAATCAAATTATAACAGGTAAAAGTCAGCCTCGAAGACCTGACAGCTAAGTAGGCACAACAAAGTGACCTTAACCTGGGTACCATGCTACGAAGGACATCAGGGCAATACTAAGCCAGACAAACCAGCCCGAGAAGGCTCAGATGAGGACATAATAGGCCCAAACCCTTTTATGTAGTTGTTAAGGCATTGTGCAAGACAAGGTATTAGCGAGTTACAAACACAAAATGTATAGTGTTCAATTTGCAAGGAATGTTCATTTTCCACCAGTATGAATTACACCATGCGTCTATAGCTCATCTGTAAATCTCATTTTAATACAATTCCTTGCTATTTTTTTAATTTAATAGTTAAATTTTTTAATGTTTTGTTTTACATTACAATATCCTGATATATAAGTTATTTCCTTTTTCATGATTACAAGTTTACTAGTAATTTAAGGTTTTTGGTACGTGGAACTTGTGTGGCAAGTTTAGTTTCCAATTTAAATTAAAATTGGTAGGTTGTTAGGTTGTTTGTATGTGTGGGTACTATCTGATGGATAGGTACGTTAACTCCAGTAGTTTCTCGAAATTTTTAGGAAGTGGAAGGTCTACGTTCATCTGTACCAGTGGTTTTTAAGAAATAAGCCAAGCATAAACTAACATTTTAGCATTAAAAAATATCACTTTAAGCTTTGCTTAGTTTTTAACAACTAGCAGTGCAAATGGCGTCGCCGAGAAATTGAAGGTTTCGTTAAGGTTCCCCTGAATTTTTGAGATCGGCCGTTTGGTCGCCAAGAAGTTTTCTGGATGTGTTTAGTGAAGGTACTGAAGCTAGTCAGATTCAGAGAGACGTATTGTTCTCTTTGCAAACGTGCTGTGATGGAGGTGTTGTTGGTATATTAGCAGACTTATTACTGGAAACACGAAAAGTTAGATATTGGCATCGTCGGAGTATGCATCCCACTACTGTGGTGAGTTTTTTAGCTAGACGAAGACATGACCAGCAACAATATCTTTGGAAGGAAAATACCCATCTATATAAATAGAATACAAGCACTTCTCACCCTAAAAATACTACTTTTTTCCCTCGTGGGCTCGTCTGACTATGCCTCCGAATAATACTGAAGCCTATTGGCTTATTGTGTTGTACCCCATATTAGTTTATAGCACCCACTTTGTACCTTGTACAAGTTTGTAGAGATTCTTGGGTGAGTGGGTTCTATACGTTGTTGGATTAACCTGGGGTTGTCCAAAAAGAGCCTGTCTTTTGCAATCTAGAGCTTCGCATTCGCACAGTATGTGTTTGGCCGTTTATGGTTTTTTGTGACATAGTCGGCACATGAGTTTCCCATTGTACATGCCAATTTTGTTGAAGTGTCTCTTTGCTGGGGCGTGCCCAGTCATGAACCCTGTTATCACTTTCAACTGGTTCCTATTCATAAAGAGTGGTTCTTTAGTTCTTTTGGGACATGGTCTGCCTATGAAGGCTTTTCCATGTGCCTGTTTTGAGGTGCTTTTCCAATAGTTAATCTGTTATTCCCGAATCCAGTCGTTTATAGAACCCCGGACTGTACTTTTTGGTACTCCTGGGTTTGTGTCTGGTTCTGGTGTTTCTTCTGACCCTCTTTTTGCAAGTTCGTCAGCCTTTTCGTTGCCTTCTATCCCTTGTTGACCTGGCACCCAAAATAATTTTACTCTATTTCGGTCTGCCAGTGTTTAGTTCTGCGATGCATTCCTATACCAGCCTCGACGTAACTTTTTGACTCGATATGGCCTTAAGTGCCGCTTGACTGTCTAACATTATTAGAATATCCTGATTTTCGACAACTCTTTGTTCGTTTTTGCACATTGTAAAATTGCGTATACCTCGGCCTGAAATACCGAGGAATGTATTCCTATAGCATAGCTATGGTTAGGATAAGAGTTTTTGTAGAATACTCCCGCCCCAGTGCCTTCCGCAGTCTTAGACCCGTCTGTAATCCAAGTTTGTCTCTGTCGTTGGGCATTGGGCTCCCTTATGGTGATCTCCGCTTTTTGCTGTATTAAAACCTCAAATGGAGTATTAAAAGAGTAACTCTTGGTTATGTGGTCTGATCTCATGTCTAGCACATCTGTCACTAACCTTGAAATACTCATGTAACCTGGCCTATTGTCAAGATTTCCCAATGTATTCCCTAATCTGATAGCACCTAATCTTACCTCCCCTTGTATTACATAGTGAAGAGATGGGAGTTCTATTAGTGCTTCTATTGCAGCTGTGGGGGTTGTTTTCATTGCCCCCTTTTTTCCGAGACAGGAAAGTTTTGTACCTTGCATAGCCTCGTTATTGCTTTCCTTTTCTGTGTCTTTGGCCAACACCCCATATCTGCGTATGTTATTATCGGTCTCACCACCATGTTAAAAAGCCAATATACCATGTCTGGTTTTAACCCCCATTTATTGTCATAGGATCGCCTTTCCATCATTTACGAGGTTTCCCCTCTCCTTGTGGTTTTTTCTAGATGCTGATTCCAGGTAAGTCTCGAGTCAATCATAACCCCGAAATATTTTACCTCCCCCTTAAGCTAGATGCTTGCACCTCTTAGGTTTAGAGGCCCTAGGCCCTCCAATTTTCTTCTGCGGGTCAATATTGAATATCAGGTTTGTTTGGGCTAATGTTTAGTCCTTTCGCCTCTGTCCATTTTGTTACTATATTTAGGGCCTCTTGCATTCGATCTTTTTAAGAAATATTTTCCCTGTGCCATGATCACTACATCATCGTCAGGATTAGTACTAGACTATCACAAAGCATCAACACTGTGGGCACCTTAGATAGCCAAGACGGCAGCCAAACAAATAATTTTTGAATCTGACCGTTCTAGTGGACTGTCATCTATCACAAACATCTTTATCGTTTCCCACAAAATTTAATATAACACGTAAATATTGGTCATTTTTATCAGTATTACAATAAAATCGTTTCTCTATTGTCAACGATTCTATCCTACTTTTCCTTCAGGATTATTGGATATAATATAATAGACCTTCTATTATTGTATGCGATTGTATCTACTGTCCATATTTAGTTCTTTTTCACGTCACGTATTCGTAAAATTCCCGTTTTTATTGTTATAATGCCCAGAAAATGATCCTTTTTTTATGAAAGCTTGACATGAGTTTTACTAGTCGTGCACGAAAAACAAAATATTTAGCTTATAAATGATACCTTGTGTTATTGTAGACAGGAAATAGTAACGTGCCAAATCGCAAAAATTAGTTATGGAAAGTTCTTGCGTGTTTTAAAACTAACCTCTCATTAATAACATAGTCTGGCTGGCGATTTCCATTGCGAATTTATGCGGTAATAGTGAAAATAAATTTATAATACATTGTAATAAAGTTGATAAATAGATTTAAATAACAGCAATACAGCTGTAAAAAATGTAAATTACTTGATATGTTCAAGGTAATAATGTAATGTGAGCCATTTCCGATCAATTTGGTCATGTTCTATCCCTTTTGGTCCCTCTGCCTTGTTTGGGCAGAATAATAACCCCACTTGTTTTTAAAACCGGGAATATTTGATTAAAGGGATAAAATTTCGTTATCCAACTATAGAGACGCCTATGCTCATTCGGGAGTGTACTAGAACCTAGCCTTTATAGATATAAATTCGAGAATTGTCGGAGACGTCTATCTAATAAGTGGTGAAAATAAGAATAATCTAGAATATTGTGTACGGATTAAAGTTAAAGAATGGCAAAAGAAGATGAAGAACAGGAAAGTAAATTGGACCAATTGTTTCACATGATGAAAACCCTTATTAAGAAGTAACCAAAGACTTTTAGGTGCTGGAATTGCGATAAAATGGGAAAAGTAAGCAGTTCGAGCAAACGCCCAAAGAATCAAAAAACCGTGCAGGTGGCAGTACAGGAAGGAACGGTGTTGCCTGAAAGTAGTGAAACCATAAGAGTAAGGCGGTTGCAAGGAACTGTAGAGAAAGCAACGCCTGTCATGGCGGAACTTCCGAAGTGCAATGAAGGTGTTGGTCAAAGAACTCTAAATGAAAGGGGTTGGTTGATGATGTAAAGGACTGGTATGAGAAATATACCAGCTGTGCTATGGGTAATGGACCTCAGCGAAAAAGGAAGGCTTCCATAGAGCAATACAACGTTGGTAGCCCATTTGAGAGGATCGCCTTAGATATTGCTGGACCATTCCCCACGACCGAGAATGGTAATAAATACATAATGGTGGTTATGGATTATTTCACGAAGTGGGTGGAAGTCTACGCGATTCCAAATCAAGAGGCCGCAACTGTTGCAGATGTGTTGATAAAATAATTTATTTGTCGATTTAAAGTGCCATTGGAGATCCACAGTGACCAAGGCAGAAATTTTGAAAACCAACTCTTCCGTGGAATCTGTGACAGACTAGGCATGAAGAAAACCAGAATCACAGCATTGCACCCACAATCCGATAGAATGGTAGAGCTAATGAATAAGTTTAAAAAAACCAAAAAAGGTTGACAGCTGTGTGCACGTAGTTTAGATTCAAAAAGGAAAAACTTGTATTTCGTGCAAAACTTTTTTATTAATCAATGCAAAGCGCTTTCGGCTTATTTGCCATCATCAGTGCTCATCTACAAAAATTGTGGATGTAAACTTACAATTTAAAAAGATTTAAAAAAAAAATTTATAAAATCTGAATTAGACTTTTAAGTCAAAAGTTAAAATAGTATGTATACAATTGTTTGAACGAATTAAAAATTACAAGAAACAGACAAAGTGACAAAAAACCTGGTATTGGGAATAGTGAGTGTGGGATAAGCCCCTACAAATCAAATCTGATCTCCAAAAGCAAGTTAGCTTGTGTGGAATTAAGGAATCATGCCACCCTCACTATTCACAAAATTGAAAAAAGGTTAACAAATTAATTAAAATTTAAAGAAATTTACAATTAGAGGGTGACTGTGGAATATATATTTAAATTTGAATCTATAATGCAATATTTGATATGAAGAAAGTAAAACGCAGAAGGCCAAAGTAAAAAAACTGAAGGTTTTTTTTATATGTTTTATATCCATTATAATTATGAAAAAGTCTACCTACTGTCCACAACGTATCCAACAAGTTCCTGGTCATCCTCACTCCCAAAATTATAAATTTCGGGATGTTTACAACTTGCTAAATCATAATTTTATTAATATTAATATTTTCAAATTTAAATTTATCTCATTTTGGTTTAAGTTGTTTAACCGTTTCCACATGACAGTGGTGACAAGCGACACTTGAAGACTTTGAGTTGTCAAATGTCAACAGAAGGAGGTGCGTTCACCTCAGTGTGGAACATGTTTCTCCGAGTGTGATTCGAGTGATTGGAGGTTAACGGAGATCAAAATTTGTTATTGAATTTAAAGATTTAATTTATTGTTATTTAAATTTAAATAAATGTTTAATGTGAAAGATATTATTATTTTGATGTCAGGACACAAGCCTTCGAGAGCCACCCCCTCCTAAACTCGATTTCACCCATCAGAGCCTACCTTTGGGACCATGGTACTCCTTTGTTTAAAACTTTTTTGTTCTCTATTTTGTCTCTTTTAACCATGAGTACGCTTGTTGAGTGATTTAGTAATTTTTAGGACTAAACATCAGATTCACCTTCAGGGACCGCGGGTTCAGTTGTGCCATCTTGGGTTCTCTGAAAGAATGTTCTGCAGAGCCCGGGCTGACACATCTGAATCACGCGAGTGACATTTTTGTTTTGTCTTGACATCAAAATAATAATATCTTTTATATTAAACATTTATCTAAATTTAACTAACAATAAATTAAATCTTTAAATTCAATAACAAATTTTATTTGTTTGTCTGTTTAAAACTTTTTTGTTCTCTATTTTGTCTCTTTTAACCATGAGTACGTTTGTTGAGTGATTTAGTAATTTTTAGGACTAAACATCAGATTCACCTTTAGGGACCGCGGGTTCAGTTGTGCCATCTTGGGTTCTCTGAAAGAATGTTCTGCAGAGCACGGGTTGACACATCTGAATCACGCGAGTGACATTTTTGTTTTGTCCTGACATCAAAATTATAATATCTTTCATATTAAACATTTATTTAAATTTAAATAACAATAAATTAAATCTTTAAATTCAATAACAAATTTTGATCTCCGTTAACCTCCAATCACTCGAATCACACTCGGAGAAACATGTTCCACACTGAGGTGAACGCACCTCCTTCTGTTGACATTTGACAAGTCAAAGTCTTCAAGTGTCGCTTGTCACCACTGTCATGTGGAAACGGTTAAACAACTTAAACCAAAATGAGATAAATTTAAATTTGAAAATATTAATATTAATAAAATTATGATTTAGCAAGTTGTAAACATCCCGAAATTTATAATTTTGGGAGTGAGGATGACCAGGAACTTGTTGGATACGTTGTGGACAGTAGGTAGACTTTTTCATAATTATAATGTATATAAAACATATAAAAAAAACCTTCAGTTTTTTTACTTTGGCCTTCTGCGTTTTACTTTCTTCATATCAAATATTGCATTATAGATTCAAATTTAAATATATATTCCACAGTCACCCTCTAATTGTAAATTTCTTTAAATTTTAATTAATTTGTTAACCTTTTTTCAATTTTGTGAATAGTGAGGGTGGCATGATTCCTTAATTCCACACAAGCTAACTTGCTTTTGGAGATCAGCTATGATTTGTAGGGGCTTATCCCACACTCACTATTCCCAATACCAGGTTTTTTGTCACTTTGTCTGTTTCTTGTAATTTTTAATTCGTTCAAACAATTGTATACATACTATTTTAACTTTTGACTTAAAAGTCTAATTCAGATTTTATAAATTTTTTTTTTAAATCTTTTTAAATTGTAAGTTTACATCCACAATTTTTGTAGATGAGCACTGATGATGGCAAATAAGCCGAAAGCGCTTTGCATTGATTAATAAAAAAGTTTTGCACGAAATACAAGTTTTTCCTTTTTGAATCTAATGAATAAGACCATTGGAAAATATCTGTCAAAAGTAGTTTCAAACTATCAGCAAGATTAGGATCAGTATATTTCGCTCTTTGCAATGGCTTATAGATCCGCTGTCAATATATCAGCAGGCCAAACACCAGCAAAGGTCCTGTTTGAGCTTGAGATGAGACTACCGTGCGACCTCGAGTTTAGATGCCGACCTGGAGAAGATGTTTCTGTTGAAGATTATGTGATCTAGTTAACGAAGAAAAATGGACGATATGCATGAATTGGTCCGCTCGCATCTTCAAATCGCTAGTGACAGAATGAAGAAGTGATACGATATCCAAGCCACAGAAGGTTGTTTCGTTTCAAGGAAGGCAACAAAGTGTGTCTCCATAACCCAAAATGACAAAAGGGTTATTTTCCAAAGCTTCAAAGGTCTTGAGAAGACCCGTACCTCAGCAAGAAAAAATTAATGATGTCATTTATCATATAAGTAAGATCCCGAACGGTAAACCAAAGGTACTGCACCGAAACCGACTGCAATTTAAGGGTGACCATAAAGAGAAAGAACCAGTAAATCAGCTCCAAGAAACACCTGACTTTGTCTTTAAAGAATTTATGGGTACGTATTGGGGTACCGGAAAAGCAAGATATGTTGTTACAACCGACCAAGAACAAGACCTGCTCACGGTTCCTAAATATTACTTTCTGGTCTATGGCACTTTCGCTAACATCTACGACTCTCGAGGTCTGGTATCTGTATTCCGAAAGAAGTTTGGTTAATAGCCAGAACTTCAAGATCAATTACCGGCCCCTGGAAAAGCATTAAAACTTCAAGATGGATCGCGTTATCTTTTCTATTTGGTAACAAAGAACATCTTTTAAGATCGATCCACCTATCATGATGTATAGGAAGCATTACTCAGTCTGAGGGAGCATGTACTGGAGTCCAATGTACAGAAACTAGCTATTCCGAAGATAGAGAGCAACCAGCTGAATTGGAGGATCATTAGAAACATGGTGGAAGTAATCTTTTAAGATACCCAGGTTAAAATACTGGCCTTCAGCCATTCTCCCAGCGTTCAGGTTATAACGAAGACTGTCCCTTGTTACTTTCATACAACTGGAAATTGTAAAAGAGGATCCAGTTACAAATACAACAATTCAGTTTTAGTTCCAGGAGGAACTATTTCTTAAGGAGGGGGCAATGTCATGAAAGTCCTTCAGCTTGGCATCCGACTCATGCTCGAAACGAAGGAATATTCTAGAAATGTCGTTAACGCTCGAAAAATGAATAGAACGGGCGGAGCGTGCCGTTGAATCAGAGATGAAATTTTTGGGAGCATCGAGAGACTTCTCGTAGCAGAGTTGGCCTCGGTATAAATAGTTTAGTTTAGTATAGAGTATTGGAATGAAAAGTTAAATTGTAATAAATAAATTAGAATTGTAAGTTAGTGCCTAAGTATTATATAAATTAATTAGTACGTCATAAATAAATTGTAAATAGTGGGTTTTAAATAAATAAACTCTAAATAAATTAGACTATCGTTACAGTATACACGAATTTATATTTAAATAAGCTGTGTTACATAGGAAGTCAGTGAGTTGAAGTCGATTTATATTTGTCAGAACATCGATAAAGTAAATGTGATATAAATTAGTACAAGCAAATTGTTAAATAAAATAGTGCCTAAGTATAAATAAATTAATTATTGCGTAGTGTAAATAAATTACAAATAAACTGTTTTAAATAAATAAACCATTTT
Source organism: Psylliodes chrysocephalus (assembly GCA_927349885.1). Classification (NCBI taxonomy): domain Eukaryota; kingdom Metazoa; phylum Arthropoda; class Insecta; order Coleoptera; family Chrysomelidae; genus Psylliodes; species Psylliodes chrysocephalus. Next base: position 20,181,486 of record OV651825.1, on the reverse strand, counting down.
TAAATTAAACAAATATATTTGATTTAGAAATTTTATAACTATTTAGTTATGCAGATTTAACAACATAGTTTTAAAAAAATTTTTTATTAAAATAAATATCAAAGGGTTTTCTTAAAATGACTAAAACATGAGTCATTATATCACACATCGATGCATAAAATTTGAATTTATTTTTTAAAACCAATGGGACATGTTCAGATGTGAGATATTTTATTTTAATAGTTAGTCACTTTACAAGTTATTCTAAATAAAAAAGCCAAGAGTTTTTAAAGTAAAACCGATTATAAATTAAAATTTGAAATGTGTATGTCATCGGGAATAGACCAATTAGCTTGTGTCGAAGTTTTGTTCGTTATACAGAACCAAGCCAACGAACAAACCGACACATAGAATGTCGAAGTAAACGTACACCTTAGTGACACTTGAAAATTGACAAAACCTAGACCACCTAACCTAACATTCATTGTTTTGTTTACTTTTTTCTCGATTCTCGATATATTTTGTCTTTGCTAATTGGTTTAATTTTATTATTAATATAAATGCCGAAACAAGAGAACAGATTAATACTCACATTTCTTCTTTTCCTCGTCTGAAAAACCACTATTCAAGAAATAAAAGCAAAGACAATGCTTGAGTCCCGATCTGAGTATTAGAAAAATGTCAGAGTTATTTTACTTTAAGTACCCTAAGAGTCATGCAAAGCTTCATGTTTACCGTGATATTTTTAATAGTGAATTTAAGCTTAGGTTTGGCCTACCTAGGTCAGACAAATGTGGTTATTATGACAAACTCCATGTTTAGCTCATTGGAGCTGCCGATGAACACACCAGACAAAAAAATTGAAACTTAGAGCGAATTACACCATATGCGGGAGACTGAGTCTGACTATAAGGCAAATGATAAGGAGGATGTCATGCTCAACTCTGAACATGCAGTTTTGTGTATAGATCTCTAGCAGGTTTTATTTTGTCAAAATCTCACGCACAGTAATGTCTTTAATCAGAGGAAACTCTCATGATAGGCTATTCATATCCAATGGAAAAACCTGTTATTTTGGAATGAGTCCACTGGAAGGCGTAGTTCAGTAAAATTAGTATCTTACATCCTTACATATGTTGAGATTAACTTTTAAAAATTGACATCAGGTCAAGAAAGAACTCTAAAGCTGTGGTCTGATAGGTGTGTAAGCCAAAATAACAACTGGCGGACGATTGCTGTCGTACAACACCTAATACTAAATGGATAATCACTGTGGATCAGTAGTTTATGACAACGGGATACAATTACCTTACATGTGATAGAGATTTTGCTATTATTAAAAAAAAACTAAAATTGCTATTATCAAAAGAGTTAAAAACTCCAAACCAGTATACGTCCCACACCAACAGGTTGAGATAATTTTAAATACAAAAATCCACCAAATCCCTTCACAGTTTGCGTCATGGGTGTAGACGATTTTAAAAACCTTGACATAGTTTTAAACTCCCTGGAAACGGCTAAGTTTAGTATCACAAACTATGCATGGTTCCAGATAAGGGAGGACATCCCACAATGTCTTTTAGCCGTGGAACATTCGCATATTATTATGTGTTCACAGTTTCCCAACTTTGTATGACGTGAAATTGCGGCTAAAAAAAAAAAAGGATTTTAAGGACATGTCATTACATGCCACAGGAATACGTCAACGTCTATGAGAGAATGAAAGTAGTAAGTCTTTCAATTTACTAATGGAGAAAAAGTAATGTACAACTCATATAAAATGTTTTTTATGAAAATAATGTTTGAATTTACTTATTGAATGTACAACTAAGTAAATTAAAATGTTTTTTTTATCAATAAATGTATTTCCGATATAAAGTTTCTTATTAAACCAATACCCAATTACTAACCTGGCAAAGAGCCTGTCGTCCCCAGGATTTGAACCTAGATATCTTTGTTCTGTACACAAATGCCCTGCGATCTAGGATATATTAAATTCACAATTTTCATACTCATGCTATGTCGCTTTATGTACATTGAAAATTAAACTCACGTAGTTGAAGATATAGGGTTAATATGCATCAACGCATTTGTCATATATACCGGTGCTATATAGAGGTATTGATGATTTAAGAACGAGCCTAAAACGGCTTTTGGACCGAAATAGTTCATGAAATTGATGTCTGGGAATCTCGACATTCAATGTCGTCATGGTTTAGCGGTAAGGGCATTTGTGTACAGAACAAAGATGTCTGGTTCAAATTCCGGTTCAATCATCAAGTCGTTGTTTTTAGCTTTGGGGTTCTCGCGGATGGTCTTAATAATTCGTATGGGAATTTTTGAGATTTGTTTGTGAATGTTTAAAATGATTCTACAACTTATTTCAGATAATTCTGACCTTTTCGATTTCCATTTGCGTTCTACGATATATTTAGTTTACAATTTAAATAGTTTCAACATCAGTTTTTTTCATAATTCTAAAGTAAGAATTCTTAAATCCATGATTTAATAATTTCTTCTAAAAGAGATTAATCAATAACCGTCAATTATGTATAATGAAATTCAAGACAGTTTAGCGAACTGTAATCTTTCATTTTCTACAGTTAATAAATCGCTGCGTCATTTGAAATGTGACTATTCATCATTAAATTATGCCCTAAATCAGCTATGACACCATAAATTATTGCACATGGAAGACCGTCAACTAAAGACGCTTGGTATATCTGATCAATTTCCAACGAATCCACAACTTATATAGTTATGCTAATTGCTTACTGTAGTTAAAAAACTGAAATATATTTTTTCAATATATAGCTACATTATTATTTTGTAATTATTAAAACCCAATAAGTAACTATAATACAAAGGAAATCAATTTTTTTTTTATAAATAATTAAGTACATAAAGGGGTATGCCCACCTTTAAATTCTAAATCTACTTTCCTAACAAAGAAATTAAAAAAAAAAGCAACAAGCAAATGCAACAAACAATAATAAACATACTTATATGATATTGAATATTATATATTATTCAAATTAAACGAGTTTATTCAATTATAGCCATCTAAATGTATTATTTTAACTTATGCCGATATAATGTAAATGTAGCTATAACTCCGACATTATGGCATTTAGGTATAGGGAACATTACATGAAAACTAATCAGCAATTCTTAAGGATTTCAACAAACAAAGAATATAAAGGGTTATCCATTTGAGATAAAAAAGTTCCTTATATTTCCAAAACACCGAAAGATCTGAAAACAATGTAAATACAACCATAATATTGGTCGTATTACAAAACCTTTACAAATCAAAATAATAAAAATCGTGCAAGTCGTTTCAGAGATAATTGGGACGTTCCATACATAAAACTCACTCTGTATGTTAATATTTTTATTAATTTCAATTTTTTCTACCAAAATTGGAAAAGAAAAAGGGCCACAACATTTAGTGTATTATCCTTATTTCTAGCAGTTGTTTGATAGTTTTCATACCTTACACCTAAATTAAAAGAACCAATTTGTAACTTTGGCGAGGATTTATTTATGATCATTACTTAATTTTAAATTAATTTTCGTATTTGACGCTGGGAAGAGAACTACAGACAAATGACCACATAAATTGATAAAATGTTGTTTTATATATATTGTTTTATATTGCTTATTAATCATTAAAATTATTTGTAAATTAATATTTATTTTTGTTTCGTTACAGGTAAGTGCATTCACAACAATAACGTTAGAGATGTGGATAACACGTAAGTGTGTACAACTATTAGTGCATGTTTCATTTAGAACAATAACTATAATAAATAATTTATTAAATTTATTTTAATATGCTAGCAGATCCGGTAGGCGGATGTTCTCATGCTACATATTGATAATACGTCAAAATTTCTGATATTATTTCCGGACCTTTCATGATGTTTGGTAACCGTAGAATCGACTGAATCTTCTTTAGGCTATGGAATCAGAGAGTTTAACTTTAATTACCTAGCAAATAGTTATTGTCCGTTGATACTGAAAGATAATTATTATTTTGAGTGAAATCAAATATTCCAGTCTTTGTTCAATGTAAAATACTTGACTTTATTTAAATAACAATTAGGATATTGTACTATCTTGATGGTTTTTTACCTCCTGGTTGTTTTTAGAGAAAAAAAAAAAAACAAGTTCCAGCCTTAACTTGACAATAAGAGTGGATATAAAGACTAGTGGGAAGTTTTTTTGTTTTTAAATTCTAACATTTTAATTATGATGGTAGCTTGACTGTGTTTTACCTTGAGCTTATGTCAGTCTTTTGAAATGTTAGTCTGGATATTATGTTGGGACTAATAAGTTAATGAAGAATAGATTAAACGAAAATAAAATTATCAAAATCAGTACGACACAAAGGACCAGGCACCTTTCTTATGGAAAAATGGCTTTCCGTCAAATTTTCTGAAACGTTGATATGTTGTAGAACTCGATGCTCTGACAAAAAGTGTCCATAGGCCCAAACCGATCCTATGAGTAGTTTTCGAGTTACAGGGTGTTAAACTTCAAAAATGCCACTTTTTTGTAACCAGATTTCTCAAAAATGACCAATTTTATTCGCGCTTTTTGTAGAAAACATGATTTATATATTATTTACCATTAATTTTTTAAAGTAAGTTACTGTGGAAATTGGTTAATTACAGGGTAGTTCGGAAATAAGTAATACAGTTTTTTTCTTAAATCTTTTTTTTTATGACAGCGTTAAATGAACGAAAAAATATAATTTCACAATGCAAATATATTGCAAGTAATTGCTTCTGGTTGATAAATCCCATTTTTTACAGGGTGACTCATAAATATGATTACAGAGGGTATATATTGTTTTTCAGCTTTAACGAGAGACCCTGTATAAACGATGTATCCTGAATTTTCTTTATTACATTAAGTACATGTACGACCTGTCACCCTATGTCATACATGGTGTTAAACCGATTGCAGAAACTTTAAAAATTGGCAAAGTAGTTTTTTGTGCAACACCCTGTATTTTAAAAGTTTCTCCGTCAACATTGTAAATTAATACATTTTTAAATTAAGGAAAGTTTAATATTTATTAGAAACTAAATGTTAACCAGGTAATGTTTACACAGGCACCCGGTATCGACTTAAAAGCCATCAGCAGGCCTAAAATAAAAGGGAAAAATGATTCTTAACAAAACTGCAATGAATTTAAGCAGTAACATACCTTAAATGAAAAATCTTCTTTATCATATAGGTAAATGATCAGAACCTCTACGATTTAAAAAGTAGATTGTTTTTCCCTGATTAAAATCCCTCTACTGTCGTTAATTTCCTCCCAAATATTTTTCATTCCGGTTTCAACCAGAGTGGGCTTTTTAAATATATTCTTGAAAAGCAATATATGTGTAAATTTTATTCATTTGGCTTATAATTGCGGTTACATAACCGGATATAAACCCAAATTTTTACCCCATTACAGCACCCGGAAGTTGTTTACCGTAATAGTAATAATTAAAATCTGTTCTTTCTACCTTATTAAATCCAAGTCAAAACATTTTGATCTGTTGATACCCGAGTTTTTAAAACGTATTCAATTAGGGTAGATATAAATTACGCATTAATCGTTTCTAATGATCAGGTTTTACCAAAGACCAAATTGTTTACATTTTTATGTGGCAAATCACTATTCCCACCAGATTCTCGTTTATTGCGTCTTTGCCAATTTTATCAGTCTATCAAAATTATTTGGAGAAATTACTTTCGAAAAATAAAATTTGATGTGTCCTGTAACTATAATTTTATATTATATAAATAAAAATATGTTTTTAATCAAATTATTCTTTGAAGTTTTAATATAAGCTAAATTTTTAATTAAAAAATCAATATTAATCTAAACAAAATATTAGGGTTTAAGAACTCCGTAAATACGGCAACGCTAAATATCTTATTTTACGAATTTACAATTTTTATGAATGAAATTTAGTATCGTAACCAGCCGCAACGTTGCCAATCAGGTCTAACAGCTATTTTGTATTTCTGACAGTATCTGACAGTTTCTGTGTGACTTATTGATTTATTCATTTATAAAATACTATATTTGTGAACTTTTGTGAGAAATATAAAGAATTATGGTACATGCATGTGTAGTGTTCAAAAAGGTAGATCATTTAAGTCGAAATGTATGGTTTCATCGGTAAGTATTTTTAGGTTAAGATATGTTGTTTTCATTTGAACCAGTGGAGTAGGGCTTGTACAAGATTTGATACAATTTCTTATAGAATTTAAATTATATAGGATCACATAGTAAATTGTTTGAAAAATGATTATCCAATCTAATTTTTCAGACAATTTACTGCAGGTTTGATAATATACAATTTAAAATGTATCAAAAACTTGTGTAGTCTAAAACAGTTTTTAAAGTGATATTCCTTTTATAAATTAGTAAATTTTTCTTATACCAATAAATAATTATTGAATAGTGGCAAAGAAAATTTAACGTAAAATGTAGAATACCTTAAAAATGATTTACCTATTGAGCACCTATACATATTTTTTATTACTCTATTTAGGTTTCCGCAAGATCCTGAGAAAAGAAAACTTTGGTTTTCTCTAATAGGAATCCTTGAAAATCAGCCCCTTCGTAAAAACCCAGAGTTGTGTTTAGAACACTGTTTTCCTAAAAGTGTTTTGGTACGTGCCAGTGGTACTAGATATATTAGAAAAGATGCAAACTCCAGACGGTGTGAGGGCTTTCTATTTTTGGATGACTTATCAAACAGGTAAAAATACAAAATATTAATTTTTTGTTTACCTCTAAACATTATTTATTACCTATATGTATGTATATCTAATGTATGGGTTTTTAGTTCTGATTCAACTGTTTTTGGACCACCACTTGCTGCAAAAAGAAACGTTGCAGTAAGTTATAACATTAGTAACTAAGCATAAAAAAATTAAATAAAATTTTAGTTAATAAAATTAAAGTTTTTTTTTTTAAATTATTACAGTTTTTTTACGATATTTTTTGCTATACCATGTTTTTTTTGTAATTATTAATTAAAAAATTATATATTTTTAGGACAGTGTTTTATTTAGATACTTCTACCTACTTAATGTTAATTTAAAATTTTAAATAATTTTGGTTAACATCATACCAGGCAAATATATAGTAAATGCCAATAAACTATAAACCAATAAATATTAAAAATCGAAAGGTAACTTGAATTCGCTTGTATTTGAATTTACTTGTACTTGAATTTACCTACATGAAAAATCAGCAAGTATCATGCAAAACTATTGTCATATACTCTGATAGCCAAGCAGCTCTAAAGGCAATTCTCTTTACCAGAAATCAAATCACGACTGGTGAAAGTCTGTCTAGAAGACCTGACAGAGCTAAGTAGTTAAAATAAGGTGACCTTAGCCTGGGTTCCAGGCCATGAGCCTAGGTTATAGGCCATGAGGGATATCAGGGCATCGAAAAGGCCGAAGAATTAACCCGAGGAGGCTCAGATAAGGCCATGACAGGCCCCCGACCCTTCTGTGGAGTTGCCAAGACATTGTGCAAGGCATTCATTAGACAATGGATGCAAACAGAGTCTCGGGAATGGTGGAACAACTATCCAAGACTAAGACAGGCCAAACAGTTCATCAAGGAACCATCGGCCAAGTTCACGAAAGACCTACTGGATCAAAAGCGTCAAATCGTTAGGATAACAGTAGGCCTTTTTACTGGACACTGTCGCCTCAAAAGGTACATGAGTGTCATAAATCCAGCAGAAGAAGCAACTTTGTGCAGGTTCTGTAAAGAATAAGAGGAAACAATATTCCACGTCTTGTGCCAATGTGAATGCCTGGCTGGAACGAGGTTTCTAACAATTGGCGAAGAAAAGCCAATTGCATGCAACTACATGCGGGAGCCACTGTCAAAGCTACTAAGACTAATAAAAAAGACCAGGCTAGACGACATACTCTAAAACAAACAGGAGTCCCACAGTAGATCTGAAAAGGTCGCGGTGGACAAGGACAAATAACGTCCAACTCATAATCTAATCTACCTACATGAAAAAAATCATCATAATTATATTACTAAAAAAATATACCTACATATTTACGTATTTTTTTAACATACTACTCTGACAATACTGGTAAGTTTAAAACTCTACGCCACTGACGAGCATATTATGGACACCGTTTAAAACGTTACCAGCCGGTCATAAGAGATCTGTCTTTCTCTCTTCCACACACTAACAATTTTAAAACAATAACAGTCCGCAATTGTATGGGATTTATGAATGAAACATTTTGTCTATATGTCTTTGGGTTTTACCAAGTAAATTACCCTGTAAAGGGTATTTTGTTAAATAAAAAAAAAAGAAACTAGTGTGTTCTCATTACAGAATAAAATATTACCAGTGGTTTTAGGCTATACATGTTTATTTAACCAAATGGTTTTGTCCACAGGAGCATAGTCGTGCAAAATATTTATAAATGCACAACAATTCATTGGGTTTACTACAAAACTATTTTATCTTTAAAACAGACAATAACTATTCACTGACTACTAACGATTGATTTTTGAAAAAGTTAAAAGACCACATACCACAGCTTAAAGAAAATTTATTTGATTCTAGGGTTACCAGTAGGGTTGCCAGACGTCACGCTTTAGGCGTATTTTCCACGCTTTTTGACTTGCTCAACGCCACAGTACGAAAATCTCCCGCTTTTAACAAAAATGCCACTCTTTTTATAATATTCAAAGCCGTAAATAAAAAGGAGGAACTGGATTTATAGAAAAAAACAAGCACAGTGCCTTTTTTTAAATTTCACAAATATCGTACCTGATTATATAAAAATGCTTGGTATTTAAAACTGAACTTTCGTAAATCTGGCAACCCTACCTAGTTGTCTTGTGAAGATCAATATTCTGATTATTAGTGCTAAATCTATTAAAACAGTTAAAAATAAAAAAAGGACTTCTTCGAATATACATACTTTAACTATATCTAGCAAACGAAAAGAATCTTTACAAAAATCAATAGAAGATCCAACTTTTGAAAATATAAATATTTATAAACAGTGCCGTAATAGATTTAAAGAATTGATTTAGTAAACAAAACAAAATACTATCAAAAGATTATTAATGAAAATCAAAATGATAAAAAAAATTATGGAAAGCTGTTAATGCAATAACCTGCAATAGCAACAAATCTGATGATATATTAAAAATAAATGATGTAGGAAAAAATTTAGCTAACAAAATTCATCCAAAAAATAAAAAAACTTAACGGATACTGATGAGAAAGAAATCCTTGAAACCATTAAAACTTTAAAAAACAATGAATCAGCCAGCCTCGGATGGAATGGTCGTCACATGTTTATTAATACTGAATTGAGAATTCTTAATAGTTCTTACCATTTGCTTACGTTCTGAACGATAAGATATTTTCCTACAACCACTTATGAAAGTGACACATATCACACTATATAGTCCTATAGAAAGTGCCCTATTTCACACGCGTATGAATAAGAATTTACTTTCCATCCGTGTGCGAATATGCTACTTTTCGCATCAGCTATCTCAAAATGTCAAACGCATCATTTCTATTTTGATCTATGTAATGTCCATATTATTACTAAAATCGATATATAATTGTTAAATTATTAAAATTGTTGTAAATTAGATCCTAGATATTTATCTTTAACAATTATTATTAAAATAATTTTAAAATAACTAAGTTATGTTTGCTTTTTATTCTGGTTAAACACATAACCGATTAGCTCAGGTGGTAGAATATTAAACTTTATCAACTTTGCCATTTGAGACCTGGCAAGTGAACGCGTTCAAATCCTTGCGGGTGCAGAATTTTTTTTGATTTTTGATTTTTTTTTGTTTTTTTGTTTTTTTTTGTTTAGAAAATAGGTAAATTAAATAAATACGATTATTGTTGATTATTTTTTTAAATACATTTTAATTAATATAATGAAAACCTGGTTTTACATTTTTTGATGAAATTATTTTGTAGTCGTACGAAAAATATTGTACATCACTTGTGTGAAAAAGATTTTTCACACTCGTAATGTAATATATTATATCAACGCTTTGTCTTCAATTAAATTTAAAGTTATTGCAAGAATACTGTATGATTGACACAATCAAACGCCTTAGTCAAATCACAGAATATCGCCACTACAGTTTCATTAAAATTAATGTAAGCAAGTTTAAGATAAGAAAATAATTTAAGAAAATTATTTCTAAAAAACTCTGCAATGCGCATGCGTTGTAGTGTCGCTAAACATCGCGGAACTGTGTCATCTTTTATTAGGTCAGTTATAGGGATGTTGCGATACCAGAAAAGTATCGATAGGTACTGGTATCGAAAAGAGTTTCGGAACCAAAGTATCGATACCGGTATCGATAGGGTATCGGAACGAAAGTATCGATACCGATATCGAGAAGAGTGTAGAACAACAAAAAAAAAAACTGGTCATTGAGTACGCCGGCATACCATACCATAATGTGATCCTGCAATATACTTTTTGTTTGTATTGTAAAGTCAAAACTAGTAAAATATTGAGTAAAGTATCGTGTACTAAATTACCCGGTATCGAAAGAAAAGTATCGATACCAGTATCATATCAGTAGTATCGCAACATCCCTAGATCGGTAAAGTTTCACTGGTGGAGAGTTCAGTGATACATATAGGGTTACCAGACGGCTTCCTTTGGGCGGGATTGTCACGTTTTTTACTTGCTACCACTTCTTACCTAAATGCCACGCCTTTCTAAATACAAACTTATAAATAATGATTTTTTAAAGAGGTATGAACTTTTTTTAGAAAAAGGAACCTGTTTTTTAAAAATATAAGCGGAATACTTTTTTTTAGATCTTCACATAAAAAAGAGCCCGTTTTCCTAAAAATAGCTGTTTTTTTCAACTGCCACGCTTCTCCCCTTTCGTATATCTAGCAACCCTAGTTACCCGACATCATGAAAAGTCCGGACATGTCCGAAATTTTTGCGTATTATTCGGAATGCGCCGGAAATCATAAACTTTCTGAATAATCATACAATTGGGTTAAGGTAAACTAAAATACTTAAAATTAACGTGGACCTAACTTAGTTAGTTTTTCAGCGTTTACTACAAAACTTTTTAAAGATAATATCATAAAAGGCGAGAATTGTTAAGAACATTTTGTGGTTTTGGGATGATTTTGATGAGTAACAATTGCCCAAAGACATTACAACATATAGACAAAATGTTTCATTCATAAATCCCATACAATTGCGGACTGTTATTGTTTTAAAATTGTTAGTGAGTGGAAGAGAGAAAGACATATCTCTTATGACCGGCTGGCAACGTTGTAAACAGTGTCCATAATATGCTCGCCAGTGGCGTAGAGTTTTAAACTTACCAGTATTGTCAGAGTAGTATGTTAAAAAAATACGTAAATATGTAGGTATATTTGTTTAGTAATATAATTATGATGATTTTTTCATGTAGGTAGATTAGATTAGATTATGAGTTGGACGTTATTTGTCCTTGTCCACCGCGACCTTTTCAGATCTATTGTGGGACTCCTGTTTGTTTTAGAGTATGTCGTCTAGCCTGGTCTTTTTTATTAGTCTTAGTAGCTTTGACAGTGGCTCCCGCATGTAGTTGCATGCAATTGGCTTTTCTTCGCCCAATGTTAGAAACCTCATTCCAGTCAGGTATTCAAATTGGCACAGGACGTGGAATATTGTTTCCTCTCCTTCTTCACAGAACCTGCACAAATTTGCTTCTTCTGCTGGATTTATGACACTCATGTGCCTTTTGAGGTGACAGTGTCCAGTAAGAAGGCCTACTGTTATCCTAACGATTTGACGGTTTTGATCCAGTAGGTCTTTCGTGAACTTGGCCGATGGTTCCTTGATGAACTGTTTGGCCTGTCTCAGTCTTGGATAGTTGTTTCACAATTCCTGAGATTCTGTTTGCATCCATTGTTTAATGGATGCCTTGCACAATGCCTTAGCAACTCCACAGAAGGGTCCGGGGCCTGTCATGGCCTTATCTGAGCCTCCTCGGGCTAATTCGTCGGCCTTTTCGTTGCCCTGATATCCCTCATGGCCTGGAACCTAGGCTAAGGTCACCTTATTTTAACTACTTAGCTCTGTCAGGTCTTCTAGACAGTCTTTCACCAGTCTTGATTTGATTTCTGGTGAGAGAATTGCCTTCAGAGTATATGACAATAGTTTTGCATGATACTTGCTGATTTTTCATGTAGGTAAATTCAAGTACAAGTAAATTCAAATACAAGCGAATTCAAGTTACCTTTCGATTTTTAATTTTTATTGGTTCATAGTTTATTGGCATTTACTATATATTTGCCTGGTATGATGTTAACCAAAATTATTTGAAGTTTTAAATTAACATTAAGTAGGTAGGGGTATCTAAATAAAACACTGTCCTAAAAATATATAATTTTTTAATTAATAATTACAAAAAAAACATGGTATGGCAAAGAATATCGTAAAAAAACTGTAAAAATTTTTGAAATAATGTTTTTAATATGTAAAATACTTTAATTTTAACTAACTATTTAATTTTTTTATGCTTAGTTATTAATGTTATAACTTACTGCAACGTTTCTTTTTGCAGCAGGTGGTGTTCCAAAAACAGTTGAATCAGAACTGAAAACCCATACATTAGATATACATACATATAGGTAATAAATAATGTTTAGAGGTAAACAAAAAATTAATATTTTGTATTTTTACCTGTTGGATAAGTCATCCAAAAATAGAAAGCCCTCATACCGTCTGGAGTTTGCATCTTTTCTAATATATCTAGTACCATTTGCACGTACCAAAACATTTTCAGGAAAATAGTGTTCTAAACACAATTTTGGGTTTTTACGAAGGGGCTGATTTTCAAGGATTCCTATTAGAGAAAACCAAAGTTTTCTTTTCTCAGGATCTTGCGGAAACCTAAATAGAGTAATAAAAAATATGTATAGGTGCTCAATAGGTAAATCATTTTAAAGGTATTCTACATTTTACGTTAAATTTTCTTTGCCACAATTCAATAATTATTTATTGGTATAATTTACTAATTTATAAAACGAATATCACTTTAAAAACTGTTTTAAGACTGTTTTAGACTACACAAGGTTTTGATACAATTTCTTGTACAATTTAAATTGTATATTATCAAACCTGCAGTAAATTGTCTGAAAAATTAGATTGGATAATCATTTTTCAAACATTTTACTATGTGATCCTATATAATTTAAATTCTATAAGAAATTGTATCAAATCTTGTACAAGCCCTACTCCACTGGTTCAAATGAAAACAACATATCTTAACCTAAAAATACTTACCGATGAAACCATACATTTCGACTTAAATGATCTACCTTTTTGAACACTACACATGCGTGTACCATAATTCTTTATATTTCTCACAAAAGTTCACAGAAACTGTCAGATACTGTCAGATACTGTCAGATACTGTCAGATACTGTCAGAAATACAAAATAACTGTTAGACCCTCCGAGCAATTTGCTCAGAGGTTAGACCCGATTGGCAATGTTGCGGCTGGTTACGGTACTACATTTCATTCATAAAAATTGTAAATTCGTAAAATAAGATATTTAGCGTTGCCGAATTTACGGAGTTCTTCGAAACCCTAATATTTTATTTAGATTAATATTGATTTTTTAATAAAAAATTTAGCTTATATTAAAACTTTAAAGAATAATTTGATTAAAAACATATTTTTATTTATATAATATAAAATTATAGTTACACGACACATCAAATTTTATTTTTCGAAAGTAATTTCTCCAAATAATTTTGACAGACTGATAAAATCGGCAAAGACGCAATAAACGAGAATCTGGTGGGAATAATGATTTGCCACATAAAAATGTAAACAATTTGGTCTCTTAGTTGTAATGTCTTTGCAATTGCCCAATTTGTAGAAAAGCAATATAATTTTAAAGAAATTCTCATCTTGCATATTATTTGGAAAGATTATTTACGAATACCTGGTATAAACCACATTTACTTTGGTTCCCTTAGATTTAGTTGAAAATGACGTCTATTTTTTATTTTCAATGTATATTTGAACAACCAAAACGATTTTTGTCCTGTTTTTTGTCACCTTTTTTAGTTCACTTTTTAACTTCACATTGACGTTTTGCATGCATCATTAGTAAGTTAATCTGGTAGATAATTAAATCTTTTAAAGCCTATTGGTATTGGATAAAAACACTGTATCATGTAGTATTTCAAGTTACCGTATGTATTAAAAAAAAATAGGTTTATAATTGGTTAATGTATCTCTGTATCCGTAACGTGTGAAGGGTGGGTTAACCCACAGCACTTAGGCCTCACTTGGCCCATTTTACATTCTATTAAGTAGATAGGCACCTTCTAGCTTGTGAGCCAGCCTACAGATTTAATATTTGACAACTTTGCCAAGAGGTGCCGCTCTTAAAACGGTCGGTGTTAGTCAATTCTCGCAGAATACAAATCTTCTAAGAAATGAGAGCGTCGTGTAATCGTAGAAGATATGCTCAATAGTCTTATCTTCTTGTTCGCACCTTCTGCAGAAAGCGGATTATGACAGCTTCATGGCATGGATTTTTCCTTATTTGGCAATGACCAATAAACATGCCCGTGATCACGAGCAGATTCTGTCTAGTTATAGTCAAGTATTTGTTTGCTGGAGTGTTGGATACATTAAAAGCTTCCAGAAAAGTCTTTGTTCTTTAAATAGGTTTGTCACTACCGATGTTGTCAGTCCAATAGAAGGGCCTGGTCCAAAAAGTATTTGGTTGGCTGCCTTCTATGTTAGTGAATCTGCAAGACGGTTACCTTTCGATGTGGTGTGACCTTTGATCCATCTTAATTTAACCACATTGTTAATGATAACTTAAGACAAAACTTCGTGACATTCTAGTACTAACCCTAAGTAAAGTCATGGTCTGTCCAGAGGGAATAGTGCTGTCTGCTATCTGCATGGATGAGCATATTTCTTTTAGTAATGTTATTTCTGCTGATTTCTTTTGCTGCTATGAGAATCCCGGTAAGCTTGGTTTGGTTGGTATAATATAATGACAAAAAATATTCCATTATATTATTAAAAAAATATGACTGATTTAATTATTCTTCCACAATTTTTGGAAAAGCAATAATCAAATCATTAACTACCTTAAACTATTGTGCTAAAATAGGTCAAGAACTCTGCAATGCGATAACAGATAACGACCTAAGTTTTTAAAATAAATATAACCATGTCTGGTTAACTTTTTTCACTATTATAAATTTCCAAAAAACAGAAAACTGTCAACAAATTATTCCATTTGTTCACCGCTTTAAGCAAATAGGAGTTTTTTTAATTATTGTTTTAGATAACTTCCTATTTGGTTATTCACATAGGTAGTAAATTTAATTTTCACTATTAAGGGTTCCTAACTCTTTATTATAAACAAATGATATTCAAATTATTTTCTGCAGTACTGTACAAACAACACGTTTTCACAACGCATCTAAATTTACCATGTATGCCTGCATTAAGTCAAATTTGATTAGTGTGTTAATAAACGACGCTCTTATTATATATTCTGGGCTACACAGAAAATCAATTTGCTTAAATATATAGCACTATGGTAATTATTAACACTTCGTGTATACCGTACACCTTATTGTTTATAAAGTAAACTTAGTTTAACCGTATTATAATAGTTTTAATTTTATCTTGTTGATCGCTTTTTTGGCCATAATCAAAACCATAATTGTACATTTTCAATTAATATAATTTTTATACTATAGGAAAATATAGTTATTCATAAACAGAAACATCGGACAACGACTCAAAATTGTGTCGTAAAACCTTTTAAGAAACAATAAACAGAAAGAAAGGAAGAAATCTTAAATACCGGGAGCAGCTGTAATAAAGAAAATCATCAACGTAAATAATAGAATATTTAGACATAGAAAATGCAGTTCATCCAGTTTTAGTTCTCTGGCAGAAAAACCAAATATAGTATTTATTTATCAATAGAAGGATGCAGGTATTTTAAAAGTAAATGAATTGTTTTAGATTACAAAAGAAATTAGCGACCGACAATGGTAAACTGGACATATTTTTTCTTTCTGATCACATTACTTTACATGTGATTCCAGACAGTGCCATAACTTAGTGAGAGTTTTATTTAAAACCCAGTGCGGGTTTATAATTAACCCAGTGCGGATTCAATAGACTCAGAGCGAGTCTAGGACCCAGTGCTGTTCCCACGTTCAGTGCGGACCTGTTAAATCATAAGGTCAAAGACGATACTGGTTTTTTAATAGCATCAAACATCTAGAAAAATTTTATATTGCGTATGCTGGTAAATTGGACATACTTTTTTCTTTCGAGTCGATTTAATTTACACGTGATTTCAGATAACGCGAGTTTTATCATGAACCCAGTGTGTGTTAATAACAAATTTAGTGCAGATTAAATACAGTGAGACTATAAGATCCGGTAGGTGTCCCGAATTTAGTGAAAACATGCTAAAATCACTAAGGTATAGAAGATACTGGTTTTTAATAGTATTGGTAAATATATAGAAACATTTTGTATGAAAGCTAAGAATATTGTTCACAAAATATTGGAAAATATTGCTATGTTCAGTTAATTAAATCCAACCATTTGTAAATTGTAATTATTTGCATTTGTGGTTCTACTTTGAGTTTTTTTTGTCTTAAATTGAAAAGAAGACCACCCTCTTAATGAAACTAAAGGACTATTGCTAAAGAAAAATATCCTTAAAATTTTGGGCAATGAACTCAATATGGAGAAGTACTGATGGAGTTATTCAAAAAGAGGTAGTTGTCTCATGATTAAACAACTTGGGTTCAGATACATTTACAAATCATAGCTTGTTTCCATATATCCTCAAATTGCCTTTTGATGGCACCAGAGAGTAAGGCAGCAAATACCATTACAGCTCTTAAATGTGGTTAAAGTCTTTACAGACCAAGTTAGGGTCTGGCTTGTCATTACTTGGTAATTCTGAAAATAGAAGAAATCTTTACACATTAGAATTTAAAAGTGACCTCATGGAAATAATAGGGGAGGCTTAGTTGAGACCGAAAAAAATCTGATAAAGCTATGAAGCATTTAGATAAAGATTTAAAGCAGATGCCTAAGTTAATGGTACAACGTAAAACTGTAAAATTCAAAAGTTTCCCAGACAATAGAAGTACTCATCCCCTGGGGTATACCAAAAGAGACCATGGAAAAATCCCCAGAGACATCAACCCAAACAGAGCCATTCACAAAACAGAGATCGCCTTTTTAAGTGAAAGCAAGGGTACTAGCAGGAAATATAAGTAAACAATACAGATTCTGGAGAGATATCTCAGACGATCTGTTTATAAGGTCTGTCTCCTTGTTTCTACCTGTGTCCCTTATTCTACCGATCTGCTTGTTTTTACTCGTATTTTTTTCCTGTCTTGTGTTTTGCTTGTATCTGCCACTACCAGCCCTGGATCTGTTAACCTCTGTATATCTCTGCTTCTGTATATTTTACTTTTTAAATAAAACTTTGATTACCTTTTTTTTATTCCTTTTTTATTTTATTTTTCCATAACCTAAACACTGCTCAACGTCAATCAATAATCCTACTATCTTAAACTTCTATTAAATATATAATAGGGTCCGTATAAGATTAAGAGTGTCGGAATTAAAAGAAAAAAATTATTGCAATAAAAAGTACTCATTTTATATAGTAAATACCTAAAAAAAAATTTGCGGAAAATCCACAAAATTTTGAGAAAAATGAATTGAAAGTTGTAATTTTATAGGTTATTTTGGTTTTATCATACTATTATGTAGGTGACAATTTCAAAGTTTTATTGATATTATAATTGAAGAAACTTACTTTTGTTACATTTTAACGAAAATTAGATATCTATGGAAAATTATTTTGCATTTGCTAATTTAAATTATATTAAAATTAAATGCATTGTATTGTCTGTTTAACCATTTACTTCCACAAAACATAAAATGAAAAAAATAAATCATCAAATTACCTTTGTTGGCACATGCCACATGGGGTTGTTGAGTTTGCACCGTTGCCATATTAACAAAGTTTCTCCAGGTTTTATGTGTCTAGACTTTATAGATAGATGAGAGTTCAGAGATAATTTGAAGCACTAAAAAGTACTTGATATATACAGTAAGTTAAAAATTTATGAAAAATCACGAATTTTTAAGAAAAATTTTATCAAAAATTGCAGTTTTGTTTAGCTTATTTGCCTTATTATTGACATCGAACATGTATGTATTATTCACAAAACAATTATGGTATTGATATGAAAAGAGATATACAGAGGGATTTTCTTGCGTTGAAATATATTTAAAAATGAATTTGAAACATATATGTCAAAACGTCATCAATTTGAGATTACGCCAGAACGTACCGTTTAGTAAAAAAAGTCATGTCAAATCTATAATCACTTCTCAGTTTATTATTTTTCTATGGTTTGTTACTGCTCCTGTTATTTGTTAAGTAATTAGCAGCATACTTTGGATCTGTAACGGTAATTTATAATCACTCTTACAATATTTAATAACTATTTATTGTCAGAAGCTATATTAGTTATAATACCTACCTTTCAAACTTTCTAAAGTTTCACTATCTACATCGATCTTATAACGGCCCAAATTTACTTGAAACATTCTCAATTTTAATTTTGGAAAAACAAAACAGAATGACAGATGTGACAGATTTATAAATTGTGCTAACAATTATCCCCACTTTTACCATAAATAACATTTTAAAACTAACTTTCCCTTGGTTTTAAAACTGACAGCTAAAATTTCAAATCATTTGAAAAATGACGTCATCGTTTCAACGCAAGAATGGATTAATTCAAAACTGCTACGAATATGATTTGAATACACATACGCGAGAAAATCCCTCAAATCTGTGATTTTTTACTTTTAAATTTTTGTGATGTGGCATTTAAATCTTTTAAGTAGTAATTACCGACTTTATGTAAAATGGAATTTAATTACATAATAGATGTTATGAGAGTTTATAATAAAACTGATGAATAGTTGTTGGAATGGATGAGTAGGAATAAGTTAGTGAAATCACAATTTAGATGCAAACAACGTCTTTGCCTAACCTAACGTCGGCCGAGCGTGCCTTTTCCATCTACATCATAAGATCATGCTACGCTCGTCCCATCCACCTCCTAACCACTACAGAAGAGAGCGAGCGAAGGGAGCGCGCCCGCCCTACTTTTCGAAACTCGCGCGAATTTTGAAACGTATGCCGGGCGTCCCATTTTCCCTCTTAGAGCACCCTTACGCAAAAGGGAGCGAGCGAAGCGAGCGCGCCCGGCCTACGTTTCGAAATTCGCGCGAATTTCGAAACGTAGGCCTGGCGCGCTATCTTTCCCCCTTAGAGCACGCTTACGCAAAAGAGAGCGAGCGAAGCGAGCGCGCCCGGCCTACGTTTCGAAATTCGCGCGAATTTCGAAACGTAGGCCGGGTGCGCTCGCTCTTTTTTGCGTAAGCGTGCTCTAAGGGGGAAAGATAGCGCGCCCGGCCTACGTTTCGAAATTCGCGCGAATTTCGAAACGCAGGCCGGGCGCGCTCGCTCTCTTTTGCGTAAGCGTGCTCTAAGGGGGAAAGATAGCGCGCCCGGCCTATGTTTCGAAATTCGCGCGAATTTCGAAACGTAGGCCGGGCGCGCTCGCTTCGCTCGCTCTCTTTTGCGTAAGCGTGCTCTAAGGGGGAAAGATAGCGCGCCCGGCCTACGTTTCGAAATTCGCGCGAATTTCGAAACGTAGGCCGGGCGCGCTCGCTTCGCTCGCTCTCTTTTGCGTAAGCGTGTCTAAGGGGAGAAAATGGCGCGCCCGGCCTACGTTTCGAAATTCGCGTGAATTTCGAAACGTAGGCCGGGCGCGCTCGCTTCGCTCGCTCTCTTTTGCGTAAGCGTGCTCTAAGGGGGAAAAAAGGCGCGCCCGGCCTACGTTTTGAAATTCGCGTGAATTTCGAAACGTAGGCCGGGCGCGCTCGCTTCGCTCGCTCCCTTTTGCGTAAGGGTGCTCTAAGAGGGAAAATGGGACGCCCGGCATACGTTTCAAAATTCGCGCGAGTTTCGAAAAGTAGGGCGGGCGCGCTCGCTTCGCTCTCTTCTGCGTAAGCGTGCTCTTATGGTGTAGGTGAAAAAAAGGGGAAAAAGGGCGCGCCCGACCTACGTTTCGAAATTAGCGCAAATTTCGAAACGTAGGCCAGGCGCGCTCCCTTCGCTCGCTCTCTTCTGTAGTGGTTAGGAGGTGGATGGGACGAGCGTAGCATGATCTTATGATGTAGATGGAAAAGGCACGCTCGGCCGACGTTAGGTTAGGCAAAGACGTTGTTTGCATCTAAATTGTGATTTCACTAACTTATTCCTACTCATCCATTCCAACAACTATTCATCAGTTTTATTATAAACTCTCATAACATCTATTATGTAATTAAATTCCATTTTACATAAAGTCGGTAATTACTACTTAAAAGATTTAAATGCCACACCACAAAAATTTAAAAGTAAAAAATCACAGATACGTATATCTCTTTTTATATCAATACCATAATTGTTTTGTGAATAATACATACATGTTCGATGTCAATAATAAGGCAAATAAGCTAAAAAAAAATGCAATTTTTGATAAAATTTTTCTTAAAAATTCGTGATTTTTCATAAATTTTTAACTTACTGTATATAACAAGTACTTTTTAGTGCTTCAAATTATCTCTGAACTCTCATCTATCTATAAAGTCTAGACACATAAAACCTGGAGAAACTTTGTTAATATGGCAACGGTGCAAACTCAACTACCCCATGTGTCATGTGCCAATAAAGGTAATTTGATGATTTATTTTTTTCATTTTATGTTTTGTGGAAGTAAATGGTTAAACAGACAATACAATGCATTTAATTTTAATATAATTTAAATTAGCTAATGCAAAATAATTTTCCATAGATATCTAATTTTAGTTAAAATGTAACAAAAGTAAGTTACTTCAATTATAATATCATTAAAACTTTGAAATTGTCACCTACATAATAGTATGATAAAACCAAAATAACCTATAAAATTACAACTTTTAATTCATTTTTCTCAAAATTTTGTGGATTTTCCGCAAATTTTTTTTTAGGTATTTACTATATAAAATGAGTACTTTTTATTGCAATAATTTTTTTCTTTTAATTCCGACACTCTTAATCTTATACGGACCCTATTTAATATTCATATCTGACCTTTCTATAAAATTCCAAAGTGACAATTCTTTATATTATAATGATATTTTTTAAAAAAATTTCAATCCCCGACATTCTGATTTTCACTTTAAGTTTTGATTTCTAGAAACTTCACCACCCCAGTATAGTTAAATTTTGATTTTGATGACGTCAGGAATTTCTATATTAATATATCATTAATGAATGTTGAACAAAAAGTTTTTTCTTTCTGCAAGAGGAATAAAAAAAGCTACAATTGTTTGAGTATTTCTATATTATTTGGAATAAAAGGAAGCGATATAGATATAAAAAAAAACTGAAAAACTTTTATACGTTAACAACTTTTAAAAAAAATGTGTTTGTTCTTGACATCTACTTAGTTTAGACTTCTTAAAATTAAAATTAATGACCAAATAAAAACTATGGAGATAAGATCCTTTAGTATACCCTTTAGTCTCTGAAACCTCTACAACTAAAAGAATTGCATTTTAATTTTACATGTCAAAATTGACAGGTATATTATACCTTACAACGAATCATTGATATTGCAGGATGTACATTCTATCGTATTTATACAGTGTTATCTGAATACAAAACTTTGACATTAAGAACACCTTGTTGAATGTTTTACATCTTTTGATCTTGGACACATGGTACATCTCTGTCTTTTTAACTGTTGTTTATCACTATTATTCTCTTCCGCTGGCATTGGCACACCCAGTATATCAGCGATTGTGAGGCGCAATTTTTCTTAAAAGTTTGTTGTTTTTCAGGCTATTTACTAGGTGGTCATGAATGAATTCCTTTCCCAGAGATATTCCATGTTCTCGTCCTTTCGTTTTTGAGTTTGGGTTAACTCCTTTAAAAATAACATACAAATTAACCCCAGCTATATTTAGAATTGCGTAAATAACAGTCAGTGGCCGTCTACGAGTTCTTCGGTTACATTAGTAGCTTGCACATTTCTGATTCAAGCTGTCTACACCACCTTTTGTAATATTATAGAACTCAATTATTTCAGGTTTTTGAGTGATCAATATCATCCATGTGATGCATCTAAGAGACTACAACAATGGCTTTATTTTTCTTAGGTACGTAAGAGACTAGCGTTTAATCTCCTGTAAAACCAAATACTGCGGTATCGACTTTTTGATTTTTGTTCGGCAAAAATTAAGCTAAAATTTCCATTTTGTTTTTTCTAAATGTTTCAACATAAGTGAGGTTTCGAGCTTTTAATTCATTTATTAACTTAATGGATGGAAACCAATTATCTTCAGTTACGTTTCTGTTAGTATTTTTAATTGGTGATACAAATTTTAGCACATCAAGAGTGTGTACGCTAAATTCTTCTGAATTGACATTTTTCCAAAGTAACGAAAGCGTATTTAATAAATAGTGAGTTATGACATTGCATTGGCACATTATTTTTAAGCTATATTTGGCAGGTTTGCATTTTATATACATACGAAAGCTACATCTTCCTCGGAAGGCTACTAACATCTCATCAACAGTAGCATACTGCGAGCATAAATAATTTACTTGACAATTTTTTATGAATATTTTAAACATTTCTAAAACTGCAGCCAATTTATCACCAGTAGCAATTCTGTCCTTCCGATTGGTAGCGTCATTCGATTGGTACAACCTGTCGACAAGAGGGATGTCACGTCTTCTCGCCCAGATTTGATTATCGATGCTAAATAAATAAGTCTCAACTATATCTAGATGGTCGACATAGAAGACTCGGTTTCCTCCATATTTTACAGTTAACTCAATTATTTTGGCATTTGTGTGTACTAAGATAAATTGTAAAATGTCATCAATAAAGAGCAGCTTCCAAAATTCGTATGGTGTTGTGGACGGTTTTGTATCCCGAGCTGACATCTTTATTGCAGGTTAGTGCGTTACCAAATTGTGAGCTGGACATTTTTCTTTGGTGCCTTTGTAGACCATTTATTATGATTCTTTCCGTAATAATAACTGGTTGTATCTTAATTTGTACTTGCCTCGCTTCCACCTGCAACACCATTATCATCTTCACTCTCGGAATATTTGACTTTAGACGCAGAGTCATGATCAATTTGTTCAGTTGGCGCATCACTATGATCCTTCTTAGGGCCTCTAAACCTAAGAGGTGCAAGCATCCAGCTTAAGGGGGAGGTAAAATATCTTGGGGTTATGATTGACTCGAGACTTACCTAGAACCAGCCCTGAACCCTTCTGTGGAGTTGCTAAGGCATTGTGCAAGGCATCCATTAAGCAATGGATGCAAAAAGAGTCTCAGGAATGGTGGAACAACTATCCAAGACTGAGACAGGCCAAACAGTTCATCAAGGAACCATCGGCCAAGTTTACGAAAGACCTACTGGATCAAAAACGTCAAATCGTTAGGATAACAGTAGGCCTTCTTACTGGACACTGTCGCCTCAAAAGGCACATGAGTGTCATAAATCCAGCAGAAGAAGCAACTTTGTGCAGGTTCTGTGAAGAAGAATAGGAAACATCATTCCACGTCCTGTGCCAATGTGAAGGCTTGGCTGGAATGAGGTTTCTAACATTGGGCGAAGAAAAGCCAATTGCATGCCGTTACATGCGGGAGCCACTGTCAAAGCTACTAAGTCTAATAAAAAAGACCAGGCTAGACGACATACTCTAAAACAAACGGAGTCCCACAATAGATCTGAAAAGGTCGCGGTGGACAAGAACAAATAACGTCCAACTCCTAATCTAATCTAATCTAATCTACCTGGAACCAGCATCTGGAAGAAACCACTAGGAGAGTGGAAACCTCGTTAATGATGGCAAGGCGATCCTTTGGGAAAAAAATGATTGTTAAAACCAGACATGGTATATTGGTTTTATAACATGGTGGTGAGACCGATAATAACATACGCAGCTTTGGTGTGGTAGCCAAAACCACAGCAAAGGCTCATTTTGGACAACCCAAGGTTGATCAAATAACGTATAGAGCCCACTCACCCAAGGATTTGTACAAACTTGTACAAGGTACAAAGATGACAAAGTGGGTGCTGTGAACTAACATGGGGTAAAACATAATAAGCCAATAGACTTCAGTGTTATTCGGAGACATAGTCAGACGAGTGCAGGAAAAAAAAAGATCCTTGTCGAATTTACCTTAAAAATAGTCAATAACTTCCGTAGGTTCCTCTATGTCACTTAGGTTTGTGGCTAAGTCCTTTAATTGTTGCTCTGTTAAATAATTATTCGCCATTGTCAAACTAGAAAAAAAAAATACGTAACTGGTATACTGGCAGCGACCCCAAACGTAAATATCTCGAAAATGTAAGATGAGACCGGTACCGCTCTTAAGGATCAACTAAAGCAAGTTACTGAGCGCAGCTACTGAAACGCGCAAGGCGATGTTGCTAAACAGTGAAAAATTATTAACGATTATAAATGCTTGGGGGTCAGGCGAGACCTCAGCATGATAGTCAAGGGTTAAGAGACATTAACAATACTAATCCACTAATATTAATAATATTTATTTATTAATATTAAAAAATTTATTGAATTAATAGGCTAACTAAATATAAAAATGAAAAAATTGTAACGAATAATGAAAAAAAAAATGTTAGAAGAATAAGCACCGTAAAAAATGGTACTAAACTAGAAATAATTAAAAAGTAATATAGGCAGAAACAAACTCCCCATATCCACTATGGTAAAAAAACAACGAGTAAAGGAAGCAAACAAACAGAACATTTTTTAAAAAACATTGGTACTAGTAAAAGGTGAAACGTATTTTAAATGTGCACGTTTGTTGTACTGAATTCGAGACTAATCGCAAAAAAAATTTCTGGAAATGTACTTTTGATATTCAAATCAACAATCATTATTTGCAAAATAAATTCGCGATTCTGATGTGACATAGAAACTTTATGACAGTTATTTTGATAAAACAGACTTTCTGGTACTTGAACAGCTAGTTAGATGTATATATTTGATTTCAATTGTAATTTAATATCCACTAAAACAATATAAAATCTTTTTATATTTTATATAAAGAACGTACATAATGCTAGATATTTAAAATACTGTTTCCGCCACCATTCATTATCTCACATTGTATTTTTAACACAGTAACATAAAGGATGACAAAATTACTACTAATAATAGGGCTATCCACATGAAAGTTCCTGCCAGTCGTTATCAACTTTATTCATCACTTCCTCAATTCGTTTTATCTTAATGAAATTCCCTATCAAAACCAAATTATTCTCTATCACTTTCCATACAACGATCATCGATTAAATATCCCGAAAAAAAAAGGGTCTCATGTCGTACGGAAGAGATCGTATCTGATTAGTATCTGGAAAAGCATTCAGCTGACTTCCACATACATAAATGCCGGTGATAAAATATTTAGCGCAGGCCTACCGACCCACATGAATATTTAAAAAACCATTCCTGCTTTCCTTTTACATATAAGATAGGCGCACAAAATAGCGTGACCAAAGAAGCATTGCAGGAAATTGGAAAAAGTATATAATTTATAAATAAAAGTTATACTCGCCCATGTATATGATTATATTCCTACTTTAAGAGGAAAATTTACATTACAAACTGAAAGACCTGCGGGGCAACGGTAGTTTAGTAGGTATAAAAATTACAACTTAAGGGTGGAGCCTAAATACTACAAAATTACTTCCGAGACTAAACAAAATCCGGATTCATTCATAATTTTAACAATTGCATGTAGATACGAGGGATACATATTCTAAACTCTAACGCGCGAAGTTGAGGAGACAAAGGAACCGAAAAATCCTGCCACGGCTGCCGACGTTCATCATTGAGTGAGTCAGAGTTACCTAAATTAGAGAAACCAGAATCGTATTTATTTTTCTTTCTGCATTGTGAGATATTGTTATAACGCAGTTCGATTTATTAGACGGTTTTACATTATTTTTATATTTTAATTTAATGAATAGCTTTAGTTAGACTAAATTACATTTAGAAGCATAGAGTTGTGAAAAATGGGCAAAATAAAACCAATATACAAATAACGAAAAAATAGACAATTGTTTCGAATAAGGTAATATCAATTAATACAGGGTATTTATTAATTGAGTGCCGATACAACAAAATATCAAAAGCAGTTTTAACAAACTTAAAAAAAATGTGTGGTTTTTATTTTCTTACGCGAAAAGGTTGCGTTGTACGGAAGTACATTTATAAACCAAGTTTGCTCCAAAATAAATAGGATTTTAAAGATAATTTTGGTTTTTAGAAAAAGCAGTGGCGTACCATATTTTTCTTCAAAAATATTCAGTTCAAACCCGGTACGGACGTCACTGGTAAAAATTTTAAAAATACTTTTACGACAAAAAGGCGGGATTAAAAGTGAAAATTTAGTCCGTTGGTACATAATATACTATATTTATATATCTAATTTTTATTATTACACTGTATGTGACATGGCTTTTTTGTTTACCTTTTTTGGATTAACAAAATATTATTTTAATGATAATAAATAAGCTGCCAGTAATAATAATAGTTATCTGTACCTAAACATATACAAAGTGAAATCATAAAACGACGCATCAAGAAAGCACCAAATTATTAAACTTTTTTAATCTACGTAACAAGTATTAAAAGTAAATTTAAAAAACCGACTTTAAAATCGTGCAGATGCCATCACCACATCTTAACCAAATTTATATGGGACCACCCATAAGGTATCCCCTTACTAACAAAAAAAAAAAAAATAGAATCATAGAAATCGGACAAGGTGGTAAAGAATTATCGCTAAACATACATAAAAAATGAAGAGTTTGAGGATTTTCTCATGGACCTAATTATTAGATATTGATTAAATATATAGGGCCACCTCTGAAGTACCCCCTTTTCAGCAAAAAAAAGAATCCTTGAAATTGGACACCGTGTTAAAGAATTATCGCTGAACATTAATAAACTGTATTAATTGTATTAACTAAAAACTACTATATGGCATTATATACATTTTTTTAAATTCATTTTGTATGTAAAAATGTGGGTTCGGTTTCTAGAAGAGTACCTAGTTCACTGTACAGCCAAATTTATATTTATGATACAGAATTTTTTAAATAAATAAAGTTTTTTTTTTGAGAATTGGCATCTAAAATTAGTTTTTGTTGCCACAGACTTTTGTAAATCGAATAATTTTTTGTTTATTTATTTATATTTCAATATTTTCTTTAATTAAAAGTTCAATAATTAAGTTATATATTTTCTCATTAAATGAACTTAATAAAATAGAAATACTTGATGGAAAAAGGATATTCAGGGAAGAAAGTTTTTTAAGAAAATCTGAACGATGAGAATTATGGTGGCTACAAGACAAAATGAGATGGTTGATATCAGCAAAAGAAGAATTGTCGCATTGACAGAAAGATGATATATTAATACCAATTCTGGAAAGGTGAGACGGAAAACACCCATAATTTAGTTTCATTCTTGTTAAAGTGTTACAATAATACCTAGACATTTTAAAATTTGTAATGTGGGGAATAGATTTTGGAAGAACAGGGTGAATAAATGTATATGGGTTATTTGAATGAGAAACAAAGTGTTCCCAAAGTTTCTCCCAGCTTGACCTAATATTTCGTTTCATTGCATGAATAATATCCTGCGGAGAATGAATATTACTAATAGTTGGAAGAAGAATGGATTCTTTAGCAGATAAATCAACTTTTTCATTTCCAACTATCCCTTTATGACTTTTAACCCAGATAAAAACGATCTTGATTTTAGAATTATGAAGAGTAAGGAGAGACTGAATAATTTCTCTTATAATAGGATTTTTGTTAATATTACAGGAATAGTTAGAAATTGAAAGTAAAACAGATTTCGAGTCTGAAAGAATAACCGATTTGTTTTCTCCATAGCTTTTTATCCAATTGAGTGCTTGTAAAATTGCAAAAGCCTCCGCTGTATAAACAGATGACTAATTTGGTAAATGAAATTGGGAAATAAAGTTTTCATTTTCCACATAAAAAGCGCATCCTGTACCTTGTTTTCCTTTAGACCCATCGCAAAAAATAGTATTAACACCCTGTATATGGGACACCTAAAATCATTGGTTTAAAATACACCAATCGAGGCAGTAGAAAGACTTTGAAATAGAATGTGAAACCATATGTAACACCCATGGAATTTTCAAAAGAGTTGGTCACTTGATTAGAAGAAGAGCTGAGGTCAGTACAAAAGCGGGAGGTGTTGTGAATATTCTGTTAAATTTTAATTATAAATAAATACTGTGCAACGATTCACGGTAAATTAATTTTATTTTAACAATCTCTCAACATGCAATAAAGTATTAAATGACAAAAATGTTTTTATTTTAGCTGCTTAATATGAAAAAATATAAAACAAATTAAAAAAGTAAGTCGTGTACATTTTTTGGTCAAAATTATTCGTCAAACTGCCCCCGCGACTCTACTAGAACTTATAATTAACATCTATCTGCTAAATTTTAATAAAATTGACAAAAGTATCTTTGAAATATTAATAGAAAAACTATTTCTCTTAAAACCTTTGACACTCTGTATGTTGACTTTTTAAAAACATGTTTATATGGACTTTTCTACTAAAACTTGCTTTAGAAATGCGCCATTAAAATTACGGCCTATTATTAAGTAACACATTGTATTTATCCAAATTCGAAAAGAGTAGCATTTTTTCTGTTCATTTTTACAGCGACTTCCATTTTCCGCTAGGCCCATTTATCATGCGTCATGTTGCAATAGTTCATTTTGATTCCGGAGGTTATCAGGATCCGCATCCAATCGTGATTGGAATTTCATGAAATTAACATTTATGAAGTAATAGCGAATGATACAACAGAAGATAACACAGATGAATGATAGGTCCAATGGAGAACGACAATTATAACAATGCAGTTTTGATTAGCCAATTTGTAATTCTCCGACATAAACACGCTATATTGCAATATACATTTCAAATAAATTTGTGTGTTTCAAATTTCATATGAAGCAGTTAATGGCTGTTTGTTAAGAGGTAATGAACCGATGTAGTGTCCATTAGAAGAGTGTTGACAAACATTTCCTTAATTATTTTAGTTAATTATAAATCAAAAATGTATTGTTTCTATTTGTGTTTTTATGTCACTATTTTTTAAAGATAAGTACACAATCATGTATACAAATTTAAGATTTGTGTAGACGCAAAACATCATTATTGCAACATCATCTTTTAGCGTGAACGAAATTGTAAGAGTATTAGTACTAGTAGCAGTTGTAATAGTAGTTTTTTTTAGAGTGGTAAAATCTTCAAAAGAAATTAGAAGGCTGAGATGTCTAATAGTGTCGGATTTCAACCCACCAAAAACTCCCAGGTATTACCACAGAGATGAACTTCGTGGGATCGCTGGAGGTATTACTTCAGAAAGTTGTGGTTTTAGGTGATATGACTTCTGATTTCTATTATTTTCAATCTTTTTTTCATGATTTTTTAATCATTTAGCCTATTATTTTTCAGTTTTCTTCACTCTCCGTCATTTTATTAATAATATTTTTGTTTGGATAAGGAATTGTTTATTTCCCTTTCTGTTTTCCACGTTTTCTTGCCATATTTCAGGAATAAGGTGTAAATTATTACATTTTTAAAATATATTTTAATATCCAGTGGTTTCGGTTTCAGCTTGCCCACAATAACTTATGCTTTTTCTCATAAATTATTTTCCACGGATTCATATAGATTTACCCATGCCAACGATTTACTTGTCATGATCATGTTTCGTAATGTCTTCCTGGCCTCCTTTAAGTTTCGTCTTTTGTCCCATCATAGTAGTAGTAGTAGTAGTTTTTTTTTTGTTTTACTGAGAGTGGTAACAAAGTATTCAAAAGACATTAGACGTCTGATGTCTAATAGTGCCGGATTTCTACCGACCAAAAAACTTCCACTCTTTTTCACAGGAATGTCTCCTCGAAATCACCCGTCGGCATAATTTCGAAGAGACGTGATGTAAGTATGGTCGCGGGTACTTCTTAACAAGTTGTTTGTTCCTATCTGTTGTCAATGCTCTATGTTACTGGTCATGACGTCTAATATTTTTTCTTTAGAGAGTGTCATACGTTTTTCTAGCTCTAGCCTGAGTTCTCTCCATTCTTCGCATTAAAACAGGGTATGCTCTACTGTGTCCACATTCGGACAGTACAAGCAATCTTCTTGCTCAGTCATACCTAATCTATTCACGTATCCCATAAACCAGCCGTGACCAGTTAGACATTAAGTAAAGTTTCTTGGTTTTCATTCATTCCATTTTTTAATATTAGATATAAGTATGTATGTCCATCTTCCATTTTAACATGTTTCCCATTTTCCCTGCCAAGTTTCCAAAGTTTTTATTCTAGCTTCTTTCTTTTCAGCTATGCTCTTACCTTAAACTTTATATCTTTCTTCAATCAGCAAGTCTATGGGTATAATTCCGGAGATAACAAGGATGCTTGGGGGTGGGTAACTCAGTGGTAGAGTCTCTGCCTGTGGATCCAAGGGTCCCAGGTTCGAATCCCACCGTTGGCCGGGATTTTTTCAATTAATTTCATTAATTAAAATTAATTCTGATGCCTTGGTAGGATTCCCCACTCGACCATTCACTGTTGGGTTTTAATTAACAGTGCTGTTCCCAAAGTGGCGCTGGGAAACAGTAACAAAGCCCACACAGAACACGAGGCGAAATAAACTTAGAACTTGAAGCCGATGACACACAAGAAAAAAAAACAAGGATGCTTTTTATAGATATTGTTTTATATCCTCTGCAGATTCTGATCGCCATCGTTCTTTGTAATTGTGCTAGCTTTTCTCGGTTCATTTTACTATGCAAAGCATTTTTCCAAATCTCTGATGCATACATTAGGATTGAATGGACTACTGTTCCCAATAGTCTTCTCTTTGTTTCCGTAGCTCTCCCTTTATTAGGCATTAGTCTTATTAACGAGACTATAACGTTCTTTGCTTTAGCCACTGCATTCTCTAAGTAATTTCTGATATGACAAGCTTCTATCTTATGTAATACCCAGGTATTTTACACTATTTTTTGTTATAATAGAGACTTCTTCAATTGTAAACATAATTGGTTTATTTATTTTTTCTTCTACCATTTTTTAACACCGCCTCTGTTTTTTCTGGTGCTAGTTAAAGATCATTTAGTTTTATCGACTCGCTTGATTTGTTTCAGAATGCTGACATTATGAGGCCTTCCTTCGTTCTGTCTGTGACTATGACTGCTAAGTCGTCTGCGTAGACAATGAGATTAATATGTGCCATTGTCTCTATACGTAATATTCCATTGATTATTTTCCATGGATTCCCATAGGATTACACATGCCAAAGATTTACTTGTCATGATCGTGTATCGTAATGTCTTCCAGGATCCTTTAAGTTTCACTTTTGTTCCATTTATAGTTGTAGTAGATGTAGTAGTTGGAGTAGATGTTGTAGTTATAGTAGATGTAGTAGTTGTAGTAGATGTAGTAGTTGTAGCAATAGTTGTAGTAGTAGTTTTAATAGTAGTTGTAGTAATAGATGTAGTAGAAGTTGTAGTAGTAGTAGTTGTAGTAGTAGTTGCAGTAGTAGTTGTAGTTATTGTAGTAGTTCTGGTAGTTGTAGAAGTTGTAAAATACGCTTTTTTATTTGATGTAGTGGGATTTTCTCAGACTGTCGATTGATCGTTCATATCTTTTCTTTTAGTATACATAATAATAATGGCTCTGTTATTTACTAGTTCCAATATTTCCTTTTATTTCATAATTCTAATTACGAGGGTCTTTGGTGTTATCCTCCTTGGAAGTTATTCTAGGTAAATTCTCTGTCTTTCCATTTGTGGCATTCGAAGAATGTGTGTCCGGCTGTATCTCACATATTACAGTAGATGCAGTAAGCTGTTTCACTTAGATAAAACCTATGTTAATAGACCTGAAAGGCGCCGTGTCCTTTTATTACTTCAGTAAGGAAGTAGTTTACTGGTGTTTGCTGGTCATCTATGTTCTTATATCTGACACCAATCTCTTAGTCCAGTTTGCTTTTCCGTCATCTTTTGCCTACGACTATTAAAGACTGAGACAGGTCAAACAGTTAATCAAGGAACTATCGGCCAAGTTCACGAAAGTGTCAAACCGTTAGGATAACAGTAGGCCTTCTTACTAAACACTGTCGCCTCAAAAGTCACATGAGTGTCATTAATTCTGCAGAATAAGCAACTTTGTGCAGGTTCTGTGAAGAAGAAGAGGAAACAGCATTTCACGTCCTGTGTCAATGTAAATGCCTGGCTGAAATAAGGTTTCTAATATTGGGCGAAGAAAAGCTAAATACATGGAACTACATGCGGGAGCCACTGTCAAAGCTACTAAGTCTAATAAAAAGACAAGGCTAGACGACATACTCTAAAACAAACGGAGTCCTACAATAGATCTGAAAAGGTCGCGGTGGACAAGGGTAAATACTGTTCAACTCCTAATCTAATCTAATCTAAATTGCCCACGTCGCATGACACTTTTTCAAGGATTTTATTTCGAACGCTGCTTCCATGTTCATTACCTTCAATCGTAATACTACTTCTACAAGTATATGTAACGGTGGCATCCTCGTAATTAGAAGTAGCACATTTTTTTATGTTGTTCGGTATGCATTAGTGATTCTAATAGTCGTTTTTTGTACTCTTAATGGGATACCTTCATAATTTTTCTTCTTGATTGTCCTTTTCCATATGCTTGCAGCGTACAAAATTATTGACTATTTTCGAACATAGTATTCTTCTGTAATTTTCCATGGTCCTTTTCCATGTGGCCTTTTTAGCAATCATACGGATATCTTCCATTCTCGTGTTTCTATCAAAGTACCCACCTAGGCACTTGCTCATTTCTTGGCTTTATAAAAGAAAATTTTAAACTTTCATTGAAATAGATTTCTATTTTTTACCACTTACCAACATCAAAATTTCTGAAATTTCTGTTTTGTGTGGTGCGAGTTTAAGGCTTTTATTTTTAATTTAGCTGGTTATGCTGTTAATAGCTCTGTTCGCTTTCCATTTGATGTCCTTAAATTGTTTCGCTGTAACAAGGACTGCCAGATCATCGAAATATCCAACTTACTTTACCCCGCTAGGCATTGGATTCCTAAGAACTTCATCTTAGTATAGAATCCAGAGGTTACTCCGCACGTTACTTTCATTTCCTTGATTTTTACTACTAATAACCTATCTTCTAAGTAACTTGCTATCATATTGTAGATTTGGGTAGCAACCCCTAAAATGTTACGAAATGTTTTATTGCTGAATAAAAGTAAATGGGTAGCAATTTGAACATTTGATTGATTAAATCTTATTTAAAAAGTTTTTTTTTTTGATTTATTTCACCGACACCCCCAATTTTAACACAAACTAGTTTTTATGATACTAATATTAGATTTACCTTCTGTGAGTTCTAGCTGGTTAGTAGCAAGTCCTTTCGTTTTTTCCATTTCCGAGATTAGTTTAGTCAATAACAGCTGCTCCAATTATTTTCTTACTATGCTAAATACATTAATTGATCGGTAGGATTTATCTAGTTATCCCGGTTCCTCTTTTTCTAATAGTATCAGCTTTACTCTCTTCTATTGTCTTGGAAATTATCCTCTTTAAAAGTAGTGGTAAAACACTTTGGGACATCTCCCTGTGTGGATCTTTAAATGTCTGTACCACTTCCGGTGGTATTCCGTCAGGTCTTGCGCCTATCCTATCCTTGATTTTAAAGGCTGCTGATAAGAGTTTCTCATTACTGAGCGTGCTGATCTCGTCGTCATTCATAGGAAGGCTTATCCATACTATCTCCGGGTGTTCAGAAAACAGTTTCTTGGCTATTTAGATCTTATTTATGTAATAATTGGAATACATCTTTAAACTAGTATAATATTGTTCAAATATGTATTTTTTATTACGTATTTAATTAAATAAATTTAAAATGAAATAAACACGAAATATAAATATAATAATAGTTTATAAAAACCGGTAATGGTTTTTTTCGGTAAATTTTTTTCGGTCCGAAGCCATCTTCAGTGCTTAATCTACAATAAGTTTGGTGGAAATTATGAATATTAAAAACTATTTGTTTACAAATTTGAAAAAGATAAAAAGAATTATTAAGAATTTAAAGGGATTCTGTCGCAAAGTGTAGTCGTTAAAAGTTTATCAAAAAGGAAGCAAACTGAGACCAAATAATTATCATTTCTGTTAAATGGAAAAAAATACCCTATAACTAAATACTTATTACAAAAATGTATAGGTATTTTCAGTTATCCAAATAATCTAATTGAAAAATAACTTTTTGCCAGGTCTCTGGCGAAACGGAACGGTTCTTTTCAAATATTGGAAAACTTTGTCATTGAATTATTTTAAATCGCCGACTTCCACGTAGTTTCGTGTTTCCTTTGAATATGAAAGGAATGTAATTTTTTGGGTTTTTGGGTCTCGAATAAACAACGTTATTTACTTATCTTATTTGGTTTTATTTGTTTAGGTACAGAACAGCCAGAAAAGTGCCAATAGATGAAGTTAATATTTAGTTAAAATGGATGAACAATATTATGTTTCCAAATAGGAAATGATAGTTAATTATAGTAACTTGATATTGAAAATGATAAGAGATAAGTTGAGTCTGTGGAGTTGGATATAGTAGAAATCCATTTATTTAGGGTTATTGTTGCCAACGGTCATCCCGATAAAAATAATTGTATATCCAGATATTCAACTGCATAAAAAATCAAGATAATAATATGTTGTAACGGAGGAAATTATAAGTAGTTTAATAAGTAATATTTTTAGAAAGAATTTGAATATAGTCAATAAGAAATGTAACATTAAAAACTTTGTCAAATACCTTTGCTATGAAAAATTTAGAAATTAAATAAAACAAGGCAAAAACTAGCCAAATTTAAAAAATAAGACTAAATCATGACTGAGTCAAAATTTATTCAACGAATTTATTCAAATGTACAAGTTTTAAACATTTTAAAGTTATAATATTTACTAATAGTAATTGTCCTTACAGCAAAATTGACTTTGTTTATGAATATCTGCTATTAAAATCGCTTTTAAGTGGAACTGCAAATTCAATCAAGTTAACAGTACTTTCTTAACAAGACTGGAACACATTTCAGACTTAGGCATGTTTTAGATAATTTTTGAGGGGCAAATAATGATAGTGACGTATGCTTCAACGCTGAACCTAACACTATCATAAATTGAAATGCTTATAAAAATAACATAATGAAGTCATGACATGAATGAGGATAAATTGCAAGTTTCTGAAAAGTTTTAGATTTTAAAACGACTTAATAAAGGAATAATTTAATTTTAACAGCAGATTTTCAAGTCAATAATTATGAGTAATGTTTTGCACAAAATTGTAAAGTAGGATTAAGATTTTAAGTGCAATTTAAAAGAAAACCGTGAGTGTTTTTTAATACAAAAGTGAATAATAAAAGAAAAATAATCATGCATAATTAAATAAAAAGTGATCCAAGTATGATTTTTTTTTAACCTATTTTTTTCAGTTTTTGAACCTTCGTCAGTTACTTGGTGGAATTACAAATTATGTGTGAGCTTTGTTTTCAATAATTGGCAGAGTGTATCGTAATTTGTGTTCCTCAGTCATCACATTTTCTTATTACTTTTGCATAATAAAAAAATAAAAAAGCCGTTCTTGGAGTCTGCTTAAAGTAGTTGGAATAATCGGATTTCTTTTTTATATGATTTGTTATTTTGCAATCTACTTCAGTACAGATAATTAATTTAATATAATTTAGTTATTTACACGAATAAGGAAAACATATTATTGGAGTACTTAGAGCTTGAGGCCACGTTCTTTTAAGTTTTCAGATAACGAGACCACTTGTTTTTATGATTAGGGTTACTTTCAGTAAATTGCATCTCTGTTAAGGGTTTGATTGCTTACATAACAATGTGCTTTTTTTTTAAATATGTTGATTCGGGTATATTAACTTGTTTGGATTTAAATTTTATAAAACTAGACTCCAATTTTGAACAGATTTATATTTCTCTTATAGTCCTTGTATCTCAACTCGACGTCCAACCCTCCCATATTCAAGTTTGTAATCGGGCTAGTGACACGTAACACTTTTGACAACCAAAATAATGAATTTTTTCAAAAAAGTTGGCTCTGAAATAGCCGTTAATAAAAAGTAATTTTCCTTAAATCGAGGGGCAGTCAATCAAAGGCAGTGGCCGAAGAAGGTTCTACCCAATTAAAAAAAATATTGAAAAGATCAACATCCTACCTGGACCTGTGCGAACAACATTCTGTCAGATGGTGACTGACCAGCTATAACTATGAAATTCCTTCAAATTCAAAAAATCCTTTAAAAAAAATAATTGCAAAAACATTGATTATTTATTGGTAAATAAATGGGTATTTTTTTTCATAAACAAATCATGGTTATTTGTTTGTAACTATTCCTACTGGAACTCACAATGAAGACGATGCACTAAGAGGTCTAAAATAAAAATTAAACCCTTTTGAATTCATTACAAAGGTGAAATCAACTTTCAGATATTTATAATAAGCATCGTTTGTGAAATTTATCTAATATCATTCTTATTTATTTTATTAAACCTAGATTGTTGGCGATTCAAAAGGATTTGTAATATTTTCCTTTTAATTATCCTCTACCTTTGAAGCAGGAACAGCTATATAACCTTGAAATTTTTTATTTCATTTCTCTAATATTTGAACAAAATAAAGTTCTTGTCGTTTCCAAACTAGAATATTTCATTAAACAAACATAACCTATTACACAAAGTACCCTGTTGTTTTGCGTGTAATCGCAATCACAACAAGCTTGCATTTCAGAATCCATCGCCGATGAGTTAAGTTGTCTCATTCTCAAAAAAGAACAGATCCGGCTCCAACAGAGTTGATGGCAATGAATTTTAAATTATTTATTTTTAATATAGCTAGTCGGAGCCGACGAATTATTGTCCAGAGACGGAGACGAGCTGAGGTGGCACCCAGGGTTTAATTTATTTATGACTATAATGATAAATAAAGAGATTTAAAGTGTTTTAATCATTACAACCAACAAAGTGTGTTTTTTTTATTATGGCAAGTAAGTTCTGCTAAAGTTTAACTGCATAACTAATTCATAAAATAATATTCATCAAATATTTTTTTCCATAGTTCGAATGAAGGTCATTTTAAAAATAAAATTATAAAAGAAAATGCCGTGTCTGCGCGACAATATACAGGGTGTCCCAAATTGTTTTACCCAGGCTATAACTTCTAGACCATGCAAGATAATCGAACCGGACAAAAGTTATCCATTATAATTAGCGG
This sequence comes from Psylliodes chrysocephalus, assembly GCA_927349885.1. Lineage (NCBI taxonomy): Eukaryota > Metazoa > Arthropoda > Insecta > Coleoptera > Chrysomelidae > Psylliodes > Psylliodes chrysocephalus. The sequence continues at coordinate 20,143,892 of OV651825.1, read as the reverse complement.
TGTACTTTAAAACAAATAAAAATTTGGCAACACACCCTCAAAAACTACCCCCCCGTGTAAAAACCCCCTCAAAAATTATTAACGACACCCTAAATTTTTTTCTGCTCATTTTTGTAGTCGCTACTTTTCTCTGTACAACTGTTTTTAAAATTTTGAAATCGCTTTATAAATAAGTGAGAAATTAAATGAAACTGTATGTCAAGTTGATGATAAAAAATACTTTATTAGGTGACATATAATTAAAAAAATACATTGAAATAAGAGAAGGAGAAGACAAGAAATAAATATCAACAAACAAAGAGTAGTAATTACTTATAATAAGTGCTCAAATTGCCCACCTCCCACTTCCACACATTTGTCAGACCATAACAATAAATTTCTAGTACAGGCAGCTCGAATCATGGACGGTGTTACAAGCATGTCTGATTCTATTTTTTAAATCTTCTAAGTCCGCTGGTTTTGTTTCGTATACTACGTTCTTTATATTACCCCAGAAAAAAAAACTAAGGCGACAAATCAGGTGACCTAGCCGGCCACTGGATAATTGGAGAATGCGTGGATATAACACGGTTTCCGTAGGTGTTTGCCAAATATTGGCTCACAAATTGTGCATTATGAGCTTTTGCACCATCTTGCTGCCACCACATATCACGTCTTTGATTAAGAGGAACACCTTCCAACAAATCAAGAAGGGTATTGATTAAAAAATCACGATATCCTATTCCCGTTAGAGTGTTTTCATACAAATGAGGACCTATAATCCTACCATTGAACAAACCACACCATACGTTTATGTCCCAAATATTTTAAAACCTTGTTTCTCTTACCCAGTGCGGATTTGTTGGGGACCAGTAATTGGAATTATGACGATTTAATACACCATTATTATGGAAACGTGATTCGTCGCTTCATAATATTTTGTCTAAGAATGTGGCATCGTCATTTAGTTTTACCTGCATTCTAGCGAGAAAGTTTAAGCGTCTTTCAAGATCATTAGGGAGTAAACCTTAGACCAAGTGTATTTTATAAGGATGATATTTATTATCTTTTAATATTCTTTGGATGCTACTTTTGGTTATTCAAATTTCGAGTGCCAAATCTATGATAGAAACATGTGGATTTATATAAACGTAAGCCAAAACGTGTATAATATTTTCTTTAATTCTGATCATTCTGTTGTGTCCTCCATGATGTTTACCGTCAGGAAAATGTCCTTGTCTAAGACTTCTTTTTAAATTGGAAAACGTTCTGACTGAGGGAATTGTTCTATTCTGAAAACGTTCATAGTATAATTGTCTAGCTTGTCTTGAATTCTTGCGACATTCGCCGTAAATAATTATCATATCGGTGTACTCGTTGGAACTAAACAGAGTCGGCATTTTGAAATAATTTGTTAGGACTTGACAAACTCTAAATTATTTCGAACTTTATCGAGTATTTAAGCTGCACTTCTGTTTGACAAGAGACAGATTGATATAGTATTGTTTATAATTCGCTAGAAAACTTACCATGAATTTGACAGCAAGCAACTTGATGAAAATGAAAAAAAAAAAACAAATCTCACTTATGTATGGAGCGATTTCAAAATTTTAAAAATAGTTGTACAGAGAAAAGTAGCGACTACAAAAATGAGCAGAAAAAAATTATAATATTTGAGGGGGTTGTTCCAGGGTGGTAGTTTTTAAGGGTCGGTCATCAAATTTTTATTTGTTTCAAAGTACACCGCCAACTATAATGGATGAATTTTGTCCGGTTCAATTATCTTGCATGGTTTAGAAGTTACAGCATGGGTAAAACAATTTGGGACACCCTGTATAGGCCAGTAAATCTAAGAAGATTTAGACCCCAACCTCAAACAAATTTGGAACAAGCTGATTTTCTCATGATCTTCTCTATATACCATAGGCTTTATACAAAAAAAAATCCCACCGAATCCCATGAGGAGAACTGGTCCGTTCTGGGGCCAAAATACAAAAATATTTGATTTTCCCTAATTAAACTAAAATAAATTTAAAACAGTTTAATATATTGCAATGGAAAGAATATATGTCTCAGCTATTATAATAATAATAGTAGTAATAATAATAATAATAATAATAATAATAATAATAATAATTATGGACATTTTATTATGGACAACAATAAAGTCATAGAAAGCCTTAGCCCAGGAGACAATTATAAATACTTAGGAATCATGCAACTCAGAGGAATCAACCACAGTGAAATTAAAGTAAAGCTAATAGATGACTTTAAAAAAAGAATACAAGCAATATGCAAAACAAACCTCACCAGTGCAAACAAAATAAAGGCTATAAATACATATGCCATACCGACACTAACATATTCCTTTGGTATTATAAAATGGTCTGCTACTGACCTGGAATCCATATGTCGAACTACTCGTGTAATATTAACAAAATATCGAATGCACCATCCCAATTCAGCTATAGAAAGAATATCATTACCGATAGATGTGGGAGGTGTAGGCATACTAGATATCCACCGTCTTCACCAATCGCAAATAAAGGCTCTCAGGTAATATTTTCATGAAAAATCCACTAATAATGCCTTGTTTAGAGCAGTATGTCAAGCAGATACAAAAAGTACACCTTTAAAACTTAGCGATATTGAATATGACCCTGAAGATAATAGATTTTCGACCCAGTCCCAAATACAAAGATGGAAGCAAAAAGAACTGCACGGGAGCCACGCACATCACCTGCTCCACGAAAATACTGATACTGAAGCATCAAACCTATATCTAAGGGGAACTCTATTTGCTGAGACTGTCGGATTCATAGGCGCCATACAAGACCGAGTAATGAATACAAGAAACTACCAAAAATACATATTGAAAAATAAAAATATCGTTGACAAATGTAGAAGGTGTGGATCACCAAACGAAACCATTAAACACATTATAGGCGGATGTCAAACGCTAGCACCAATGGACTACACCCAGAGACATAACAATGTAGCCAGAATTATACATCAACAGTTAGCGAAGAACTTTAGACTGATTAATGAAGACAAACCCTACTACAAATACGACCCGGCTCCTGTATTAGAGAATTTACAATACTAACTATACTGGGACAGAGAAATACGCACTGATATCCGCATCAACGCTAATCGACCAGACATTGTAGTCTTTAATAAATTAAAGAAGGAAGTAGCAGTAATAGATGTAGCAGTACCCCTTAGCCATAATATCCAAACCACATATGCTACAAAAATTAATAAATATCTCGAACTCGCTACGGAAATCAAACAAATGTGGAGGGTGAATACAGTTAAAATACACCCACTAGTAATATCTGCAACTGGAATTGTGCCACTTACACTTACAAAACATCTATACTCTGTTTTTAAACTAGGAGGAGCGATTTGAATTTAAGGTGGCAATTCTGTAGCCTTCTGATTGGTCAGATTACAGTCTGACATCAATCAACAACCATATTGACTTTAATTTGACAGTGACATTTCGTTTTAGACACACATTTCATATCAAAATAATGTGAAATTTGCGACCGTTGTCTGGGGCCAATTAAAAAATTACTTTTATGACATTTATTCGTTTCTTAACCGCTCATTGGCCGTTCACCGACCAAGGCCGATAAAGATAATTAGTTGATAAATTTTGAACACGACTATATTTCGAAACTCGCTCTTAGTAACAAATCTAGTTACTTTTCCCTGTGTAAATGCGTCTTTTCAATTCGCTCCTCCTAGTTTAAAAACAGAGTATAGAACAACTGAATGTAAAACACAGCTTAACACAAATAAATAAATCTGTGGTGCTTGACACGTGTCATATTGTCCGAAGATTTCTTGGCTCACAGACAAATTAGCCGAATCCAAGCATATACTGTTGGTGCACCAACACCCCAGAATACTGCAAAAATAACCCAGGTTAACCTGAGATAATTCTCTCAAATAATAATAATAAGTGTAATAAATAATAATAAGAAAAAGGTTACAACCCTGTATAGTAAAAAATTATATATGAAGTCATAAGTGAAGACTTTGGGAAGTCTAGTTTGTAGAGAATTAGGAATTTGTCAATTTTGAAATTTATAAAAAAATAGAAATGTCAGAAATTATTGAAACAGATTTATCTTTAAAAACATAAAAAAAGAAATAGTAAAGCTGATCTATAAGTTATTCGTAAAATAAACAAATTTGAAATAACCAAATAGGTAAATATATGAATGGTACAAAAAAATTGTTCGTAATTGTTATCCGAAGAGAGACATTTGTATTGAAATATTCAAGAGGAGGAACAAAGCGAAGACACTGAAAATACTGGTGAAAATAGACAATCTGATAGTAACAGTGAGTAGTGTTTAGGAACTAAGTTCGATTTAAATCAGAAAATAAATTGTATGAGAGAGGACACTGGTAGTAGTTATATTTTTTGTAGTCTTAAATATTAGTATATAGGATAGTTAGTGTGAATGAAGAATGAATGAAGTTAGTGTAGTTTAAGTAATATAGGATGTTATAATACCCAGGAACATAAATACCGGGGTATTTTGTTAATTTGAGAATTATTAATGTGTTTAAAATAAAATTTTGTGAATTGGTTTTGAAAATTTGTTTATTTATTTGGATAAAACAGGTCAAGTCATATTTTTTTTATTTTTTCTTTGGTGATTATTGACAAATAAAATTAAAATAAAATTAAAATAAATAAACTAAATAGATTAAATAAACTAAATTTTAATAAATAAATAAAAAAAAAATATTATAATTCATGAACCGACACCACTGAGAGTAAGAGAATCTGTTCTATTTAAAAAAAAAGTGACAAAATATATTAAAAAGAAAGCTAGCCGAGGTAAGTTCAGGTTATTGTATATTATAAATTGTGAGGTTAAATAGATATCATCACAATATTTAAAAAATATAAAGATGAAAATTACCCGGGAGACGAAATCCTACAAATCCGCTTTTTAAATATTAAAATTTGAATAAAAGGAAAAGTTATAATTATTTTAGTAAATACTGGCCATTAACTTCTGTATAAAGATACTAAAAAGCAGATAAAAACGTACGAAAGTACAAAAAATAAAAACAGATTATTTTAAAACAATCTGTGTTGGATTTGTAGGATATTAAAAGTTGAAACAAACACAAATTATAAATACGGTCCTAAGACGCGCTTACCAAGTGGACTGTGTCCTTTCGGTGCTAGCTGCAATCACAATCACCTCCATATGAAAAATGAAATTCCAACACTTTATAAAAAATTATTTATTGTGCAAAAACGCTACACAACAACTTTTAAATTTGTACATATTTACATTATTTTTATTTAAGAACTACCTACATGCTTAACACTCATTAGAAATTCACATTTTATTTTATTTAATATTTTCTTTACTTATAGAATTCAAGTGATTTATATAACAGACAAGAACTATCGTGTATTTGATGAGAACACATCTGTCTTCTAGCAAAGCACAGACTTGTCTGATTTTTGCATCGTTCAAAAGAAAGAGATACATATGTTTATGTGACTGAAAACTATACTCTGTTTTTAAACTAAAAGGAGCGAATTGAAAAGTCCTATTTACACAGGGAAAAATAACTAAAAAAGTAACTAGATATCATTTTAGCGGTAAATTTGAATTTGTCTTGTATCATTTCAAGAAAAACATTTCCAAACTTTGTTATGAATTCATTGAAGTTAAAGTTTTAAATAACCAACGAATAAAGATGACATTAAATTGTGCTCATTCCGTTTTTGATTTATAATTATTGTATTTTAGTTGTACTTTTATTTTTTTCTTACTTCGTCTCATATCGCAGCTCGCACCAGTATGTTGGGAAGATCGCCCTAGCAGCGCTCAAATTTCACATTTCAGTAAATTGAGTAAAATGTCTCCCAACAAAATACAAAATAATTTACATTTTTAATTTAACATAGAGTTTTAATTCGATATTTTATTCATTGTTTTATAAGTAACTGTGATTAGAAAATTTTATATCTATTTTAATAACAGAAAAGAAAGTAAATAGTAGGTTTTTCAATTTGATGGAGAAATTAGAAAAATAGGTATGCCATTCTATTTGTTGAAATGAAATTAAGCACCTATTATTACCTACCTATTACAAAATATATTTAGGAGGGACTGAAAAATATGTAGTTGAAGAAAAGCTTATTTAAAATGAAGAATTTTGGCAGGTACAAAAAAATAAGGTTTATTTTTATATTTCTTTATAGGTATAGTTTAATTTGTAATATTTTTTCTTAAAATTAAACTACAAGATTACCATTAGTTGTATGGATTTCCTAATTAAATATGGGTTAGTTCTTCAGGTAAAATGTAGCAAAGTTCTGAAGTAGGACACGATATGTTTGCAGACAAGTGTTTTGAAATGAAATAAATCAAATCTATACGAATTTTGTCTCCACTAACAAGATGCTATATTCAACAGTTGAATGTGTAAACTTGTGGGAAACAGCTTATTAAATGTATGTAGAAGTCCAAGAAAGTGCAATGGTACCAGCTTTTACTATAATAATAATGGTTTTTATCATTCTCCTGTTTTTTTTTTGTAGATAGGATTTATAATTGTTGCTCTAATTCCACATTGTGTATCAGAATGTCTTTGGTCTTCTTGAAAACATATTTTTATACAATATAAAGCAAATGGTATATTTTTTTGAGACATCCTTCAAGCCTTTCGAAAACTAAATGTTTATTTGCAGGTAAGATAATATCTATCTTAATTTTGTATAATCATTTATTGTATAGACAAATAATCAAATAAAAATTATTAAGGCATAAAAAAGGTAATTTGTAACTTTGTGTCAGCAGAAGGATTTCCTACACCCAATTTAATATATTTTTTACAAACAAATAAAATGTCTTTAGTATGATTCGTAGATATTTTTAATAATTCAGCACTACATATGTTTCGGAATCTTCTAGTGCAGTCACAGCTTTTTAAAATTTAAAAAAAACATTAGGAACATAAACACTTTAAAATGATAATGGAAGAAACCCATATTTTGTGATAGTGACAAATTTTTTACACATTCGCAGAGTTTAATATGTGTAAGTGTAGTTATAATCTTTGCAGTCTATTTTATAAACTACATTTCTTGAGTTTGGGTTTAAAATTTGAAAATAAGGTTTCGTTGTATCGTTTCGTTTACGAGCAATTTTTACATTATATCTAGAGAACATTTTTGACACTTGTTTGGAAAGTCGTTTTACATATAGCAATTTAATGTTTAAAAAAGGGTGCCACACCAAATGTTACAGTGATAACACTTTATTTATGCTTTTGACTATTTAAGTACCAAGCTATTTATTTAAAATAATAAAACAAGGTATTTGTTTTAGGTTAAATAATGAAAGTTTTGGAAGCCACAAATTATGGACATATTCAGATAGCAATAGCACTTTTAATTTAATATTTAGTTACATTTTAATCATTTTGATTAGAAATTCATCAATTTTTAGTTAAAAAAAAAAAATTAGTAATAAAGTTGTAATTTTTTTTAAGTAGAACACCAAAAAAGCAATATTTACCAATTTATAATATTGCGGAAAAAATGCTACCATATATTCCTGAGACTTAAATATAATGATTTAACCCAACTTATATCAGTCCAAAAGTAGATGATTTCAGAAATACAGTGTTAAAAGTTCAACTTAGTTTTTCATAAATAATTTTTTTAATAATTAATGTATTTTTAAAATATTTGGTTAGGAGGGGTTTGTGGGGTGAAAAATTTAAAGCTGCTCCCATTTTTATTGTAAAATTTAAAGGACGTCTTTTTTATAAATCCAGGTTTCTCAAAAACGGCTGCTCAAATCTACTGTTACCACTTATACCTTGCAGAACAAGAATTTCTATTTAAGTTAAATACAGAGTGGCGCTTAAATGTGTGTAAGGTACAACAATTTTACAATAAAAATGAGAGCAGTTGTAATTTTTGTATACTACACTGTAGTTTTGTATTTTTTTTTTTTAATATGGTTTAGAAAAACAACATATGAATAGTAGTATCTTTATTTTGTAAATTTGCTATAATATTTTAATTAATAATAAAGTTTGAAAAATAAAACAAAAATACATAAGAGGTACGTATACAACATAATAACTATTACATCTTGACATTTACATTGAAACAGAAACAAAAAACACTAAGTACTCAATATGTTAAACTACATCAGAAGAGTCGTTGTGTTTTTAGCTGCCACTTCATTTATTTGTGCCTCTATCAATTCTATGTGATTTAACTCGCAGTGATATGGGGCAGCCACTACACAACTTTATTGGTTTCTTTAGCCTTTACATCGACAACATTCAAATTATGTGAATCTTTATGTTGCCAAATTAGGTGTAAAAGTTGATATCACTTCATATTTAAATAAATTCAATATTTTTAGTATTGTAACCATTCCTGTTAGATTTTCTTGATGACAAAGGAATTTTTTCAACTTTTCGACTATGATATAATATGTTTTCCATCACAATCATAGCATCATTAAAAAACTTTGTAAAAAATGTAGAAAACAATTCTAAAATACTTCGGATTTCGTCTCCTCAAGGTAAATGTATTTTCTACAAAACCTTCAGAATTAGCATGTATATTAAGGCACCTGTTTTTGACTTTTCAGGCCTGTTGATAAACCTTATTATAATCTTCATCAAAGTAGAAGCTTAGTCTATTTTCTTTTCTATATTGTTTAATGGATTTTAAATCTACGTATGTAGTGTTCTATCAATACACTTTGACAATTTCTTTTCAAATATCTAAAAACATAATAAACAGTACATTTGACTGGTCAAAGTTACAAACTTACTTAATTATTATGTCTCAAAAAAGTATATAAAGATGAATAATATATTTGTGGCAAATCTAAATGTTTCAATTCTTGCAAAATTTTATTCAATCTAGATAATTCATTTTTGAAAAAGAAATCGTGTACTATTCTTCGAATAGCATTTATCATCACCAAATGTTTTTAGAACTCCTCGTCTTCCATAAATACTTTTTAGACTAGATATTGTTCCATTATTGCGGTATTATTTCAATAATCGGTAAGTAGTTGACTTTGACCTGTAAGAAACATATTGAGTATTTAATATTATTTTTAATTTGAAAGTAATAAACTTACCGGTAGCTTGAGCAATTTTGGATATAACATCAACAATTTTGGTTTTCGTATTATTATCCAATACCTATTTGTACATATTTATTATTTACTGCTTTTCTGAGAGACTTGAACAGTCTAAACTCATTCGTTTTCGTTGTTTTGATGGACTCCGCGAGGAACTGTTATAATAGTATTCGATGTAGAAGGATCCATAATCGTAAAAATTCAATACAATTGCTTACTAAAGTTTTGAAAAGAACTGTTATTAAAGAGATAAAATAAAAAACTAAGTTATAATGATGAGATATCAAAGCAATAACAAAACTTAAATTATAAAATGTAAGAATAGAAATTAGAACTGTCAACAGTAGCTAAAAAGTGATGTGTGAAACCGACTTCATTCTGACCAATTAGAATTGCCAACTTAAATTCAAATCGCTCCTCTTAGTTTAAAAACGGAGTATAGTTAGCCTTGAGTGTTTCGCGCCGATGCGGCTTGGAGAACGTGATTATTGTCACGTACAGGTTTGTTTACAGTTGCTGATAATGAATATCTGGGTTCGCGAGCACAGGACCGTCTTTAATATATTTCTAACGGTTTTGAAACAATCTGTTTAAAGCCTACTTAAAATAAGCCTGCTCATTGTAGCCGTTTGTAGTAGTTAAATAAAAAATACGGCCCCTTATTTATTATAAAAAATATCTAAAGATGGGTTTTAAGGTAAAATCTTTGTAAAATTATGTTGTTTTGTCACTTTTAGAACAAAAACACAAATCAAAAACAAAAGAAAGAAAAACAAGTCCTCATTTGAATACATTTTAAAGCATAAATTTTGAGAAATTTTTGACTGAGAAAAAGGTATCCGATACCGTATGTTAACTCTGTGGTAACTTTTCATCAAATTTTATTTATTCTTAGGGGTTGAGGAGATGCATTTTACCATCTCTTTCATTATTATGATTAGTCCCAATAAAAATTCAGCTTGAGCATATATCTGTATATTTGATGATTTGAACTTTTTTTCAATTGTGCCAAAAACTATCAAAAAGTTAAAACTTTTTAAAAAACAGGTTTAGGCTTTTAAATTGATTCTCTAAAACTTTCCTTATTTAACGGACTATATTTAATAAAAATTGAAATCCGTGTACTGTGAGCTTTTTATTGGGACACACTGTATTTATATTGATATGAAATCGAATAAGATTGTTTTATAACTTCTGGAAATTATTTGTAAATTACGTCTAAGCAAAAAAGTTTGTTTTTTGAAAGGAAGTTTTGTTATTGTTTTGAGTAAGGTCAAAAAGCCTGGTCCGAAAACATATCGAAATTAATATTTTTTTCGGAAGTTTGAACATAAAAGTTTCCAAAGTAGTAAATGTATTTCTTTTGGCAATAAAAAACAAAAAGGAGAAGTTGAATCATTGGTATTGTAGGGCCACAAAAAGAAACAAAGAATTGTAGAATACGCCAAGTGACGTAGAGACACAAATTTGTCTATTTACATTTTTAAACGTGGAAAATTAGGTTAGGTTGTGTTACGTCACACTGTAACTTTAACGTGTTTCTGTTTTTAAAAAATGACAACGTTGAAGATCGATTGTAAATAATGTGAACAATTTATCCCTCTTAATATACCCAGGCAGCACACTTTGGTATAAATTACGTTTTTTTTTAGGTACTACCATACGTATGAATACGGTTGATGTACTACCAAATATATTCGTGAAAATGTCCGTCTTATAAACGTCGATTACTAAGAATTTATCCACCTATAATTATACGTTTTTACTATTCGTCTATATTAGATTTATAGTTGTAGTATATTTATACGAATCCACTTTGGTATAAAAGACGTTTTTTTATTTACTACAATATACGTATGGTTACCGTTGATATGCTACCCAATATATACGTGAAAATGTCCGCCCTATAAACGTATATTTTTTTATTTTTTATACGTCTAACATTACTACTTTATCCACCTTTTATTATCCTGTTTTACTATACGTCTATATTAGATTTATCTTATTTTATTAATGTGTAAAATGCGTCTACCTGATATTATTTTAAATATATTTCAAACACAAATTAAATAAAGTGATCAAAACAAAATTTCTAAAAGAGGCCATGGAAAAATATTAATATTTCTTAAATGACAGTTTGGATTTTATCCATAGCAGGTGTGTATACACTAGAAATAGGTATTACTCGTGTTTCTATTTTGGTTGTAATTGGTCTAAATATTTAGGAAATTTTTTTGATCACTTGTTCTTGTTATATGTACAAAACAATATTTAAAAAAAAAAAATAAATAAACAATCAAATACTAAAAAATAAACACTAAAATACTGAATAACAAACTAAAGGAAACTTTTCTTTAACTAACAAAAAATATATATGAAAATTAAAATCTTAGCTTAACACTTTGGATGTGTTGTGTCCTAGACAGGCCTTAGCTAACTTAAGCCAATCTTGCATAGCACTTCTAATCGTTCGGTCGGTTAAGTCTCTTGGTTCACCCCATTCCTATAACCAAGAGGTAACTGCATTTCAGGTGAAATATTTTCTAAAAGCTCCAAAGTTAAATTTGTATTATTTTCTAAGAAATTATTATAAATAATAGAATCAGATGATATATTAATGTCCAAAGCCTTATTAATGTTATCTTCACTGGGAATAAAAAAAATTGATTTGACTTTAAAGCATCTTGAACATTTTGTGTTATTTTTTTTAGTAGATGACGCCGAAATTTTAGACATTTTATTAAATAAAAAACAACTGAATAACTAGGTAGCCTAAAAAATACGTATAGAAATACCTATAAAAATAAGAGAAACAAAAGTAAGGTTATGTTTTGGAGATTCTATAAGCATTTTACACACTGTAATAAAACAGTAGTTGTTGTAAAATGCAACAATTATTAAACGAGTAGCTAAATTAAAACATTAATAGAAACTTACCTATGCTTGTAACCAATATCGTAAAAGCCAGGACGCCAAAGTAACATGCAATTCAACTGGGCATAACAACAACACCAACAATTTTACAAGAACTTTTTATTACATTAAAAACAATTATCGTGGTTAGCAACTAGTTAACAGAAATATAACTCATAATAGCGTGAATCGTTTGATTGATAGCGAGCCCTTCACAGCCACCAGCCACCAACAGTCAGCTGATTCCCGATCGTCTGCCGGTACCTTACTCCCCACTCGATTCTCTGCACTACGCGCACTTTGGACCAGCCCGACTTAGCTTGAAGCACACCCCGAATCTCACTCACTGAAACGACATGGACTAGTTCACCCCACATTATATACCATAGGATGTATATAAAAAAGGTATAATATATGGTTTAAAACACGGTATGTATAATAATCGTAAACTGTAAACGTATACGGAATCAACCAATACCAAAATTAAACGAGTATTACGTATAAAATACGTTAGTTATACTAATGTGTGCTACCTGGGTAGTATACATTTCGAGTAGATCCTGTATATGAATACTTTGCGACACACAAAATAATTCATTGACAAAGAAAAAGTCTCGAAGAAGCATTACAAGCAAAAAAGAAATTCTCGTTAAAGGCAAAGATTAATAGCAAAATAAACTTTAATTACTTTAATGGTTACTAACTACTTTAAAAAAATAAATAAAAATGTAATAAAAATTACTTTTGTTAATTAATGTGAATTATTTCAATGTAGAATTTTCCATTTCCTTGAAAGGTAAGTAAATAATACCAGGCTAACTTCATTTGAAAACTGCAAGGATGTTTTCTCTCGAAATTACTTTTTATTAAAAAGCTTATGCACAAAATAATTTAAAAAGTATAAATTAAAATATACCGTTAAGTTCAAAGAAAAAAGAAGTGGCAAAACTTCCACATAATTTACTTGGAAATTACTGGAATAATCCTTTTTAATTCGAACTACTAAACTTGGCGGTAATGTAATTTTCAAGAAGCAGCAAAAATATGCTAAATTGTTTAATAATGAATGATGTAACAGTTCTGTACAGCCCCTGAACTCCAAAAGTAACAACACAAAGTTGAAAACTTTTGAGGTTTGATGAAAAACACTAATTATGTCCGCCGAAGAACGCCCAAATTTTTCTTATCAAACTTTTGCGTACAAAAGCGAGAATGTAATTTCATGGAGACTTTAGAAAATGATAATTATGAGATAATCGGTATTGTAGTCAACTGTAGCTTGTATTTTCTTATTAGTTTAGGCAAAAAACTGAAATACTGTTACTTTATTAAAAAAAAACATTATTGTTACGAATAAATATAACACCCTGTGAATAGGTATGTTATGATTTGTAAAGTTTTGTCCAAGGGCAAGCGCGCCAAACAAATATTCAATAAAATAATAAAACGTGTAGTTGGACAAGGTTTTATTAAATCATAATATTAAATTACATGGTCAAAAAAAGATCAACAAGAACACTCTTCAGATGTTTCAAGTGAAGATTCGGGGAGTTCCTTTTGGCCTACGTTGACGATCGGACGAGTTTATTTGAATAAAGGATATTCCTTGTTTTTTTCTTTTTTTTTTTTTAACAAATGACTGTGGTTTGAAACATCTGAAGAGTGTTCTTGTTGATCTTTTTTTGACCATGTAATTTAATATTATGATTTAATAAAACCTTGTCCAACTACACGTTTTATTATATAAACGATAAAGAAAACAACAAATCTTATAAAGTATAAAAACCTATTGAAAAAATTTGTCAGTGGAAAAAATAGAATTGAAATCCATAACCTAATAGAAAATTAAATATAGATTGGCAAATTAAGTAGTAACAAAAAAAAAAAAAAAAAAAAAAAAAAAAATCTATCCCGTTAGCGAAATATGTCTCAGTGAGTATGATATTGTTTCTAATATTAGTTGTTTAATAGCTTAGCTGTATATTATAATATATTATTATTACTATCATCAATATTATTCTTATTAATATCTTATTCTAATAGGTACTTCTTGCGAGAGATACTTTATAATCCTTAATCTTAATTTTTAATTTTAAGTTATACTTGTTGTGGTACTTTCTTCTTTTTTTATGTATATTTGTTCTGCCTACACACATGTTATAACCTCGTAGGCTTATTTTGGATATTTATAGGCTAAAATTACTCGATTGTATATATATATTTTTAAAATTCAAATTGGCCAATAAATATTATTATTATTATTATTATATAAATATTATTATTATTATTATTATTGAATATTTGTTTGGCGCGCTGCCCTTGGACAAAACTTTACAAATCATAACATACTTATTCACAGGGTGTTATATTTATTCGCAACAATATTCTCGGACAAAATATTGAAGAAGGTGATTGCTCCCTGTTAACGTACAACAATCATACTATACCAGAGCATAATGAATGGAATCACGCGCTTAAAACTGCAGAAGTTATCGGTATCACGTGCCAACTAGTCATAAATGCATGTTTATTGCCAAAATGTATTACACCAGTGGCGTATAAAAACTATTGGCAAATTAAATGCGGTACTAGTAAATAATATTAGATGAAAGTAGGTTGATTATCTATTTATGTAGTAATAATCATTTGTTTATTATTTTGTTTTGTTTATTGTTAAAATATATAAATATTATGCCAGTGGCGTAGAAACACTATTGGAAAATTAAAAGGGGTATTATACTAGAACAAATATTGAAGAAGGTGCGCCTTAAAACTGCAAAAGGTATCGTTATTATATCAAAATGCACTCTTCCAGTGTCGCAGAAATACTATATTGGCAAATTAAATGGGTATTTGTGAATATTACTAGATTAAAGTAGGTTGGTTATCTATTTTTGTTATAATAATTCATCTATGTTTATAATTATATTTTGTTTATTATGAAAATATGTAAATTAAGCTTGGTATCACTTACTTGAATTCTAAATCTATGAAGTATCCATTGATTCTGCAGAACTATTACTGGAATCGTCTTTATCGTTGGAACTTTAAGTTATGACTAAAGGTTCAACTACCGTTTCGATCATACCGCCCAAGCGCCACATATTATTTTCTTCTTCAATTACATGGGAAATAGCATTTTACCAATCTTTAGGTTTTATACGTTCTATACCGGTTTTTAATAAACTTTGAACGTTGGCTATTTTAAAAGTTTTATTTTCTCGAGCTACAAACCCTTTCACTTGCGCCCAAATTATTTCAATAGGTTGAATTCGCAGTGATAAGGGGGAAGTCTTAGTACCGTAACACCACGATCACAAGCCTTTGTGTCGACAACATATTGAATATATTTAGGGCAATGTTCCTTTATTATGTCCATTAATTCCACTTCAAGCATCTCCTCAGTAAATGTTATTGCTTTATCCCGCAGCCAGGTTTGCATATCCGCTTTCCTACTGAACATTACCGGAATGCGTTCAATTAGTCGACTGTGATAAGAAGCGTTATCTAGTACAATAAGTGAATTTCGTTCTACACGCTGTAATACTTCAGTAAACCATTTTTCAAAGCATTCCGCATTCATGTCCTCGTAGTAGTTTCCTGTTTTTGTCTATATAAACACAAGAGCGCTATTTTCCAAAAATCCACTGTCACTTCCGATATGGGTAACAATTAGGCGCTGTCCTTTACCTGATGGTGCTTTTAAACCTGTAGATAATCCCTCCTTAAAAGCTTGGCGATGACTAGTTACAGAAGTATCTTGCCATATCTTAGATAACGTGTGTCCAGCATTCACCCACGTTTCATCGAGATAGTATATCTTTTTTAGCGGCTCTAAACTCTATAATATTTCGTAAATAACGCCATCGCCAGGACACCTGACCTCTCTGACTCTCTGACTCTCTGACCTCTAATATCTGACCTCTCAATTAAAATTAATTTCCTACACCATTGACAAAACGAAATTTTAGGCCCCATAAAATGATTCGTAAAGTTTCATGGCTCATTAATGGAATTTATTCGTTTTCTCTTAATTTCGTAAGAACAACTTTAAGTGTGGGGTCTTTGTTTTCGAAAAAAAAAGAATGTACAGTTTTTAGAATGATTTGTTTTTGGTTATTGTCCAATTTCAACAATTTTCGACCACGAGTATGCGTTTTAGTGGCTTCTAATGAGCCTTTTTTTGTCTTTTCGCGTACAATACGTTCAATTATTGAAACAGATACTCCAGTTAAGAAAGAACTGTGGTTTACAGCTTTATTTGTAGGAAGTGTATGTTTCAGCCCATCATACACTTTCCATATAATGCTCTTTTTATCCTTTGATAAGGGCGTTAGCCGACGTAATTGGGTTTCACTTGGACCCGCCTCTGTTACTGTTGCTATTGTAACAATATTATTCTACTATTAAATTGTCTTTATTAAATTTATAACTCCTCGAATATGCACTACCACTACGAAATTGTAAGGCACAAACATGAACACCTACTCGTATATCAGAAAAGAGCACTTATACAAAAAACTGTTTATAAAATATAAAATAATTATCGTAAATAGTTAAAGCGATACAAATCTAACTTCGTCGAAAGTTAGTTTTCAACTATCTTTGTGCCTGTGCTAACAATATAAAATCTGTAACCCGTCTGTCATTTATTTACTTGAAACATATTCATTTGTCATCGCCTCTAAATATTACGGTATCATCTTACAAAATTTTACTCTCTGATTTCAACTGATTTAGCGGTTTTGACTCTTTACCTGATCCACACATGGACGGACTTTTTTGTCTGTCTAACTAAATGAATGTAACGATCAACGAAATTGTCAAGTATATGTACAAAAGTATATGCTACAATGTCTGCGCATAAAAAAACAAAGGCGTCATGAATTTAAAAAAAAACTAAAAGATAATCGCTCAGATTGATTGCTATTATGGTCATCTAGAACAATCTGAATAAAAAGAATACGAAGAAGCGGAAAACATAATATTAGCAAAACTAAAATTAACAGATTAACAAATTATACAGTTAAATAAAAAGACAAGGCTACAAAAATCAACATCTATTTGGATGGAGAAAAGAAAATTACTCATAACTGCATCCAATTTTAAAAAAGTATATAAACTTAAAACGACATCTTCCAATAATAAAATCCTTCTTATATTTTAAGTTTAAAACTAAGATTATATATACAAAATTCGATAAAATTCATGAAACGTATGACATAGCAGATTTTTGTGCCACTACAAAGATGCAAGTGAAAAGTTGCGGCCTATTTATTCATAAGAAGTATTGTTTTGGGAGCAAGTTCATACAAATATAAATAGGTGTTTTCCAATTTCGAATGCGTATCTCCACAATGCTACTTTTTTAAAATTCTTTTTACCTCAAAAAAAAATAAATGTTTTTTTTCCTATGGAATGTCCTATATTTTATTACATATATAGAATATATTCAAAAAGTGTTTGATATTTTGCACTACTTATATGATCTGAAATGAATACTTTGGATACTACAGACCTACAAAAACACGTTTTTGAACATTTTATCACTGTTGTTTAAAAATAGTTCTAAATTGGAAAAAACGATTTGTCTTAATAATAGTAACAATAATAATTAATATTTGGGTGGCTTTATAGGTAGTCACAAGATTTTTGACTACCTTGTATGAAATTTTGATTATTTTAAAAATATTTGGATAAACACTTTCACACCACTAGACACTAAAAACATTAAAAATGATATGAAAATTTTCTAATATGAAATTTTATTTATGAGTGCGCCAATGAAAATACTTCGCGATTGATTGTTTCTTGGTAGAACTGAGCGCTCTAAATTTTAGAGACATTTTAGGAAAAGGTTGGAAAGCATTCTATTTAAAAATTACTTAATATTTATTAAAACAAAGTCGTAAAATGCTTTTAAAATTTTTCAAGTAGTGTCTATAGTATCTGAACGATAATAAAATTGGAGACAGAAGTGTTACGGTTGCGCTCCTGGATTTGTCTAGAGTCCTTCACATACCTCTTTCATTTTGTTTTAATTATTTCATTAAAATTAATTTAGATTTTAAACTAACATTTTCCAAAATTAAGTAAAAGCCATAAGTTATCATTTCTGTAAAACAATAAATACAAATTAAATAAAAGGTTAGGTTAGAGGTACCCTACAAAGTTTTGTGTTCCAGAGATATCACATCATATTCATGTAAGTTCCATAAATCAATAAAATATAATACTTCCTATAATTCTTGATATCTTGCTCACTGAATTGAACTCCGTTCGAAATTTTCACTTCTTCATCGATTCGCATAACATTAACGTCATCACTATCAGTTTCTTAGATTTTCTGCTTTTTCTGCTATGTATCGATCGAATTTTTGTGTCGGAGTTTATTAGCTACTTCGATTTTATTGCATATAGAGTTTGCTCTGTATCCTTCCGTCACAGTCAATGTTTTCCATCCTCCATGTCGTTTTAAATCCAAAATGTCTACGCCTGATGCATTTCCAAGTAATGTTGTTGAAACGAGTAGCCACTCATTTGATTTGCTTTGGGATTCTTAGATGTTTCTGTATTTAATAAGAAAGTTGAAATATTGTGCTTTTATTTATTGTGTGATATTTTATATATTACAGATAATAGAGATACTACATATACTATAGATAATACAGATACTAAAGATACTACAAATATTACAGATAGTACAGATACTACAGATACTACAGATACTACAGATACTACAGATACTACAGATAATACAGATACTACAGATACTACAGATACTACAGATACTACAGATACTACAGATACTACAGATACTACAGATACTACAGATACTACAGATACTACAGATACTACAGATACTACAGATACTACAGATACTACAGATACTACAGATACTACAGATACTACAGATACTACAGATACTACAGATACTACAGATACTACAGATACTACAGATACTACAGATACTATAGATACTACAGATACTACAGATACTACAGATACTATAGATACTACAGATACTACATATACTACAGATACTACAGATACTACAGATACTACAGATACTACAGATACTACAGATACTACAGATACTACAGATACTACAGATACTACAGATACTACAGATACTACAGATACTACAGATACTACAGATACTACAGATACTACAGATACTACAGATACTACAGATACTACAGATACTACAGATACTACAGATACTACAGATACTACAGATACTACAGATACTACAGATACTACAGATACTACAGATACTACAGATACTACAGATACTACAGATACTACAGATACTACAGATACTACAGATACTACAGATACTACAGATACTACAGATACTACAGATACTACAGATACTACAGATACTACAGATACTACAGATACCACAGATACTAAAGATACTAAAGATACTAAAGATACTACAGATACTAAGGATACTACAGATACTACAGATACTACATATACTACACATACTACACATACTACACATACTACAGATACTACAGATACTACAAATACTACAAATACTACAGATACTACAGATACTACAGATACTACAGATACTACAGATACTACAGGTACTACAGGTACTACAGGTACTAAAGATATTAGATATAACAGATACTACAGATTGTATGTAGCGTCTGATTGAAGAATAACAATAAATTTTTTTAATAAAATTTATGATTTGTTATTCAATGCCTATGGAACAAAATGTGAAATTAAAAAAAATCAAATGCTGTTAAACATTAAACGCAGCCAGAAACAGTTTGTAGTTTTATATTAACGAATTATTCGCATAAACTCACTGAGCGTGAGAAGTAAAATAAAAAACATTGGTTGGAATAAAAATCATTGGATTTTAGTGATAGCCGTCAATACATAAATATAATGGAATTTGGGTTTAAATGCGTTAAATTAATAATAATGGCAATTTCAATAATTTATTATAAAAAAATTGGGATTAAACAACGGCAGTGATACCTATTTCTGCCGAAACAATTGGTTAATCTGGATATTTTGTAAGAAAATTTCCAGTGAGTATACTATAGAAAAGGACATGTTTCTATTAAAGTAATAAATCTAACATTTCATATTATTTTCTTAAAAAAAAATGTAATGAAATTTATTTATTATTCTTTTTAGTTATTGAGGCCTACTGGCTCATTTTTTACTTTCCTCATGTCCTATATTAAGGCCCTAAAATAAGTAAAAATAAAACTCTATATTTAAAATTATTTATTTTATACATTATAAGTATATTTTATGAATACATATAAAAAGTAATAAATTCTGACAAAAATTTTGTAAACACGCGAAATTGGTGTCTCCGAAATCAATTTCTTTATGATTTTGCGTGTTATTTGGAAATTTGTAAATAAAAATTTGGGATCAGTCACGACACCGCGTCTAATCTTTAACAAAATCTATAAGTTCCAATGCAAGTAGAACAAGGTAATTAATAAGGATGTTAAGGATTACTTCTTAAGGGGCGTCTTAGGATTTATGAATAGATCTAAGAGGAGAAAGAATCTGAAAGAATCAAAGTAGCAAAGATATAAAAGAAGCAAGGATTTGACGTATATGAAATTAAACTCAAATGCGACTAAAATACATGCAATTTAATTGTGTGAGAGAAAATCTAAGAAGAAAGCGCGAAAAAACAAACCATAGCGGTTTTTGCAGATAACTAAATGGCTCATTTGTTTAACTAGAATCAAGTAAATGCTAGTCTAAGACTGCCTTGTAATTCTAAATGGCAATTCACAGTAAGGCAAAACTACCATTCACAGGAACTTAACATGAAGGTGGGATAAGTTAAACCCTCTTCTCAACAGGCAGTAAACAAATAGATAATTACTCATTAAACACCAAACTCACTGGCAAAAAATAGGAAGACACATATGTTGTACTTATGCCAAGGAGACGACCAAAACCCCGCATGGCTGCTGAGGTACTACAGTTCAAAATGCCTCAAAAATTAACCTTGTTGAAATACTTTTATAATAAGAAACCTTCTACCCCCGAATGCAAATCTTTAACTAGTTGGCGACACACCCTTTTGATATAAGGTAAAAACTACAATGATTGGTCAATCAAGCTTTGGAGTTTGATAAATATGTAAGGAATCTGCCAATTACCATCTACTATTAAAATGTTGGTGGAATGCGAACTAAACTTAAGGAATTTGAACTCGCCGTGCTTGTTTCCAGTTATGATTTAATTTTGCTCGTCGAGACGTGATCGAAATGTGAATACTAGTGAATTTAGTCGGGGAGGTGGTGTTCTTTTAGCAATAAGAAATAAGTTTAAGGCTAGGTTTATATCAACTAATTTTATTAATATAGAGCAGCTTTTTACAGAGGTTTTTATAGGTCGAGAGTCTATAGTAATCGGTTTGGTATATATTCCGCCAGGTTCTAATATTAACACTTATGCTGACCACTGTTCTGCTGTTGAACACTTTGCTAACAACTATAAAAATTCTAATATTTACTTATTTGGTCATTATAATTTACCACTTGCCTCTTGGAGTAAAAATTTCAGGGATTATAACTTATTATTAAACTGCCCAAATGGTTACGCTGCAGAGGTAGTGAATGAATCCTTTTCTTATCTTAATCTCAAACAAGCTAATCTTATACCTAATAATCACAGTAAATTTTTAGATCTGGTTTTTGTTGATAATCTTGACACAATTACTATTTATAAATGTTCTGACTTAATATTTGAAAACAATTATCATCATAAAACCTTAGTAGCGGGACTTGGCAGTGGAGTCTTATAACCCGTTAGTTTATGATGAATATTTCAGAGTTTGTAAAAATGCCAATTACGTTGGTCTAAACAACTTTTTTGGTCCTTTTAGGCAGTACTGCAGATGAAGCTGTAGACAACTTTTATAATATTATTAATAACGCCGTCAATTTGTTCGTACCTTTACGTAAACGTAAATATTCCACTTATCCAAGATGGTTCACCTATGAACTTAAGCAACTGATTTTAGAAAAGAAAAAAGCACATATCAAATATAAGTCATCGAAGTCACAGGTGAACTACTTACATTTTTCCAATTTGCGTGCTCGCTGCAAAATATTAACTAAGCAATGTTACTACAATTACATGGTCAATATCAATCAACAGCTCACTTCGAATTCCGCTTGTTTTTGGAATTACATAAACAGTTGCAAGAAAATGAATAACATCCCTGAATCTGTTAAATTGAATGCCACAGAAGGAAATAACGGCCAGGAAATTGTAAATTTATTTGCTGATTTCTTTAGTGCTAATTACAATAAAGATCAAATACCATCGCAGCAACTTGCTAGTTCTGGTACCGCTAATGCCAATATTTCAACTCCATTAATAAAGCTTACATTAGAGGAAGTATTTAATGGTATTTGTACTCTCAGAGATAAATTTAATACTGGTCCCGATGAAATTCCCCCGTATTTTATAAAGCGTTGCCAATGTACATTATGCGTTCCATTACAAATAATATTTAATATATCTTTGTCATCATCGACGTTTCCAACCTTTTGGAAAAACAGCTATGAGACTCCAATACATAAGAGTGGATCTAAAAATGATTTTAAAAACTATCGTTCCATTTCCATACTGTCTATCATACCATTATTTACGTTGGCAATGTAAAAATTTAATCAATAGTCATCAACATGGATTTGTAGAGGGAAAATCAACTACAACCAATTTATTGATTTATCATCATCATATCGTTACAACCCTTCAATCGCATTCGCAGTTGGTTGCAATTTATTTAGATTTTATTAAAGCCTTCGATCGGGTCAATCATAATTTATAACCATCTAAATTGAATTTTTTTTTGATATTACCCCATACTTAATTAAATGGTTAGAAAGATAGTTGCTTGACAGTTCTTAAATTGTACGTATTTTCATTAATATGAAATCAGGGGTTTATCTGGAGTCCCACAGGGTTCCCACTTGGGTCCACTTTTATTTAACTTGTTTGTAAATGATTTATATGACAACATTAAGTTCTGTAAGTTCCTTTCATTTGCTGACGATCTTAAATTGTATATTGAGGTAAATAAACTCGAAGATTTTATTCTACTACAGAGTGATATTGATATAATATGTAATTGGTGTTTAAATAACGACATGCTATTGAACCCTAATAATTGTTACAGTTTGACATTCTGTAAGATTAAAACAGCAATTACCTTCGATTACACTTTAGATAATAATCCAATACAAAAAGTTTAATAAATTTGTGATTTAGGCGTTGTATTTGATAGCAATCTTTCCTTTGTTCCTCATATAAACTCAGTCATTTCAAAATCACTACAGTTACTTGGTTTTATTAATAGAAACTCTAAAGACTTGAGTATTGCAGCATTAAGAACCTTATTCTTAGCCTATGTTAGATCCACACTTGAATATGCATCTGTTGTTTGGTTTCCGCATTATTCGGTGCATATCCAAAGACTGGAAGCTGTTCAAAATCGTTTTCTGAGAACCTGCGCTCACAGAATGGGATACGCACAGGGTACTTACGACTACGAAACGATTGTAAGACTTTAAACCTTGAATTTTTATTTATAAGAAGATTTATTAATGACCTATTGTTTTTTCATAAAGTGTTATCAGGTAAAATAAACTGTAACGATATATTATCGTCGTTGGCATTTCGTGTACCAGCTACACTCTAAAAAATGACTTAGTATGGTATACTAAAAATTTAGTCTCTGTTACAAGAAAAGTTAGTGAAAATTGCCTTAAGAGGAAAATTAGTATAGGAAACTAAATTTTATTCTTACAGTTATTTTAGCCTAAGTAACTAGCGACTGTTGATATTAGTAAACCATAATAATTAGTTGGTCATACTAATTTTGTTGTTTATGGCAAACCACAAAATACAGTTAATATAACAAAAAGAGTTGATACCAACAACCTATATTACTATTTAGGAGACAAATAACACTTAGTTGTCTTGCATTTGAATGTTGATTAAAATGACTAGTTGTTTTGTTTACCATGACAATATTAGTAGTTAACGATAACTCATTTTTGGTCATAGGAGATAAATAATACCTAGTTGCCCTACATTTGAATATTGGCAACATGAAATAGTTTTTTTTATTACTTCGACAATATTAATTGGTAAGAATAACCTAATTTATCGCATAGAAGACCAGTAGCAGATAGTTACCTTGCGCAAAAATATTTTTTACCTCAATGGCTTTTTTTAGTACTCACGACAATATTAGTGGGTATCAATAAACTATTTTGGGGTTTAGGAGAAAAATAAAAGATATTTACCTTACATAAATATTGGTTTTAAGAACTCATTTTTTTTTTAATTTTCCTGGCATTACTCCTTCGTAACAAGAACCTTGCAAGGTTTTAGTATATAATCTAATTTAATATAAGTTTATTGATAACAACACCATTACTTTTATTACTATATAAAGTAATATATTTATATCAAAATACATAATACATTAAACCCTATACCAAGGTTTTTGTTACCAACTTATGTTAGGGAAATAAAAAAAAAAAACAGTTCTTAAAACCAATATTTATGTGTAAGATAACTACCAGCTTTTACTTATCTCATCAATCTTAAAATAGTTTTAAATTATTTCATGGTGGATATTGTTAAAATTTGTTCAATGTCAAAACTTTCATTCAATGATTAAACTAGAGAAATAAAAATACACTTACAAAAAACGGTTTATTATTTAAACATTGATTTTTTTACATATTAATCTGTAAAGGTTAATTATTAAACAATACAAAACAAATGCAGTAAACAGAATTTGGAGATAAATACAGCAGAGAGTCAAAAAGGCATTTAATATAGTAGCCAAGGGGTATAAGTTAATTTCAAACCAGCAGTGACATCTGCGAATATTACACTTCTAAAACTATTTTGTGTAGTATTACTGCGCTTGTACGGGGTAATTCATATATTTTGCCACCCCTTAACTCCTTTATTATTAGAGCTAGAAGAAAATGTTAAATACCAATTTTGTTGGAGTCCATCTATATTTTTTAAATGCTATAAAGAAAAATTCACTTAATGGGCCAGGTGATAAGAATAAAGGCAACTTTTTTAAATGGAACACTCTATATATTATTTGGGATAGTGAAAGGGCGCTTAAAGACTAATTCAGTGGTATATGGTTCACTGCTGTAATAGTTCAAGAAATATTAAATAAAAACTGCCCCTTACGAATAATGTATTTGAGAAATAATAAAATTTTTGATTCCCTCTAACACATTATTCTTATGGGGCAGTTTTTATTTAATATTTCGCGAACTAATACAGCTAGACCCAGTAAACCTTAAATCACTGAATTCGTCTTCAATAGCTGTTTCAATATATCTAATAACATAAGAGTGTTCAATTTAAACAATGTATCTTCAACCATATATCACATGACCCATGAGCACAATTTTTTGTTAATATTTTAAAAAATATGGATGGACATTGATATTCAACATTCTATTCTAGTTCTATTAATAAAGGAGTTAAGAGGGTGTCAAAATATAGTGAATAACTCTATAGGTTTCTCTATTTAAGTCTAAAATTCCGAAAAAATAACATTCTATGCCTGTATCATATAAAAAACTTTTAAATTACTACTTAACAGACAATAAATAATTTAAAGTAATTTGTATAATATTTAATGTTTAAAAAAAACAACTGTTTTAAATTTTAAATACAGATTTGTGTTAATTGAAAACTCAATCTGCAAAACTATAAATACTAATATTTATTAATTATTAATAAAATTAATATTATTTTTTTTACCATTTTCTTCTCGAATATCTTCTATTATTACGTTCTTACATTCTACAGTAACTGCATTGACTGTGCTGGCACTGGTATAAGACTGTGCCTCAATAGAAGTTCCTATTGAACTTTCATCTAGAAAAACCAAAATTCCAGTGTTAATAAAATCGATAGTTCCAATCTCATTCTAAAAACATGGTTCAATTTAAGATCATTTATTACAAGATTATAAATATGCCTAATTTATTAATCTGATAACTCTAAATCAATTAGTTGTTTGTATATACATGGTCCTCTAATAGTGCATCATGCTAACATAACCCCTATACTAATTAGGATATGAATTTTATTCATATGCTAAATTATACTATAAAAAATAAGCCGGAAAACAGTTGAAGATGGCAAAAAATGAGTTACATTTTCTTCAGAGCTACATTTATTATCATAGTAAGTGGTATTATGATGGCACGATCCTCTACTAGTTAACAAATCTTTGGATAGTTTTTCTCAAATTGTAAAAAACGTCAATATTAATTTGATATAATTATGAAACTAAGAACTACAGCTTTATATTATGCAATATTAAATATTCTTGGATTTCAGTGCATGTAAAATACAAACATCCAATGATATACAGGGTATCCATTTATAAAAATTTACTTTTATGGCATTACACTTTTTTGGGTGACCCTATATTTTTCTGAAATACACGGTGTAACACAGTCTAAGATCGGCAGCCACTCTTTTGTAGGCATAGATTATCATCACCAAGAGCTGAAAATGTGAACAATACTGTTATGTTATTTTTTGGATGATGTTGCATTTCATATACATTTTTCGCTTCTCTCGATGCAAGAACTTTTTTGTTCTTTGGGCAAAGCCAAAAACAGGTTTCGTCTCCTGCGATCTTCAAGATTATCAAATAATTGTTTTTCCTTTAAATAGTCTTCCACTCTAGAAAACCAATTTCTTATGTCTGCTTCGGCTACAACTGAACTAGCTGCTGTTATTCCTTCTGAGGTTCTTAGTGTTATATTCAGCTGATGTTTTAAGAAAGCTTGATACCATCCTCTCCCTAGAAAAATTTTTCACAGAGGCATTAATTTATATTACTATAAACTAATTGTTATTTTTTTAAAACAATAATTAAAAAAGTGTTTTAATTATAAATATTGCTTTTGTTTGACAGTTGTTATAAGATTAAATAAATACGTAAGAATTTGATGTTATTGCATAATATATAAAAAATGCTACTAGGAGTAGAAAAGCTGTAGAAACATCTACAAAAAATCTGAAATAATTTTAAAATAGTTAACAAAACGTATAATCCAAAAATTAAATAACTGAAATTAATATTAGTGATTGTATGCCTCCACCTGCACTATTAAAGCAAAAATCAAATTTTATGTATGGTACTGGTACTGTCGTAAATGGAAATATTTTAAAACAGATCTATGATCACCGTGTTAGGTCCTAAAATTAATATTGAAGCTACTAATGCACAAATTTAACATTACCAATACATAGTTAAATTAAGAAAATTAAATTGTTTTTTGATGATAAAACCATTATAGATAAACTTCAGAAAAAAGTGCATTGCTGTATGTTAGCTCACAAAAGTAAATTAACTTTTCGGTATACTTTACAGTTGTTTTATTTTGCTTATTCTCATTATTTCTAAAATTAGCCACGAAAATGTATAAATCTTTAAAATATTATTGTTAAACTGAATAATTAATTAAAACTTATAATTAGGTATATAATTGGTTCAACTAGAAACTTTTGTTAAATAGGTATGTATACAGTTTAAGCAAAATATTTATCTAGTTTCCTGAACAAAATTACTTTGCCGGAGGGTAGGTAGGCAGCTTATTTATTTTCCAAACTCTCTTGCACTAGTAAGCATTCCTACTAAATAAATTATTTATTATATAACTTAATTATTGGATACTTAAAAAAATGATTGTATTGAAAAAGTGAAAAAACTATTCGTATACATTTTTTTGGTTAGTCAGATATTTATAACAAAATTTGAATATAAAACGTAGGTGTCGTCTTAAAAACAACACTTTTTAAATAACCCCACAAAAAAAGTCCTATGGTGATAGACCTGGCAATCTTGCGGGTCATTCAATGAAATCCCTTCGGTAATATGCCATGAAACGTGAGCGGCGGATATTAATATTGAAATTTTACAGAAATCCTGTTAAACACTTTGAAACACACTGCACATTACTAATTAGGGATCGCTGAAAATTAAAAATTTGATTTTTACCTTAAAATCATCAAAATCTGTTGTCCAAACTCGACCATGAAAAATATGTGGATTAAATCATTTCAATAGATTTTTTGATTTACAAACGGTTAAATAACAATATTAAACTATCCATAAATTTCCGTAAACGTTATAAATTCTTTATTTTTTGGTTTTTAAAATCTTGAAATAATAATATCAAATAAATTATGTTTATGAATATTATTATAACTGACATTTATATTTCTATGATTATAATGTTGCCAAACATAGTAAGATAACGGATATACCAGGAATGACAGTGGGTGTTTGGAAATAGTTCCAGGCCAGATAATAAAACGAGAATTTAAATGTGCTTGAGGTATTTTTTGCGGCATAAACCAACATGAACGTTTATGCTGCGAAAAATAACTTTTCATGTGAGATTTTTTATTTTAATTATTCAATTTGAGCTGTGTCTAGGCCGTTGGAGTATATAACGGTCGGCGTAGCCAGGTATAAGTTGATATTTTCTGATGGCGGCTTTGCCGCCATTCTACGATAAGTCTTTGCTTCGTATTCTTGTTGTATATTCATAAGCCGTTATGCGCATTCTTAAGAGATTGTGTGAAAATGATCACGTTTTTATTTCAATTTGAGCTGTGTCCAGGCCGTTGGAGTCTATGCCAGTCAGCGTAGCCAGATATTGGTTGATGTTTTCTACGATAAGTCGTTGCTTTGTCTTCTTGTTATATAATTTTTTAATGGCCCGGAACAACGCAGGATACAGGTTACATAACGATTGATATCTTCGAATTGATCTGGTAACACTGTAATTTTTAAATGTTTTTCGAACGACAGTACTGAGAGTAGATAAAATGTTACTCCGAAGTCGCCAACAGTTTTAAAATTTTGAAAGACAAATACAAAGAAATTAAAAGCATTTACAAAAAAAAAATGTATGATTTATTGCTCTACGGATGTACTTATATTGATATTTAACAGTTTTTACTACAAAAACCAAACAAAATGATATAATAATTCATGTTTTTTTAGGATCGTGATTGGATGACACATTTGGATGTTTAAGATAACAAAAAAATTAATTTTAAGGGATTTTAAGGCGACAAATGTATTCAACAATTTGTTTTAGAGGGTCTAAAATGGTCTAAACAAAAATTCGATAAAATTGTCCAGTACATGTTTTGACGTATATTTCTCAGGACGCCATTCTGTTAAAAAAATAATCCTGAATGTGATCCTAGTTTTCGAAAATCTTTACAAGTAAGACTCACCCATCAAGTTACCAGCTAGAAAAAAAGGACCAGAAAATTTTTTGACAAAATCCTAGCCCATAGATTCAACTTTTCTGGACATTGTGAATGCTGTTCTCTCTCCAGACAGCACACGTTAATCCATTAGATGTCCTTGGGAAGTCCATTGTCCAAAAGACATCCAACATTTTACCGAAGAACATCTAGTGGACATTCATTGAACTATAGAAATTTCCCACTCTTGGACATCCATTTGGACTCCATGAAAGGTCCATATATAAACTCTTTTTGTATTGCTTTTGGACAATTTATGGACATCTGATGGACATCATTACCTGCATTATTGAGAAATAAAATAATTGCAACTATTGTAACGTGATCTCTTGTTATTCTATCCATTTTTATTATGTGTTTGAGTTCAATTGATAGGGCGTGGGTTAGGTTATTAAATAACTTGAATAACTTTAAAAAAGAAGTTGGGCACCACTATATTTAAAGCTTACTACACTTGACTCTAGATTAGTGATAAAAATATAGAAAATCACTAACCACTAACAAATAATATTTAAACCATGCCTTATATAAGGCAGTGGCAAATTCTAATTCACATAGTTTTATTAAATTCAAATTTAAGGTGATTATTAAATAAGCACTTATCTTTTTGTAAATGAAGGTATTATAAGGAATGTAAAACTGTGTTATCGCATGGTATATCCTCAGGCAATTTCCACAAAGGAATTCGGGATCCTTATTCGTAATTCTGTAATGTAAATGATCTCGTGATATTTGGTATTCTAACTTAAACTCGAAACTGTCTAGATCTTCTAGAGGTAAATCAAACAACTGTCTTCAGATTCTACCAAAACCGTCTAGCTATATCCATGCTAAAAAAGGGTTAAAATGTTAAGACTGAAAATAGGAACTTTGAACAGGATTTAGATAAAATACTTTAACTATTAAATGAATAATTTAAATCTATTAAATGAATAGGTTCACAGAAACTAAAATTAATATGAAAATGAGAAATCTTATTTAACATATTTAAACATAGTGAAGCATATTATCTTATTCTCAGAAAACAATATACAATTTTATATAAAATAACCATGTGTCATTCAGTGTTGATATTGAGGTTATGTTCAAAATTTGACAATTTATTTAAGAAATCCTGTACAAACTATATATTTTCAACAATATATCATTATTAAAACTTACCTCATAAAATCAGACGGCCAATAAGAATATTAAAAATCATCTAATACTTAGGATGATCAAGATAATTTAAAATGAATGTGATTTATTTGATATATTCAAATCAAATGAAATACGAACTTTTGACACAAGGCATAAACGACAAATGACATTTGAGTAAGAGGTGATTATGTCGAAATAACGAATAACGGTTCCAACCGTTACACTATGGGCCTATTTTTATTGTCAAATAATATCAAGCATGTCGTATATGATTGTACAATACATATATGTGCACTTTATAGCGAATTTTAGGTTTGGCGATATTCGAGCTATATTATTGTTTGTGTATCGGTTAGTAATATCTGATATATACTAAAAAAATCTATTGATTTTATAAATATAAACTGTTATGTGCCAACATTCAAACTAAAGACAGTAATAGCTGATATATGTATCAGGATTCACACAATAATATTTTTCATGTAGCACATATTGCAGATTCAACGACGATGTATTGGTTCTATACATACTCCTTTCATTTGACGTTATCAGTTATTTTTCCAAGGCTATTTTGTTTACTTTTTAAGCAGCAACATTGTTAATTTCAGAAGCAGCTAAAAAAGACACGAATATAAGGATTTAAATCAACCTTTTAATTAACGTCTTATCGCATAGTTAAAAAACTAAAATTTTTAAATAAAATTTTATTACCTAATAAGAAAATATGAATTGACCAATGTAATTTATCCCTATGCTTACATACAAACAAAAGACTGCTCAGTGTTTCTTTAAATGACTATTTTAATCCCATACCATCATATTATGTGAATTCTTTCGCAAGGGTATTAAAAATTATGGCAACAAAACATCTTTTTATAAGTTCGGACATGTCCTTGCCCTCTGGTTTTGGTAACTGTTGAATCTAAAATTGCAATAAAAATATGTATTTGTGAACATTAAATAAAAATAACCTTTTTCTTCTTTTCTTCGTTGAGTCTGGCCCGATGACCTTTTTCTTTTTTATCTTACTAGCTTAGTAGTAAAGAGAAGAAAAAATAATTCATTTATTCTAATTAAAACTTAGTTATAAATAATTAAATTATACTAGAAGAATAATTATAATAATTTATTATAGGTACATCGTGGGTATTTTTTTGACATCCATTGGACTTTTGCATGAGTATATCAATCGAGAATTAATGTCCAATGGACATCCACATAAAGTTCATTGTCATCCAAGACATTACTTGGACAAAATATGCACGTCCATTTGCACGTCGTGTGCTGTCTGGGTCATAATTCGTATATTTGAATCACTTCAGTATCTGTCTGTTGACGTTACCATTAAGAAAGAATGTGATTTCCTCAGAAACGCATGCAGAAAATAAAAAATTATGATTGTTTAAAATTTTTTCGACTATCTCCTCACTAAATTGTATACTGCGATCAGGATCATTAGGATCTTGCATGAAAAGAATCTTATAGGAATGAAATGGAAGCTTTTTTAAAATTCTCTGATGCCTACTACGGGAAATTCTTGAAGTTGCTGCCAATTTTCAGGTGCTTGTAGTAGGATTTAGTTCAACATGACCCTAAATTGCAACCTGTGATGCAGCCTCGTTAGTTACAGTGTGTTATCTTTTATGTTTTCGTTAGCATCGGATCCGTTCTCCATGAATGATATGAAAAAATTATTGCAGTTTCCCG
Source organism: Psylliodes chrysocephalus (assembly GCA_927349885.1). Classification (NCBI taxonomy): domain Eukaryota; kingdom Metazoa; phylum Arthropoda; class Insecta; order Coleoptera; family Chrysomelidae; genus Psylliodes; species Psylliodes chrysocephalus. Next base: position 20,111,622 of record OV651825.1, on the reverse strand, counting down.
TTTTTTTTTTATTGTTGCTAAAATAGAGTGGGACAATTTCAATTAATTCTCCTGTGGTGAAAATCATGAATTAAATCGTTTGCTTCAAGATAGCGGATAATAACAAATAAAGGGAATTTCTCTACACCAATAAACTCACTAGACAATAATAGGGATTAGTGTAAAATCAGAATGCAACTACCTGTAAAACCGTAAAAATAAATAAGTCTCATTATTAGTTAATGCTTGGCTGATAAAAACTTAATATTTTGAAGTTGAGTTCGTCGATATTATTTTTTTTTTAGTTTTACTGACACTACATTAATTTTAAAACAGAACAAACAAAATATCAGCATGTTTAAAAACAGAATTAAAATACCTTTGAAATGATGGGTCACTTGACTCCTACTCGTAACCTTGCAATCATTAAAAGAAATCCCATTTGAAAGCAAAATCAACACGTCTTGAGGATTTTTCCAAAAGGTTCTCATAAGAAAAAATTTCAGGTGGATTTAATTGGGCCACCCTATATGTTTCACTCGAGGTTTCTGTAATGAAGTAGAGAGGAGTAAAATTATAACAATAAAAAAAGTATAGACACTATGAACAATTTCGTTTTGCACATTTTGTAAACAAGATTCAGGGACGGTTTAAGAACATTTTGCGCAACAATTATAAAATGGTGCAACGGAAAATAATTAACAGATATAATTTAATACTAAATCAAAATCAATGCACAAAAAAGTAAATGTTTTACGTGGCACTCTACTACTTCTACGCCTTCTCAATTTATTTCCTGAACAATTCAAGCTTTCCAGCACAGATAAACTCCATCCTCGGGGATCCAACAAGCAACGATTTTGTCAGGTGAACAAACTCCCAGTGCGCGATTGCTATTCGTTAACAAGCTACCTATAAAAGCTTTACTATAAAATATAAACATATTTGCGTAAATTTGGTAAACAAGGATAATTTAATTTCTCAATTGTTTAAAAATATTTGTGTATATTTACCTTTTGTTCGGATTTTTAGGTTAGGTAACCAAAATATGACATTAACATATAAATTCTCCTAATCCAGTCAAAAATTCAATCAATCAAAACGACCTACTCACGTGGAATAAATTAAACAAATAATTAGTGGAAAATTTTACCTGAAAACACCTGAGTAGGGGATGAATTTATGTTATGATACAAATAAGCCATAAGTACCAATCAAAAGGCGGTAGAAATAAAAAATAGAAATAAAAGCACTGCCAATACAATCTAAATATCAATTGTAAATATTGAGCCAAATTAATTTTTTTATTATTCATTTATTTATTTTATTCATTATTTATTATTTCGTTTACAATTTCTTTTGTGTTTACTCTTTCGTTTCTTTTGAACTGTCTGGTGTTCCATGTTATTAAGGTAAGAATTTAAAAGAAGAGAAGAATACGTCTGTTGACTGAATTCTAACCGAGAAAGCGACTTATGTTGAGAAACGTTTCAAGCTGGCCGGATAGCTTAAAGTGTACGACACAGTGGTTAGAGGGGACAAAAATTTAAAGTCATTATTTTTTTATTTAAATAATTTCATTTTATTGTTGTGAGATTTCTCACTGGCGCTAAACATTTCGTAATTTCTTTATTAAAAATTCAAAAATAAAAATAAAATAAAAAAATATTATTTTCATTAATTATCAAAACCCTTTTAAATTCATCCCAACTAAATATCACGCACCCAAATTACATACACTATATTGCGCGATAATATATATTAAAAGAAAAGATCTCAAGCAGTAAAGTTAATAAACATTTTCTACGAATTATACTTGAGTGTTTTTGTTTTTTATTTCAGAAGAAAAGTGTGTTATAGCAAACCATACATCTTCATAAGATATCGTTCTTGTGATAACTTTTTCTTAGTTTTGTCTTGCTCAAATTAAGTGGCGCCCAGAGCGACTCTAGAAATCCAACCCCCACAACCAACGACCGTTTGATCACTAGACGAAAAGCTGCCACGCCTGTGGTTTAAAAATAAAATGTTTTCTTGTAGAATTTTTTAGATAACAATACTTTAAATTTAAAATTAACTTCTCGAATCACAATTTATCTGTGCACCCTTGAGTAAAAATAAAAGGGGTGACATAAGAATTAAAATTACTAAAAAGTCAGGAATGGCATGGGCATCGTTTGTTACAAAATATAAATAAATAACCGGTCCTGCTCTATTGAGCGTCGTATAGTCTATATCGATACATTCGAGAGAATACCAGAAAGCTCTTTGTGTACGTACTGTAACAGAATGTCGTGCGAGACCGATGCTGCTCTATAAGGCGTCGCCCAATCTACATCGATGCATCCGTGAGAATACCAGAAAGCTCTTTGTACATGTACTAACTCATAAAGTGAAGATTTTCGCTTTGTCCCCAACCATCTAGAGATTACCAAGGCAACGACAGCAGTATTACGAGATCTTTCTACACAAGTCTAGAGTTGTCTTTAATAATATTTATAATATAAATACACCCTTTGTAGATAGTTAATTAAGATTAATATAAGTGTTGTATAGTGAAGACAAATTGTTATAAACAAATTATAAATAAACTTTTTTTAATAAATACCTCTCTGTCAATTTTATTAACGATTCATGAATACAATTTTTAATATACCATACCTTTTTCCTCAACAAGGCATGTTAGGTCGCAACCTCATATTTTGTTCCAAATAACCTGCGTCAACTCTATATCCCAATAGTTATGACTATGAATAAATTAAATTTACAACGAAACAGTGATTTTACATATTTTTAGAGCGCTCGTGTGATATAAAAATAGTAACGTATAGTGCTACTAACAATTTTATTGTCACTTATGAATATAAAAAGTAAAAGATACAAAACTTTTATGGCGTTGCCAAGCAAATAAATTCTGGCAACTTTTACGGCCCAAAAATATGTTTATAATGTGAAATAGAGGCGGACTTGTGGGAAAAATAGCGACAATTTTGAAAGTTCTAATAATAGTTTGGTAAAATGGGAACAACGTTCAAGTATGTTAGAGCTTTCTCAGTTTCTTTCCCTTTTCGAGTTAGTCGAAATGTTATCGTCGTGTAAATTGACACAATAGGGGTTATCTGCCACTTAAGTATTATTGTTGTTGTTGTTTGCTGTCCTTGGTGAATTGAAACTTTATGATATGTCATATGTTTTTTGTCATCATGTCTTTATTTAGCTCTTTAAATCACTTTTTTTGTTGACAATACAACAAAAAGTATATAACGCTTAATATATTTTAAAAAAATATTTAAAATTAATAATAATAAGCAACCTAATTTTCATTATGTTAAAAAGTATGTCATCTTGATTTTTTAGTCATTTTGAGGCTGGCGATAATGAAATTAGCTTTTAGCTTCTATTTTCTCATAATTTTCCAACACCTAAGTTGGTTATTTGCAATTTTATAGCTGGTGGCTAATGCACTACTAATTATTCGGTCATTCAAGCCAATAAGTTTTTCCGACTATAGTGACGATGTCCTTTTTCATACATTCGATGGACTTGTGTAAATTAATCTTGATTTTTCTTTGCACGAATATCTTACGTCAATTCTTCAGCCACTTGCAATATTAAAACCTTTAGTTTTCTGAAGCCTAAGTTACATAAGTTAGTAATTTAGTGAACCCGACTTACGTGAAAATATAGGTAACAAATACCTTTAATTTCTGTTAAGGAAAATCAAAAGTTTCATATGTTATCTCCAGAAGCCACTTGTAAATTTCCTTACATTCTACTCAAAATAAGGCACCTTAACCTGTCACTATGTGGCAATTACTTATTTGATTACGCTAGGCATCTGCAGTGTATATAAATTGTTATTTCATTTATAACTTATAATTCTAATCTCACGTAAATACCTAATATATGATATGGCAAGTGGAGAAGTCTATGTAGTATAACAAAAGTTCCTTTACTGGTCTAATTATCTGTAATAGATAGTACGGTCCATCAACAAATATTTATTGTATGATGTGCTACCTACTTTCTGTGCCTAAGCACCAAGGTGGATTTATGTCAATCCAAAGTTGGATGCCGACTAACTACAGTGAAGAAGGGGGTGAGTCGTAGTAAAAGTTATGTTCTTCAGTGGGCGCCAGGAGCTTAAACTCACATCCAACAATCCATGTGACAGTTCACTACCAAACTCCAAATAGGAAACTATAGCATCTCCTCTACAAGGCCATCAAGCGGCTACAAATCGAGTATGCTCCAAATATGTTAAAAGTGTATTTTACCATAAAAATAAATGTTTACAGTTAGCAAGTGGGGATAAATAATAAGTTAAATAATAATATATACCCAAGTTTAATAAAATAAATTGTTAAACATGTTGACATGGGGGGGTCAACTTCGTTACCACTATGAAATGTACTGATATTTAACAAATAAACAAATAATTAAATCACTTAATACCTTACTAACAGATTCCCCAACTATTAACAGTAATCCAGTATCACTGGGAGTAATATTTACAACTAAAATACTATATCAAGCTTAAAAATCATTAAATGGGACTAGAGGTAATCGTAAAACTATAAAACATGAAGTGTGTACTGTATTCATCAAGGAAACAAATAATAGTGTACTAATTACGGACGATAGGGGTAAAAACAAGTAAAATACTGTTACTTATTAAAATATTAATTATCCATAAATAATATATAACCCACGAAGAGCTCTTGGTGAAGTGTTTCAGGTTTAATAAATGTACTGTGAACCATAAACTCCTAAGCCTCGTTTACATTAGGTTTAGATAAAATTATATACTAATAACACCCCCCAATAAAATAGATTAAATAGTAATAAGTGATATAAAAAAATAAGATAGCAAAAACTTGCGGTAGGTACACTGTGACTTCTTCCCAGTAGACGTTGATGTCTCTGCTTCGTTAGCAGCATACGAATCAATCAGCTGATCACAAGATGTGCTAGTCAGCCCGTCACAAGAAGTGTTGGCCCTTCACAAGGAGTATCTGCCTGTCACAAGAATACTGGCTCGCACCAAGAATACTGGCCCGTCACAAGAAGTGTGTGCCCGTCACAAGAACCCCTTTTTTAATCCGCAAAGGGGAACAAACTACGCACCAGATCAGCTTGGGACGGTAAATTCGTGAACGACTTATTCAGAAGGACTACATATATATGTGGACATAATCGAGATTCAACACGTGGTTAGATATATCCTCTCTAAGAGCTCCTACAACATGTGGACACCAAAAAATACTACCAAATCCACACTGTTGTAACTTAACACAAAAGGTTGCTTCGCAATAACCCAAATGGATTGAAACGACTTCCAATAAATTTCGAAACAATCTTTCAAATTAAAAACCTCGTGTCAAAAAAATCCAGAACCCAATGTCACTTCAAAAAAAAACAGTAATACCAACATACCTCAGTGACAGATAGGTGTCCCATCAGCGCCCTCTATTACAAAATAAATTCTTGACAGAGAGGGCTAAAATAAGCAAATAAAGCCTCTAAAATGAAATAAACAGCCTAACTAAACTCAACTAGAGGTCCTATCTACCCCAAACTAATCATATACTCGCACGTAACATCAGAACGGAAACGCTAGACCGATATCTTAAATACAGGGCAGCCACATGCTCACCCAGCGTCACAGAAGGACCGCTCTGTTCGAATATCGAACCAAAAGCACAGTGGTTAAAAATGCGGGTATAGAAGGACCCATTAAATAATTTCACACGAATAAAAACTAGTGTATTCTTATTTTTATGAAAAACCGCTATAAGGCCAAATTTAAACGTTACAGATGTCGTTATAGAAAAACAAAATGTAGTATTTAACTTGTCTTAAAAATATAACTAAAATTTCATTAAATTTCATTTAATGATAAATTCCTTGGAAATCCCCAAACAAATCCCAAAATAACACGTTATAATATCATAATGAAAATTATGGTAAAAAAAAATTCATGATTTCCACTGGGTGTTCCGAATCAACCTATCCTTGTTCTACGTATACTACTCTTGGTTAAATTTACCTCTATGAAAATAATCGTTTACTAAACAATATAAATATTTGGTAGTTTACTGCCAATTTGCAAACCGATACAAAGGAATCAAATTTTATAATTCCTAATTTTGTTTTTCTTTATTTCAGGTAAGGGAACGATAGATCTATTCACTAATATTGGTGTTACATAGTAAGTATATACTCCTGTAATTTTAGATACATTTCTATCGATGAATATTTAAAATAAATTTTTCTGAAAATTGTCTAATAAACTAAATAATATTGCCTAAACATTTTTAACCCTTTGCTCTAGTTACCCTATGTATTTAAAATTAGATAATTAATATCTAGTTTCTCTCCATTTAAGTTGTCAGGAGCTGACGGTATCTATACAGCCCTACCTCAGTGAGGTCTGGAAGAACTCGCACCGCACCTGGCAGGTATATTCAGAACCTCGTTGGCTCTGAGGTATATCCCCAAAAAATAGAGAGAAACGAGAGAGGTTTTTATACCCAAACCTAGAAAGATGGATTACACTGTGTTACTACCATTCCTCTAGGAGAAAACGAGGACTAGTGGGTTCATAATATTCGACAAATATTGGTAGAATGTTGTATTTTTAGGTAAATATAAAAGTAATATAATTTGTTTATATATCGCCAGGATCCGAAGAAGATAAAGGCTAAATTATGAATTGTACAACTTGATTTTTGAAGCCCGATTAGTACTAATCGTTTACATAGGGTAAGTAAAATTTTATTTAAAACAATATAATATTGTGACGTTTTTCTTTCATATATTTTCTATTTCCTGACTCAGCATATGATTCAAACTATGTATCCACTTGGCGACAATAATTTAAACAATGGAAAGTACTTACTTTTATTATGATTGAGTCCAGTAGCGTCTCTGGAAGTATTATTCTTTATTACCAATTTTTGTCTTCCTATTAAAGTGGTTCCAGGTATTTTCTAACAATCCCAAGCTTCGCAGGTACATTGGGAGACAAGCTATTTGGCTATAAGGCTAAGCAGAAAGGTCAGAAGCCATGCAGAGAGCTAAGAAGCAAAGCAAGAAACTACTAAGCAATAAGGTACTCCAAATACATTCACAGGTTACCATAAGAATAAGTACTACCTGTACAGAAAATCCTAAAACAATAGATTATAATTATTTACTTCCTTTATTAATGATCATGAATTTTGGTTGAGGAAACTTACCATGCGTGGTGAGTGGCTTAGAAGTAGATTAGTTTTAGAAAAAAAAAGTATCTTTTATCCACCAAGTGAATTAGCAACTCTGCTTATTACTTTTTTCCAAAACTAATGAAGTAATCTTTCTTTTAGGGCTAATTTAATCCGAAAATTCATCGAGAAATAGGGAAGCACATGTTCCAATTCAGTAGCCAAAAAAAAGAAAGAGGCAGTGAAAAGAGACAGTTAATCTTACGACAAAATGGAGTAATTCATGACCAATAGAAAAGTAGACATTGACCTTTACATTAGGACGAGGCCTGAAGGAAAAAGAAGAAACGAAAATGAAGAAGAATCTCGAAAGACGGCATTATTGTACAGAGACTAGGTTATGGTAATAATAACAAAAATGAAATAAATGTTAAAATTAAGTTTAATTAGTTTTATTTATTAAGGCAAGTACCAGAAGATTTTTTTTTTTTAAATTAAATTGAATAGTTAGTTAAAATTGCACAAAATCATAACAAACATTAGTTAAATGTACTTTTAAATTTAAATTACTTTCAACCCGTAACAGCTGTCCCAAAAACATACCGACCAATTAATCTGACATCGCTTTCCATGAAGATATGAGAACGGTTCATAACAGATTTTTTGATTACAACAACACTACTATACCCAAATCAACATGCATACACCCCAAGCAGATCTACTTATTCAACTATTCACCTAGTTTCTAGCCGGATAGAGAGATGCCTGGTAAATAAGTAGCCAGGCTTGGGTATTTAGACATAGAAAGTGTTCTTAATCAAATCACCCCCCCCCCCCCCAACATAGTACACTAACTAATCAATAGGAATTTTCAACAGATGGTTTGATAGGTGGATATCTAACATGATTTCAATGCGATAAGTAAACATAAGTGTATATGTGAATACAAGAGGCTTGGGAATATCCACATGGAGCAGTGCTATCACCTCTACTGTGGAACACCCTAATCAGCCACCTCAATAATGATAGTCACTGCAAAATAGCATAAGCAGATGACCTGGTCTTTCTGCAATCAGGGAATTTTGAGAATATACTCTGAGAAAGAATGCAAGTAGTTTATTAATTTATAGAACAGTTGTGCAAAGGACCAATTACTTTTCATTAATCCCAAGAAGAAATAGTCTTTTTCACAAAAAAAATAAGAAAATGGAATTAAAACACGGCCACTATAAGAGCTATTTTAACATGCGGAGCAGTTGTCTGGGTACGAAAAACCAAAAAATTGACAGCTATCTGCAAACTAGAACAAAATCAAAAAACAACATATCTCAATATAACAGGATTCATGAAAATGACACCAACCAGACCTCCACATGTTACAGATACCTTCTTTATGATCTACCCCTGTACAAATAAAGTTAAATTACCATGTACAGTTAACATAAACATAACAATATATTTATTTAATCTCTAGTTTTAGAATAAACTATTCTAATAATCTTACATAAAATGGATGGTGATATAGAAAAAGTAACCAACCGCCAAAACAAGATTTCTAGAAACAGCGAGAAACAAATTATTTTTTGGAACTGGTACATTGAAGATAAGTAGTAGAGTGGTTACTGCTACTTCTGAATGTATTTTTTTTTTTTTTTTTTTTTTGTAAAAAAATTTGGATAATTGTTTTTTCAACTATTAAAAAAAATCGAAATAAGAACCAGGCGCTTGCTTTCAGCCAAATTTATGGATTTTTCTTTCCCTTTCTCCTTCAGAAGCAGTTAGTGTAGATGACTGGGAGCTTACAGACATTGTGGTTTTAGGTGATTAGTTTATCAAATTGTAAACATTTTTTTTTCTTTTAAAGATAGAAGGATTGAAGTTCCCTGTCTTGCATATTTTCATTATTACAAATGAAATATACATAAAATTTATTTTGCCCATTTATTAATGATACACATTTTATTAAATTTTAAAAGTTCCAAATGCTACTACCAGCATCTGTTTGATTTTTAAAAATGCAAGAGCTAATCATACCTTTTCGTTAGCCTTCTATCTTTTTTTTCCAACTTCGAAATTCCCATTGTTGAAAACTGAGATAAGGGCATATTTTCTTTACTGTCGTGTAACACTCCTTTTCTTCACCCCTAAAAATAAAGGAATGGGTTGGGGTGGCGCCAGACTGTTCTTCAAACAAGGGTTGCCCAGGCGCCAGTTTTGGTCACGCAGTCTACTCTGCGGCCCTAAGGTGCACCTAGAGTAGACCCTCAGCAGACTCAGTGGAGTCCAGGTACAAAAAAAAAACAAAAGAAAATAAATACAACAACTAGACGTTCACTGCTTCCTGACCTACACTAAGGCAATAAAATAAAGGTAAAAATAAAATTTCGCACTGCACTTTTACCTGCTAATAACTAGATTCTGAAAACAAAAAAAGAAGTAAACGGATATCTCAAAATTAAACCCAGGAATTAAAAACAAATATAAATTTACAAATAAAATAAACAGGCATGGTTTTCCCAAACGGGACGGTACAAAATTTACTAACGGTAAAGAAAATAAAATACCCCTTATATTAATATTAATTTACCAATACATGCGATATGATTAAAAGAAACCCCCCGGTATTGCGAATCGAATAGACGTCTTCTGGTGTTATGAGGCTAAAATAAAATAAATGGAACTTGGGTGAAATAACACCACCCGGTATATGTAACAACAGAAAAAAAAATATAAACGGATCAAATGTGTTGTTGATAAAGTAAACGGTCTCGGTATCAACAGAAAAGTCATATAACTAAAATTAGATATGACTTATACTATATTCATGAGAAAATAAAAATAATAATTTCCTTTAAAAAAAATAAAACGGTGGGCAGTACCACTCTTTGCACAAATTCTTTCCTACTAAAGGAAGCAACCGGTTTTAGTAAGAGAAAAATCCTACAACAGTAAAATTAAATATGATTTGAACTATAATTATTAGAGAACAAAAATAATAATTTTCTTTAAAAAAAAACAGTAGTTCTGGTTATTATTTTCCCTCTGAATTAAATTTTCTCTCTCGGTGATTAATATTAGAAAATAATAAACGGCGGTGAATTGTATCAGTCTGCACTCATGAAAGAAAAAGAACTGATGCACTTGTAAGAATATCAGTTAATATCCTCCCCGCAATTATTACTTTACGCCAGACACAATAGTCCCAAATTGTAAATAAATTAAAGACGAAATCGTTCGACCAATACTTTAGGGAACAGTGACGGTTTTTTTTTTATTATTCGGTTTAAAGTCTCTCTTATGTATACATCTGATATTCCATAGCTTCTACAAGAGAGAAACCCTTTCCACGAGCTGTTATAAAGACTAGGGGCTGAAACAGCTCTGATTATCGACGGGGGGAACAAGCGAATACCGCTATCACCCCCTGGTTAACAAAAAAATTGATAAAAGGTGCGAGTGCCCCCAGATTTAAATCCAACTTACTTTATTACCCTGACAGGCACTAAGGAAATTAAAAGTACAGGTCAAAATCCTTAAGTAGACAATGGTAACGAAAAATAAATGTTGCAGGGAGAATTATTGTCTACCTTGATAAAGTCCTCACAACGGTTTTTGGTGCACGTTTGTTAATTGCTAAAATCGGTCTCGAACGGCAAAACTACTCTGAAACACAGTATAACGTAAATCGCGGTGTAGAACTCACAGTCAACAAAATCTGGGACTGGAAAGATTGCTCCCATGGAAAACGTCTGCTTTTATCAAAATTCGGTAACGCTAGTTAATTCGGTAACGCTAGTTCCTACTCGTTTGTTATTAGTTGTTTTGCAAAAAAACGTTGGTTGATCGGCATACTGATAAACCTACCAGAATTAAGATTTCAAGACATGATTTAATTTATGGTGATAATGAAAAGTTTTAAACTACTAGGGCTCTTGCAAAGGTTTAAAAACGGTAATTCTATGGAAATATTAGTTACAGGGGAGGGGGTCTCGCAAATGTTCATAGACGGAAATTAGTTTTAGAAATTAATTTATGAAATAAATTAATGGAAATAATCCTTATATGTTAACTATTTAACAAAATAAGGAAATTAGTATGTTTCGAAAGTCACATATATAGGAATATCTAATTACATTACTCTTAGTATTTATATGAAAAAGACATATTTCGAAAGCAAGGTACAGGTACAGCCTTTGTTACAGCTTCTTTTATTAATCTATTGGTTCCTTTATAATAATCTTCAGTTAAAAAATGGTCTGAACATTGACTTGAGTTGTTAAATATGCTACTAATGCTCAAACTGAGGACTTACACTAAGCCATTGTGGTTGTGAGATCAGTAGAAGCTCTCGGCATGATTAGCATTTATTTTAAAATAAAAACACACTTTTAAAGTTTATACCTCGTCCAAATTGTCTTCGGTAGCCACAAAAACCGATCTTTTTAAAAACGAAAACAAGACGTCTAATGAAATGTCATTTATCACAAATCGCACGTTATTTAAATTCGCCAATCATAAAACATCGTGTTCCTAACCTAATCATAATGAGTCGTGTACCTCACACCGAAGGGCTTACCCCCCTCAGTATAGAACAAACCCATTTGAGTAACACCCCTAGTCTTATATGCTCTAAGGTGCAACTTACAACTTGGATGCTGAGCTATAGTATAGTATTTTTAATACAAATCCCAATGCACGTCAGAGATTATTTAGGACGTCACGGCCTTGCAGTGTTGCCTAATCGTCAGAATAGTTGAGGAATTTAGAATTTTTTAAAATTGTAAGGGTATGTATTTGTTATGTTACTATATAGCAGGAACAATTAGTTTTAAATGTATATAACTAACGGAAAATATTGAATTCCTTTATGAATAATAAACATCTGAACAAAAAAGCTTTAAACATATTATGCAAGTCATGGAAAATAAAACTGTAAGGTAGTATATTGCAGATGGATCAAAATTGGTTTAGAATTAGCACAGAAAATATCTAAAACTAATTTAATATCACCAAGAAAGTTATTTAACAGAACTACATTTAAGTTATAAACCACAACACCCCATAAAATTAAAGAGGTCATTGAAAAAATGAAAACTACAAAGGCATGTGGAGGATTCATAATATCAGTAGATACCTATACATTGAAAATTCTAAAATATTTGAATACAAGAAGGAAATTGTTAAAATATTTGAGTAGGTGCTTTAGTAAATCTCACTTTCAGTAACGTAGCTCAAGTCTTCAAGATAGCCAGAAATGCTTCAAAAATAAACAGATATCGCTACTTCTTTTCAACTCTAAAGTTATCGAAACATGTATGAACAATAGATTCATCACTCAAACATCAAGATTCTCCATTCTATCAGCTTCAAAAGACATTTGAAAAATGTTATTCTCAGTCAAATATTTTTTTGATATCTTGGAATGAATTAAATAAAAATACAGATATATAAGAAATATATCAAACTGTTTATTGTTTTAAAAATTAGACAATGTTTTTTTTTTTTTTAATTACACTATTTTCTCATAAAAAAAACAATTATTCATCTACTAATCTTCATTATTCCTATAAAATTCTTTTATTTCTCCTAATCCAGATCGCAAGTATTTGAATCGCAGTCATCGATATCGCTATTAGGGTTAATTATAATAAAAATAATTTCCAATCTATTAAAAAATCCCTCTCTGCCAATATGTTTATTATTATATTGCTTAGAAAGGTCACAAATAAGTTCAATGGAGTTAAAAATAAAATGGCTGGGAAGATTACGTAATACTTTGTCTATATTGTTCTGCTTAGGTAATTATCTACCATATATTTCTTTGGTGGTTTGCACCTGAAAAAAGAATGTTTTATTTAGTTCTATTTAGTTGCCATTTCGTATAACGTGTGTCAATATCACTATATTCTAAACTGTAATATCGAAACAACACATTATATCAATGATTTAATGTTAGGTACACGTTATATCAAATCTTGTAACTTCATTTTTAATTTTTTGATATTGTTTTAAAGTTTATTTCTGAAAAAAAAAGGCATTTTTGGGTGTCACTGTACATCTTGAAAATGTGTAAAACATGTAGATGTTTATTGACCACTGTAATCAAATTTTTCCAATTAAATTGTCTTTATATGATTGCTAGAATAGCGTATCTACCATTAACTCTTCAATATGATGTGTCATTTCAATATTAATATTTTTTTTTACTTGATTTACACAATTACTGATACCTTAATTTGCTTCAAATTTGGTTTTATCTCTTGCCATCGATTTTTGTAGGTCTAACACCCTTTGTCATTATTTTCCCAGGAGCTGTTTAATGTTTCATTTTGAACGATACATGTAATTCTATAATTTCTTAAAAACTGACCTAGTTACAGTGGTTATCTTTTTTCCTTCATTCTTTTAATACAGTTGACAATGATGCAATATAGCCATTAAACATTTGTCTCTCAATCAACTTTTCTCTTAAAGGTTCCAAAGTTATATGTTGACCTGCAAATAAGTGTGTATTTATATTACTGTATACAAATTAAAACTTTTATAGGTAATATAAATAAATTATGATTGAATAAATAGATTTGTCTTTATACTTACTTGTTTCATACATATTATAAATACCACTTCGGATTCCACTTGTATCCAGTGTTATTGTATTAGGTAATCCTTTGTTTATGAATGCTTTTTAATTAGCGATTGTAATCATTCATTATTCTTGACTGCTTGCCAAATACTACTGACAGTAGAAATATTTTTATTTAGAGATGCTGCAACACACTAAAAAAACAAGAAAATAATTTCATATTTCTATTAAATTTTATAACTTGTAACTTACCTCTCTTACAGCAGTTAAAGGTAAACGTGGTCCATCATTATCACGCTCTCATTCAAAATAATGGATTAAAGAAGCTATCAACTCCTTACAAGGACTATTTAGTTTTTTAGGCATTTTGTATATAAAAATTGAACGACAAATAATCAGCTTATACACTCTATAGTTGTTTTGAAAAACAGTTTTTTATAATTATAACTGGCAAAGCTTAAAAATACAGGCAAAAGGAGTTTAAATTACAGAAAACAAAATGCACAATCAATAATTAACTCAACATAAACATAAACTAACTAAATCAGTGAAATTTTTTAAAAAGGGTTTGCAACACCGCAACAAGGTGTACCAATTGCTGTAATGACATTTCTTCTCTATAAATACGAGCTTCATGGGCGTACAGAATGTCAAAATTATTTAATGTAAGGTATTATTTTTTGAGTACTAAACATTTAATAATGTTTTTATAAATTTTATATTATCAAGAATTAGACATGTATAAACTAAATAATTTAAATAATTCTTAAAATTATCAAAATAATCACCATAACAGTTTTCGACTTTTTAGTAATATGACTACGTTCATGAATGCTCGTGACTATACGTGACTTTTTCGAATTATTAGCTTAGTTAGGGACATTTTAATTAGTTGGTAGTACTATGACGAATGACCGACGTCATTGCTGACGTGCATCGGGATTTGTATTAAAAATACTATATCAATATAGGTTTTTATGAATTTGTTCCAGAAGCTGTACCTAGGTGGATTATTATGACAGATTATTTAAACAACAAAAATATTTTCTGTGAAAATATAAATAATAATATGCTAAAACATTATATCTGATCATTACATATTATAAATCAAAAGTACCTTTTTATTTAACTAATTCATTCATGGCTACCCAAAATATTATAAATTGAATATAAAAAAAAAACAAGTATAAAAAATATTTTATAAAAACCTAGTTTATTTAAAAATATAAAATGTCAAGAGACCGTTCATTGTCCGTATACATTGGCCTCCTGTATTTGTTACTTTGACTTTTTGATTCGAGAACTGGTACAGAAGGGAATGTATTGCTAAACTATAGACGCTTTTCTACTCTCAATCAATTATTGTAAAATACATATTATTTTGTGCTATTGCGAAATATTTTTCGGTTTCTTTGTCTCAACTTCGCGTGTTATAGTTTAGAATATGTATCTCTTGTATATACATGCAATTGTTAAAATTATGAATGAATGCTGAATTTGTTTAGTCTCGGAAGTAATTGTGTAGTATGTAGGCTCCAACCTTAAGTTGTAATTTTTATACTTAGTAAACTACCGTTGCCCCGCAGGTCTTTTAATTTGTAATGTAAATTTTCCTCTTTATGTGGTATATGTGCTGTATAGAGGTAAAAAAAGTAAAATCACTCGATAGCGACGCCATTGTAGTTTTATGATTATGTTCTATTTAGCTGATTTCTGACTAACAGTAAGGTAGGAAATTTGATAAAAAATAAATAAAAAAATACGTGAATTTAATCACAGGCAAAACGTAACCGCCTATAGATATTTTATAATTAATATATTGTTTTATTCTTCAACACAATAAAAATAGTTTCTCTATCTTTTAAGATTCCAAATCTGGATTTATCTTACAGTAACGTTTATCTCGGGATTTCGTATTATAACGGAGAATACTGAATCCATTCCTTGGATGTTTCCCGTCTGGAATTTAACCTCGATGATCCTCCAGTTAATCCGATCTGAATGGAAGCACACAACCTCTCCATCTACCCATACAATTATAACTGACCATGCTGGCACTGCAAACAAAGACACCTATATATACTCGACAGTAATTGAACATGTCGAATACAAATGCTTTTGTTAGCGTAATTGAAACAGCTCTCCATAAAGTGCTTTCGCTGAGAAAGGACCTACAACGCGACGATACGGCAAGCAAGCGCTCTCCAAATCCTGAATAAAAAACGCGTTTTATTCGTTTTTCTTTCATTTTAAAAGGTGAAAATTTAAATTTGGTCGAGGGAAAATATAAAGTTTTGGAGTTTATAGAATAAACGGAAATGCCTACCTCGTTTCTTTTAGACCATGCGGGAACAGGATAAAGTAGTTTTATTAAATTTTGCACATAGCTTTTAAATAATAATAATAATATTCCTCTTCAATTTTAAAGTCCACTTGAGCTACTATTTTTTTTTAAATATATTGACATAAAATGTAATACAAATTTTAATATGAAATATGTAAATATCTTAACTGGCTCAGAATAATAGAATGTATATGTATAACCAAAATGAAACTGGGTTCAAACACTTTGATTTCCCTAGGTATCAATAATTTCGATGAGACAAGTTTAAGGAAAAATAATAAGAGAAAATTACCTTATTAAATATTTAAAATGATATAGCTTGTTATTCTTAAATCTCCCTGTATTAATATGCTTGATAACATTGTATTATACTAAAAATAATGTTTTATTATTCGTCTTCTTTAAATATAATCAGGGTACTGGCAAACCACTAACGCATTTTTAATGCTCTTTTTCTTTCACTATCCATTATTAATGTCCAATTTTGGATACTTGCGTGATGCTCCATCCAGTATACATATAATAAATCTACGTTTACCTTTTTAAATCTGTTTTATTCTTTAATAAATCTTATCGTCTTACAATCTTATTCAACTTTCCATAATAATCTCGTTTACATTTTCTTTTATAATTAACTTATACTATTCAACTTTTTAATTCATCTCATTACAAAATGTTTACTGACAATTTTAAAAATTTAATCCCTTAATCATCTTAATTTTTTCTGCAATGAAGTATCTTTTTTCATTAGAAGAATTTCATACTAAACATAGTCCAGTCATACTTAAGTTTTCTTCTCTTTTAACATGTTTTCTTTATGTTTCCTTTATCATATAAATATATACAAGTAAATTATTTAACAATAAATACAAGGTAATTTATAAGAAAAAAGTAATATGTTACAGATTTTAGTGAATATTAAACAGGGTGCTTTGTAACGTGCATTTTTAGCGGCCTTAATTACTAGAGTAAATTTGACTCACCTTGTCTTAATATACTAAAATATACTTTTCCTACGACCACTTATGAAAGTGACACATATCACACTATATAGTCCAATGGAAAGTGCCCTATATCACACGCGTATGAATACGAATTTACTTTCCACCCGAGTGAGAATAGGTATGTTACTTTCCGCAGTAGTTGTCACAAAATGTCAAAAACCTAATTTCTATTTTGATCTATGTAATGTCCATATTAATACGAAAATCGATATGATTGTTAAATTATTGAAATTGTTGTAAATTAGATCCTAGATATGTATCTTTAACAATTATTATTAAAATAATGGTTAAATACATAACCGATTAGATCATTCAATTGACACAAGTGCTATTAGCTCAGGTGGTTAGGACGTCAAACTTATCAACTTTCCCATTTTTCCACCGCGTTCAAATCTTTTTTTTGTTTAGAAAATATGAAAATTGAATAAATACGATTTGTAATGAAGTCAAGTTTCATTACTATATTTCGGCCTATTCCGGATATAAATTTTAATTTTTATTTTATTTTAACTTCATGGGTAGACCCTGTATATTAAATTTTGTTTCATTTAATTTCGCGTATTATACCTGAGTAACGATAGCGCGCGCGATCCGCGCACATCGAGTGGGGAGCTAGCCTGCCTGGGCATAGAGACTCGGATTCAGGATTTGAGTATTAAAAATCATTTTTTTCACTTTACTGATTCGACCAGCTTAAATTCATTTATCCGACCTCGAAAAGTCTGCTTCGATATACGCTGTAAAATCATCGCCGAAACCGTAGTTAGGTACACCGAATTAATGTTTACGTTTTTTTTTCCTGTCGTCGGTTCTTGAGGTAAACGTCCGAATACCAGTTTTATTTGATTAAATTATTCCGATTTCGATTTTATTTAATAGAAATAATAATTGACTTTAGATTTTCGTTAAAAATATTTTGGTTTACAGATAAATTATTTAGTTTTGATTTTATTTAGAAACATTGGAAATTAGTTTTGGTTATTAGGAAGTAGAAATTTTGTTTCTATTTTATTAATTACTTAATTTTTATTGCGACCGTGGATGTTGTTTCTATTTTTAAGTAATAATAAATTTAAATTAAATTCCGTATATAGTTAATTACTTAACTTTTACTACGACCATAAATTTTGTTTCTATTTATTCACAATCTGGTTTAACTTTTTTTTTTATTTATGTTTCTTTACTTGGGAATAGAATTAGTTCGAAAGTTGGGAAGTTGAAATATTATAATTTTTCATGTTGAGTGGACTGGTTTTGGCGAGAAAGCTCACATGGGATTAGATACTATCCCGGTTTTAGATTTTTTTTAGATTAACCCCTAGCCGTGATTAACATATTAGTGTGTTTCTTATGTTTGAGAGGGCTGGTTTTGGCGAGTACACTCATCATAGGATAAATACTGACCCGGTTTAATATTTTGTTTTATGTTTGAGCGGGCTGGTTTTGGCGAGTACACTCATCATAGGATTGAATACTAACCCGGTTTTTGATTATTTTTTTTAGTTACCTCCGCGCCGTGATTAAAATGATAGTATCATTTTTATGTTGAGCGGGCTGGTTTTGGCGAGTACACTCCTCATAGGATTGATACTATCCCGTTTTCTTATCATTTGTCTATTCCCTATTCACTAACACAAGGAGGTTTGTTTCAGTTTCAATACCGACTAGATAGTTAACCAGATAACTTTTGCTACGACCGCAATTATTTGCCATTTTTCTTCTTTAACTGAAATAGTAATTTTGTTTTTGGTTTCGTTTTGGCTCATCCACCGAACCGACAATTTATTAATTAGTTACTATTGCCACCGAGCATCTTTCTTTTAATTTTAATTATACCGTCTGATTGAGACTAATCAAAGCCGATCTGTTTGTTTTTCTTTTTGTTCGGGGTTTTAAAAATACGAGCGAGGGTGGGCGTTGAAATATTAGTTACAAATTATTTATTGTAAATAGTTAAAATTCAATATATGTGTCAACGTTACCTTGACTGTTACTGAGGTTACTGATCCCTAATTTACTTCCCCTTTTATTTCAGCAGTGAGAAATTGTTTATCACCACAAGTCACGATTAAAGCCCGTTACTTGTAGTTACTTATTACCTGTGTCTGAGTGAACAACGACCCCTGGAATTTTTCATCTTCATCTGTGCTGCCCTAGTACTGTCGACGCCGTTTCGAAAGTTTGTGGAGTAAACCACACATACAATCTGGCGCCCGAGAGCCTTCCCGTCAACAGGCGTCATTTGTAAGTAATCGTTTTCTCTGAGGCGAGAAAACCCCTTACAGATTATTGTTGATTATTTTTTTAAATACATTTTAATTATTATAGTAATAATAAACTTGGTTTTACATTTTTTTGACATTATTTTGTGGTCGTAGGAAAAATATTGTACATCACTTGTGTGAAAAATGTTACCTTTCAAACTCGTAATGTAATATACTATTCCTTATCTGTATACAGATAGGAAAGTAAAAAAGGCTTAAACGATATTTAGTGCTGATATAAACTTTTAAAGCTATTGTTTTACTGTAAACTAGCCATATGTATTGGTAACTTAGATAGGAGGATGGCATTTTATCCTTAGTACAATACATTGTACAATGATCCTTCCAGTTGCATTCCTAAACTGGGTTGTTGCACTTTGTTAAATTCAGCTTAAAGAAGAAAATGTTCGGTTGCTAATTTACTATATTATACGAGTATATGTATTATAATCTTACCACTAAAAAAATAATTATTAACTATGACAATTTCAACGAATTTAAATTATTTATTTTTGTTTAATGTTATTATATTTTTGGCAGTTTATTGGAATTTGTTAGGTTATTTTTAACCTAAAATCTGTGGTCAGAACACGATAATACCTCAGCCAAACAAATGAAATATAGATAACTAATGGGCACCGTTTAACATAGACTTTGTTTGAAGCCAGTATCTACGACCTTTTTACAGTTTTGGTCTCCAAGGGCGTATCAAATAGTGTTTTTTATCAGAATCAAATCAAATCAATCAAATTTATTTGTTTAAATATTAAAGTACATTACCTAGTAGTAAAAAAATAGTTATACAGAAAAAAAAATTCTTTAAAGACATCTGATTAAGCATCTAACCTAGGCATTTCTGCCTCTTTTGCTTCTGATCAATCAGATGACTCTATTAATGTACATATTTTTTTAGAGACAGGTATTAAATTTTACATATAATTATTTATCACTTAACAAAAGATACAATATTTAAAAATTAGAACAGGGGACGAAAAAATTCGACAGAATAAACCGATAAATAAAAAGAAAAAGTAGACAAAAACTACGATGGTCCTTTTGGCTTTTAATATGTTTTTTATTTATACTATGTTATCATTAGATCGTAAATTTTTTTTTTGTTTGTTATTAAATATTCTTTATTTCAATTTTAAACTTTTTTGTTCTGATTATTTGCCTGAGGTGTATCGGAATTATGTTAAAAAATTTTGGGCCAAAGAATGATAATGACCTTTGACTAAGTGATTTTTTGAAAAATTGTCAGGAATCTCCATATTAGCGACTAAGCGTGTTAAGCGGGTATTTTTTTGAGTAAAATTTTCAGCATTGGTATGGTTAAGTTGGAACCATATAGAAAACATTTTTATTATTGATTTTAGGAAAAAAAGTTATTCCTGATAAAAAGTTCTGCATGACCCAAAACTTAAAATACAGTCATCAGATATCAAATTTTTCAGGCCTTATACGAGGTTTGTCAAAAAATATGAATTAAAAAAACCAAAAAAGGTTGACAGCTGTGTGCACGTAGTTTAGATTCAAAAAGGAAAAACTTGTATTTCGTGCAAAACTTTTTTATTAATCAATGTAAAGCGCTTTCGGCTTATTTGCCATCATCAGTGCTCATCTACAAAAATTGTGGATGTAAACTTACAATTTAAAAAGATTTTAAAAAAATATATTATAAAATCTGAATTAGACTTTTAAGTCAAAAGTTAAAATAGTATATATACAATTGTTTGAACAAATTAAAAATTACAAGAAACAAACAAAGTGACAAAAAACTGGTATTGGGAATAGTGAGTGTGGGATAAGCCCTTACAAATCAAATCTGATCTCCAGAAGCAAGTTAGCTTGTGTAGAATTAAGGAATCATGCCACCCTCACTATTCACAAAATTGAAAAAAGGTTAACAAATTAGTTAAAATTTAAAGAAATTTACAATTAGAGGGTGACTGTGGAAGATATATTGAAATTTGAATCTAGAATGCAATATTTGATATGAAGAAAGTAAAACGCAGAAGGCCAAAGTAAAAAAACTGAAGGTTTTTTTTATATGTTTTATATACATTATAATTATGAAAAAGTCTACCTACTGTCCACAACGTATCCAACAAGTTCCTGGTCATCCTCACTCCCAAAATTATATATTTCGGGATATTTACAACTTGCTAAATCATAATTTTATTAATATTAATATTTTCAAATTTAAATTTATCTCTTCATTTTGGTTCAAGTTGTTTGACCGTTTCCACATGACAGTGGTGACAAGCGACACTTGAAGACTTTGACTTGTCAAATGTCAACAGAAGGAGGTGCGTTCACCTCAGTGTGGAACATGTTTCTCCGAGTGTGATTCGAGTGATTGGAGGTTAACGGAGATCAAAATTTGTTATTGAATTTAAAGATTTAATTTATTGTTAGTTAAATTTAAATAAATGTTTAATATAAAAGATATTATTATTTTGATGTCAAGACAAAACAAAAATGTCACTCGCGTGATTCAGATGTGTCAGCCCGGGCTCTGCAGAACATTCTTTCAGAGAACCCAAGATGGCACAACTGAACTCGCGGTCCCTAAAGGTGAATCTGATGTTTAGTCCTAAAAATTACTAAATCACTCAACAGGGTTTTGCATTTAAATTATAAAGTTGGTATTGGCCACTGTTACATGATATACCCTGTATAAAAATGCGCAACTAAAAATACCAATCAAAGTATCCGAGCGTTTTTGCGATCACGCCCCCATTTATTTATTACCAAATTTATTCAATTTGGCTGTTCCTCATAGTGATGCCGCGAGACAAGACGAGACGAGAGAGAGGCCTCTCTCGTCTCGTCTCGTAGGGCGAGAGAAAACTATTCTCTCGTCTCGACAAGATGGCGCTTCTCTCGCTCGAGAGAGCCATTCTCTCGTCTCGTCTTGTCTCGTTTCGTTTCTCTCGTGATAAAAACATATCAAATTTAAATTTGGAAGAGATATACTTAGGACGAAATATAAAAAAAATTTAAAATTTTAAAGATAATAACAAATAATTTTTCAAGTAATTTGTCTCATCATTACCCAAATTGGCAATAAGAAACACTTAGGGAAATTACCTTGGTATCTTTTTGCCTGTCCGTCTGTCACAGTCGTTTTATTTGGACCCTATTTGACATAAACAATTGAAATTTAAAGTAAACAGTTGCCAAAATTGGGCGTTAACTAAAAATGTTTAGCAGAGGAAAAAGTTGGAAAAGCTTTCGGTAGGTGGAGAAGGGGTAAACGTCAAACCACGTCGAATGAAAATTTTGCAGTTATGTTTTTCTGCAAGTGTCGTTTCATAGAATAAGAACTGGACAATCGCATTTATTTATGGACTATAAATAATTATTAAACATGTACTATAATACCCAAATCATAATTCTACAAAATTTCAACAGCTATTCACAATTTATTAAACTATTTACTCGAAATTGTTATTAACATCTAAAAAATAATTTTTTACGCCAATGTATCGCGTCCACTTCGGTTATATCCGCCGCAAACCTGTCAAGTTATGTGTATGAAGTAAGAGAACTAACAATAGTCTTTCCAACTTCTGCCCCTGCTATAAATACTTTGTCTTAGAAGTCAGTTGGGAGGGGGTGGGGTTTCATTTGGAAGTTAGAATTTTTTTCGTGTGATATCAAATGAAAGCAATTTGAAGCATGTTAACAATATATTATACGTTCGTTTCTTTTATTTTTTCTTTGAGTTTTTCGAAAAAACACTTAAAAATTATTGTCTTTCTAATTTATCTCCAAAAGTAACCTCCGAAAAATTTGACTGCATGGAAATTATTACGATTCTGTCCGTTGGTTAATTTTTTATACAAAGAAATTTCGGATGGCGCTATTGTCGGGAAGCGCTTCTGTCGGAGCGCTTTTTTCGGGGCGCATTTGACGGGTCACCATAAATAAAAATCATGCAAGCCGTTTCCAAAATAATTGAGGCGTTCCATACTTAAAACTCGCTGTGTATATAGAATAGGTGTTTTATAGTTAACTTTTTGACTATCTGGAAATATGATATTTTTAAATTTTAAGTTACGATAAGTAATTGAAAATCTTAAAGAAGTAAAAAGTTAATTGCGCGAGAGAACTCGAGAGAAACGATAAATTCTCGTCGAGAGATGACACTCTCTCGTCTCGTCTCGAATCTTTTTTCGAGAGAAAATGTCTCTCTCGTCTCGTACGAGACGAGACAAGACGAGACGAGAAACGAGAACGTCTCGTCTCGCGGCATCACTAGTTCCTCGTTCCTCACCGTATTAATATCTTGTGAGTAATAAAAGTGCTTTAAAAATTAATTAGATATAACGGAAAACTATAAATTTAAAGTGAAAATACTTTTACAACAAATACAAAACATGTTTGTTTAACTCTTCCTAAAACTTTAGCAGCATCTCTTGAATTTATCTTCATAGTTTAAATAAGAAAAGTTAATTACTGTTTGTCGATGATTTTTTTACAAAACTCGGTTACTACAAAACAAGTCGGGTAAATTGGTTAACCCGTTCGATTGTTAGACACTTTACTTTCAATTACTCGAATCTAAATTGATAAAATAGAAAATCAATAGTTTCTGGTGAAGCGACCGACATTCCGCTTGTTGGGCGGTGTGTATTTATTGAAATAATTATAGAGTCAGGAAAAACAGGAAATTATTGTAATTCAAAAAATGGTAAATTATTTATTATTAATTACAATTTTTGAAGGGTTGTATATTTGTGTGTTTTCAATTGTAATTAAGGAAAACATTTTTTTGTTGGGAACAATTTTAGCCATTTGGATAATAAATGATATAATAATACAGGAAGTGATTTCTACTCAATTATATTACTTGAATTTTATCGAAAAATGGAAATAAAATAAAACATAATTATTTTTTTCTCTGTCAAGTGCTAAAAGGGAACATTTATTGCATTTGTATGCAAATAGCTAGGTTAGCCGCAGATTTGTGTTAGAAGCTTGCGAATTCAGTAAAAATATTTTCGAGATGTGGTAAAAATACTATTTTTTTACTGAATATATGATACAAAATATTGTTTGCCTTGAGGGCAAACTGGACCTCTCGCAAAGATAAAAGTGTTGTGAGGATTTTCTAATATAAAATTATATTTATAAGCGCGCCACTGGGAATACTTCGCGATATTATGTGTCTTGATTGTTACAGGATTAAAACATACTCATAAAAAATATCCCATTTATTGTATGTACCAAGTACAATTATACAGAGTGTTTCAAAAATGTATGCCATAAATTCTTCCTCAGATAGATTACCAAAAAATAAACGGATTTGGCTTTATTTACCTAATATCTAAAAAACTGGCTCCCAACAAAGTTACAGGGCGTTAAACTACATTTTTTTTTTTGTAAAAAGTTTGCTGTTGCGTTTTTTCTTTGAAATTTTTGCCAGTGCTGTAAATTTAAAGGCCCAATATTCTAAGGAGAAAAAAAATTAAAGCGACCCGTTTAAAAAAAGTTGGGGGTTAGGAACCTTTTAACCCTCCTGTATTTTTTGTTGACATAAAAAAACTTGCTTTGTCGATCTTATGAATTTCCAATTTTTTTTATAGCCACTTTGTATCTTTCTTAGTTAACGAGCTATTTACAATTTTCTAGAGCAGTGCTACTTAAAGTGGGCTCCGAGGAGCCCTGGGGCCTCGTAAAGCCTTTGTTGGGGCTCCGCGAAGATAATAATAGTCATGATAAAAAAAGTTTTTGGGATATTATTGTGCGAATAGGTAATAAGACCTCAAGTGAAGGTTTTTGAGATTTATTGCACCCCCCACTTTTTTGTAAAGTCGCCAGGAGTAACTTAGGAATGAACCCCTTAATTTTATTCAGATATTTTTAAAATTAATAGGTTTTGTCCACTTTTAGATCTTGATTTTTGCTTAAAATTTTCAAGTCGATACATTTTCGTTTTTGACTTTCTGCAAACAAAAAACGTGACATTAGATAGACGGACATAGTAAACCTCTAATACCTACTCTACAGAGACTACTGTGTGAAGAGTATATTAATAATATAATTAGTGACAAAACAATAACACAATAGACAACAAAATAATGATAAAGACATAGTTTTGAAAATTGAGGGTGTCGGGAACTATGTTACACAGTAGAGGTGGTAGCACCTTTCTCTTTCCTATCCTGTAGACATCCCGTAATCAATCATCTGATATTTACATATTCTACAATTATGTTTACTTCTCGCTTTGTAACCATTTGTGAAACATTTACCTTGTTTAGTAAATGTATTATCATGGGAAAGGTCGTCTTATCCAAATCACCTTCTGTGTCTATGAAAACACCGAAGGTGGGATCTTTATTGTCCAGGATGTCTCTACCCGGCCAGCAACAAGTTAAAGGGGCTGAATCAGTAGATCTACCTGGGGTGTATGTATGTTGATTTGAATGTAGTGGTGCTGTAATCACCACTTCCCTTATGTACTTTTTTATAGCCTTTCTAATCCCTTCATGGAAAACAACGGCAGGCTAATTGGTCGGTATGTTTTTGGGACTGTAATCCATCCTTTCAGGTTTGGGTATATATACTTGTAGGTAGCAGGGAATCAGAATCTCAGTATTTAAAAAATAATTTTATTTTAAAATATACAAAAGCGTTATCTAAAAAATGTTGTGTCAAAGGTACGTCTTGTCTTGTTAAATTCGAAAGCAGTAATCAATCAATCTTTTTGTTTCCTTTTTCAATGGTTACCATCCGTCGGATAAGTAGGGTGCTGGTGTACGCAGCTATCGACCAAGATCATAATATATGTGATATTGTAAAGGTACCATCTGACGTTGACACTTGACCAACCTCAAATAAAAACTGACTAAGAAACCTTAAAATAAATTGACGTAAAAGTCAAAACTAAAGGTAAGACTATGTAGTGCTATGATGTCGCCACATAACCTCCCCGCTCAAAAAAAGAAAAAGAAACCACCCATATAAAAATAATGGTTTAGTTATAACTTATTGGGTTTAAAACAAAAGAAACCTTTTTCTTCGGTTTTGAAAAAACATTTTGAACATCTTGTTCTGTTAATAAAAAGGCTGGCTTCAACCTATCTATCTATCTTAAAAACTTTTATCATTTCTACTAATGACTTTGTACGGTCCTTCAAAAGGAGGAGTTAATGAAGGTTTGATACCTTGAACTTTAACAGAAACGAAATCATTTTCCATCAAATCTGGTGAAATGAAAAATTTCTTTGTACCGTGTCTATATATTTTAGTGGGTTTTATATTATCGAAATGTTCTTGTAATTTAATTAAGAATGAATCAGTATCAAAACTTTCAGTACTGTCTACAAAAAAATCTGCTGGTAATCTTAAGGATTGTCCATAGACTAGTTCAGCGGAAGAACAATTCAAATCTTCCTTTACTGCACTTCTCAAACCTAATAAAATCAATGGTAGTTCATCGTTCCAATTATTGTTATGCAGTTTGGCCATAAGAGATGCTTTTAATGTTCTATGGAATCGTTCTATCATTCCGTTTGATTCTGGATGATAACTAGTAGTGTGTTAATTTTTAAAACCTAATTTTCGGCTAAATTCTTTAAATAAATGTGACTCGAATTGACTACCTTGGTCGTGTGTGACGCTATAAGGTACACCAAAACGAGCTATATAATTATTAATTAATGTTTTTATAATTACTTCTGTAGTAATTGTTGCTAAAGGAAAAACTTCTACCCATCTCGTTTATCTGTCTATAAGTGTTAATAGGTAGAAGCAACCTCCTGAAGGTTTAAGGGGTCCAACAATATCTATATGGATGTGTTGGAACCTACCTTTTTGGGATTGAAAATTCACCTGTTTTGCCTTTTGACAATTTATGCAAGATTTTGACCATAAATCTGCATGCATCTTTCTGTTTTTCTACAAGGATTTTTTTGTATTTTCTGAGGTGAGATTTGTATTTATCCCAGTCATCTTTGAGTTTTCTGATTCTTGCATTATTAAAACATTTCCTAGCCATCTTTCTGAGGTGAGCTAACTCATAACTCCTCCATGCAATAGTCCTCCATGCGGTAGTCGCCTGATCGTGTCGAACTAGCCTCAGGTGGTAGGATTTCTAATAAGCATTGTTTATTGTTCTTTGGATAGCGTTCGAGTACTTTTCCAAAGCAATATTATAGTGTGGTGTTTATTAATTAATTAAACGATTTCTATAAACAAGGAAATTTGAAAGGGCGACTATTCTGGATGCGTATGATTCATACCTAATTAAAGTGGAAATTTGCCGAATTCGCAGTAAATACTTTAAACTGGATTTATTTTATGTGTTCCTAATATAATTCTCAGAACGGTATTATGTCTGGAATTTAAACATTTTAATAATACTGCTTTTGCTGACGAATAAACAATGCACCCATATTCCATTTTGGAGTACATATGGTTTCTATATAATTTCAATAGCATTATGTCATAAAATTCCCATTGAATTAATAGGCTTTTCAGTTTATTTCTCTTTGAAATGAAAATGTTAGTTCTATATGCTTCTTGCAAGTAAGTGCCTTATCACAACTCATGCATAACAAGATATTTTTCTTAATACAATTAGGAACCTTATTATTTAACTGGAGGTAGGGTGTTATGTTACTAGGTCTTTTAAAATATAAGATGCATTTGGTTTTACCAGACGAGAAATTGAAGCCAGGTAAAAAAGACCATTCTCGTAAGAAGTTAAGAGCCTTTCTGTTAAGCAACTCACATTTTTATTGTCTTATATATATTGTACAATATTAAGAAGCCGTCAAGAACATTAACCTTTTCTTTCTCATAGTTACAAGTGTCAGTTTTCTTGATAGACATTTTACAGTTCATTAACATTTGTACTTTTATAATAGATTTGTTTTATTCGATTTAATTACATTCAGTCTAGAATAAGATTTTGTTCATTAAACAACCTTAATTTTGTAACATAGTTTTTATTTTAAATAATTTTTTTTTAAAAACTACCTTACGGCAATTTTTAATTTAGGTGGCGCAGTCAGTAGGATAGGTCAAACGGGATTAGTGGACATAATTTATTGACCTATTCGAACCTATATCGTTTATTAGAAAATTCCAGTTGGGTGAACTAAATAGCTCAACAGGAAGATATCAAAAGGACATAATACTTCGGAAATAGGAAGAAATAACAGTACAAGTGAATATTGTGGCATCTTTCGCTAGTTCTACACATGGAAGGAATATTAATTTTGCTGTTTATGTCATAGAGAGGTGAAACTAATCAATGTGCTTCAGATTGTTCTGAAAATTCAGATAGTAGTGCACAGATTTTAACTCAGACTTACCCAAGTCTTTAATAAATTCTATCAATATTGCAGAAATTTTTAAGAGATAATCAAAAATTGAAAAGTGCAGTACTAAGAAAAGAATATTTATATATGATATTCGAATTTCAAGGGGATACACAATTACTTCCTAGATTTTTAGAAATTTGTGAGTAATTAGTCAAAAAAATTTATAATGCAGGTCATGTTAACGATTCTCAGAATGCATATCTTATGTCAAGAGTCTTAGTAAAGGTGAAGCAGTCATAAATATTTCATCAAATATCAAATTGGGCAAATTTAAAAGGTGCTCTATTAAATACTTCCGATAAAAGAGACATGTTTACATTAAATATAGAGCTGGTGCAAACCAAACAAGATAATAAATCGCCTTTTGATTTCTTTTATAAAATACAGCACTTATTAAATCTTCAAATTTCTAATATAAAAGCTCATACTGCTAGGCATGAAATAGTTACTTTATCAATTTATTATCGCAATCTGGTAATCTAGTTTTCTTGAAAATAGAAACAAAAAACTATGAAAATATGATTTCATACACTCGATTAGCTATAGAGGAAAGAATAGAAAATTTAAACGTTCATTTTAAATTAAGGAGAAACAAAAGAGGTTTAATAAATGGGTTAGGAACAATTTTAAAATCTTTAACAGGATATTTCGATGCAGACGATTTGGATAGAATAAATAGGTTTTGAATTATCTCCAAGAAAACCAAAGTAATATGGAAAATGCAATACTTTGTAAGTCACTAAATTATTAGAAATTTTCAGCAAAATGAAATAACTATAAAAAAAATTTAGAAATTAAAAATATTGTTGAATTTCAAGCGAATTTCGAAAATGTCCTATATTTAAAAGACTCGCTTAAACAGCTACTAATAATATATTATAATTCATTATTAAATACTCTACATTATATTCAAAATTCACTGACATTCTGCAAATTAAGAACGTTACATCCCAGTATTATAAAATCAAAAGAATTATTCATAGAACCTTCAAAATATGGGTCAGAATTTGTAAAAATAATTCCTAATACAAAATTTCTTTTAAAATCAAATGAAAATTTTATAAAACCTCTAAATGATATTTGTAGGCCTGGTAAAATATATGAATGTTTCAATCACCTTCAGTCCAACATAAATTTATCCTATGAAGAAGAAATCCTTATTAAAGAAAATATATAAAATTAGAAATCACAAAAAGCCATGTAGAAATTATTCCAGAAATAAACCAGTTTATGGCAGTTTTTTCTTCAGAAAAATAATTATGGAAATCTTTCTT
Source organism: Psylliodes chrysocephalus (assembly GCA_927349885.1). Classification (NCBI taxonomy): domain Eukaryota; kingdom Metazoa; phylum Arthropoda; class Insecta; order Coleoptera; family Chrysomelidae; genus Psylliodes; species Psylliodes chrysocephalus. Next base: position 20,081,628 of record OV651825.1, on the reverse strand, counting down.
ATAGAAAATTAGGAATGTAAAATTATTTTTAAGCAAAATAAACTAGAGTTACAAGAAAAAATTTATGGAAAAGCTCTTGTTATTAATTAACTTCAATTTCTACTGGAAAAAGTAAATATTCTAAAATTAAAAATTAATTTAAAAACATATATATGTGTATATAATTATCATACCCCAAGGCTCAATAATAAGTCCAGGCTTTTTTTAATTGCTATAAATGATTGTTCTCAAATGTCTGCAGACGATATGATTTTATAAAAAAAATAACTCCGCTTGGCTCCAAAATACACCTTTCCTCCTCCACAAATGGGTCATTCTGTATATAAAAAGTAAGAAAATTCTTGAAGTTTTTGTTTTATAGATATATTATCAATTATTTTTTTACTGGGAATTTTTAAAATGTAATATTGTATTCGTTGTATTTTTAATTTTATTGGACGTGACAATAAGTTTTATAAATTGCCTTCTAAGTATTTTTAAAATTTTCTTCAAATAAATGTAATAATTTATACCGTACGACGACTATTCATACAGGTGTCAAAATAACAACTTTTATATATATTTTACACTCCTCTCATATTTTATGTCCTTTTTTAAAGCTATCAGTTTCCCTGATATTAAACAGGTGGCCTTCCAAACATCATCTCAGAGGGCAATTGTGATGGAAATATGAAAGTAGGTAACTTTGAGCAATCTTGACGTTAGCACATATTCCCGTATCCATTATGCTAAAACTCCATAAGCCGTCGTTCACGATGCACATACTAATGTAAGCATCTCTTAGTCATATGTGGTGAATTTTAAATGGAGATATGGTGGCTTGCGGTTCGCCTAATACTTTCTCGCACGTTAACGGTAAACGCAATAAATTATTCTGTCAAACTTCATTGTATTAATCTAGATAGCGATCAGTATGAAACAATTTTGTTGGTGTAAATTGAGATTTATACAGGGTTGAGAAGGTTAAGGTTCAACAAAACTGACGAAAAAAAAAGTTTTATATCACACGGGTCCAAATTTCAATAGTTCTTGCCAAGAACGTTTTATATTTCCATTTTGAAAAATCCACATCTCCCTAATAAAAACAAACTGAATTAAACCTGTTGTCTTTCATTCATGTAATTCCTTAAAAATACAGACCGTTTCACAGCAACATCAGAAAGTTCCATAAGCCCTTGCCTTGGATCATCTTTTTTCCATTTAAAACCAATATATTTTATTAAGGTGCATAAGGACATGCAGCATACATTAAATAATTCTTTTTCTTTCAATTTTTCTAATAAAGAATCTAAAGCTGTGTGTTCGTCTACAAACAAATATATAGGAATTTATAATTAGATGATATAAAATTAATAGTCTACACTTACTAGCTTCATACATTTTGTAAATAATATCTCTTGTACCTAGAGTTCTTGTATCAGTTACTTTCTTTGTACGAAGACGCTTTTTTGGAGGCGATTTCAAAACAGCATTCTTAGCTGCTTGATAAACAGCATTTACAGCGGACAAATTTAAGTTAAGTGCTGAGATTAGATTAGTTAATGTTTCTAGAAAATATCAGTTAAAACTTACTTCTCTAACAGCAGTTAAAGATAGTAAAGGACCATTATTATCGCGTTCTTGTTCAAAATACTGTATCAATGAAGCTATGAGCTCCTTACATCGGCTATTTAATTTCTTTGGCATTTTTAAATCTGCGAGTAAGACAATATGGTTGTTCTTAAAAGAACAGTTTTTTATAAATAAAACTAATGACCAAATAACCAAAAATAATAACGAAACGACCAAAAATAATAACCAAATAACTTAAAATAATAAATGACTCAAAATATCAACAAAAAGCAACTACAAGACAATAAATATATGACATTGAACTTAAAATGACAGTTCATAAAAAAATACCAACTTTATTTTAAACGAACGAAGATATATAATGTGTGGTATTCTAAATTATACTCTTCACAGTTTAACAGACCCCCTTTTCAATCAGATTTTTTCAGGATCAATAGGCTTTATCCCTTTGTAGAGCTTGATTTTTCCTAAAATGTCAAGTTGATATTATAGTTCACTTTTATTTAATTTTTTTAATGTTTAATAGGCCTCATCTCCTTATAGAGCTTGTTTTCACTAAAAATTTCGTGTTGGTATCGCTTTTCTTTTTTTATTTATGATTTTCTTTTAATTTTAACCCCCCTTAAACCCCCCATTTTTTTTTAATATATACAATCTGTAGACTGGCTCACCAGCTAGGAGGTGCCTTTCATCTCAGGAGGATGCACAATGGGCCTGATGAGGCCTAAGTGCCGTGGGGGTAACCCACCGTCCACACGTTACAGATACAGATATCCCCCATTTTTAACCAGATTGTTTTTTTTTTAAATCAAAGGGCTTCTCCTTATAGAAAAATTAACAAATTTTTTGCTTACTTCTTACTTCATAGTTTTTGCAGTTGGGTATAAAATACAGGACCATTTTGAAGTAGTCTTATAATGGTATTAGATACTGAAACAAAATATAAAACATAAATTAGAGTCGTAAAACTAAATTATAGGTAAATAATACAACACAACTTTAATAATACTTTTATTTACCTTGCCTTAAAGATGTTTTTCGGACACAATCGTTGAATTGAAATAAATACTTCCAATATATTAAAGTCGCAGTTCTTTATTAAACACATTTTTTTTTAAATGAGCCCAATTAAAATAGTGTTATCAGGTTTTATTCTTAGTAAAAAGAATGCTACTGTTAATAAAGCATTGATTTGTCTTGAATAAAACTTTTAATCTGATTTAATTCGTTGCAGTTTTCAGTTTTGTTTTATCTTGTTTTTAAAGATCCTGACGGGTTTATGGGCCCGAAACATATTGTATAATATCCTGGAAGTGTGTTCTATTTAATCCAATTAGTTTCCATTGCTTTAAAGTATTCTTCGATATAGTTATACCTATTTGTTTGGACCAGGCTGTCATTTCTAGTTATCGACGAATTTGGGGTTATCTTCTTATTCTTCTAGAAAAGGGGTTAAATACTCCAAAGCCATGAGGTTCCGAGAGCTTTTATTTTTTGTTTCTTTTATCGGAAAGGTACCAGGGTACGTATATTTCGGTTCTGCTGGCTTTGTGTGCCGAGGGTCACCGCGAAGCACGTTGTGGAAACAAATAAGAGGAAGTCCTACAAATTTGTCGCCGAGAGTGTTTGGGTTAACCACGTTGCTGTGCGCGCCGGGGTTGATACCCTATACCATTTTTGGTAGATTGTGACCGCGGTGAGCAAAGCTTACTAACGGACTCGTACCACCGACACCGACTGCCCGAATAAGTCAACGTCAGACGGTTGTATCAAAGTCCTCATTGGATTTCTTCCGCTGCTGCTACTCCAGACATTCCAGACGCGTCTGTGTGATGCGCCGTTTCATAGATTATCTTTAAGATTGAGTCTAAGTTGAGTTTCCATGCTGCCTGTTTATTCTCTTCGTTTTTTTTATAATTTGCAAGGTATGATCCAGTTTCCTGTCCGAGGTATTCGTAGATCGACACCAGTGGTGAAAATGAATTTCTACCAGAAATTAGGTATCTAAAGATATACAAACCAAGATAAGAAAGAATCTCAGTCCAATAACTTCAGTGGTACCAGTAATTTCAGAATGATTCGATTTATTATTTAATTTTTATTTATAAGATGAATTTTGTAACTGTTGTAGTTCTGCTTAAGCTCAATCTGCTATAAGCCCTTAATGGTTATGTATAAATTATCTTTATTTAAATGCAAAAAAACCCATCGAATACAATTTCACAATAAACAAAAGCAAATTAGCTCACTCAATGTTATCATGAATAATACTTGATGTGTTAAATTCCTTTGTTTATACATTGATGAATGCCTTTACTGGAAGAAACATTGCGAGACAGTCACTTCAAAACTAAACTCAGTAAATTACTTATTTAGAAATTTAAAAACAGTTCTAACCGAAAAACAGCTAATCATGTTGTACTATGCATATGCTGAATCGCGTTTAAGGTATGGGATCTGTTTCTGGGGTATATCCACATATCTTAATGATGTTTTTATTTCACAAAAGAAAATAATTCGGTGTATTGCTGGCATTTCTCGCACAACCAGTTGTACAGAATATTTTAAAAAATTTGAAATTTTACCATTACCTTGTTTATATATTTTAGAAGTTTGTGTATTTGTATTTAGTAATTTAAATAGTTTTATGACAAATGGCCAAGTTTATAATTTAAATACAAGAAATCTTAATGATCTTTATATACCATTTTCAAAGTCACCCATTATATCTGAGCAACGTCTTTTTAATAATTTGCCTCCTCACCTTAAATCTTGTAAATTCATTTAAATTAGCAATAAAAAGATTTTTACATGAGGGTGGCTTCTATTCCGTAAGTGAATTTTTGAATGTTTAAGATTGTTGTTTAAATATTGACTAATTTCATACGAATTATACTTGTCATAAAATAAATAATATATTATTAAAATGGCCAATTCTAACATTGTATTTAAAATTTAATTTAAATTGTCTTTCGGTTGTCATTTGTTGTCTGTCTTTAGGTTAGTTAGGATGAAAATATATTTATAATTTGACTAATTCTATACAAACTATGTATGTCATAAAGAAAATAAAGCATTATTATTATTAATTTTATTTTAAATACAGTATAGAACTTTATTGAATTAAAAAGTATATGATTAAATAACACTTTAGTTAAAACAGTTTAACCGATAAATCGTACTTTGATCTTTTGGGTTTTCAATAGTCAGAATATTATGAAAATTGTTTAATTTATTTCATATCGTACAGTAGCCCTATTAAAATAGATAAAATTAAATTGGTAATAATTCATGATCAAAGGAAAATAGATAATATTTGACATACAAACATAATATTAATTAGTTTAATTAAAAATCAAAGTGCTTTCATGAACACAAATTTGAACATGTATTTTTAAATTGAAGCAAATGTAAAATCCGCTGATAAGCCTCTATTACATCATATTGAAATCAAAATAATTGAAAAACGTATCATTCATTAAATCAAAGGACCTTATAATAAATTAAAAATAAATAAAATGTTCATCTCATAACATTGTTTAATATTAGTACAAGCATTGTATAAATAATGGTAGGGGAATTATTCTGCTCATATTTTATTTTTTCATATTGTTCGATATAATTTGCAAATTTAATCAAAATAGATGTAAATATTTTCATAAGACAAATATTGGGGTCTGAAAAATGTAGAGGTAATTTTTTATTAGAATTCAATGTTATTTTATTCTTCAATATTTTTTTTGGTATTTTTAGATACTCCTGTTTAACTTCAAATTAATACATTTTTATATTTTAAGATTATAAACTTGATACTTAAAAATGATTGAACATTTACTTACGTTAATATATTTTATTTTATAATGGAAACATCTAAAATAATTGCTTTTTGAGAGTCAAAAAAGCAGACATTCTTGTATTTTGCCTAACTAGAATAATTATATTTTCACTATTGGAGTATAATTCCTATTTAATAGTAGAAATTTGATGGATACTAAATTAGTAGTTTCCACCCAGACTCAGATTCAGAGCATGAAAAATACGAGAAACGATTTGATTTTACACGAAAGGCCCGAAACCTATTAGAATTATTGAAACGTTGAATTTTCAGGTTTCAGATTTGTACAGCATTGCGTTGCTTAGGCTAAAGCAAGTAAAGGATATTCTTATTGCCAGCCTTGCCGTTTTTAAAGAATCATTTCATGTCGCATTTTAATTAGGGTTAACAAATTGTTTGAATGATTTTTGAAAAATATTTGACCCCTTACCCCTTACGTCTGTCAATTTAAAATATTTATGCCCTTTCCTCCCTAAACCTGCCCAAGAAATATTTGGTTATTATGCTCCTTACATATCCTTATATATTATTTGGCCAATTTAAGCCTTATTCATGTTAAAATAATTAGTACCTTGCCCATTGACAGCCTCCGTATTAAAATATTTGGCCCCTTTACTACTTGTGCCTGAACCTACAAGTAATAACACTTTACCCTTTAAGCCTGCCATCCTGAAAATAGTTGATGCTTTACCCTTTAAGTCTGTTAAAGAAAGAAAATTTGGATAGAAGCTCTATTCTTCAAGTTGTTAAACTAAAACTATTTTCCGAAAACTCCGTAATGCAAGAAATATTTTTGGTAAGTATCATTTATTAAAATGAAAATATACTATAATTATAGTCTTCGTACTTCTGCTTCTACTTTTGTTTTATTCATTCTTCTTATGGGAATAGCATATACTTATACACTAACTTATAGACTGATGTTACTTGTTTGTCGTTCAGTGGATAGGTATTGTCAAATCTGTGAAGATTAATAAGGATACTTATACATTGAATCGTATCATGGCGCAGTCATAAATTGCAAAAAGCAATGCCTAAAAAAAGAAAGAGGAGACCCAGTAAATCCGGCGATGAAGAAGAACCTACAAACGCCAGAATTACCAATCTAGAAAATTTGGCTACGTCTACTTAAGAAAGCTTAAAATCCTGTTAGATAAATTAGAGTATTATTTTAAAAAGAAAGAGAACAGTCGCATTAGAAGAAACAAATTTATGTCCAGGAAGCAGGAAGAAGGAGAATCCTTTTATTCATTCTATAGGGAGAAAGTTAAACTTTTTATGCTAACCGGTCCATGCTCAGCTTGTTACGATAGATTTCTTGCTGATCATATCATGGAATCGTTATCAGAGGTTTATATAAGAAAGAAATGTAGAGCTTTACCTGAGACTGCAAACGTAGAAGACATTGTAAACCTTTGTGAACCTAAAGAATCAGCATCAAACGAAGAAAACCTTTGTTATAACAATATCGCTAAAATTAAAATAATTAATACCCCAAGCGGAAACTTTAATAAAAAAAGTGTTTAAGATGTGGAAACGCAAGGCACAGTAATATTAAATGTCCAGCGGGCAATGCAATTTGTAACAAATGTAAGCAAAAGGGATTTCCAGAGATGAAAAAGGAAGTTCACCCATCAATGACACCGAACTGGGACGTGAGACACAAACTAAGTTACGACGATGGGTTAGTCTTGAAAGACTATCAGATTGTTATTCCTATTTCTGCAAGAAAAATGATTCTAGACAGATTACACGATTCACACCAAGGTATAGAACGCACAAAACGACGTGCTTGTCAAACAATTTGTTAGTAGAATATAAACAACGATAGTAAAAACATTATAGAAACGTGTGAACCATGCCAATTAGTCAGACCATCGTTACAAAAAGAAACCTTTATGTGCAACCCACCACCAACTCTACCCTTCCAAGATCTCTCAGCCGATCTTTTTCTCATTTTTTGGGAAAAAGTACATGGTCTATGTTTATAGATTAAGCGGTTGGCCTATTGTGTGCCATTACGGGACAAGAGATCCCACCAGCTTAGGTATTATCAAAGACTTAAGGAAAATATTCGCAGATACCGGGGTCCCTCTGCGCTTCTGCTCCGACAATGGTCCACAATTTAAGTCCTCGGAGTTTGGCACATTTTAAAAACGTGGAATATAACACAGTGTACTTCTAGTCCAATATATCCGCAGAGCAACGGCCATGCAGAAGCTGGTGTAAAGTCTATGAAGCATTTGATATTAAAATGTATGACTAATGGCCAGTTAGATGAACATAAATTTTGTTCAAGTCTACTAGAATGGCGCAACATGCCGAAATAAAATGGCATGTCACCGGCTGAGGTTTTATTTGGACACCCAATAAGATCACTGGTACCAACTCACTACAGGGCATTTTCAAGAGAATGGCAAAGAGCTGCTGCAAGTCTAGACAAAAGACTGGCTGAAAATGAGAAAGTAATTTTATATTACAACAAACACGCTAAAGATTTAAATCCCATCACAGTAGGAACAAAAGTAAGAATACAGGATAAAACAACAAGACTATGGAACAGGATTGGAGAAGTAGTAGAAGTTGGAAAAACACAAAATTGTTAATTAACATTAAAAACTACAAAATATTTTGGATATATTTAAAAGTGCTATTGCCATCTGAATGTGTCCATAATTTGTGTCCTCCAAAACTTTCATTATTAAACCTAAAACAAGTACCTTGTTTTATTATTTTAAATAAATAGCTTGGTACTTAAATAGTCAAAAGCATAAAGTGTTATCACTGTAACATTTGATGTGGCACCCTTTTTTAAACATTAAATTGCTATATGTAAAAGGACTTTCCATACAAGTGTCAAAAATGTTCTCTAGATATAATGTAAAAATTGCTCGTAAACGAAACCTTCTTTTTAAATTTTAAACCCAAACTCAAGAAAACAACTCAACTAAATGTAGTTTATAAAATAGACTGCAAAGATTATAACTACACTTACACATATTAAACTCTGCGAATGTGTAAAAGATTTGTCAAACGTGTATTTTAATTTAATCAACTAGTTGTAAGCTACCTACACACTATCACAAAATATGGGTTTCGTCCATGATCATTTTAAAATGTTTATGTTCCTAAATGTTTTTTTAAATTTTAAAAAGCTGTGACTGCACCAGAAGATTCCGAAACATATGTAGTGCTGATTTATTAAAAATATCTACTGATCACACTAAAGACATTTTATTTGTTTGTAAAAAATATATTAAATTGGGTGTAGGAAATCCTTCTGCTGACACAAAGTTACAAATTACCTTTTTTATGTCTTAATAATTTTTATTTAATTATTTGTCTATACAATAAATGATCATACAAAATTAAGATAGATATTATCTTACCTGCAAATAAACATTTAGTTTTCGAAAGGCTTGAAGGATGTCTCAAAAAAATATACCATCTGCTTTATATTGTATAAAAATGTGTTTTCAAGAAGACCTAAGACATTCTGATACACAATGTGGAATTTAAGCAACAATTATAAATCATATCTACAAAAAAACAGAAGAGTGATAAAAACCATTATTATTATAGTAAAAGCTGGTACCATTGCACTTTCTTGGACTTCTACATACATTTAATGAGCTTTTCCCCACAAGTTTACACTTTCGACTGTTGAATATAACATCTTGTTAGTGGAGACAAAATTCGTATAGATTTGGTTTATTTCATTTCAAAACACTTGTCTGCAAACATATCGTATCGTACTTCAGAACTTTGCTACATTTTATCTGAAGAAAGAACCCTTATTTAATTAGGAAATCCATACAACTAATGGTAATCTTGTAGTTTAATTTTAAGAAAAAATATTAGAAATTAAACTATACCTATAAAGAAATATAAAAATAAACTTTATTTTTTTGTACCTGCCAAAGTTCTTCATTTTAAATAAGCTTTTCTTCAACTATATATTTTTCAGTCCCTCCTAAATATGTTTTGTAATAGGTTGGTAATAATAGGTGCTTAATTTCATTTCAACAAATAGAACTGGCATACCTATTTTTCTAATTTTTCCATCAAATTGAAAACCTACTATTTACTTTCTTTTCTGTTATTATAATACTAGATATATAATTTTTTAATCACAGTTACTTATAAAACAATGAATAAAATACCGAATTAAAACTCTATGTTAAACTCAAAATGTAAATTATTTTGTATTTTGTTGGGAGACATTTTACTCAATTTACTGAAATTTGGTCGCTGCTTGGGCGATTCTCTTTCCAACATACTGGTCTGAGCTGCGATATGAGACGAAGTAAGGAAAAAATAAAAGTACAACTAAAATACAATAATTATAAATCAAAAACGGAATGAGCACAATTTAGTGTCATCTTTATTCGTTGGTTATCTAAAACTTCAATGAATTCATAACAAAGTTTTGAAATGTTTTTCTTGAAATGATACAAGACAAATTTAAATTTACCGCTAAAATGATATCTAGGTACTTTTTTAGTTATTTTTCCCTGTGTAAATAGGACTTTTCAATTCGCTCCTCTTAGTTTAAAAACAGAGACTCTATCTCTGTGAATCCTTGGTTGATTTTAAGACAAAAAAGTTAATATCAACACGTAAACTTCTTAATTTTTGAGCTACAAAATGTTTTATGAAAAAAATAACTTTTTTATCATAATTTTTAATACCCCATCAACTGTCTACGTAAGTTGGTGGCATATGAAAAACTTTTTTACTATTATTAGGAAAACAGTTATTTTTTATAAAAAGTCGAGCATGGTCTAAAACCTAAAATACAATCATCGAATATCAAATTTTATCAATCAAAAATAATATTTATTGACAAACCTCGTATACGACATAAAAAAATTGATATCTGATGGTTACGTTTTAAGTTTTGGACCATGGAGAAATTTTTATAAACACTAAATTTTTTCACAAAACCAATGTTAAAAAAGTTTTCCATATGGTCCCAACTTAGTGAGACATCTTGTATAAAGGTACCAAAATACTATAAATCTCAACAGCAATTATAAATGAACAAAGTTTTCTTTCGCGCGATGGAAAATACGTTTAAACATTTTTATAACCGAATCCCTTTGAGCAGGGTGGAAAATATTTCAAGCGAATAATTTCCATTTAAAGAAAACTTGAAGAAATAACTCTGAAACCGCTTTCAGTGAGTTGGAAATATTTTTAAAGCATTTTAACCAAAATAGAGAAGTAACAGTTTGTAGGTAAAAAATTAGTTTTAAGTTGTTTCAAAGGTTACTAACAATAAGAATAAAAACCGAAAACACAGCAAAATCTGTGTTTACTTATGATATAAAATTAACCAATCCAAAGTAGTACAGGGTGAGCGAAACTCAATGTCTCAGCTCCATTATGGGACAAGAGAAAAAGATAGGAAAAAGTTGAAAAGAGGTTCTTAAATGGGATAGAGTAAGGTCCGTTTTAAGCCCAATTTGCATATTTGTCCATATTTGGAAACTGAGGTAATGACGTCATCGATTTTTTTTTTTCGGAAACATACCTATATTTTTACAAATTTTTTTCTTCATAAAATTTGTTCAGAAAAATAAGCTCTTTTTAAATTTGTAAAAAAATAGGTGTATGTTTCCGAAAAAAAAAAATCAATGACGTCATTACCTAAGTTTCCAAATATGGACAAATATGCAAATTGGGCTTAAAACGGACCTTACTCTATCCCATTTAAGAACCTTTTTTCAACTTTTTCCTATCTTTTTCCCTTGTCCCTGAGACATCGAGTTTCGCTCACCCTGTACATACAGTCGATAAAAGTTCTAATTACCAAAACTGTGATAATTTCTCATGTATCTTGCAACGGATTTTACTAATCCAAAAAATATCGGGAAAATTAAGAAAAAACAAATACCTTTACGCGCTAAAGAACAAACTTACTTTTAACTTTGAAAAAAAGGTTAATCTTGAAAATCTTTACCGGAAAAGATTAATATTCAGATGATAGCGAAGCACAAGAGCAATTTTTAATTAAAAAATCCGGACGGCACACTGCGTTCAGATATCGCATCGCATCGCCTTTAATCGCTCCTATCAGTTTCAATATTAAATCGATTAATTTTTACGGATTTGAACCTCAGCGCCAAAACTTAATCTGCTAAAACATTTTGCATATTACTTGATTAATGGTATTTTGATTAGTTGAGCTTTTTGCGATTTTAATTATTTATCTGTTAAGCAATATACTAGGTGTATCAAAATGTAAGGCAGCTACAGATACTTATTTATAAAGCATTTTATTAGGTTTAGACTATTGTAGATACAATATAGAATAGAATCATAATAATAAATATAATTAGACCAAGAATATATGCACCCAAAAAGTAGTTAAATATGCGCATATATATGCCGCAAAATACTTCAATATATGCGTAAAAAATTGAAAAATATGCAGAGCATATGCAATAAGAGTAATTTGTTATTTGATCGAAATAGTTTATTAATATTTATTATTTGTTTTATTTTTAACCGACTTCAAAAAAGGAGGAGGTTATCAATTCGTCGCGATATTTTTTTTTTTTATGTATGTTCAGCAATAATTCTTTAACACGGTGTCCGATTTCAATAATTCTTTTTTTGTTAGAAAGGGGCTACTTCAGGGGTGGTCCCATATAAATTTGGTCAAAATCTAAAAATTGGGTCTATGAGAAAATCCTCAAACTCTTCATTTTTTATGTATGTTTAGCGATAATGCTTTACCACCTTGTCCGATTTATATGATTCTTTTTTTGTTAGAAAGGGGGTACTTCAGGGGTAATCCCATATAAATTTGGTTAAGATGTTGTGATGGCATCTGCACGTTTTTGAAGTCGGTTTTTTTAAATTTTTAATTTACACTTGTACAATACCTAATATAATACTTATTAATTATTTATTTATTAACTAATTTTATTTACAAATCAACATTATTATAGAACGAATGAACAATTAGATGTTTTTCTAAATTATCTGTATTAAATGATTGTCTCTTATTAATAAGTATGTACTTGTACAAAGAAAAACTCCTTTCGACATCTACAGAAGTAATAGGTGCAAACTTAAATTTTCCTGAAATATCTGGATGAATAGTATTAATATCTTCAAAGTTACCAGAATAAATATTAGCAAGGTTTCTTAAAACAATAAATCATTCATTTTTTAAAATTACATTTGAAAATTTATGAAAAAGCGTCTTTCCAATATCGCCCTGGACATTTTTACACTCTGTTTCAAACGTCTTAATTAAATTTACGGAAGTCACCAAAGGTAAATTTTTTTGTTCTAAATCTAATATAATTTTGGGTACAAATGCATAATTTTTTAAAAACACTAATTGCTTTGGTAATAGGTGATTTTGAAACAACTTCTTTGTATTAGATATTCCCTTAGATGAATCATCAAAATCAAATATGATTTTTTTAATTTTTTCATAATTATCTGCGTAAAAAAAGGCAGCTTTAAGCGAGGTACCCCATCTAGTAATCACAGGTTCCGTAGCCCAATCGGATTAGTATTTTAGATTCTGAAAAATTCGAAGCAGCAATTTTCCTTCGGAATTCGTTGGAGGGTGTCTGGTAGTCTAAATTCAAAAAGTTGGGATTCCAAAGTTGTCGTTACCTCCGCCATCTTGATTTAAAGGGTTATTTTTTGTATCTTGAATAACTCATTTATTTCCAATTTTACACGGAAAATAGTTTTTACAAAAGTTATTTTAAATTAAATTTCCTACAATTCTGTTTTTTTTGTACGATCGATTTTTTTGTATTTATCCCTGAGAAGAGTGGGGGTGAACCTAAGTATTGTATTGTCACGTTTATTATTGATGTTGTACCATTATTTTTTCTGTTTGTTTTTTTTTTTTGCTGATTTTCAAAAATGTTATTTGGTACAATTATGATTCCGATTTTTTCTAAAGTTTATATTGTTTGGTCGCACGTTCATGGTAAAGGAAAAGAGGGGTGTAAATAATCAGTTTATCGAACAGTATAATTTTTACAATTAAAAAAATGAAATTTATTTTTTTTTCAGTACACTTTTAAAAGTCTATCGAAACGTCAATGACGTCTGTTTGGAACGTTTAGCCGATGGCTCGGCCAAGTTTAAAAAGAAACGTGATAATACAATGATAAGAGTTTATTCCCACTCTTCTCAGGGATAAATACAAAAAAATCGAGCGTACAAAAAAAAACAGAATTGTAGGAAATTTAATTTTAAACAACTTTGTTTATAACAATTTTTCTCGTAAAATTGAAAATAAACGAGTTATTCTATAACCAAAAATTCACCCCCTCTTTTCGGGTATAAATCGAAAAAAATCGATCGTACCAAAAAAAAGCAGAATTGTAGGAAATTTAATTTTAAATAACTTTTGTAAAAACTATTTTCCGTGTAAAATTGAAAATAAATGAGTTATTCAAGATACAAAAAATAACCCTTTAAATCAAGCTGGCGGAGGTAACGACAACTTTGGAATCCCAACTTTTGAATTTAGACTACCACAGACCCCCTCCAACGAATTCCGAAGGAAAATTGCTGCTTCGAATTTTTCAGAATCTCAAGCCTGTTCTTCACCTAATCCGATTGGGCTACCGGTGGCAACTGTAATTCAGGAAATTTTTCTTTGTAAAATTGAGTTCTTAGAGGAGCTTTAAGAAATATTTTTTTACATTACTAATTAAATCATTTATTAAAGGAAAGTTAGACCTAATTTATTCTGCAACTCTGTTAAGGCCATGAGCCAAACATGTAACATGGATTAAGTTTTCATAAAACATTTTTAAATTTTGTGCGGCTTTTACCATGTACGGGGCAGCATCGGATAACAGCAATAAATATTTTTCTGTTGGAACGGATTCCGGAAGAAAAAAGGAAGACAATCCGGATAAAACGAGTTATTGTCAAGTTATTTGCTTTATCTAATTGCTTTGAAGCGATTAGATATGGACCAATTTGCATTTCTTCGCGTAATGAACCTATCATTAAATGGGCTATATATCGACCACAAGAGTCTGTTGTTTCATCCACAATAATGTAGAAATGGTTTCCAACGGTAATCTCACGATTTTTTTTACGAGTCTCAATGTACAAACTGTTAACACCACGTTTGCGTAATATACTTTGCTCTGGAATACTAAATTTACAGTATTTTTGCAAAAATGATCGGAGATTTGGATTATTGATTCGTATTAAAGGGATATTCAAAGTCACTAAAGCTTTGCATAAATCTTCATTAAAAATAGCTTGTTCACTTCTAGACGATCCAGATTCTAAATATTGTTTCAAGGGAAGTTGACTTTGTCTGCGAGTGTCTTTAGATTTCTGCTTTGCTATATGTGAGGGTGTTTTCGCGTGTTGGTCGATTTGAAACTTTGTTTTACATGGAATCTAAAACAAATAAATTCCTGTAGATGTTGAAGTTTAAATTAAATTAAAAAAATGCGTACGTTGTAAAGTTGCCCTACTTTTTTTTTAACTGTGAATTGAAATATTTTACTGTCGTTTGATTTACCATTGTGAAAGGTCAAAATAAAATATAAAATAAAAAAGTAGTTACAATTTTAGAACATGTTTTACAAAACACCTGGTTATCACCTTCTACAACAAAATCTGAATAAGATTTTACCCACGACTCAATTAATTTTGCCATTTTTCTCACTGGTTAACACAACACAACAATAAAGACTGAAATGAAGTTGAAAGTAAACTGAGTCATTTAGAAATTTGAAGATATTAATACAACTACCTAAAAGGATATTTAGCAAAATTTGTTGGTTTAAGTAGGGTGTTTATAATTTAATCCTCTCAAGTACCTACACCATTAACCGTAATTTATTACAGGGAAAAGTTAATCCTTCAAAATTTTAGGAAATCGACCTGTAAAGGCATTTAACAAAATATTATGTTGGTCCAAAACTCATAATTTTAATATGTCCAGCCAATTAGTACGTCAGATGTATGCCAAAAAATTAACAAAATGTCAATATATGCATTCAAAATCAAAAATTGTTATTGCAACATATGCAAAATATAGCGTTTTGCATATGTTCCTAGCTCTAATTATAATAATAATAATAATAATAATAATAATAATAATTAATAATAATAATAATAATATTAATAACAACTATAACTAAATATAATAAGAAGTTCTGAAGTGTTGATATGTCTGAACTAATTTTGTAATATTTGTAATTTGTATTATATATTTGTTTAAAGAAATAAATATAGTTTAAAAAAACTAAAAACACACTTATAAAGCATATCAAACTAAAAAGTTAAAAATATTTTTTTTAACACGCCTTTAGTTAAATAAGCTTAAAACGATAGTAAATGAAAAATACTAGTATTATTGTGAAAAAAGCGTTGGGCGCTCGATGTACGAGAAATATAGACAAAGCGCCCCACGCTTTTTTTACAATAATACTAGTATTTTCCATTTATTATTGTTTTAAGCTTATTTGAATAAAAGCGTTTTAAAATAGTATATTGTGCAACAAGTGCAGAAAGTAACCAATTCCACACGATGTGTGAAACTTGTGGCACGAGCGAATGCGAGTGCCACAATCACACGAGTGTGGAATTGGTTTTCTGCACGAGTGGCACACTATACTTTTTCTACGATCACAATGACTTAAAACACAAATTAATATATTTTTTTTAATAATTGGATGATCTTCATTAACGATTTAAAATTAGAAATATAAAGAGGTGGTAAATATTTATTATTGTTATCACTTTTTAAATGTGTACTTAACATAGTTTCCTTTTCATATTTTTCGTGAACATCGTCCCGGTTTCTCCTGTTTGTGCCCCAAATAAAATAAAACAAATTATTACCACTATTAATTTTGTTTAATAATTCACTAAACTATACAGTGTATCTACTTAAGTTGGACCGTATGGAAAACATTTTTATTATTAATTTTAGGAAAAAAAGTTATTCTTGATAAAAAGTCCTGCATGACCCAAAACCTAAAATAAAGTCATCAAATATCAAATTTTTCAAGCCGTATACGAGGTTTGTCAAAAAATATGAATTTTGCTCAAGAGTAAAGTACGTTTATTTTTGACAAAATCGAAAATTTTCATTAAGAAAAGTTGATTAGAATTGAATATTACATTCAAATATGCAATTATATCTGGAAAAACAGATTTTCTTATTTTTTATAAACTCTACACTATACACATTGATTGTATATATCTGAAAACGTTATAAATTACGTTAGCTACTATAAACATGATACGCTTTCCTTTTGTTGATGTTTGTGAAGAATTTAGCAAATTTCTTAATGAAAATTTTCGATTTTGTAAAAAAATAAACGTACTTTACTCTTGAGCAAAATTCATATTTTTTGACAAACCTCGTATACGACTTAAAAAATTTGATATCTGAAGACTGTATTTTAAGTTTTGGGTCATGCAGGACTTTTTATCAAAAATAACTTTTTTTCCTAAAATCAATAATAAAAATGTTTTCCATATGGTTCCAACTTAAGTAGACACACTGTATAAACGTATTTGAATTTTCTTAAATTTCAATTACAAATTTATTTATTATAAATATTAATATTAACAACATTACAGTTTAAAATATTAAGAGGTAGTAAATCATGACCTAGGATGGTTTTTTCATATGTTGTTTCTACTTATTTAATTTATTGATAAATTTAATTTTATTCACAGGTTCCTTAATATTAAATATAATTATGTTTAAAATTGTAGCTCTATGATCAGTTACAAGCGTATCTAGAACATAGCTAGAACAACAATATTTGACTTGTCCATTTTTTTATATTTACAAACATGTGATCTATGCAATTTTTCGATGAACCTTGTATCCTAGTAGGAACATTTATGGTTGAAGTAAAACTAAACTCACTTAAAACATCTAAATACTCATTTGAATAAACTTCATCGTCTCGAAGTATATCAATATTTATATCACCCGCAATAACATGCATATTAGGGTGCATCGTTAATATTAAATTTTACTTAAAGAAATGCAACAGGTCTCAAAACAAGGGATTTTTGAACCTGATAACTAAAAATTAAAATAAAAAAAAATTGTGCATAATTTTCCACCCCCGCAACCCCTTAATATATTTTGTTTTGATTTTAAAAACGTAATGGGGTGTAATCATTTTAGTTTCTGTTCAGTTTACCACTGTTAATTTTTTTTTCGTTCCAATTTTTCTTTCCACTTCCGCAAGGCATACAAAAAAATTTTTAGGGACTAAATTGATATAACATGATAAAAGTGGTTTTATTACTTTTTTATTGCCGAAAAAAGATTTAAAAAAAAACTTACAATCTTATAATAATGTATTAAAAGTTTTTATACCTAGTTGGTAGAAAAAAATATTTTTTTGTATTAAACTTTGGCATCACTTCCCTGGAAAAAATGGTGTTCCTAATGACTCCATCGCGCCTTATTGGATCATTCACTAATAAAGAAGACTCTGTCACAAGTTTAAACTGCCCCTTCTATAGCTTGAGTGTGACAAGGGAACTGCATTATTTCCGCAATGACCAAAGAATTGGAGTAGTCTTTGACAATTTCTTGCAAATCGTGAGAGGGAATTCCTGCCAAGTTTGAAGAAGGTCACAATAGTCTTCAGTATCGAAGTTAAATTTGGGTAAAATGAATGCACGAACTTCTGTGTGAAGATCCGTTTGATATCTAATTTAAATAATTCGCCTATAGTTTTTCGTTCATCAGTCAACATTGTCAACAGCATATTCTCTGGGTGGCCAAAATAACCATTTTCTTGGATAACGGGGTCGATTACATTTTTCAGCTCAAGTGGCAAATACCTTGAACGCTTAATAGTGTCAAAGAGATGTTTTGCACCATAAACACAGGATGATTTGGTTTTTACTGCAAACCACATCGGAACATATACTTTTACAACGAAATTGCAACAAAATTTCTACACATAGAGTCTTAGGATACGATTTGCGGTGGTAAGCCATCGGGAGTGAACCAACTTTCCTGGATGTATGTTCAGAAATCTGTCGTTACAAACACCGGTCGAGACAAACTTGCAAATATCATAAAGGTATAACTGATCTGTGCTTAAATTCCCTGGAAATCTCTGGCAGATCAATATTTATTGTTTTAAACTTGGCTCTAGGAAGGTTTTCGCAACTTTGAAGTGCCTTACCAATTACTCCCGACAACATATTAGGCCCTGTTGTATTGCCATCTAAGTGCTGAATTAAATAACGCAACGGCAGTTCATTTGCATGTAGTTGACAAATGAACCAATGAACAGGAGCTTTAATGTGCTGCTCTATGCGTACAATAATTCCACTTTTGTGTCCTGTGTTTGTAACGGTTCCATCACAACCCACTGCCACTACGTTTTCTAAAAATTTTGACGTTGAAGTTTCAAAAAAGTCTATAATGCTTTTAAAAATATTTTCAGCACTGGAACTCACAGGCGAAACGTGTCCTAGATGGGAAGATCTCGGTTCTTCGATTAGAACGATGTGCTCTTCTGCACTAGATGTTCAACGTTTTAAATCCAGAGAAATTGTCACAGTCTTATCCTTACGGCCGTCAAAATATAATCCACGAATTGACTGGATTGGTGTGATGGATTGTAGTTCACTTCTTTTCTTGGTTCTCGCTTTTCTTATCTTGTTTTGGTCTATGACTTTGGATTGATCGGATTTATTAACTAGACCTGCATCAACTAAAGCACCAGAGACAATTGCTGCACCTACTCTATTAGATACTTTGTATCTGTCTAATATTCTGGGTAAATTGTCAAGCTTTGAAACATTTTTTTTTTTTAATGTCAGTAGTAACGGCTTGATTAGATGGACCTGCATCAGGTTCTCGAAAACACATACTTTTAGAAGTTTTAGCACTTTGTATGTCCAATGGATCCTTAGGCGCTTCATTCTTCTTTTCGTGGAAAGGTTCACTTGAGCCAGGGAAACACTTTTTGCGTCTTTGAGCTATGTTCCATAAAATTGTATTTTATACGCGCGGATAAAAGCCTAGTTAAATATTATCGGCGGGACGGGAAGATAATATCGCAGAGAAAAATGTCAAATAACAAAAATGATACATATACATTTTTTTATATTTTGTAAGGTATTAGATTTTAAAAATCGATATTTTGACTTTTAAGGGTGTTGCGAGAAAAAAAAGTACTTATTTTTAAAATGTATTTCTAAACAATAGCAACATTTTGTTTACTATTAATTTTCTTATTTACATTTTTTTATTTTAGAGGGTTGGCGGAGGTGGAACGACATTTTTGATTGTAATTTAAAAAATATTTTTGGAATTTATTTTGAAAAGGCCAGCTTTCGACAGGTATTACATTTTTAAAAGGTAAAAAAATCATTTTTCATATATGCAATACGATGCACCCTAATACATATCACAATTTTTTTTAGATTCACTTAAGTAGTGGTGCAGTTCAGTTATGAATTCCCTTTCATTCATTGAGGGAGGCCTGTAAAGTGATATTATTTTAATAAGTTTATTTTCTTTAGTTACTATTATTTCCAAAGCTTTGAAATGATATATTTCTACTATTTTATAATTATAATGATACGACTTTTTTAAATACACAACCGTACCATCACATTTATTTATATCAGCAAAATTAAATAACATATTATACCCTGTTCGTTGAAACAAGTTTATTTCAAAATCATTCCTTGTTTCAGTTAATATTAGATAATCAAAACATTGGTTGAATTGATTTAAAACAACTTCCAAGTTATCTATGTTTTTACTAATACTCCTAATGTTATTGTGAAAAATTTTAAAAATGGTCCGGTTTTGTGCTACTTGATTGTAGTCATTGATATTCTCTAATACTTTAGTGGGAAATGAAGTGTATAGTCTCTGATAAAAGGATCCATACTAAATAAATCGCCTACTATTAGTGAAAATTAGAACTTTTTATATAATCCAAGATAATTTACTTATTATTGAGATGGTAGGTACAATTCAGAACTAAAGAAAAGTTTACTAGGAGCAAAAATAACTATACAGAATGACAAATTTTATACACTATGAAATTAAATAGATTTTTTTTTCAATTTTGATAGCAATTTTTACAAATTTTAATTACCAGTTTTCTGACTGGTACTTCTTGTAGTAACAGACGTTTTTCTTTCCTTTCCTTTTTCTTTATTTTTTTGCGGTATTTGTTGACTTCTCTGTTTATCCTCTTTTCATTCTTCCTTATGTTTCGCTGCTTTTTCTTCTTTTTTCTCTGTTTTTGATCCTTTGTCCTCAATATCGTTAAATTTTCTTATTTCTTTATTATTATCTTGATTGAATGTAGATAAATTATTTTCTCTTGCTGGTGTTTATGGTGCGCTATTTGATTGTTGTATTACGATAGAGTTTTTCTCCTTTTATATAGCAATGATCCTGTGTTGTCTGTCTTATTTCTCGTAGGTAGTTTCTAAGAATTTTATTTCTTTCCTGTTGACTTTTTGTAAGATCTGGAAAAATAGTAATATTGGTCCCCTTTAGTTTCCTAGTATTTCTTAGTACGTCTATTTTTGTAAAAGTTGATAGAAATTCAACTTTGATGGGACTTCTTTCTAATTTTCCAAGTTAATCGTTTTATTTGAAGGCCAAGTACACTATTTAGATAGTTATAGATATTTTCCACAGACAATTCTTTCAAAGTTGGTCTAATTCCAAAAACCACGACGTTGTTTTTTTTGCTGTTTCTCTCTTAAAGTTCTACTCTTTGTTGAAGTTCTAAATTTTCTTTCTCTAATTTTTTCACTTTTTCATTCACTGACTCTAGTTTCATCAAAATTTTAACTTCGCTAGCTCCAATGGCATTTAGAAATGCCATTCTGTTTTCTATTTGGATCAAGTCATCTCGTAGTTGTTCCATAATATTTGAAAGTCTGGCAGCCGTGTAAATTTCTTAGTAGGTGCACAGAAGGATTATTATGGTCCAAAGGTCAATTTTAAGGACACGAATACAGTACTGAGTACAATTTAACTTTATTACATCGACTTTTCCAGTAATGTTTACTTACTCTGACAGCTCATGCTATAGGGAACACTTGCGTGCATAACTTTTATTTAATTTTTTGAATTTTGTATATGAAATTTTCGATTTAATGCACAAACTTTATAAGATACACTCAACAACGTTGCCAAGTGTAATTATTATTGTAAAATAATACGACGGAATGTCTGCCGCTAAAGCACTGGAAGCAACTGGAATGGCGGAGAGTGCCGCTTAGTCATAAAAAGGAATGTTCGAGAGCCTCTCGTATTTTCCATTAGCGGATTTGGACTAATATAAATAGTCGACGTATCAGCGCCGAGTTTAGTTTAATGTAGAACATTGTATTGAAAAGTTAAAGTGTAAGAAATAAATTAGACTTCCGTCACAATACATTATTTTATCTCTAGTTACTTGCCTCAAACTAATATTGAATGGTTATATTATTATTTGTATATATTATTGTCTGTTTTGTGAATACTGTTCACGTTATTTTATTTAAATTATATTGTTCCATTTTTTAAAAACTATGTTATATTTTAAATATTTTTAGTATGTTAAACCGAAACAAGTGCAGAAGCACTTATCAGCTATTTTAACTTTATTTATCGAAATTTTCTATTTATATTGTAAACAGATGTTTTGTTTTTTTACTGTATTAAATAAAGTTTATTATTATTACTTGCTGTACAATATACTATTCTGCTACAGATGTGATATTTTTATTACCCCGAGGGTGATATGAGATACTTACCATTAATCAGAACAATGTGCTATGTCTAGTTTTCATAGGTGGTCGTAGGAAAAAGCATTTAGCGAACTTTGAATGTAATGAATTTTGTTTAAGAAAAACTCAGAACGTCTTATTTTGTGATATGAAAGATTTTATACAGACCAAAATAAGTAACTACTTAAACCCTAAGCTGTTTTGTGCCAAAATCCTGTAATATTCTTTTATGTTATTCTTTTTACTTCAACAACTTTGGTTGTGCGTAAAAAAGATTTATATGTATAATATTGTATATTGGACAAATCGGATTTGTCCCACGTAAAATATAAAGGAAAATCAGAGCTCTCTCAAGATTATACTACTAAATTTTTTTGGCTACATAAATCGATTCGGAAACCAGGTGACTTTTCACACATCTCCTCAGATTCAGGAAAAATATATATTTTTAGCCTACTGTGTGGACAAAGCGGATAAAATCCCTCCACAAACAACTTTATGCAAATATTTGTTGGGAATGGCTCGTCGTGTGTTTGCGGAACGTATTCACTAGTTTACCTTCTTTTTAGAAATGCAACAGTGCGTATCTCGACAAAGACTCACGGTCCTTAATTTCAAGGAGAAAACAAAATAGGTCTGAAAGGGGCTATTTAGATCTAATTTGCTTTCATGCAAACTGGAATAACTTTGAATAATGTGTGTTCACGGATTCTGTTTCAGGGAGTGGATTAAAATCATCGGATTCAGTTTATTGAAGTTCCAGATTAAAAATTAATTAGGTGAAATACGCAGCATGGGTTCCTACCAAAATAATTTTTTACTTTATTTTTACAATGCTTAAAAGTCAAGCTACGAAAATGAAAAAAAAAAAAAGAAATTTTTTTTCCATCGTATTTAGATGGAAAATGGAAAGTTAGAAACAGGCACCACTAAATGATAATATTAAGAGCTCAACTTTTTTCATTTTTTTCACCTTCCTGAAAGTTTTTAGTCTGTTTTTTAGTTGAAAAAAAAGTTGCTCAAAAAGGACCCACCCTATTGCATACATTTAAATTACAATACAACATAGAACTTTGCTCATAATTTTCAACATTTTTGCAATTTTCACTATCATCTACAAACCTTACATTTTTGCTACGACATATTTTAGATAAATGACCTACCTTAAAATATTTCAAACATTTATAAAATTGAAATTTTTATATACTTCTATGAGAATTTCCACAATGTTTACACATGTCAACCATCTTGTTGACATTAACGTTTTCTTGACTCTGATACCTGTCATACTTGTCATGATGTTGACTGCCACTTCTGCCACTATTACTGTCATTTCCGGACTAATTGCGATTCTTGAATCTACTACCACTTTCGTTATGTCGTTGTGGAAACGAAAATGAACGTTGTCGATTCCAGTCGAGGTTCCTCGAGTTCTCACCGTTCTTGCTTTTTGAATTCAATTGAAATTACTGAACTGAGCTTGATGTTTTTGCATACTTTCTTTTTTCTGGGTAAGATTAACAATTTTCTAGAATGTGTCGGTTTCAACTTCTTCACAAAGTCTGTCAAAAACTCTTCCGGTTTTTATCCCACATAAAAACTTGTCTTTTAACATTACATTTAGATCACTGCCAAACTTACAATGAATTGCATGCTTTTTGATTTTTGCATACCACTTTGACACGGTTTCATCAGTCTGTTTTAGATCGTAAAATTTCTTACACACTAATTTCTAAATTGTATTGTGATTTTAAAAATTCACGTAATTGTTCGTACGTGTTTTCTTTGAGTAAATGCGGATGACACAAATCTCTCAGTAATTTATACGTTGATGGACTTATTAACCCTTTCACTGCCCAGAACACGCCTGGCGTGTTCAGTAAGATATCTACAAGGTGCCCCGGACACACCTGGTGTGTTCCGAAGGTATTTAGCTAATATTGAGTTTCACGTTTTAGGCACATGTAGTACGATACTGGGCGATTGGGGGCATATCTAAAATAGCATAAAATATTATAACCATGTGGTGGTTTTGAGGTTAGTTGTCTTTGAGCGGTAGTAGTAGATACTTGTCTGCGTACTGTAGTGTTCATCTATAAAGTGATATTTTGAGTAGATTGAGGTAAGTTTTCGGCATATATAAATAAAAATAGTTGCAAATAATATCTGAATACTACATTGTAGTGTTTTAGATATAATTCAAAGATGGAACGGGATGAAAATCAGCCATCAACGTCTAGAAAAAAAGTGAGGTTAGATAAACAAAAACCTTGTAGTGATGAACAACTTTTGAAGATGTTGGAAAACTCATCTGACGAATTTGATGAATCAGATGAAGATTTTGATATAGAATATGAAGTTGTCAGTGATTCAGAAGGTTGGGATGATAGTAATATTCTGACTGCTGTTCAAACAACTGCTGCTGCGCCTGCTGTTCCGCCATGGTTACCAGAACGCCCACAGGTAACTCAAATACCATTTAGAGGAAATACTGGGTTGAAAGCAGGGTTAGATACTAGGGAACCATTAGATTATTTTAATTTATTATTCGACGATCATTTTTTTCAATTAGTCGTTGAAAATACTAACAGTTATGCAGTTTAAATACTAGTCAATAGTACGAGTGACCAGAGTAGAATAACTCGATGGAAAGATGTTACTAAGGAAGAGTTTAGAACGTTTTTAGGCATCTTTTTTCATATGGGGACTATAAAAATTAATAGGATCAACGATTATTGGAGAACCCATTACCTTTTCAATCTCCCTTCTTTTGCAAAGTTTATGAACAGGAATCGATTTTTGTTGTTCTTACGGGCTTTGCACTTTAATGACAACTCGGTTGACGGAAATCAACTGTCTAAAATAACACCTCTAGTTACATTTTTTAATTCAAAAATGGCCCAAATTTATTACCCACAAAAGGAACTAGCTATTGACGAATCTATGGTGCAATGGAGTGGTCGCCTTTCATTTCGGCAATATATGAAAGGAAAGCGTCATAAATATGGTATAAAACTTTATTGTTTAGCAGAACCGAAAGGAATGACGCAGAAGATTCACGTTTACGGGGGGGGGGGATCTTCAGATGCAACTGTTGGCGGGAAAAATCATGTACAAAAAGTTGTCCATACATTATTGGAAGCAAAAAAAGGTATAGGCCACTCTGTCTACATGAATAATTTCTATAATAGTGTAGAGTTATCAGAACGATTATTAGCAGAGAAAACCTATATTACTGGTACCCTAAGACCAAAACGAATTGAAAATCCAACAGAAGTGATATCAAAAAAACTTAGAAAGGGAGAAACATATTGCTTATATTCAAATCAAGGACTTTGCGTCAGTAAATGGATGGACAATAAAGAAGTTATGACAATCTCTACAGAAAATTCTGGAGAAATGGTAGAAACTGTTTCCAAAAAACAACAAAGGAAGTTTAAACCTCAAACCATCGCTGAATATAATAAATTTATGGGGGGCATCGACAATGGTGACCAAATGATGTCCTATTATGCCTGCCTCCATAAAACCCTACGATGGTACAAAAAATTAGGATTACATATATTCCAAATGATGTTCATAAATTCTTATTATTTGTACAATAAATACGGTAGCAGGAAAATGAATTTATATGATTTTCGGTTGGTTGTCTTGGAAAAATTATTGCCATCCCCTCCGGAACCACAAAATGAACGCCAATTACGTCAGCATTATCCCCAAAATTGTGAAAGAGGCCAAGATGGGAAAACCAAAAGACGTCGGTGTAAATATTGTTGGGATAATAGAAACGTTAGAAAAGCAACAACAATAACGTTCTGTCCGCAGTGTCCAACTGAACCGGGTTTGTGTTTAGATTCCTGTTATAGACTTTTTCATGAGAGACTATAATTTTCTATATTTACTCTACCAAAGAATTTTAGTTCCTTGTTTCCTGTTTTCTTTTCTTTTATTTACTATACCAAAGAATTTTAGTTCCTTGTTTCCTGTTTTCTTTTCTTTTATTTTTATTTTAGTAAATGAATGTATTTTGTGTTAATAAATTTTTTTTTTTTTTATTATAGACTTTTATTTCCAATTGTCTTTTATCTCAACTAACAATTACTGGAAAGACACGCTAGGAGTGTTCAGGGCATATTTAACCGAATAGTGTGCCTATGTGCCCCGAACACGCCTGGCGTGTTCTTGTCAATTTTGACAGTTTGATACATATAGGTAAATATAAATACATAAATAAATAACGTGATAATAATATTTTATTTAAACATTAAAAATATCATGTGGGCACCGCCGTATAACTTACAGATCGGCGAGGCAGTGAAAGGGTTAAGCTCAGTAACACTGCAGTTTTTACTTTATTGTCTGTAATTTTGTTAGCTTCATAGTGCTGGTCTAATCTTTCTTGATAAATTAGCCACTCGTCGGAGTCTCACAGAATTCGAAATATTTCGCCACGACCGCCATTACGGTTTACCGGCTTCACGTGCGCGTTACACTTTTCAATCGTTGGGTTCTTTTTTTAAAAGTTCACTACCTCGTCGCCATATTTGTTCTATCCCTTGGATTGACAATTAAAATACACTTTACTGTCCAAAATCCTTTATGCGTATGCGCACTTCACAGGTGTGCGTGGGCGTGTTTAGTGAAATTTAAAAATATTTTTTTCTAAAAGCTAGCACAAAATCTAATCTAAAAATATTTTTTTTAAATTTTCCTACAAGAATTTTTTCATTTTCAAAAAATCAAGCAAATTTGAAACGCGCTATAATTATTTTTAAGCATCGTCATAATGAAGCCTAAAATCTGGTTGGCTAATTTATTGTCACGCTAAACAAATATCACCCTATATATAAAATATACATTTTCTGTTTTAATATACATTCGCTAAGTTAAATAATTTAGCATAATATTTTATATAATATTTTGATAAACATTAGATGCAATACATAAGTACGTCCTTAATAAATGTAAATATAACATTAAACTAGACACGTACTGACCTTAACCGATTAATATAAAAATCGGCTAGGTCAACAATAATGGCACTCTTAGTCGGAGTCTCATCCGAGACTCTTGGCCGGAGTCTCCTCCAAAACTCTTAGTTTGAGTCTCATCATTGTCTCTCATCCCAGCGAAGAAGTGACGTGACGTGCCCTCGTCGCCATTTAGATGTTTAGCCCATGGTAAGGCTCATATTATATTATTAATATTATTATTGTATATTGTGTATTGATTACTATTACTGATAAATAAATTGTTAATTGTTCTCGTAATCTTTTATTTCCCCAAGTCAGGTAGCACATAGAGTCATTATTTAAAGTGACTCAATCACGACAAATAGGCTCGTGACTCAATCACGACAAATAGGCTCGTGACATTATACCCTTCCAGACAATAATCGATATGTTTTTACCTTGTTGCCGCTTCCTATAAAGAATTATTGAAATTCCGGATAACGGACAATTTAAAAGTTAAGATCATATAATTTAATACAAAAACATATATATTAAAACTAAAAGAATAATTGTTTAATTTCAGTTTTTATGAAACAACTTGACACTATTTCAATAAACTTTTCTTCTTAATAGAAATGTTATTCAAATCATAATCGCCATATCACAAAATATATTCTCTGAATCTGGCAACGTGGTTTCATCTCTGCGTCTATAATGTCAAAAATCCTAACCTCGGTTTCGAATGCGAGATTATTTTGATTTATTTTAAAATGATTTAATTTTTTAAAAATGGCTAAAGTACAAACAGGATTAAAAGAAAAATCTTGATACAACTTACCCAAGATAGATTCTAACATGATTAATGATTTTTCATATAAATAATATAAAGTTTATTAACTCTGAAATTCGCAACGTAAGTACACTTTCTAAGCTCCAAATATTTCTAGAATTATTGTATTCAAAGAGACTTGTATTTAGCAAAGAAACATTTTTTTATCATACAAACTAACTACTTACTATTGTTAAGTTTTCTATTCTATTGTAGATTTTCCAAGGAAGTGCACTATCATATGTTCGGTTACCATTTGTAACAATAAAGCTAAAATTACACCAGAACACAAAAAGTGTATAGCGTTATTCAGTAATAAATAAACAAAAGGAAAAGGTCATATCTTGTAAATTCACGGAATATTCTGCTTCTGAAGATAATTTAAATTCCTGTCCAGGTTCTATTTTTTTTAAGGTGGCTTCTGAACACCATCAAATCAAATAACCTTCCATCACATCAACATTTGTTATTAGAAAAGGCCACTGTTGTCAAAAGTTTGAAGTTTTATTGGTTGGAGGATGTCGATTCTTCTTCGAATTAAAAACATTAAATGTGTGCTTTTTATAATTAATAAGATTGAATCGATTTATATCGAATACAAAGTGAACATAAAATTATACTTCCATATTCAACTGCAAATGTTGCTTTCCAATAAACAATGAGTTTCTGTGTGGAATATCCAAATTTTGAAATAAATAAGGACGTTCAAATAATAGAAGTTTATTTTTCATGAACAAGAACTACATGATATGAAGCCTTAAAATATTTTTTGGAATTTTTATATATTTATAATGAATTCAAATAAAAATAAGTTCTGTCATTTTCTTCATATTTATTTATCAATTACCTAATATATTACCGTTAACAGAGTCTTTTAAAAAGGTTTATTTATGGTAAGACATTGACAGTTTAGTGTATAGGTATTCTGCCATCATAAGCAAAACCCCAGTAACTACGCAAATCATAGAATGGAGATATTTGCAATAAAGGAAATTATTAGTGCCAGCATTTTCATCGGTGGTACCAATATAGCAGCATTTGTTGAATCAAAGAAAATTTTTGGATAATGCTTTGAACTAGCTAAAAATAAATTTAATTTGTTCTTTGTGTTGGCTTGTGTTTTAAAAGGTTTTTGCTACAAAAGTGTACTTTTTAGGACATAGAATAAATATTACTTTTTAAGAAGAAAAAAGCTTTAGTATCAAAATGGTCAAATAATCTCAAATATTTGTAATTTGTCAGTTACGGGGGTTAGGCTTATGATGGCAGTACAGTCCCGGCATTTACTTTTGTGGAGTTGCATAGATTTTTCAAAACTATCAGAATTAAAAAAAAAGCGCTTAAATGATTTACATATTTTAAAGGAATTGTTTTTCAAATACATCTATTAGCTTTTATTAAATACATATTAATAATTAAAACATTAATTTATAAAACACAAGTTTAATAAATTAAGTTTTTGTACATATTGTAGGTAACTTATTTATACATTTCTGTTTAAAAGAATACAATAAATAACAGGCAAGCTTTATTATAATCATTTAAGTAATTAATAATATTTATATATGGAATGACAATACAATTTAAATTTTCAATCCTTTTTTGGCAGAGTCAGTTAAAGAACCTTTTAGATGGTATATTTATGAAGCACATCTTGTTTTATTGTCAAAATTGTACCCATAATTTTGAAATGGATCAAGTTTTCTGCATCTGTTTCCACCTAAAAAATAATGCAAACTAATTAGGTAGTACCCTCAGAATCAGTGTTAGGTAAAAAGGTATGTACACCTACATTGACCTACTAGTTGATCAACTAGGTGAACTAGGTAAGCTTTATTAATTTATATCACATGTAAACAAAAAAAATACAAGAATATCTTTACTTACATCAAAATACAAATGCACGATGGTGGTTTGTATTTTGCAACAGCCCTTATTCCACTATCGTTTTTGAATGTGTAGGTCTAGATTTTGAGGAACTTTTATAAACATTTTATCAGATTAACTGGTTTTTTTTTACTTCTCATAGGGACCAAGTACTTAACCAGATATTTTTAATGTTACACAAAATTAAACAAATATTATTTACACTTTTTAAAAGCAATTTCAATTTTCAATGTTTCGTTTCCAACAATCGATTTGAGGTTAGAAATTTTGACATTTTTGTATCATGAAAAATGAAAACATAATTTTAATCCGATTTTAGAAAAACATACCTATCATAAAGGTCACTATTAGAAAAATATAACGATCAACTGTCTAGTGTTACGGTATCATAGATTCTTTAGTGACCAATAGAAATAGGCGCTTCATTATGACTCGGTTAATAGCGCAAAAATGGAGCGTTTTAAATAATTGATTTAAAAGTAAACTTTTAAAAGTACTATAACTTTATTATTTGTTATCTATTTAAAGATATTATTGCATGAAAAAAAAGTTTTTTTTTGTGCGTAAACACGTAATAGTATTAGATTCGTTAAATTCGTTTATACTAAACACGCCCATTGGTGTGGCATTATTTATCGTTAAAACATTCACTATACAACACCTTGCTCCCAATGCACAGTGATCATTTCTCACTTATAGAAAATATTCAATGTACCCAATACCGAAATGGAATTAAAAAATATCTAATTGGAAACTTCTAAACTCATAGAATCACACTGACTATGGCCAAAAAGTAACTTTTCCAAAGAAGATACTTAATAGTTTACCTATGTATTTAATATTTAATTAAACAAGGGTTTTTTTTATATGCTTTAAGATTCTTGAAAAAAATAAAAAAAGATTGGTTTTAGAAAGTAAAAATTAATTACCAAATCGGACTTTTTTATAAAATTCATTACTCATTTCAATCCTAAAAATAAAAAACTTGTACAATATAGGTTTTAGGTTTATCTGCAGTCCATTAACGCTCGACTGCCAACGCCGGTACTAAGTCTGTGTTCGTTGATTTCAGCTACAAATACAATACGAACAAGACCTTCCTATCTGCATTTGTATTTCATTGAATTGTAGTTTCAAATGTTAAAGTATGAACACATTGAATTCGGTATCAGGGATATAGGTCACTCACTATCTTTGTAGTCGGACGAGCAAAATCGGCAACGTATTGTTATAGTTTATTCGGACCCATCTTTTGTTAGGGAACATGCATGTTTCAGATCGTTAAAAAGAAAATAATTTTTTCGGTTGGAAGTTATGACCGTAGAATAATAAAATAAAACAAAATTGATGAATAACTGCAGGTGCGTAACAAGAAATAAATTATAGCATAACTATTAATAGACTGTAATCTATTTACTTATAAATTAATTTTAATTTATTATAGATAAAAATGATGTAAATAGCACATTTAGATATTACTATATTATTAACAAAATAAGGGCGTTCAACCAAAAAGTAACTAGAATTTAACAATTTGAAAAAATGAAGTTAATAATAAAATACACTAAAAAACTAATTAAACAAGCAAAAAAAAATATTCACAAATTAATATAACACGATATATTATATTATCTACATTTGCTACCAATATATTACCTTGCTGAGTATGTGATGATTAATTATCGGAGCTCGGTATTGACAGTTTTGATGGCAATTTAGATAACACCAATAATTCTCCGATATGTAATAAAGGTGAGAAACAACATCAAATGGAAAAGTGGAGAAAATCTTGGACAGACTTTTGCAAAACCACTACAACTCAATATTCAAAAATACAATCAAAAATTCCGAATATGCATTGGTTTAAAAACTATTCTCTTCCTCAAAAGTATATTACAACTATCATTACATTGAAATTTGGGTATGCATGTTATCCAGCACATTTATTCAAAATCCATCGTATAGATTCGAAGATATGTACAATGTGTCAAGAGAAAGGCGATCTTAATCATATTTTCTTTGGTTGTGCAAACTATACCAAACAATCTCAAGATCTGATACAAGATCTAATTAAAAATAATATATTTTCTTCATTTAACATTTGCCATCTCCTCTTACTTAATCAAAAAAAAAAGAAATGTACGACCTTTTGATAAAATTTGTGTACGAAAGTAAAGTATGTTTATAATTAATATTATAATACCTTAGCGTGGCCTAGTTTTGAATGTCAAAAAAAAGTCTTGAAGGGCCCCTAGACAATAAGAAATGTTTTCCCTTGTTTATTCCTTGCTTGCCTTATCTTCTTTTATATATTTTTCTTTGCTACATTGTTCGCGCTATAACCCCTATTTAGAACATAAACAGAGGTTATGATGTTATGGACTCGGCTGTTGAGAATCTCAGGACTGGGTCGTACTCGTTTCTTTAAATGGAGTCACTAGGAAGGGTTGAGGGTGCCTAGAAGTTAACTGCGGGCGCCAGTGATTTGTTTTAGCAAATATTCAATGAAAGTGACTTTGGAGCTAGAGTAAATCACAACCCCTCACTCCCGCAAATAAATTCTAAATAATAAGATCTCGTTAAGTAAATAATAGGTTGTTTAATAATTGATAATTTGTCAAATAAGGACACTTATATAAAATGATTTGTTAAATATTGAAATAGTCTAATAATTTACTAGATATGAGTACTTATGAGAAACAGGTTGTTTAAGGATACTTATATAAAATGATTTGTTAAATAAATAATAAAATAGTCTAATACTTTACTAGATATGAGTACTTAAAATAAAAGCTTATCTGATTTAGTTTTGGTGTTGTTGGGTACTGCTGCGTTGCTTTTCTGATGGGTGTACTTCGTTCTTAGCAGAGATTTCTATTCCAGAACCTTGTGTTTCTCTATACTAATGCCACATGCGGAAATCCGGAATCCTTTGAAGTGGTTGATTCTAGCAAGGAATCATTTATCGTCTTGACATTCTATACAGCTAGCAAGTTAGTATCTTCTTAAAAAAAACTTCATACGGCTTCTGTAGGGCTTTCGTAAGGCTCCTGAAAGATACGACTTTCGGTATGGCCTAAGACGGTACGGCGTACGGGCCAGGAATTATTCTGAATTAGGAAAAGAAAGAAATGAAAATGATTTATTCATCAAACAAAGGATGTCTTTACAGGAAGGGATGTTTCTTGTGAGGGAACAACTTCTATTTTTTTTTTTTGGACAGATATTTAAATATGTTTTTAAAATCAAAATTACTGCACAGATTTCTGACCATTTTAAATATGGCTGCCGACATGATTTTACCTTTAAAGACATCCAATTTGACAAAGAAAATTATTGATTATTAAACAGTAGCTAGAATAAGAAAATGACTCTAAAAACCTAGTAATCTATGAATAGACTTACTTTAACTTAATTCTAGTTAGCAAAAAGATAATAACGACATGCGTCTTTCTGACGACAAAATTCAGAGAGCAAAGACAGAACGCTTTCAACCGGTTCGTCTCGCCTTTGGTGTCTTGCGCATAAGGATACTATGAATACAAATCGATATGCCAAAAACACGACAAGAAAACTTGAATTCATTAATTAGACTTTGCTATTTCCCGTTAGATGGAACTACTTGTACAATATTTGAATTTTAATTTGAAATTAATAATATGGACTAAGTACATGTTACATCTTCTTTTCTTGCTTGGGACAAAAGTGTGTATGATTGAATGTATATATTTAAAGTAATAATTCAATTTAAACTTATATATAATACACTGATCGGCACAAAAAGAGAATCACTAAAATATTTTCTTTAAAATCATAAAATGTATTTTTATTTTTGCTTTGGCTTGGATTTGGTAAACGTGTATTATTGTTAAGATTATTTAACACTTCTGTTAGCTTGGATCCGTAATAACAAAAGTCATTAACATTGTAATAAAATAAAAGAAAAATAAAATGGCAATATTTAATTAAAACAAATTTTCAGATAACCATAAGCCAGTTACGTTCATTAATTTTATTGGAAAATTGATGACGCCTGCCAATTGAAAATATCAATCTGCAACATGAATTTTGTAGAACTTGAATCCTATGTTTTTCTTGTTTCAGCAAACAAGGCCAATAACAAAAATTACAATTAGTGAAATTACAAAGTACTAGGGATTCCCAAAGTAAAATTTTAATTTAAATTTAATTTGACATCTATTCCAAACTTTCGTTACCTTGATTATATATTGCATAATATGGTTAGGGTATTTATCAAAGTCATTTTCAGAGTGAATGTTTTTCAAACAACCCTTTCACATACTCTATTAACGCCGCATTCAAGTAGTCGAACAATCCAGATAAAATATTGCAGTTAAAGCAATATATACTCATTTCGGCTTACATGCGAATCCATTCCGCATCATTTTTAACCCCATGGCTAATTCAGCTGTCAAACAACGGAAGGAATAAGACCTTGTTATGTATTATCCGCCAGCGCGATGATTAATACATAGCAAAATGTGTTATTCCATGGGATTCCCATAATCCTCGACGGCAGTATTAATTATGTGAGGGCCCGCTCCACTGGAGCGTAGATACATAATTATATTCGTCCATTTGGCACTGCATGTTTTGACGTGCTGTGGGCCGGCGGGGGAGCTTTTGTACTTTACGGCTCGCTAGATGGCGTGCCTACGGTGTTGACGAAAAATCTAATTGCGTTGGTGCAGGAAAGATAAATGCGATTCGGGTGATTAATTGTCTTGTATAAAGCCGCTAAGTTGATGGGATTTGAATTGAAGTAGGTAGATGCTGTAACGAATTTATTTTAAAGTTATAGCTTAAATACTTATAGATAGTAATCACGTTTTAGATTGATGGATGAATTTGAATAACTAAGAACAGCAATAGATAATACATTTAACAAGAATTTGGTTTGAATCAGAAAAGGCAGAATGTCTTCTTGTTCCTAGGGTTAACAGCTAAATTTTTATTCTGCAAATGAAATATTGTTATCATTAAACTATTTTATTGCTTTATTTAATACTAGCTTTTACCCTCGGCTTTGCACGCGTGGTGTGTTTATAATTTGAAAAAATGAATGATTTTAAATTTTTATTAATTCTAGTAATTTTTGAAAGCAAGAGTTATACTTTCTTAATTTGCTTAGACTCATCAGTAACACTTAACAATAAAGTTTTTAAAGGCTCTTCTGGTTCACCAAGCAATGAAAGTGAAACTTTACCACTGGAACAACACATTCCAGCAGTTTAATTTTTCCATTTGAAAGCAACGCAGTACTGATATTTTTTATTCATTGTGCCAATAAAAATTAAAGGTTGATCGTGATATTCAATTGAAGGAACATATTGAAACCCAGTATCATTAAATACAGACCAATCCTTACGCATGAAATTTCGACGGCGCGTGGTCTGCATTTCTGCCGTATGAATTCTTCTCGCTTGCGATTGTTTTGGCGTTTCTATCGCTCTTCTAGCTGCCTGCAGCGCAGCTTGTCTTTCTAAGCGAACTTACCCCTGAAGAGGCTTTTCAGCTGTTCTCAAAACACTTTGTCGCTGTGCTTGCTGTTGTCTTCTCAGCTCTGCGTCAACCGAGAAAATTCGTGATTTCGTGCAACTTTTGCTGTACGGGCCTGGGACGAATTTTTCGATAGATCTAATTTCCGCTTTTGAAGAAGAACAGAGTAAGAATTAAACTCAGTAAGTGAGATCTAAAATAATGAAGTGACATGTAACCACAAAAATGACACCTAACCTCAAAAATGTAATAGTTTTATACTTCATAGAATAATGACAGAAGAAAATAACAATGAATATAAAAAAAATTCAAACAGCTGAAACTATACTCAGTTGGATTGGATATTGACGTGACCGTCGGTAATACAATGCAACGATATTACAGTACTTAGAGTTGAAACTTCATTACTGGAATGCTACATGGCATTGAAGTAGCTAGATTTTTAAATTTCTTGACAAACTATTTTTTTATCTTTCGTAAAAAATAATTTTTTTAAAGTATCCTATGTTACTTCTAATACCTCCTAAAATATGTGTACAAAATTTCATGATGATTGAATAAGTAGTTTTTGCGTGAAAGCGCATTTATAATATTAGTAGGGATATGACATTATAAAAAAGGTATCTATTAAACTGAGTAATTGTTAGATGGTTTTTAAGAATAAATATATTTTTTGTCATTTAATGTCCAGGTATACACCAAATTGGAAGTTTTTAGTTGAAATTATTATTTGTTTGCTTCCTTTCATCATTGTAAACAAACTTGTACATAAGAATTTGCTAGAATGTAGCTTCCTAAAATTCAAATGATTATACCAATTTTTTTTAAAAACAATACAGAAGCCAAAATACATTTTTATGTATTTCTAATTACATTTGAATATAAAAATTCCATTATTCGAAGAATATCCCAAACTGTAACGGTTTCAATCCAGCGTTAAGACTATAGTATAGGTTTTGTTCGTCCATAAAGCATTTTTTTACCTATATTTGCTTAAAATAAAACTTATTCGACTAGTCAAAAGTTGTCATGCATTCAGCTTCCAGCCTGTATCACTGTACACATTCACACAATACACATTTTTATTATCCCGTTCTCAGCAATTTAAAATTATAGGGATTTTATACTTAATATAATATTTTTACAAGAATTAAAATATGTTCAACACAAATAGGCATAGGTAAACTCGTTTTATGATACCTTCGTTGTGCAAATTGCAATATTTATGCTAAAATGTACCTTTAATGAAGCATATTATAGGTACATTTTAGCACAGCATAGGTTTCCAGCGTTAGGCTGTTTTAAGACGTGGGCCTTTTTCCATGCTCATGTCAGTAAATAAGAAATAAAATAAATAATATAAAAGATCTACCTGGCGTCCAACCCAACATCAAAAATGTAGTATTTTTCCCAGATTACAAAGTAATCACTCACTCCCTCTCCACTAGAGTGAACCGGAGCCACAAGGTTGACATCTGGGATAACCGAACTTTTGTGTCACGTTAATCTGACGTTACAAAACGACAATATTTGGCTGCAACAAAATGGTGTTCCACCTCACTATGCGCTTGAGGTAAGGCAATACTTAAATAATGTGTTTCCCAAAAGATGGACTGGAAGACGAGGTTCTATCAAATGGCCTCCTCAATCACCCGACATGAATCCTTTAGACTATTTTCTGTGGACTTACTTAAAAATCATCGTTTATAAAACAAAACCTGCCAATATTCAGGAATTAAAATATAGGATTATCACAGATATAATAAGAATTAAGCAGTTAGAGATTTTGCTGAATGTATTGCAAAATTTTAAAACTCGCATGGCCTGTTATAATGAAGTAAACGGACAACATTTTAAGCATCTGTTTCTTTATGTTTTCTAAATTTCCTAATTTTTCTACTACTCAAATGTGGATCTACTTTTAATATTACACAAACATTTAAAGATTTATCTTCAGTTGCTGTAAGTTTTCTGCGCCATGATTTGGATAAATCTGTTACTGAACCAGTTTCGTTAAATTTTTTTACTAATCTACTGACATTAGACTTTGCTAGGAGATTTCTGTTGCGATATATATTATTAAAGATTATTTAAATTAAACGAGTTATATTTTAACCTCCACGGAGATAATGTATGTGTAGCTGTAATTCCGAAATTATGACATTTAAGTATGGAGAACATTACATGAAAACTAATCAGTATTTCTTAAGGATTCCAGCAAACAATAATTATACAGGGTAATCCATTTGTAATAACAAAGCTCAATATAATCCAGAAAACCAAAAGATCTGACAACAATGTTAATACAACCGATAATATTGTTGTATTTACAACCAAAGTATATAAAAATCGTGCAAGTCGTTTCTAAGATAACTGAGGCGTTCCATACGTAAAACTCAATCTCAATTTCTTTTACCAAAACTCAAAGAGAAGCTAGGGTTTATCTAACATTTAGTGTATTATCTTTATTTCTAGCAGTTGTTTGATAGTTTTCAAAAGAATAACGTGTAAAGTAAGAGAAGCAATTTGTAAATTTGACTTTCCCGATATTAAAAAATCTGGCGAAGCTTCATTTATGATTAGTACTTGATTTTAAATTAATTTTCATAACTATGTAGAAGGACTTTCGGTTCGGCTATTCATTATAAAGTTTTAATTAAATTGTTGTTCATAATTAATTAATAATTAAGAACTACAGACAGATGACCACATAAGTTAATTAAATGTTGTTTTTATTATTTTACACACTTTATATTGCTTATTAAACATTAAAACTATTTGTAAGTTATTAACTATTTTTCTTTCGTTACAGGTAAGTGCATTTACAACAATAACAGAATGCGAGAAATTTAAATAACATGTAAGTGTGAACAACTTTTGAACAATAACTATAATAAATAAGTTATTTTAAACTAGTTTTTAATATACTAGCAGATCCGGCGGTCGGATATTTCAACAACTGCGCCACCTACCGGGTTAAACTATATTTGAGAACTATCCAGGTTCTGTGTCAAAACTTTTCCTTTAAATGTGAAATCCAATAGATAAACTTGAAAGACGTTATTATTTATTAACGATTCCAATTTTCAAGATCCTACCTTTAAAAAAACGAGTCTCATATAAACCTTCACCCCCCCCCCCCCCCGTTTCCCTCTTAAAACGTGACAATGCAAACGCTTTAAAACTTGTTAATAATTGTTTATGCTCAGTAGCTGTAATATTGACCCTTTACTTTACCATGTCGGAATCGGCTCCATGAATTTTGCAGGAACTTTGACACGAGGAACCTTTAACGAGAACAGATTTTGAAGACCGCCTGTTTCATCTATTTACTGTCGTAAAACCATCTTTGTCGGTTTTACTTTTATATTTTTTCTTCATTTGTTGATTTTGCTATCGGTGTGCTATCTGTGTTGACCACTTTTTTGTGCAAAATATTAAATAAATTTAGTTCCGGTATTTTTGAAATATTAGCATTTTTATTATTTGTTAAAATATTTTGATTTCGTAAAGGATAATCGGTTTTACTGGAATATTCTTCCTCGACTTGCTTTTTGTCTTGTTTTGACTTATTTGCCAAATTTGCTTTTGGAAGAAATATTATTTCTTCTTGATCACAAAGCCTTTGATCATTTAAATCATTCAATAAACCAGTTTCTCGTTCCAATTGTTTACTTTTTATTTGAACAAATCGGCATCGGTAAATTTTACAGTTTTCCTCCATATTGTTCAATGACTCGTAGAAATTGTCTTTATCTTCTACTTCTGGTTGTCTTATTTTAAAATTTCTCAATTGTTTATCACTAACATGATCAGGTAACTTTTTGAAAACTATAATTTCGATTTAGTTGTTTTTGCAATTTATTTAGATCTACACTTAACACGTCTTATTCAGACAGCGCCATCTTTAATGATATATTCTATTGCAAAAATGTATATTATGCCGGTCAATGTATAATCTCTATTCTTAAAATGTTCTCTGTCGTGCTTTGCACTTTCCTATTCACCTCCTCTATTTCCCTCTTAAAATTTATTTCTTCTATCTTAGATCTTATAATACAACTCAGTGCTTGTTCCTTTACTGTCACTGTCAAATTTCTTATCTCCTTGTCAACATTTTCTTTAAAGGTATGTAAGACCTCTTTAGGTACCTGTCCCTGTAACTTCACGTGTCCAATTTCCCTATTCAACATATTAGTCTGTTTAGCCACCTCTATTTGAATCTCCCCTGTCATATTTTTCTCAATATTTATTTTTACTCACTAACTTTTTCTTTCACATCTTTTCCTATCTCCAACCTAACATTAACTCTTTTTCCTCTATTTCTGCCCGTAACTTTTTATTTTGCTCCTTAACCTCTTCTCTCACTTGTGTTATCTGCATTCTAAACTCCTCATTCTCTTGCCTAATTTTTTTCATTTCTGTTGAACTTTCTATTTTTACTTCATCTATTTTCCTTTCCAAATCCTCCTTAATAAGAGTAATGTTTTCATCCATAAATATCAACTGCTGCATAATTTCAAATATTCCTACTTGTAGTCTCACTTGCAAATCCTAACTACTAATACCTTCTCCTTCACTCTTAACCTGTTATTCACTTTTCAATTCTTCCCCATTACTCCGTACTGTATGATCCAGCTCCTCTCTCAATTTTTCCAAACTTTAATCCCTATCGACATCCTGTTCCTGGTTTAGTCTTCCCTGTTCCATATACTGAATTGCAAAAATCAATTAATAAAAATATCTTTTCATAATCTACTTATATTATCTGATTGTTTCCATCTAACGTCTCTTCATCACTACTTGCTTCACAAATCTCCTTGCCATCTCTTAAAGTCATCCTACTTGTCCTACTTGCCATGTTTTCCTACTAATAACACACCATATAATATTTATTATTGAAATAGTTTTACATTGCAGATGTTATTAGATTCAATTAATCTTTAATAACACTCAAAATAACTCTTTTCATTCAATTCGTGTACATTTATTTATAAAATAAATTTGAAAATTTATATAAATAATTGTTCTACTGGTCCTGTCTTTGAGAATAAATTCTAATATTACCCTGTATTTGTATTTGAATTATTAGGTTTTAAATATCACTCTATATTTTGCTCGCTCCGCGTTGGGCGCCATTTGTTATGAATATTAATATTCTGATCTATAATTTATTTTTATTACCCAGTATCTTAGCAATTATATAATTTTTTATTTTATTTAAATTTGAATTTTGGGTTGGGTTCACTTACTAATATTTCTCACTATCAATAATTTAGATAACCAAAGTAAAAGAAAAAATAAAAAAAATTAAACGAACCTTTAAAATTTCTATAACATTTTCAATTCCAAATATTAATTTATCTATTATCTATATGTTTGGTCTGATCACACTGTATTGTAATTTAGACTATACAAATAAATATAAAAAAAATAAATTTAAATTACATTATTTTTTTTTTCTCTTTTTTATAGTCGTCTTCTTCTTTTTAGCACTGTCTGCACATTATCTGTACGTTTCTTTCCATACTCTACTATTTACAATTTATTATTCTACCTCCTGCCTTCTTTCTGGTATCTCGCAATGCTGGTTTTCCTATGCTCTTATTTAAAACAAAAATTTCTTTTATCTTTTTTTTATCTTCAGTTCTTTTCAATTCCTTAATTATACGTCCTGCTCTTTATAATTTTATATCCTTTTTAATATTAACCATATAAATATAACTAACTTTTTCTTTCTAACATCTTTATTCTAAAATTTAAAAATTACCCCCCCCCCTGTGACAATCAATAATTAATTTCTGCTCAATCCCCTTTCAAAATTGACTTTTCCCCGAAACATTGATTTTTTTTTATTTTCAAAACAAAACATAGAGTGAATAATTTTAAATTACCTGAATTACGTCATAATACTAGATTCCATTATTGTTTGTCTTTTATTTACTGTTTTATATCTAAAACCATGTTTTTTTAAAATCTCTTCCAAGTATTCTAACAGAACATACCTCAAGAACATGTTTCTTTTTTAAGATAGTTCACTCGTAAAACGGCCTTTCTTAAGAATTCAATAAAATTGAAATATGAGGTTAATGAAAGTGACTTTTATATACCTAAAAAAATTAAAAATTTTTGACCGTCTGTAAAACGAGATATTAACAATCAAAATGTGCATAATTAACACTCTTGAAGCCCTGTCATGTACACAATCATTGCATTTATTTCAAGATATCTCGAAAACAGTTCTTACCATATTTTTTAAAAACTAATGTAATGTAAATCAAGAAGTTATAAAATTTTCTAAAAAAACGCTGAATTTTTTTACTGTTT
The DNA here is from genome assembly GCA_927349885.1 of Psylliodes chrysocephalus. Classification (NCBI taxonomy): domain Eukaryota; kingdom Metazoa; phylum Arthropoda; class Insecta; order Coleoptera; family Chrysomelidae; genus Psylliodes; species Psylliodes chrysocephalus. The sequence continues at coordinate 20,039,951 of OV651825.1, read as the reverse complement.
TGATAAAGAAATATAGATTTTTAAAATAACAATGTTCTTAAAGCAGTCGACGCATAGTGGCGTATTGTGATTACAACTTGGCAACGTTGTAATCGATACACTCAACGCCCGCTTATTCAAATGTCTGTTAGTGCTTCCCAACCTTTTTATTGCCGCGGACAGGTCAAGTTTATCACTTTATCGAGGCCTTCTGGGAAGGGACGTTGTTTATACTTTAGATTGATATGATTTAACAATTTAAATTTAACTGTATTTAAACATGTCTTCAAAATTAAATAAATATGCAAAAGATGAATATAATTTTATTTAAACATGCCTTTAAAATAAAATACAGTTACACAAAAAAAATGAATATAAAGTAATTTAAAATTTTAACTTACTAGTATGAGGAAGTCATAAAAAAATACAAATAAAAGTAATGATTTTCTGTAGTATTGATGATATCGTAAGAACGTTCATGACAGCAAGAAATTTATTTAAAGCAGTTTGACCAAACCCTGAATGGACAGCACCTTTAAATAAATAAAATTATATTAATTATAACAAAAAAATTATAAACATAACAAATACTTGTGTATTTTTTTTAAATTTACCTAGACCTGCTTTAGTGTTGACATCTGAATGCTTAACTTCACTTTTTGTTGCATGGACTTTGTCCGTAGGTAAAATAGTTTCAACATTACATACATTACATTTAACATTTAAATTTGAATAAAGGCCCTTTTGTGTTTCATTTGTAATATTTTCAAGAGAAAGAACTCTTTCACACCAGCAACATTTTAAATGTTTTCCCACGATACGACCACTGCACAGGTTATTTTTCAAGCTTGGGGTTTCCTTTCTCAATTTTTTGCATTATTCATAGCCAAAATTGATTTTTTGCGTTTGTTGAGGACGTTCTGCTTAACAAATTTTCCTTTATCTCGCAATTAATTGGTCCTGACAATGAAACATTTTGATATTTACATTTATTTTACTTTAGGAATACAGTTGACGTTTCACAATATATTTGCGACGTTGCCGGATGGATTTTACGCGATATATTTGTATATAGGATCACATGTGTTGTGTGTACAGTCTGTTACAAAAATAACCTTTCTTTAGATTTAAGAATCTCGAACGGTTGGTATTTATTATAGGGCGATATTTTTGTGTACGACTGTCGCGAGTGAACTACTTTAATTCTACTAAAATACCTCCCAGATTTGGCATGATGTTTAGTGTGTACATACTGTAGATTGTTTTACATATTGGCGCTAACTAAAGTGAATTGATTCGTATGGAGTTACCTGAATTTCTTTTTCGTCTCCTTGCCGGACTTAGTTTTATGATTTTGTATACTGTAGTCTCAGGAATATTTGTTAGGTAAATACTGTGTCCTGGATAGCATCTTTTTTTCGAGCATTCCTCGACTACAAAGCCTTCTGATATATGTTGCCTTTAACGTTTAACTGTGTGATCTATATGTTCCGAAAAAAGTTCTGGTAGAACATCTACCCAATCTGCAAACTGACTTGTTGATGGTTGTTCTTGTTGCCATGGTTGCCACATATCGTACGATTTAAAAACCTTTTGACTTCAACCTTGCAGAATACGAATATACTTCTAATTGAAATTAATATACAATTTCACAATTTAGAAAACATCAAAAAAATGGTGCTGGCTTACTGATATATCAAGTTTGGTAATTATCGTGGACTGGTTTGGTAAATTTTAATACATAGAGCGTATTTTATAAAATAGTCACCTCAAAAGGAAGTTTGAAAAAGATATGCATATTTAGAAAAAGTTTTAAATTTTTTTTAGTGGTACAAATACCTACTTTTTCTAAGAATTAAAAATTATAGATATAGGGATTGAGAATTTTCCTTTGAAAAATATAAATTATTACTAGGCATTTTTCATTTTGTACTAAAAATTAGATATTACAGTGAAACCTGTGTAAAACGGAATCGCACGGTCGTGCACCGATTTTCCGGCATATACAGGATTCCGCGTTACACAGGGTAGATAAAAAATTGCACATAGTAGATTTAAAAAAGTGATGAAATTATTAAAAAAAATCTAATATACGTACATTTAATATATAGTTGTTATTATTACTATGTACCTACATATTTTTATTTATTATTAGAAACAATATAAATTATTATTTATTCCACATTTCTATCAATGTAAGTTGTTTTTTATTCTTTTGTAATACGTAAGATGATTCCATGAATTTCCTTAATTCTAAAATCTTCTTTCTCATCGGTTTGCTCTCTATTCTTTGGGAAAAATCCTCTAACGCTGTAACACTCCTCAAAGCTTCAGAAAAATTTTTTAATTGATCGGATTATTTAACTTCTGTTCCTGTAGATAAAAAAAATAATTTAAGAACAGATCGTTTTGAAAAGCTAATGGGAAAATAATTTTTTCTATCTGTTATTTTTGTGATGGTAACTGAAATCTTCCTATCTTATTTTTATTATGTATTTTAACTTTATTTCTACTTGGCCAAATGACCAATTAAGATGGAAAGAATAAATAAAAAGTTGTTTATTTTTTTAGAGAATTAGAAAAATCGCTTACCAATTCCAATCCCATCATTATCGTCTGCCACAGTAGTTTCCACGGCAGTTTTTTCTAACACCAGTTCTTCTATGGACTGAAATCCAGCATTTGTTGTAACAGCTTCATCTAATGTGATGTAATCATGAACATTACAACCGGGATTAATTTTAGTAATTAACTCTTCGACTTCTTTTGTACTTTCGTCAATTTCGTCAACATTTTCGATTAGGTCAACGTCTCCATCTTGCTTGATTCCACATGCCGCAAAACATTTTTTAACACAATCAGGTTTAATATTTTTTACTGAATAATCAATCCATCTGATGGCATCCAAAACTGATATTTTTTTAGCCAAATCTCCTGCTGATTGAGAGAATCTCATATTCGCAATAATTGACCGCAGCACTTGTTTTCTGTAATGCATTTTGAAGTTTTGTATAACTCCATGATCGAGAGGCTGTGTTTGACTTGTGGTGTTTGGTGGTAGAAAACACAATTTTATATTGGATAGTATTATTTTGGGGTGACACGTTGCATTATCCAAAAATAGAAGGATGTGTCGATTTTCAAATTTCATTTTTTGATTTAAAATTTTTAGCCACTGTTCCATAAGAACTGATGTCATCCATGCTTTTTTATTTGCTCGCCAATAAACTGGTAGCTGAGGCACATTGGTATTGTTAAAACATCGCGGTCTGAGGGATTTTCCAATAACTAGAGGTTTTTCTATTTTTCCGTCAGCAAAGGCGCAAAACAAAACCGTTATTGTTTGCCTCCTTGACATTTTCCGCACTTAAATTGAATAACCAATTGCTTCGGAGTAAGTTTTTTTTGGTCACTACATTTAATTAAGTCCATTTTAGATTTTAGCGATAATGTATTCGTTTTTCGGTTTGCCATTTTGAAATGTTTGCACTTTCACGGATAAACTCAAACTGCCGTACCTACACAATACTGGTTTATTTGTGTATTTACTGCTTTTGTACCTAAATTTCTGTGATAATGGTTCTAAGTATTGATAATAGTTCGCCCTTATTATGGGGCTTTCCGAAATCATAAACTAATTATGTAAACATCTATAAATTCTTTTATACCTGCAAAGCAATAACATAAGTAGGTTCCGGCTTAACAGATTAGGGAAATTCCGTGTTCGCGTTAGACAGGGTTCCGGCTTATAAGCAATTTTTACATTACAATATGTAGGTAATCGCCAAAATTTCCGTCATACACAGGATTCCGTGTTACACAGGTTCCGGCTTACTCAGGTTTCACTGTATCTATAATTTATTTCCAGTATAAAGAAGTACTTACTTATCTTCAAGCTGCAAATAACCATTCTCTTTTATCTTGTCCGGAATTAGACCAGAGTTTGAAAGATACAGATAATATCAATTTAATACCAGAAACGGTATTTTTCGGTTTATTTTTAAATAGATCATTAACCCTAAAAATACGTTAACAACGATTACAAGTGATTTATTTAGGAATATGGTAAAAACCCCAATTTAAATTCCATCAAGAAAGTAGCATTATATAAGACAATTAATCACCCCATTCACATTTATCTTCCATCCCCCTTTGCCACAATCAGATTTTTCATCAGCACCGTCGACATCAAATGATGTAGTGAGGAGTGTCGAATCACCCCTTTACCAGGGTGTCGAAAACGATCAAAATATGGAGTAGCAATAAATGGACGAGTATAATTACGACTCACGAAAACTAAATGAACCAACGGCCCCTACACAATTCGGTTGATTACTACTTTACACCTAAACGAGCATTTTAAACTGAGGGTGGAAGTTTAAGAAAGACTCTATCACCGGCAGAAAATCGAATTAATCCAGTTGTTTGATAATCGAGCACTAGTGGGAAGACGTAATAAGATTAAGCCCGTGACGAAATACAAATCCAAAAGCAATGTGCCTTTAGGGTATATTGAAATAAATGGTGCGAAAAACAGGAGAGTTATTTCAAAAGCAATGCATTACTAGTGCTTCTGTTTAAATTTTGCTTTGCCTTTATATTTATTCTAAAGAGATGAATTTTTAAATTGTATTATTATTTGAAATCCGATCGTTATTATTTAGATTTAAAAATAAACAACACATTACCACAATTTAAAAAAAAGAAACTACTCATTTATACAATAGTTTGAGTGAATTTTTAGTTACCTGTTTTACACAAAACCGTTTTAATCATTTAAAAATTAAGATTTTATGTTGCTTTTAAAATAAAATGAGTTTACAATGTGCTTAAAGTAACTTAACAAATTCCAATTACTAAAATAGCAAATAATATTGTTTACTGCCATAGTGTAACTTATTAGAAAACTAATCCCAACCTTATTTTTTAGTGATTTCCTGACGTTATAATGTAGAGAATTTTACAGTTAGCTTCCACAATAAACTCAGTCTAATTGATATTCAGTAAACATGTCTGACGTTCCTGAAAACAGACTTTTTTAAATGTTTTTATATGTAATGAATATAAAAACAGAATAAGAGCAGTTGACATCCAATATCTAATCATGTTGCATAATTAAGGTCCATTCGCACCACTAGCCAACAATAAAGTTACTTAAAAATGTCATATATTAAAAACATATTCTCTTCACATCATTCTGGAATTGACTAGTTAAACACCCAGTGACATCTAAATTGTATTGATTAGTAAGTGTCATTAGTTTAGGTAGGGGCGCATGATAAGCATACTTAGTGAGGTGAAGTTGAATTGCAAATAATTCTTGTGGGAGCTCTAAATGCAATCATGGATAATAACTCATCAGAAGTAACAATCCCAACTATGATCTTTTAAAAAAATGACATATCCATGAAGATTCTTCGATTTACAAGGGTTGATAGGTTCAGAATTGTAAAATAATTATATGTACCTGTCGCTAGATCAAGTTTAAAGGTACACTATCGTTAATATTTATTTTAGACATTTTCAATTCTTTTTACAGAGTTGCTTTAAAATGGACATCATATTGTAGAGCTGTACTTCAAAATCGACCTTATATATGCAACATAAACCATTCTACATTCTACAGTTTGAGTAACAATAAATCGTGATTGACTTGATCAAACGCTTTAGAAAAGTCTGAATATATAGCATCTACTTGCAAACCGTTTTCTGCAGAATTAATTATGTAATTGTGATAAATAACAAGATAAGTTGTAGTTGATTTTCCATTTGTAAAACCGTGTTGCTGATTAATAAGTAAGTTTTTGCAGTGTCAAGATAAACAATTATTTACCAGCTCCAATAATTTTGGTATAGAGGACTAAATCGAAATTGGTCTGTACTTCTTAATTTCTTGCTTGGATCAGCTTTTGAATACAGGTATAGCATAACTCTACTTCCACGAGTTAGGAAATTGTTAAAGTTTTAGTGATAAATTAAACAATATGTGTAGTGGTTTACATAAAGAGTAAATGCAACGTTTTAGGAAATACAAGGGAATTCCATCAGGACCTAAGCAGTGGTTTATCACGTAAGGAACTAATATTATTGAATATATCCTCAATGATAAAACATGTAGGTCCAATATCAACTGAGAAGGTAAAACTTAAGTGACAGTTATTAGAGTTTAATTTATGATTATTAATATAACTTTAGAAAAATATTTGGCAAATAGCATAGAAATAGATTTATCATCGTTACCTACATTACGGTTAAGTGTCATCTGATCAGAAAGTTGAGCACTTTTATTGATTAAATTAAGGTTAGACCAGAACTGACGAAGATCAGTTGAAACTGACCTATTAACATTGTTTATATAACTAGCATAGCACTCATTGGATAAAGTTTTACACCTGCATCTTAAAATTGAACATTGTAAATAGTCGTCATAACTGAAAGTACTTTGGTATTTTGCATTAGATTTTTTTGCCGAATAAATTGTTTAAGTTCAGGACTGAATCAACCTAGGGAAAGTAGATTGCTTTCTTCGTTTTATTGGGACAAATAAGGCTAATGCATTATTGATTATTTGAGTTGAGTTAATATTGGTTTCATCGAAAATTTATTCCTAATTAATTGGTGCTAAATGGTTATTTAAACCTCTATAATCAGCATTTTAAAAATCATAGTAATGTTCCGAGTATTGAAGATTTTTACAATTAACAGATAGTGATAGGGCAGCCAAAAAAGCAACATGGTGATAGTTCTGTATCTGTAACGTGTGGATTTGCAAATTTTCAAATTATTTATAGTTCAAGCTTTGACCGTAATGCTATCCACCTCACCAGATGATTATAGAAATATGCTCAACTATTTACAATTATGCTCCAAGATATTGATCCGGTGGTTCCCATTTTATATGTCAAGCAGAAGAAAGCTAATTATCTTGCAAAAACAGACGCATAACTTGAATAATGCGTTGTTCCTATTTGAGACCTGTATTTTTTAGTTCTAAAAAATGATAAAAGTAGTTTGGAATTACATTTCTTTTTCTATTAAATACAGAAATATGAAAAAACAAAACTACTTTGATGATTCAATAAAGTTGCAGCTCTTGACGCGTCCATTTTAAAACATTTTTTATTTAAACCAGAGTTTTTTAAAAACTATATTGGCGTGTTATACTCCTTTTAATTTAAATTTACTTCAAAGCATAACGAGATGCACTGTTCAATTAATCCTTCGTACCTATTATTCCTTAACTACATTATGTGTTGGTAGAACGACCAAAAGTTATTTCCTTAATAAACCACATCTAGTAAAGTTTAGAATAATCTTTAGGCGACTAATCCTAATCCGGATGGCCGGGAGTGGAAAGAGAATCAATTAAAGTTTGATAAATCGATAGTTGCGGGTCTCACGCACCTGGTCTTTAAGTGGATTGTCATGTCAAGTAATGAACGCTGAAGGGTTCCATTCAAGGGCCCGACGAAGGGCAAGCCAACCATCTCGGACGACAGGCACGTTTTTGATACCGAGGCAAGCAGACAATTTCTCTCTGTTACATCGTTACAACGAGGATGAATAATATTTATTTTTGCTCGTTCTTCTACTTCGGCCATTGGCGGATGCGAATGTTTTTTCGAGAAGCTTATATAAACGAAAATTGGCGAGAGCTTAACGTTGAAATAATCTAATATAAATGTTTGGTTTGAGGCTAGTACGAAACCATTCGTATTTTATTGTAAAAATTAATATTTATTCCTATAAATAAATATCTGTTATGAATAAATAACGTTTATAAAAGAAATAACGTTAACGCAAATTTATTTATTGCTCAGCTTTATCTAGACTTGGGGAAAACTTATTTTGAAATGTAGCCTAACAAATTGGAGATATGAGGTTGTAATTTTTTATATTTTCGTAATGGAAAATTGGGGACTTTACATTCTGTTCTTTCCATAATTGCATTTCTGTTTTTCGGATGTTAACCGATTTGTCCCACAATTTTTTTAAATCATTTTGACTGCGAGAGAAACAGAGACTAACCCATATTTTTCATATACATGAGTAAAGTTTCCAATGTACGCTAAGGGACAGAAACCTGAATGTTAAAATGTAGAACTAGAAAATCGTAAATCACAAATCAAAAACCGAAAATTCGGAGATATATCTGAAAAAGTGGCTAAAAATAATTTAAAAATTCGGAAAAAAAACTCAAAAAACTCCCCTACGAATTATTGAGACCATCCATGAACTCCGAAGTTGAAAAAAAAGATTTGGACATTTGAAGAAAAAGGCTGTGGTAGCCGGAAATTGAACACGAACATCGATCTGTACTAGAAAAGTGTCCTTTCTTTTTATAACATTGACCGTCGAGATTTCTAGATAGAAATTTAATGTGTTAATTGGAACTCGACCACGATTAAGAGTCGTGTCAAGATACTTTTCATTTAGCTCATGAGATACAGTTTTTCCGTTAATATGCAGAGATAGAGATTCTGCTATATTTTTATTAGTTTACACCAATAGATTTCCGATCACTAAGCCTACTCCTCTATGGATTGGTCCAATAAAAAAATTACTACAAGCGAATGTAGCTACAGTAATATCTTCCAGAGTTATCAAGTAGTAGATAAAGATGGGTTTAAGATTCTTTAAAGCTTGTTTGAGATATATGATATTATAATCTCTACATATTGCTTCGGGAGCATTTTTTATTTATGATTTAGACTTACATGCCACACCTTGTCAAAGGCTTGGGCAATAACTAAAAATACTACAAAGAAGACCTATTATCCTTCCTATTTTCTCTCGGTTAATTGAATGTTTCTGTTAAGACTCGAATTGAATATCAGGTATCTTCAATCAAAAAAAAATTTAAAAAAACGTCAAAAAAATGTACAAAAATTTTTGTCAATACGCTTAATATATCCACTCTGGCCAAGCGCATCGAGTCAGTGACGTAGAGATCTTACGCGATTATATTCATTTATAGGCTAGTTTGTGGTTAGAGGCTTCGAATCCTACAATTCACTCGTAAGAGGGCGAATTAGAGAAAGAATTATTATTATATTATTATGTCATATTTATAGCTATAGATATACTAATATTAGCATATCGGTGTCGCAAGCTGGAAAGATTTTACCTATCCAAAGGACGTATAACGTGCCTATAGAAGTTTTGTTAAAGAATAATTTTCAAAAAAAATTGTTAAAAAATGTCCATAATATACTTCCACTGTTGGCCAAACGCTGGTCATACTTATAGCTATAAAAAAATAAAAAAAAAAATGCACATAACAAATGTAAAAAAAATTATCTATGTACAAAATAAATTTGTAAAAAATTAAAAAAAAAAAAATTGCCTAAAAAAATGTGTTGTCTATATACTCATTTCTCCATTCTGGCCAAGCGTATGTAATACTTAAAAAAAAAATAAAAAAAAATAAAAAAAAAAAATTCCGCAAAAACTGCCAAAAAAATGTACCAAAAAAATTTTGTCAAACAAAAATTTTGTCAGTACACTCAATATACTTCCACTCTGGCCAAGCGCTCATACTTATAGTTATAAAAAAAATTGAAAAAAAAATTACAAAAAAGTACGAAAACAATTGTATATAAAATTTTTGTAAAAAAAAATTTGTAAAAAAAAAATTGTCAAAAAAAAATTGTCAAAAAAAAATTTGACAAAAAAAATTTGTCAAAAAAAAATTGTCAAAAAAAATTTGTCAAAAAAAATTTGTCAAAAAAAATTTGTCAAAAAAAAAATTGTCAAAAAAATTTTGTCAAAAAAAATTTTGACAAAAAGAATTTTGACAAAAAAAATTTTGACAAAAAAAAATTTGTCAAAAAAAAATTTGTCAAAAAAAAATTTTGTCAAATAAATTTTGTCAAAATAAATTTTGTCCAAACAAATTTTGTCAAAAAATGTCAAAAAATTTTGTAAAAAAAAAATTTTGTAAAAAAAATGTCAAAAAAAATTTGTCAAAAAAAAATTTTGTTAAATAAATTTTGTCAAAATAAATTTTGTCCAAACAAATTTTGTCAAAAAATGTCAAAAAATTTTGTAAAAAAAAAATTTTGTAAAAAAAAAATTTTTTAAAAAAAATGTCAAAAAAAATTTGTCAAAAAAAATTTTGTCAAAAAATTTTGTCAAAAAAAATTGTCAAAAAAAAATTTGTCAAAAAAAATTTGTCAATAAAAATTTTGTCAATAAAAATTTTGTCAAAAAAAAATTAGTCAAAAAAAAATTTGTCAAAAAAATTTTGGCAAAATGTCCATACACTCAATAATCTTTACTCTGACCATGCGCATGTCACACTTATAGCTATAGATATACTATTATTAGCATGTCGGTGTCACGACATTCGGAAAATGTCTAACGTGCCTATATAAATTATCATTTAAAAAAAAATTCCAAAAAAAATTTGTCAAAAAAAATTTTGTCAAAAAAAGTTGTCAAAAAAAAATTTGTCAAAAAAAAATTTGTCAATAAAAATTTTGTCAATAAAAATTTTGTCAAAAAAAAATTTGTCAAAAAAAAATTTTGTTAAATAAATTTTGTCAAAATAAATTTTGTCCAAACAAATTTTGTCAAAAAATGTCAAAAAATTTTGTAAAAAAAAAATTTTGTAAAAAAAAAATTTTGTAAAAAAAATGTCAAAAAAAATTTGTCAAAAAAAATTTTGTCAAAAAAAATTTTGTCAAAAAAAATTGTCAAAAAAAATTTTGTCAAAAAAAATTTGTCAATAAAAATTTTGTCAATAAAAATTTTGTCAAAAAAAAATTTGTCAAAAAAAAATTTTGTTAAATAAATTTTGTCAAAATAAATTTTGTCCAAACAAATTTTGTCAAAAAATGTCAAAAAATTTTGTAAAAAAAAAATTTTGTAAAAAAAAAATTTTGTAAAAAAAATTTTGTCAAAAAAAATTGTCAAAAAAAATTTTGTCAAAAAAAATTTGTCAATAAAAATTTTGTCAATAAAAATTTTGTCAAAAAAAAATTTGTCAAAAAAAATTTTGTTAAATAAATTTTGTCAAAATAAATTTTGTCCAAACAAATTTTGTCAAAAAATGTCAAAAAATTTTGTAAAAAAAAAATTTTGTAAAAAAAAAATTTTGTAAAAAAAATGTCAAAAAAAATTTGTCAAAAAAAATTTTGTCAAAAAAAATTGTCAAAAAAAATTTTGTCAAAAAAAATTTGTCAATAAAAATTTTGTCAATAAAAATTTTGTCAAAAAAAAATTAGTCAAAAAAAAATTTGTCAAAAAAATTTTGGCAAAATGTCCATACACTCAATAATCTTTACTCTGACCATGCGCATGTCACACTTATATAGCTATAGATATACTATTATTAGCATGTCGGTGTCACGACATTCGGAAAATGTCTAACGTGCCTATATAAATTATCATTTAAAAAAAAATTCCAAAAAAAATTTGTCAAAAAAAATTTTGTCAAAAAAAATTGTCAAAAAAAAATTTGTCAAAAAAAAATTTGTCAATAAAAATTTTGTCAATAAAAATTTTGTCAAAAAAAAATTTGTCAAAAAAAAATTTTGTCAAATAAATTTTATCAAAATAAATGTTGTCCAAACAAATTTTGTCAAAATATGTCAAAAAATTTTGTAAAAAAAAAATTTTGTAAAAAAAAAATTTTGTAAAAAAAATGTCAAAAAAAATTTGTCAAAAAAAAATTTTGTTAAATAAATTTTGTCAAAATAAATTTTGTCCAAACAAATTTTGTCAAAAAATGTCAAAAAATTTTGTAAAAAAAAAATTTTGTAAAAAAAAAATTTTTTAAAAAAAATGTCAAAAAAAATTTGTCAAAAAAAATTTTGTCAAAAAATTTTGTCAAAAAAAATTGTCAAAAAAAAATTTGTCAAAAAAAATTTGTCAAAAAAAATTTGTCAATAAAAATTTTGTCAATAAAAATTTTGTCAAAAAAAAATTAGTCAAAAAAAAATTTGTCAAAAAAATTTTGGCAAAATGTCCATACACTCAATAATCTTTACTCTGACCATGCGCATGTCACACTTATAGCTATAGATATACTATTATTAGCATGTCGGTGTCACGACATTCGGAAAATGTCTAACGTGCCTATATAAATTATCATTTAAAAAAAAATTCCAAAAAAAATTTGTCAAAAAAAATTTTGTCAAAAAAAGTTGTCAAAAAAAAATTTGTCAAAAAAAAATTTGTCAATAAAAATTTTGTCAATAAAAATTTTGTCAAAAAAAAATTTGTCAAAAAAAAATTTTGTTAAATAAATTTTGTCAAAATAAATTTTGTCCAAACAAATTTTGTCAAAAAATGTCAAAAAATTTTGTAAAAAAAAAATTTTGTAAAAAAAAAATTTTGTAAAAAAAATGTCAAAAAAAATTTGTCAAAAAAAATTTTGTCAAAAAAAATTTTGTCAAAAAAAATTGTCAAAAAAAATTTTGTCAAAAAAAATTTGTCAATAAAAATTTTGTCAATAAAAATTTTGTCAAAAAAAAATTTGTCAAAAAAAAATTTTGTTAAATAAATTTTGTCAAAATAAATTTTGTCCAAACAAATTTTGTCAAAAAATGTCAAAAAATTTTGTAAAAAAAAAATTTTGTAAAAAAAAAATTTTGTAAAAAAAATGTCAAAAAAAATTTGTCAAAAAAAATTTTGTCAAAAAAAATTGTCAAAAAAAATTTTGTCAAAAAAAATTTGTCAATAAAAATTTTGTCAATAAAAATTTTGTCAAAAAAAAATTTGTCAAAAAAAAATTTTGTTAAATAAATTTTGTCAAAATAAATTTTGTCCAAACAAATTTTGTCAAAAAATGTCAAAAAATTTTGTAAAAAAAAAATTTTGTAAAAAAAAAATTTTGTAAAAAAAATGTCAAAAAAAATTTGTCAAAAAAAATTTTGTCAAAAAAAATTGTCAAAAAAAATTTTGTCAAAAAAAATTTGTCAATAAAAATTTTGTCAATAAAAATTTTGTCAAAAAAAAATTAGTCAAAAAAAAATTTGTCAAAAAAATTTTGGCAAAATGTCCATACACTCAATAATCTTTACTCTGACCATGCGCATGTCACACTTATAGCTATAGATATACTATTATTAGCATGTCGGTGTCACGACATTCGGAAAATGTCTAACGTGCCTATATAAATTATCATTTAAAAAAAAATTCCAAAAAAAATTTGTCAAAAAAAATTTTGTCAAAAAAAATTGTCAAAAAAAAATTTGTCAAAAAAAAATTTGTCAATAAAAATTTTGTCAATAAAAATTTTGTCAAAAAAAAATTTGTCAAAAAAAAATTTTGTTAAATAAATTTTGTCAAAATAAATTTTGTCCAAACAAATTTTGTCAAAAAATGTCAAAAAATTTTGTAAAAAAAAAAATTTGTAAAAAAAAAATTTTGTAAAAAAAAATTTTGTAAAAAAAATGTCAAAAAAAATTTGTCAAAAAAAATTTTGTCAAAAAAAATTGTCAAAAAAAATTTTGTCAAAAAAAAATTTGTCAATAAAAATTTTGTCAAAAAAATTTTGGCAAAATGTCCATACACTCAATAATCTTTACTCTGACCATGCGCATGTCACACTTATAGCTATAGATATACTATTATTAGCATGTCGGTGTCACGACATTCGGAAAATGTCTAACGTGCCTATATAAATTATCATTTAAAAAAAAATTCCAAAAAAAATTTGTTTCAAAAAAAATTTGTAAAAAAATTTTTTCCAAACAAAATTTTTACCAAAAAAAATTTTAGAAGAAAATTTCTGAAATAGTATATTACATTACGAGTGTGGAAAGTGACATTTTTCACACGAGTGTGGAAAATCACTTTTCACACAAGTGATGTACAATATTTTTCCTACGACCACAAAATAATGTCATCAAAAAAATGTAAAACCAAGCTTATTATTACTATAATAATTAAAATGTATTTAAAAAAATAATTAACAATAATCCTATTTATTCAATTTTCATATTTTCTAAACAAAAAAAAACTAAAAAAAAAAAATAAAAAAAAAAACAAAAAAAAATTCTGCCCCGCCAGGATTCGAACGCGGTCGAAAAATGGCAAAGTTGATAAGTTCGACGTCCTAACCACCTGAGCTAATAGCCCTTGTGTCAATTGAATGATCTAATCGGTTATGTATTTAACCAGAATAAAGAGCAAACATTATTTTAAAATTATTTTAATAATGGTTAAAGATAAATATCTAGGATCTAATTTACAACGATTTCAATAAGTTAACAATCATATCGATTTTAGTATTAATATGGACATTACATAGATCAAAATAGACATTTTGTGACAACTACTGTGGAAAGTAACATATTCTCACTCGGGTGGAAAGTAAATTCCTATTCATACGCGTGTGATAAAGGGCACTTTCCATAGGACTATATAGTGTGATATGTGTCACTTTCCTAAGTGGTCGTAGGAAAAATAATTTTTTTTCCATACACTTAATATACTTCCACTCTGGAAGCGTATGTAATATTTATACTATACTTATGCTAATACTATACTTTAACATTAGCATATGGTGTCGGGAGCTAGGAAGATTTTACCCATCCGAAAAGCACCTAACGTAGAAATTTTGTCCAAAAAAATTTGTAAAAATAATTGTTAAAAAAAACAAAATTTACCAAAAAGAATTTTTAACAAAAAAAATTTTTGACATAATTGTAAGAGAGAAATAGGCCAATAAGGCCTAATGTCTTTTTGCAAATTTTTTGGTTTTGGTGACATTCTAACCTCTGCTTTCTTCCAGCATGCACGAACGAACATGTTTTAGTCTGTAGGCAGAATTAAACAAGGATGTTTTTATATCAATACTTTTCTTAGGCAATTGCTTCAAGATTTCATCAGTAATTATATTAAAACCTGGTGATTTTTAGTGACTAGAGGTTAGTTTTAATCCGTTTTGTTTTGGTTACATTTTTACCATAATTTACTACATAGTCTACGAATGGAATTGTCAATAGAATTGGAATTTTTAATTTGAATTTAAAAATTCTTATTTCCTTCTGGTATGCATAAATTTTCGTGTAATTTTATAAATTTAAAAAAAATTAGAAATAGGACTGTTTTTTTTAACCTAATTTTATTTCTGTTAGAGTAAAAATAGTTTTTGAATCTTGTTCTTTTTCTATTGACGTTCGAATATTTTTTTAATTTTATTCTTTCTGTGACATTTATAAATTCTTGACTTTTCCATTCTATTTTTAATTTTATTTCGTTTAAATTCTTTTTGAAAATAAGAAATTATTTTAGAAAACTTTTTATCATTTAAATTAAACATTAGTTTATATACTTAAACTCTGCATAATTTTTGATCCAATTTACGATGTGAATTGGGTAAATGTTGTGGAACTATTTTTTTATTTACATCCACGTTTACATCCAAGGATGCTGTTTCTATAGTAATAGAGTTTGTTTTAATCTTGTTTGAATTTACAGTTTTATTATTATATGAATCAGTATTGATTATTTCTACATTAGAAATTTCTCTTTTCTTCAAATTTTTCTACCAAAATAGGTTTTGATAATTTAAATGTTACAGTACTGTCATTGTTATTAATAACGGTGTCTAACACAATACCGCTCCTATCTTATGATAATAAAGTGGAATATTTGTAATGGTGTAACAATATATCCTTGTTAAAAGATTTAATTTAATAGAATAACTTAATATTATCTATGCCTTTTAAGCTATCAAATACATTGTAGAACCTAAATAGAAGGAATTTTAATTTTCCTTTATAATTAGGATTAAAAATTTTAGAGGCATTAATATTAACACTATGTTTATGTGTCGATTTCTGAAAAACTGTAGTCACTACAAATGGTTCATCTATTATATAATTTGGGTAAAATTTTTCAGCTACTTCATGGTTAATGAATGATTTTGACGATCCTGTGTCTACCAATATTTTTATATTATACTTAGAGAAAATTATATAGAGCTTGTTTTGTTTCAAACAGAACTACCAATTCCAGTTCTCAAATACAGTTGACGAATTTATGTTTCAAGAATACGTCGCGACGATAAACGTATTGAGCTGAACGAGTTTATTTCACTGATTTTGAATTATGTGTGTTGTGTCTTGGGTGGGAGTTGGCATCGAATTCCAAGTCCATTTGCCAAATATTGTTTATGGTATTATTACAATATATTATATAACCATTTTTGTTTTATATATAAATTGTACTATATTGTCATATATGTTCTTGTCAAAGGTATTAAGAAGAGTGATAATATTTAGTGAGGAGAATATATTAAAGTTTTTTAGCTGATATTAATTGTAATATAGCATTATTATTATTATTAGAATAGTGAAAGAATAGGTGGTTCAAGACTGCATTATTTGAATTGTAGGAATTAGTTTGTGAAAGAACCAAAACAAGCCTATAGGGTAACTCACATAAATCCGCACAATTTATTGAAATGTGTTTTGTTGCGAGTTATTTTGTTCCGAGATTTTTACCGAAAATTTGAAGTTTGACCTGTATTATCATTAACTTCTTCATGATCATTATATTCAATATTATATTGATTTGCAGGGTTTTCAACCATTGAATTATATATAGGATCTGTTTGAGAGTTAAATAACTCTTTCTAAAATAATTTGAAAAAAAAAAAATAGTAGGTGGTCATACATTAGTATATACGATTTTTGATATTTTACTATTTTTTTTTTTTTATAAAATCCTTACTATTAAAATTATTTAAGTCAAATTTAGAGATTTTTTATTTCGCATTATTTGATACCGTATTTTTAAAATAGACAAATGAAATGTCAAAACAAATAACCACTAAAAAATATTATTAATATGCAGTAATGTACAAAACAAGTCTTTAAAATAGGTCTTGTAAAAAATAATAGAGCCATGCGTGTATATCACGGAGATGGCTTGTAGTTCTATCTTTATTAGTCATAATATATTTTAAAAATATTTTTTTGTGGATCACAATGGAATATTTGTTTTAATTATTTAAATTTCTGAATTAAAAGACAATATAACTATTTCTTCATCTAATGTTTTTAAAACAAGTAATTTTTCTTTTGATATTTAAAGCAATACTCTTACTGTTAACCAGTACCCTAACGAGACAGCAAAATAAATACTGATGAAAGAAAATTAGTCGGGGAGCAGATGCTTTTCTGTAGACTTTTGAAAAGTCTTAGGCAAAGGGAAATACTTTTAACATAAATTACTTCAAATATTGTTTTACTTAACGCTTTTAATTACTTTAAGGATTGACGTGTTTTATTTCAGGAAGTTCTTTTCTTTGCATAATTTGTGCGAAGTGATTAAAGGCTTGTTTAAAGAATTTTTATCTTGGTATAGGGCTAGTTACATTTTTCTATTAAGATGGAACGAAATAAGGAATAACTAGGAAATGTAAAAAAATTACTTATTTTGGTTGTTTTGAAAGCGTATGAATGATAAGAATTAATAATAACATCTGTTTTATTTTGTTTAAATTATTTTGGGGTTATGTTATGTTTTCTGTCAAAACGAATAGTACAAACATAATTTTGAGGATATTTAAAGGACAAAAAATGCAGAATAAGGTGCCTTTTAAAGCGTTTTCAGAGTGAAATATATTGATAAGTAAATTTATGAGGGATGAAGAATGACGTCATAAGTAAACATTAAAAATAACAATATCAGAATGGGGTATAAAAATTATAGTACTTGGTAGGGACATTTTTTATTGAATTTTTGTTTGATTATTTGATTATTGAATATTAGGGTAAAAATAAAAAATATTTTGATTGGAAATATTACATGGAATTATTGAATTGATGTTATGACATAAAATGAATTTAAATAAAAGAAATTGAAAGAACGTAATTTTACCTTCAAAAGTTATAAAGAACAAGCATAGACGCAGGAATAGAAGAAGATCAGTAGCAGAGGTAGGCATGGTGATAAAAAATAGCAAATAAGAGATAGAAATAAGGCAGAGACAAGCAAATATAAAAGAAAACAAGGAAAGACAAGCGAAGGCAAGCAGAGACCAATCAGATACAAGCGGAAAAAGCAGATACAAGCAGAGACAAGCAGAGACAAGCAGAGACAAGCATAGACAAGCAGAGACAAGCAGAGACAAGCAGAGACAAGCAGAGACAAGCAGAGACAAGCAGAGACAAGCAGAGACAAGCAGAGACAAGCAGAGACAAGCAGAGACAAGCAGAGACAAGCAGAGACAAGCAGAGACAAGCAGAGACAAGCAGAGACAAGTAGATACAAGCAGAGACAAGCAGAGACAAGCAGAGATAAGCAGAGACAAGCAGAGACAAGCAGAGACAAGCAGAGACAAGCAGAGACAAGCAGAGACAAGCAGAGACAAGCAGAGACAAGCAAAGACAAGCAGATACAAGCAGAGATAAGCAGAGACAAGCAGAGACAAGCAGAGAAAAGCAGAGGCAAGCAGAGACAAGAAAAGACAAGCAGAGATAGGTAGAGACGAGCAGAGACAATCAGAAACAAGCAGAGACAAGCAAAGACAAGCAGAGAAAAGCAGAGACAAGCAGAGACAAGCAGAGACAAGCAGAGACAAGCAGAGACAAGCAGAGACAAGCAGAGACAAGCAGAGACAAGCAGAGACAAGCAGAGACAAGCAAAGACAAGCAAAGGAAGGCAGAGACACATAGAGATAAGCAGAGACAAGCAGAGTCGAGCAGAGTCGAGCTGTCAAAAACACTAGTTATCTCAATATTAATTTCTTTTAAATTCATTGATTCTTAAAATTGGATATGTGGGAAGTCTGGATCTTGGTAATCGTTATAGGATATTGTGTCGTTATTTGGGCAATTACAGTAAATTTCTAACGATGATCCGAATCCATTACTTTAGGAACAAAACTTATCCATTTGAGTTGTACACTGGATGCTTTTGTAGCGACTAATTTCATTTTCCGTGTTGGCTTTTTTTACGAATCAGTGAATTACACTCGTCCAGTTCAATTGCTAGTTATAACATAGCGACGTTTTCTTGAAAAATTAACTACAAAACTACAATCGACCGACGCCGACACGACGACGGTTCGATATAACCCAAAACAAACTTTTAGGTATTATTCAAATGGCCCATTTACAACGGTATTTAGTTAATTTCTTATTCTTAACTCAATTTACGATATTAATTGTTTTCTCTTCTATGTACTAGTTAATACCGTGGGCCAATTATTTAATATGAGGTAAATATAAATATTCTCTGTAAACTGGATAAAAAACGAAAACAAGAAATTATTTAAATATTTTACTTCATAAGTATAAGGTTGCAAATTCCATATTGCTTATAAATATTTTTTTTGTTCCATTAGACACTGCTATTAACTTCGCAATGCAAAATTGGTCATAGACAATTTACAATCTTTGCATTAATCTTGGTGCGTTGCATATTTGCACTTATTTATAGGAAGGTATATAAATCGTTCAGTAAAATTTGCAATACATTTGAAATTTTTTGGCCACTGCAAAATGTGCGAATTGTTGATTTTTGTTAATTTTTGTAAATTTTTTAAGGTTCTGGACCTTGTGACAGGTTGCAAATTTACCAGATTGTTAGGAAACATAATTTTAATATTTGCAATAAATTTTTAAAATTTTTGAATTTTTTTGACCAAATTAGAGGAAAATAAAAAATTATTTTGATATTTTTACAAAAAAAAAAATATTTACGTGCATAATAAATGGTTGAAAATTGGAACAGCTGTTCGAAAAACTTGTATGTGAAATATTCAAAATAGGATGTCTTTACTGACTAGCCTATTAATTCAATGGACACTTATGGCGTCTCTATTTTACATGCATCTATTTATTATTATTATTATTTAGTAACTATTATTTATATTTTTTATTTGACTGTTAAAACACTGGTGTTGTTACTTCATGTCAAAAAGTGTATAATTCATTTTCAGTTATCATTTGTTATTAATATTTTGATTGTTTTAAATAAATATAATTCCAAGTAAATTACAAAATGTAACAAATACTTTGAGGTATTTTAAACAAATACATGTCTGTTAATTAAACTAATTTTAATTTGAAACCAATAAATATTAAACAAATTACTTATCAATTAAAAAAAAATCAGTTTGGTTTAAAAATCGATTTTTTTGTTTAATTCATTAAGATTTATAAGTTATTTTGATTGTCTACTTTTTAAATGAAAGCCCGGTAGTTTTTGCATATGTATTTCCCTTCTTCATTTCTATATCTACTCTACGCTTTACAAATACGATCGAATATTATTTCTATCCCAAATGGTTTTTTTTTCTTTGTAGTAAAATCATTCGATTAATATCAGCATCGAGCAACCAGTAAAACCGCAACCCTAAAAATAAAAAGTTTAGTTTGTTTTTATTCCCGAGAGACGAAAGCCAAACCAGATCAATCCTAACGAAGTGTATAAATGAGGCAGCGAAACGTTGATCAACACCGGGTTTGGACAAAATCAATATCCTATTGTTTCACGGTGTCAATCAGGAAGACGTGTAACAAAAGGAAACACCACATCGGCAACGAACGATATGCTTAATTTAAAAAGGATAAATCATTGGCCGTCATTAGGGACGACTTTCGTACTCTTTATCGAGTTTTTCCGCTGCTGGTCTACATTACATGCACTTCGACCGACTACTGACCGTAACCCTGTCGCTCGGTGATTGGCAGGCCAATAAAGGGTGCCACGAGATTCAAAGATAACAAATATCTCAGGAATGGTCACTTTTACACTTTCTTTTATACTTGTATCGAGATTGATGGTTACATTTTTAGAAGTAAGAGAGTCGCTTCTTCGGGGGATTTGAGAAGATGAGTTTTTTTTACGAATGAATAAAAAATCGTCGTCATATTCCTGCTAGGGATTTCTATTCTCCGTTTCTTGACGCATGATAGACATATACAAGAGTAATAAAGGATTTTAAGGCGCCAAGTTTATGGGATATTTTGGCCTCCTCGGATTTCAGTTGGAAGAGTAAATAGGAAAATTTAATATTATTTTGATGTACAGTGGCTTGAAGTAAATGTAATTTTACGCTACATAACTAGAAAAGTAATGTGTTTTTTATAGCAATCCTAGTAATAAGACGAAAATGTTTATTTGGTATTTTAGAATAAGATTCATTTTCTCTAGCTGGTATGTTTGTTACATTCTGTTAGTAAATGAACAACTGGTATTTGTTTTTTGTATTATCTCAACCTTCTAATGTCAGTTTTTTAATTTCTATGTTTTATATTATATTTATTTAAATAAAAAAAAACTCGTATTTATTATTTATGTAATCTAAAGATGTTGCCATACGTTAACGTTGGGAAGTAACTAAATTAAATCAAGTGAAAAATATATTTATTTAAATAAACCTTTAATTTTTAAATATATAACTGGGTAAAATATTTAGATGCCAGTTTTGTGTATATCACCAGTTTGCCTTTTCCCGCACATTTGGCTTATTTTTCTTTTCTGTGGGCATTGTTTTTCTTCATTTTTAGACTCTTGTCAAGAACAGTGTTTTGCCATTTTAATTTAGTAAATTTTAAGAGAGAAAATTGATAACAAAATACATAAAAAACGAAATGAAACTGGACTCTAATGATTGAAACAATACTTTTTCCAATTTTCGAAGAAATTATAAGAAATTCCAAGTAATACTATTATCTGTATTTATAACGTGTGGTGATGGGTTAAAATATGGAACTTAGGCTTCACTAGGTCCAATGTAAATCCTCCTTAGTAGATAGTAACCTTCTAGGTCGTGAACCAGCCTACAAATTTAATGTAGTTGATAACTTCACGTCTTATATTGGCTGGTATTATCCAATTCTAGTCAAACACAAATCTTCTAATAAATGAGAGCGTCGGGTGATCGTAGGCCATCTGCATCTTCGCATCTTCCTGTTCGCACACCTTGCAGAGTGCGGATTTTTAGACCCACATGATATGGAGATGCTTCCATACTTGCCACTTACCAATCAGAATGCCTGTGTTCAGGCGTAGATGATGTTTTGTAATAGTGAAGCATTTATTTGCTGTAGTATTGTTAGGATAACCTTAAAGCTCTCTGGGAAGTCTGCAGTGTATTTCATCCTATCTTTCCTTAAACTTCACAAGATAATATTCTATAATTGGGTTTTTCACTACCGATGTTGTCAGTTCAATAGAAGGGCCAGGTTCAAATAGTATTTAGTTGGCTGCCTTCTTGGATAGCGAATCAGCAAGACGGTAACCTTCCGATGTGGCGTGATATTTGATCCATTTTATGTTGACCACATTGTTGGTGGATACAACGGCCAAAGCTTCGTGACATTCTAGTAATAACTTTGAGTTAATTTTTTTTCAGTCCACAGTAAGTAGTGCTTGTCTGCTCTCTGTAAAGATGAGCATGTTCTTTCCACTGATATTAATTTCGATGATTTTTCGCCTACGAGAATTCTATGATTAGGTTTAAGTATATTCTGGAGTATATTCTACATCCTTAGCCTTGTTTCGTTTTAGAACCATCGGTATAGATATGAATCGTAACTGCTACTTCTAGCATATAAAAGATATTTCGCTGAGATGGAGTCTATGTTTGCTTGAAGCAGTGGAAGCGTTTTGGGCGCCTTCTGCCAAAAGCGAAGTCTCGCCTCATTAGATCCTACATCAGGTTCTATTTCAACCATGCCAGGCGTGTCATTGTCACCATAGCAACCAC
The DNA here is from genome assembly GCA_927349885.1 of Psylliodes chrysocephalus. NCBI lineage: Eukaryota > Metazoa > Arthropoda > Insecta > Coleoptera > Chrysomelidae > Psylliodes > Psylliodes chrysocephalus. Next base: position 20,017,291 of record OV651825.1, on the reverse strand, counting down.
CTTAATATAAATATCAAGGGAAGTGAAACTAAAGGAGAGCGCCCATTGAGCCCGCACAGCCTTGTATAGTACTGCCAGCACGGCTAGCATTTCCGCAGCAGCCCACATTGCTTTGGCATGATCAAAACTAAATAACGCTCAAAACAACATTGACTATCAAATCAAATAAAATAGTAAAATATTTTTAAAAATAATAAAATTAGCAGTTTAGAAAAAGAATTTTTGATTGTGGCTGCAGTATATGCTGAAATAGAACGTGCAGAAAAAAGTTAGAAGAAGGATTTGGATCCATGAAATTAATCTAAAGCGAGAAACCTATTTTCTCATTTGTTAATGGTGATGATTTTTTTTACTCTAACTAGACGAATCTAATAAACACATTTATTCTAAAGTAGTAACTAATTACTTAGGTATTATATTACCATATATTCATAGTAATCAAAGTAGCTATACATAATTGCACCTTATGGACTTTGAGGGAGAGACTCCAGGTGCGCACTACGGATTATTGACATTGTTCATATGCACTGTTCTCTGTTTTCTAGATGTAAGTACCATGTTAACTAGGTAAGACCTAAGTATTTTACTTCTGTTGCAAAGTTTAATTTTGCGTTTAGGAGTTTCGGAGGTTTTTATTTGCATTTTCATCCATTTTCTTATAAAAACGACTATTTTGATCATCTGAGTATTGATAGACAGTGAATTGTTCTTGCACCACTATTATATAATTTTGAGAGCTGCTGGCGTTTTTTTCGCGATATTTCCTGTTTGCAGAATGACCAGGTCATCTGCATACGCTATTTTTTAGTGACTGCGATTACTGAGGCGACTGATGACAGTTTTAAGGGCCATGTTCTACAGTAGAAGTGATAGCACCCCTCCCTTTAGAGATTTCCTTGCAACCATGCCTCTTATACTACACTTATGTTTACTTTTCGCTTTGAGAGCATGATATGTATCCACCCACTAACCGTCTGTGAAATATTCCTATTGTTTAGTGAGTTTATTATTTTAGGAAAGGTCGTCCTATCAAAAACACCTTCTATACCTATAAAAAAACCCAAGGCTGTCTATTTGGTTTTCTGGTATCTCTCTAACCAGCCATCTACTAAGTAAATGGCTAAGTCATTAGATCTGCATGTTGATTTGTGTGTAGTCGTGTAATCACCATATCCCTTATGTACCTTTCTTATAGTCTTACCGATGACAGGTTAATTAGTCGTTATGTTTTTGGGACTGTGTAATTATTTCTTCCAGATTTGGGTATGATTAGTACTTTTACCACTCTCCGTTTTTGGGCGATATACGGGAACCACCCAGGATCTAAATATTCCTACCAAGTGCGGTATAAGTTCTTCCAGGCCCCACTAAATTAGCGCTAAATAGATACTGTCAGGTCCTGGCGATTTAAAAGGAAAAAAACTAGATACTGCATATCTAATTTTGTCATCATCTACAATGTATTTGGCAGTTTGCCAATTGTAGACAGATTCTATCTTCAGATGCTTTCTTTAAAGTTTGCAGTGTTTTTGCCATTCTCTTTGATTAGCGCAACAATACTTCTTAGTAGGATCTCCATGCATCTCTCTGTTTTTGTCTAACCATTTTTTATAATTGTTGAAGTATGCCAGTTCTCTTTGAGTTTGCGATTCTTGCCTTATTAACAGATTTCCTAGCCATCATCCTGAGGTGATCCAACTCGTGACACCACCATGCGGTAATCTTGGTGAAAAAGACTCAGGGGGCAGAATTCCTTATTGGCATTGTTTATCATGCTTTAAAAAGTATTCAAAAGCACTGGTATTTCGGCCCCCACCTCTCTCAGAGCCCCTTTGAGAAGATTCCGAGATAACGCGGAAGTCGCCAACATCAAATTTGTTTTGAATGTCAACCAGCGGTAGTTTAACATCAACATCATCAAACTCTTGCCAGTTTAGAATTTATTTATAGATACCAGTTATGGTAGTTTCACTGAAAGAGTATAAAAATATTGGTGCAGTAACTTGATTTAAAATATAGAGATTTTTGATAATTTTTTAATCATACAGTGACTTGTCTTTAGTTTTGTTATCCTTACTGTTTTGAACTAAAGTGATAAGCATTTGAGTCGCAACCTATTACCAACTTAAACTTTTGGTTCAGACAGTATTCAATCAAATCCTTCAGTTCTTTACTGGATATTGACATAGTTGCGTCTACCCCTTATAAAAAACTTACATCTGAAAAAGGGTAAGCACCGCGGCTAACAAATATTATAGTGTGTGACTGGGAGCTAACATGGGTTTTCTTCTAAGAGTGGATCCAGTTATCATAAGATAATGTTTTGAGTAATTTTAAGTACCTGGGTACTAGATTAAAATTTAGAATGATGCCACCTGGCCAACAAATATGCCCCTGCAAGAAAAAGTCAAGAGGATTTTATGTCAAGGGATCTTACAGGCTACAACATGTCGCCATTATTTGCAATTAGTCTATTGGGGAAGTTTTGTTCTAAAGAATTCTTTGCCATTATGAGCTGGACAACCATCATGAATAAACAAAGGGTGATTCAAGATGCCAACAGCTGCCCTAACTGATATTATTTGCTCTTGTTAGAGCTTAAGATATCGTTCTACATTTGTATTGAAATTAAAATGGAATGGTCCTAAATAATAATAATAATAATAATAATAATAATAATAATAATAATAATAATAATAATAATAATAATAATAATAATAATAATAATAATAATAATAATAATAATAATAATAATAATAATAATAAAAAAGAAGTACCATAAAAATATAATATGATATAATAAAAATAACAAATATTAAATAAAGTGGTGCGAAGCGATAAGTATTAAATACTTGTATCGCTTTATAAAACAATTTAGGTAATAATAACAATAACAATACCAATACAGCTCATATAATTATTGTTTTATAATAAAAAAAAAAAAATGAATAAATGAACAGAGGAAGACACACTGAGTACCGGACATCCAGAAAATGAGAAGCTAAGGATAAACTTGACAGCTTCTCAGGCACTGTATGTCAGGTAGGTAAGCAATAAGCTTGCCTCGTCATATATGATTTTTTTCTTTTCATTTTACATGACAAAAAGAAAGGAAAAGAGAAAAAAAAACAATTAAAAATGTTATAACCCAAAAAATATTTCCACACCTTTAGCTGAACAATACATTTCAAAAGCAAGTGATAGTTTTAGGGTAAGTATATGAATATTCAATTTTATTCTAGAATTTTAGTTTGTTTCATCTTAGTTTATTTTAATTTTTTTTTTATTTTTTATTTTAATTGCTACCGATTATATCTATAGTTTCATTTAAAATCCATTTCGCAATAATAGTTTTAAAGTTTTTATAATAAATTTTTGACTTTAGTTCTTGAGGCAGTGAATTATAAACTTTTAATCCGACGTATGAATAACTGCGTTGCGAGAGGGTTGTTCTACATTTCGGTAATAATTTCGATAATTTCATAATTTCATTATTTCATTCTATAATTACTTATTACCTATCACCAAACATTAAATCCAAATTTTGTTTGGAACTTTCCATTGAGTTTCGTTAGTCCATAATATTTTCATAAAAAAATTGGTATTTTCTCGCATTTGAATGTATCATTTGCTAATAAATCTAGTACTATCTTAGGCTTATATGGATGGTATTTATTAACTTTCAGTATTTAATGGACAGATGATTTAGGGATATTTGTTTCATTACTAATTTTTCTAACCGATACTGTGGAGTTATTATTAATGTATTAAAACACAGCCTCAACTCTCTCCTCTTTTTCTACAGAAACTTACTAGTAAGATATGAAGTAAGATTGACCTTTACTAATTTGTTTAAAATATAAAAGGTATTTTATATTAAATAAAATTATTGAAATTAATTCAAATGATTTGGTTCATTATTATATTTTGGTTGTCCAGGAACTGTAGAACTTTAATATTAACGTGTTTTTTTTGCGATGTATTCTTGTTTTTTCGACTGTTGGCATTCTTAGATCTCTATGAAGGTATGAGTCCCTTATATACCAAGGGACGTTTACTATTTTGTTCTGGAAACGTTGTGTTTTATGTATTGTTTATTGGTACACCCCCAGCTGCACGCTGTAAGTCTATACTGGCTTAAGTACTTGTTTATGTAATATTAACCGTTTATTTTCAAATGAAAGTTTTGATATTCTATTTATCAACCAATATAATTTTCTATTTTTATTACCCAACTCTTCATGTTTTTGTTATGTGGTCGTTTCACTTTAGTTTTATATTTTAGTTTCAAACATAAGTATCTCACCGAATTTGAATATGCTATTCTAGTATTATATAATACCGCTGGTATAGGTATTGTTACCTTCTATTTGAATTTTATGATGTAAATTGTACTTAAGAAGTGATGTAGCTTAAATTGCTGGTACTGCGTAGATTCATAAATTGAATAGGGTAAATAAAATCAGAGTAGCTTGACCTGTTCGCAGGCCAAAGTCTACTTTACGATAAAATGAAAGATTTCCTGTTTAATTGAGTCAGTCTCTGGTACCTAAAGTTATCTGTTATGAGCTCAGGCAAATAAAAGAAAGTGAGAAAATTTAATACATTTAATAAAAATTAATAATTAACGGCTATTGAAAAGATGGGTGAAAAATGACCTATTAAAAAGTTTAATGAAATTGAACGTTGATATTTAAATTGTTTCTTTGTTTCGACCATGTAGCATTATATAGCGGTACTTTCCTGTTAAATCGTCTGCTGGGTAGATAAAGTCTGTCCGATACTTTGAAGGTACTTAGAGCTAATTGGAGCTATGTCGAGACTTGGAGATATGTCTAGACTTGGTGTTACATTGAGCTGCTTTAGAGCTACTTGTAGCTATTTCAAAACTACTTCAAAACTTGGAATTGGGAGATTACTTGAGGTTATTTCGACATTACTTAGAGCTTGTTTTAAGACTAGGAAGCTTCGTGAAGCTACGTAACTTGGAGCTTATTCGAAATCACGTGGAGCTTGAAGCTTGGAACTCGGAACTCACTTAGAGCTCGGAACTGTGTGCCTGGAGGTTAGAGCTTGGAGCTCGGACTTAGAGAAACTAGGCTACTTGAAGCCACTGACAATTACCTCAACGGTAAGACATAAGCACATACGAAAGATACACAATAATTATATAAATCTACTCATAATAACTGCAAACCAGTAGATTTGTCGACACAACACTACCACGTAGTTCGATAAGACAAAAGGACGATCCAGGCGACAGCAGCCGGTTTTATAGTTCACCAGCGTGAATGCAGAAGAAAATGAGGGAATGGCGCGCAAGCCGTACTTTGCAATTCAGAACGAGCCGTCTTCGTTTAATATTTTATCATTTACGAGAGGTTATGGAGAAGTTGTTAAAAATAAATTTAAAATTAATTTCACGAAACAGTATTCCACGAATCCTTCATAAGCGTAGGTATTTTAATTTCGTTAAGCCTAACGCGTTATCTTTTTTGTACATTCGTAAAATTTGTTAATTGCCTTTTGACATTTTCTAATTGACTCTACTACGGTTAAACGAATGGCAATGTGGCGGTAAATTTAGCTACTTTCACATTTTAAGTGTATGGTATAAAGTACATGTAAAGAATTAGCCTAAGGACATTTCCTTGAGGTACCCCTTCCTTAATTTATTTAAGCGTAGGGTATCTTTCTTTTTGTTTTATTCTAAAAAAACTATCCATTAAGTAGGATTTTAAAGATATCACAATATTTTTTTCACATTCAAGGCCTTTTATCCATAGAAACATATAATGTAGGTTCTTATGTAAACGCAAAATTTCTTTATCCATCTGAACGCAGAAATAAAAAAAATGTGCGAAAGTTGGTAAATTTTTAGAAAAGCTGGCGATTTTTTTTTTAATGGCATTATACATCATTTGAAATTTTTATTAACCTTCACATTATTTATAGTTTATAGAGGGACAATAAGATATTTTAGTGCGAATACTTTATGTGCGATTTTATATTTTTAAGCTAGTAAATATTTTATATTGTTTTAATGTAATGTGCTTTGACCCAGCGTTCACAGTCGCGGCTAGAAAACTATCTTTTAGAGCAGATATCCTTTATTGCTCATCATTTTTAATATTAACAGTATCTATTTTATGTACTTGTTGTTATTTTATACATTAGGTGTCAAACTTGGGAATACGTAACAAAATTTTATGGCCTGACATCAAACAAAAAACTCTACTTATAGGGTGAGATCTAGTCACGGCCAGACATAATAGTATAAAGCCTAAGATTTCTCATGAGGGTTCATAAAAGGTTTGTGTATGTGGGTTTTGGCAGGTAACAGGTATTCAAGCTTCATAAAAATACCAAAGTAAAACGTTATAGTATAAAATCAACAATTTCCAAACACTTTTCGCGAGGAGTAATTTCCGCCGGATTCTTTAAAAGTTAACACAAAATATTTGGGGCCTAAAAAATATAAAAACACGTTTTTAATAATTTACTTCAACAAACGAAAGCAGCGGGTTAAAATTGATTCTATAAAATACTTTCGTACAATTACATGTTCTTTAAGTTCCCCACTTTAATTAAATTAAATGTAAAACATATTTATAGTGAATACGAATCGATCCAAATAACTTAATGGGTTGATCTTGGTTGAATTGGGTAAATTTAATCGGTAATAAATTGATGAATGCTATACACAATTTATAATAGGTTTGTTCCTACAAAAAGTTACCGACTTATTACCAATAAGTTTCTGACTCTTTCACTTCGCATGCGCGGTTTATGATTGAATGGTCTAATCAAAATTCTGATTTTTTGATGGAACAGTTTTTAATTTTATAAAAAAACAGAAGAAGAATTTGCCGTATTTTGAATTTTGATGCTCTTTTTATGTACTTTCTATTTGGAAACGAAAAAAAAAAATGGATTCAAATTATCTGGAAGGTAATAAATTTGCTTGCAGTTTTCACAGTTCCTGATGTAGAAAATGAAATTTTTACAGAAGAAATGTGGACGTTGCCCAGCCGAAATCATCCAAACAATGCATTTACTCAGGAATATGATTCCTGGACCGTTAATCAAACCAAAACTTTAATTGATTCATACTCTTATAAAAAAAAAATGTGGGAATACTTCAAATAAGAAATTTAAAAAAGTTGTTTAAATTAATTGCTGCAGAAGTAAATAGCACCCATAATACAAACATGTCCCCAACAAATTGTGAAAATAGGTGGAGAGTCATTGAAACAGGTTATAAAAAAGATGTAGCCAACAAAAACAGAACTGACCGGGGTTATAAATCATTTGAGTATGTTGAAGAAATGGACAGACCTTTTGGTATAAAAAGAAATATTTATTCAGAAATTTTACTTTCGTCAGACAGAGAAGTTCCAACACCCAGCACAAGTAGTAACACTATTATTGTTGAAACTGAGGTTGAAGCATCAAAAATAACTATTACAATATCAAGTATAAAAAAAATATGTAAAAAAGGTCAATATTAAATAGAAACCAAATATTAGAGAATATGTGGAAAGACAAAAAAGAATATTTTAAGGAAATATTATTAATTGAAAACAAAAAATTAGAAGTTAAACACAAGAAGCTGAAAGAAATGAAAAAATTTGATGTATCCAACACATGACTTCCTATCTAGTTATTAACCTATTGCAGCACTTCTGTAAATGTTTAGAGGATAAACTAAATTTATACATTTTCTACATCTACCTCGAAACATTTTTCTATAGATATTCATTGAAAACGAAAATACTGAAAAATTGAAATTTAGTACTTTTTCTCCAATTTTTCCGTCACGGTCCATTTTAGAAAAATCATGTATAAACAAAAATTATAGAGATCGAAAACAACTTTAAGTTCAACAATTTTTTTAAAAATCAGAATTTTGCACATTTTTCCAAATTTCTCGAATACGGACCATTTCAGGAAAATTATAGATAATAATATTAGAAGTAACTTTTATTTAAACAATTTTCTTCTCCAAACATAAATAACAGATATATTCCATAAAATATAAAAACGGCCTCCCAGATGTTCCGACTTTGTCCAAAATCTAATCATTTCACGTCAGGCCGAAATAAAACTTAAGTTTAAAATTTAATGTTTTTTTCTTTATCCGTTTTTGAGTTTTCTTCAAATTTCGAAATTTGCACATTTTCTTAAATATCTCGAATACGGTCCATTTTAGAGAAATTATGTATAGAATAAAAAACTTTTGTTTAAACAGGTTTTATAAAAAAATATTTTTTTACATTTTGTCAAATTTCTCGAATACATAAATTTTATATAATAATATAAGAAGTAAATTTTATTTAAAGAATTTTTTTCTTTAAACGTAAGTAACATATATATTTCATAAAATATAAAAATGATCACCCATAAAGTACCCCCCCAGATGTTCCGACACTGCCCAAAATCTAATCAGCACATTGGACGCTGGAACAAAGCTTAAGTTTAAAATTTGGTTTTTTTCTGTATATCGGTTCATGAGTTATGCGACACACACACACACACACACACACACACACACACACACACACACACACACACACACACACACACACACACACACACACACACACACACACACACACACACACACACACACACACACACACACACACACACACACACACACACACACACACACACACACACACACACACACACACACACACACACACACACACACACACACACACACACACACACACACACACACACACACACACACACACACACACACACACACACACACACACACACACACACACACACACACACACACACACACACACACACACACACACACACACACACACACACACACACACACACACACACACACACACACACACACACACACACACACACACACACACACACACACACACACACACACACACACACACACACACACACACACACACACACACACACACACACACACACACACACACACACACACACACACACACACACACACACACACACACACACACACACACACACACACACACACACACACACACACACACACACACACACACACACACACACACACACACACACACACACACACACACACACACACACACACACACACACACACACACACACACACACACACACACACACACACACACACACACACACACACACACACACACACACACACACACACACACACACACACACACACACACACACACACACACACACACACACACACACACACACACACACACACACACACACACACACACACACACACACACACACACACACACACACACACACACACACACACACACACACACACACACACACACACACACACACACACACACACACACACACACACACACACACACACACACACACACACACACACACACACACACACACACACACACACACACACACACACACACACACACACACACACACACACACACACACACACACACACACACACACACACACACACACACACACACACACACACACACACACACACACACACACACACACACACACACACACACACACACACACACACACACACACACACACACACACACACACACACACACACACACACACACACACACACACACACACACACACACACACACACACACACACACACACACACGCACACACACACACACGCGCACCCACGCACGCACACACCCACACACACACAGAGAGAGACACATCATCGCGAAAATAGTCAAAACGGATTCATGGGACCTCAATACGTAAAAATCCGTCGAAAACTCGAGATCGAAAAAAATCATGATTCCTATACTTTCCTTATATCTGTATACAGATAGTAAAGTAAAAATATATTTTTTTACATTTTGTCAAATTTATTGAATACGGACCATTTTAGAAAAATTTTGTATAGAACAAAAAATATTGATAATAATATTATAAGTAACTTTTATTTAAATAATTTTCTTCTACAAACGAAAATAACAGATATATTCCATAAAATATAAAAATCACCTAAAAAGTACCCCCCAGATGTTCCGACTCTGCCCAAAATCTAATCAGTTCATTGGACGCTGGATTAAAGCTTAAGTTTGAAATTTGGTGTTTTTATTTGTATCGGTTTATGAGTTATGGTCGATACAGACACACACACAGACACACGCACAGACATCATCCCGAAAATAGTCAAAACGGATTCAGGGGACCCCAAAACGTAAAAATCCATCGAAAACTGGAGGTCGAAAAAAATCATGATTCCTATACATTCGTTATCTGTATACAGATAGGAAAGTAAAAAAGAAATTAATTAATAGAAGAACGTAATAAGATTCTTAGGGGCGAGCAATCTAGTTAACTCACTTAAATATTATTTATACTAGTTCCGATTAAAATTGTTATTACTGAAATTATTAAATTGGTTAAACTGGAGTTTTTAAACGAATTGATTTTGATTCTGATAATTTCGATTCTGGAAATTTAGATTTTAAAAATTATGATTCTCTTGGCTTGGAAAATTATTAAATTTTGAATGAAATCTGTTTAAACTATTAGAATAAAATGGTTTTTGTAGTGGTTGTGGCGATTGCCTTTCCTGAGGTAACCAAATAGTTAATTCACTACGGGAGCCTATTAAACTTGAAGCTGTGCTGGTTAATTTGCCAATAATAGCTCTTAAAATATAAGCATTCATTGTAGCTGCATTATTTTGCCAAATAAAAAATTCTCCATTTCAGCTTTAACAAGCATCTAATACAGTTAATATATAAGGGTTTCCATCAAAATTTGGAAGAGTGACTACATATAATTGCAAAAGTGGATAATTAGTTTTATCTCTCATATTTGAATCTGAACTTTCTGAAACTAAACTTTCTGAACTTGATTCTTTTATGAAAGATAAATTATCTTAATTTATTAAAGCATCTCTCCTAAGAGTACTCTTAAAAATATTCACTAATTCATCTATCTGAGACATAAAATATATAAATTCTCTCAATGTTTTATTTTATCTCAAAAATTAAAATTAAAAATCACCAATATATTCAACTCAAAAATAAAATACGTGAAATGAAAGGATAGCAAAATTTCTTACGCAATTCCCAGGAATATTTTCGTCATAACAATAGGTTCAAACGATGCTCTCTATTCTGCCTGATTTTCTTAAAACTAGCTGGATGTGGCGAAAGGGTTACCAACTTTTTACAAAAACAAGCCGCCTACTTCAGCAACAAAAGACGCCAAAACCCGCCAAATTAAAAAAATAAAATGTTACCCACTTTTCTTTTTAATTTGTAAAAATTGACACAGAATAATTTTTATTTGATAAGTTAGGTTATGTCATGTCGAGTCCAGAGTGTATTTTATTACTAGTAAATGAAACATTGCTTTTTTTTCAATTGATAGGTACGCTGTTTTAATATTTTTGAAGGTCGATTGGAAGGCCCATCTTTTTTCTTCATAAGAAAGGGTTATATAACAGAAGAAGGTTGTTGTAAAGAACTAAAATGGACATATTCTTAAAAATTTTAATGGAATACATGTAAGAAAAACAAAAAATAAATAGGTAAAAACGTGTAGCTACCAACAGTGCATGAGCCTACATTAAAAAAGTAATTATTAATTAACAATTGAAAGGGTAAGTGGAAGAAGGGGTTATGTTATAAAAAATAGTTTTTGAGCAGTTACTTATTTAATTAGATTCATTGGCATGTTTAGTAAAATATGTCTTTATTTTTGTGAGTTAGTAAGAGTAATTATAAACTAATTAGACGCATAAGACCAGACGAAAGCAAGACACATATGAACTTAATTTTTTTACAAAAAAATAGAATTAAAAACGTCACATGACCCCTTTATCCACGTATCCCTTTAATTTACGATCAAGCACTATACCATGCAACACCTGAAACGTATTATTTTCTTTAGCCTCTATTTCTGGGCTAACCAACAAAGATGATGCAGCATGATTAATATGATCATACATTTTCACATTAAATTTCTGATGCATCGTCTTTGTTGGTATAAAATTTTTGCAACATATTCCATCAACTAAAACTTGAACTTTGATTTTAGGTAATGCATCTAATAAGTGAAAATTAAGTTTGTTTCTAATTTTATTTTTTATTATGATCATAAGAGAAAAAACTTTTTCTACGACAGCATTACTTAATGGTAAATTTAAAGTTAACAAGGCAAATTCGGATAGTTCTTTAAAAACGTACACTCCACCAGCATTACATTTGTAACTAAACAACACAAAATAGTTTTTACAAGCACAGTTAAAAATGTTTAAAGAATATAACGTTAATTACAATTACATTACATTTGTAATTAACGTTATATTCTTTAAAATTTTTTAACTGTTTGTGCTTGTAAAAACTATTTTGTGTTGTTTAGTTGAAAATTGTCTTACATGTGTTTTAATTATTAATTTATTCAATCAGACATCTCGCGGTTTAACCTAACCTAAAAATATTTTTAAAAAATACTATTGTAGGTATTACATGACTTTTTGAACTCGATTGTTAAACTTTATGTAGCACTTCCTTTATGGAAATAGTCAAGGTGTGCCTGATGATGAAGTAATAGCTTCGAAACCGGTCGCCAATTAAAATTGACTTGTGAGAAATAAAGGACCTTTTCTTTAACCCCTTATACTTAATTCCTACTACTCACATATGGCTACCCTCACTCCAAATCTTGTAGTTACTTATTCTAAATAATATAAATTAAAAGAAGTATGTACTCACTTTTAAATAATGGCAATTCTTTCCATTTCTTTTGATAATGTCGTTTGTATTTGGGAAACTTTCCCATTTTGCTTATTTGAAACTCGATATTGTATTGAATTATTTTCACAAAACGTAATTGATATTGATTAAACTGGCAGATGACAGATAACACATGACTTAGCTGACACAGAATATAAGTCAACAAATCAAAGAGAGACTACTTACTTGTGACAATTATTGCCGCGTTTGAATATCCACATCCGATGCATCTGAGATGTTGTGAATTTTTTATCACGTGATGGAGAATTAGATCTAAACCTAAATTTAATAAACAAACGCTCTAGACTTTATTAGTCACGTAATAAAATGGCAATAATAAGTTAGAAGTTTATATTTTTTATATTTGACTTTTGAGGCTAGAAATCAACCTAAATTTTACATTGAAACAAAAATTAAACACACTTTTCTATTCACGCTAGCATAAAAAAAATAAATCAATATTCTTGGCTTCACAGAACACCTACTTTCTGGCGAACATCTCATTCATATCTCATTTTAAATCGAGATGTGCAAAATGTAATCTGGACAGCTACATCTCGGATAAACAAACGCAGATGTAGATGTAATAGTTGTGTCCGATGTGGATAAACAAACGCTTGAGATGTAAAAAATGCATTCAATGTGGATATTCAAACGCAGCATTTATACGATGCAGATGCCAATATTGCCAACTTAATTTCCTTTGTCAATTTCATTTAATTAATTGTAACTTGTAACACATTAAAATTATTAGTTAGACCGCCATACATTTTTAAAAATCGCCCAATTTGCGGTAACCGCCCAATTACAATTTCTGCCTTCAAAAGCAAAAACATAACCACCCAAATTGCGTTTTACCGCCCAACTTGGCATCCCTGTGTCGCGATGTGGTCATCGTCAAGAATCTCGAAATTTCGGCAATGTTGGTCCTGCTTGGTTGTACACTTTTTGGTTAGTTTATTTTACCAATTTTCTCGATTTTGATTTGCCGTTAAACTATTAAAATAGACTGATTTGACACGATTTTTGTTGTCACTCCCGTTAGGCAATCCTTCTGACTTCAGGTTCGCTAATAAAAATTGGTTTTTTAAAAAATATACAAAAACATTACAAAAAGCGGAACTTTATTTTTTATATTTACTATATATTTGACTACGGTATGTAATCGTACCACTTATTTATTATTTTATCCCTAACAATAACCATAGCCTAACTAAAATTTTGCTTAACAATGCCTATCCTTGTCAGTACACTTAGCACTAGGAGTCAACCTCTATTTAGAATAATTGAAATGCGTTCCTGTAGCCCAATAATTTTAAACTTGCGGTTCCATTGAACGCAAAGGACATAACCCTCAATATAGCCTTGCGTGGAATGGTTCAAGTGACATCAATGGGGTCCTTGCGTGGAATGGTTCAAGTGACATCAATGGGGTCTGATTCCGTCTAATTCAAAGCTGTTGCAAGTTATTTAGTAAATTATTACGGAATGGTTTCCACCTCTAATAAGATTATGAAAGGCTTATTGTATCTCACTCAAAATGTAGGATGGAAATCGTGAGTATTTTATTTTATAATATATTATGTATAATTTAAATATTAAATTAATTTATTTATATCTAGTTTATTTAATATTAAGAATAAATACGTTATATAGTATGATGCACAAATATAGTAGGTATAATCTCTAAAGTATGGTAGGAAACTCGTCTTTACCACAGTAGAAAAATTAAGTTTGTTGCTTAGGTTTAGGGCAACTAATTTCGGACAATGGTCATCATGAAGCCTAGAAGAAAAACAAAACAAACCGTTATAAGGGTTATTTATGTATACATTGAGCTTAAATTCAGATTAGATCAACGTCGAACAGCTACTAGACTAATTTTGTTTACAAACATTTACGGTGTCATCCACATATTAAAATTATAGCCATACATTGATTTTTCAGACTTCAAATCTGATCAGCATCACAAGCAATCAATAAAAATATGAAACTGATACAAAAATGCGAAATCATTATTGATTTAGAAAAAGTTTTATAATATTTTTCGAAAATACTATAAAACTAAATTCAATTTTGTTACATAATAAACAAACTACCTAAAATAACTGAATTAATATTTCCATTGGCTAACAAAGTATACATACAAAAAATTATAAAAAAAAACTCACTTAAACATTAACAAATGAATATTAGGCGGAGCAATATTTATAAAACTGCAACAAATGGTTAGTATTTTGTTCAACGTTCTCATTTTTCTGTATCATTTTCTATTTTTAGCATGTTTATTGATATTGTTCCTCTTAAAATATTAAATTAGTTCTTAGATTTGCTATTTTTCCGGTGTCTTATTATTAGTTTTGCTTGTAACGGCTTTGGCCGAAGTATCCATCAACAATGTGGTCACCTTAAGATGGGTCAAAGGTCATGTCACATCGAAAGGTAAACGTCTTTCTGATTCAGTAACCAAGAAAGCAGCCAACCAAAGACTTTTTGAACCTAGCCCTTCTATTGGTCTGATAAAATCGGTAGGGACCGATTTAATTAAAAAACATTCCCTTGTGAAATTCAAGGAAAGATGGAATTGTGATGTTTGTTTATTTTAAATAACAGTTTATTTATAATAAATTTATTTAAACACTTATTTATTTTATAACACTACTATTCTAATATTTCGAATGTCTGAATCGTTCACCTTTTATATTCACAGTCCAATACTTTAACCGAATTAAAGACTTTATTATAAATACTAACAGAACAGTGATCCACAAATAGTTCTAATAATAAATATTTTTCTTTAGAAATTTTTGCATAAAAAAGAAAAAACATTTTTAATACATATTTTGTGATTCATTCTTTTTTTTTATTTTTATTATTATTATTAATATTATTATTATTATTTATATTGGATAAACACGTTGTTATCTAAACATGTGTAGCCCATGCACAACTTTGGTTTTTATGGGATTTTCATATATTTTTTTGACACTGCACTTACCTATTTATCTCTTGTTTTAATTTACAGTCACCACTTTTTATTTTATATTGTGTTTTTTGTTATTTTATATTGTATTGTATAGTGTTTAAGCTATTGTATTGTTGGAGGTAATTGTATGGTTGTATAATTGTATAATTGTCTATTTGCACGCTCTATTTAATTTTTTTTTCGCACACAAGTTGTAATGCTACAACTTTATGTGAATTAACGTTTATTTACTTCAGTGATTATTGTTTTGTAAAAAAAAATATGTTTTTTTGAGTAAATAAACTATATTATTATTATTATTATTATTATTATTATTATTATTATTATTATTATTATTATAATTATTATTATTATTATTATTATTATTATTATTATTATTATTATTATTATTATTATTATTATTATTATTATTATTATTATTATTATTATTATTATTATTATTATTATTATTATTATTATTATTATTATTATTATTATTATTATTATTATAATTATTATTATTATTATTATTAATTATTATTATCAACTGTCTATGTACTAATTATCCAGCGTTATTCTCAATCAATATTTATATACCAATTTAAAATTATGGTGAAGGTTCCAGAAGCTCCTCCGCCAAACTAGTAATATCTCATTTTTGGAATAGACTAGAAATATTATCCCGTTGACTCAGGAATGTTCGCGAAAGTGCCTTCGCCATAGTCGTCACATAGGTTGTGTCTTAAAGGGTTTCATTATGTATAATAATCGGACAAGTTGAGCATCAAAGGCCAAATAAGACAGAGAGGGACTTGGAGGGTTAGAGCATGACTGAATAATGAAATGGCTCACATAACAGAATGAAACAAAAAACTGCATAGTTGCCAGGGACCTCTTAAGTTATCCTGACAACACTGCAGTAAACAAATACTTACCTATAACTAGAAAGAATCTGCCTCTAGTCACAGGCATTCTGACTGGTTGCCAAGTACGAAAGCATCTCCATATCATGGTGCTATCCAAATCCGCACTCTGCAGAGTGTGAACAAGAAGATGAGACAATCGAACATATCTTTTACGATTGCTCGATGTTCTTATTTATTAGAAGATTTGTGTTTTGCAAATATCGGTTAACACCAGCCGATATAAAAGAAGCACCTCTTAGCGACGTTGTCAACTATATTAAATCTGTAGGCCGACTCGCGAGGTAGGAGCTGCCCATCATCTTAGGAGGATGCACAATGGGCTTTGTGAATAGGCTAAGTGCCGGGGAGATAACCCACACTCCACACATTACAGATACAGAGAGAGATAATGGGCATTCTATGTAAAAAAATACCTTTAAAAATAGTTCTAACAGCAAAAGAACTACTATAAATAACAAAATAACCTTATAAAATGTATATAAACCTTAGATTAAAGAGACCGACCGAAGATGTAACATTGCACACTGCGCATGTTGTCTATTTTAAGCCAAAGTAACCCACCAATTGAAAATCATTGTTGCACGACGCCACCCGAATTGCTCCGATTTCCATTCCGCGATCACCTCCACCTAAGTTTAATCACCATTGACAGCTGTTTTTTGATTGATTTATTTGTTGGTATTTTAGCAATTTAAAGTGTTCTAGTTATTCAATTTCAAGTTCAAAATGTCACGATGTATCTTGAAAAATTGTATGTACTTATAATACAAGTACTACTGTTATGAATATATTCTTTTTCAGCGGTAAATATTTATTAACGTTTTGACATAAAGCGCCATGATTCTCTGGGCTGAATATTTCAGATCCGCATTAAGGGGTTTCAATAAATATTAAGCATCAGAAATCAGATTTCATATTACTTACATAAATTTACAAAACGGTAAAATTTTGAACATTTAATTTAAATAAATAGTAAATAGGCATTATTGCTATCGAAATTTTGTATTTAAAAAGTAGTTTTATAAGAATGTTTTCTAAAGGCAGTTTTTAGCCCTTTTTGGTAGATAAATAAGAGGTAAAGAATCATAGTTGCTAGCTAAATTTTATTTTTATAAGGTATTTTTATAAGAATATTAGATGAAATACAGGATGACCTACTTAAAATTTCAAGGTTCATCTTATTTGCGGTCAAATCAAAGTGACATTGAATTTTCAGTCTTAATACAAAGTAATCTAGTATAAGCAAAAAAAAATACTAAAGTTACAGGAGTTAGGTCCGATTCCACCGTTGTGTTAAACGGAGATTAAAATGACAGTGTTAATGTAAAAATGTCATTTTAAACTTCGTTTAACACAACGGTGGAATCGACCCTTAGTCACGTTTATAAAATGTTACATTACAAACTCCTGAACAACTCGAACATAATTTTCGTTTACTAAAAAAAATCCAAAATTTAGCAGTATTTATTTATTATACAATCGAATGCGATTTCAAAGATAACTGGATCAAAAAATCCGAATATCTAAATTTTGGAGCTAAATGCTCAGATAGAAGCAAGCGACCGATAGGGGTTACAAAAATAATCGATTTATCGATAATTCTGATATTTTTTAATGAAAATCGATTTATCCGCTGTTTTTAATAAATTATTTTCGTTTTTTTTAAGATAATGTATTAATCGATTTTAAAAGAAATACAAAAAAAGTAGATTTATTCAAAATAATCGATTTATCGTTTAATCGGTTTTTTAATTATTTGATTATTTTCGATTTTTAAAAGGTATTATATGAAAATAATCGATTGAATATAATCGGTTATTTTACATAATCGATATTTTGGTTATTTTTTTTAAATTATCGATTTATTGGATAATCAGCTTTTTAATAATCAATTATTTTCGATAATCGAATAATCAATTTCAAAGGAAATATGAAAAAAGGATTATTAGAAAATAATAGATAATTCGTTTTATTTTTTGGAAAATCGATTTATCATAGAATCGGCTTCTTAATTAATTGGTTATTTTCGATTAGGCGATTATTTTGGAATTATTGATTATTTTTGGTATTTCAAAGATAATCGAATTATTGATTTTAAAGGAAATACAATAAAAATAGATTATTGATAATAATCGATTGATCGAAAATAATCGATTCATCGAAAATAATCGAATATTTAAAATAATCGATCATTCTGTTTTTTTGAAAATCGATTTGTCAGTTAATCGACTTTTTAATTAATCGATTATTTTTGAAATACAATAAAATAGATTATTGGTAATAATCAATTTATCATAGAATCGGCTTCTTAATTAATTGATTATTTTCGATTAGGCGATTATTTTGGAATTATCGATTATTTTCGGTATTTCAAAGATAATCGAATTAACGATTTTAAAGAAAATACAATAAAAATAGAATATTGATAATAATCGATTGATTGAAAATAATCAATTATTTAAAATAATCGATCATTCTGTTTTTTTTTTAAATTGATTTATCAGTTAATCGACTTTTTAATTAATCGATTATTTTTGATTAATCGATTATTTTCGATTTTTCAAAGATTATCGAATAATCTGTTTCCATGGACGAAAAAAAATGGTTTATTTGCAAATAATCGATTATTTAAAATAAACGATAATTCTATTTATATTATATTTTGTAAACACTGATTTATCGGTTAATTGGCTTTTTAATTAATCGATTATTTTTGATTTTTCAAAGATAATCAAGTAGTCGATTTTAAAGGAAATGACAAAAAATATATTGTTTGAAAATAATCGATTGATCGAAAATAATCGATTATTTTCAATGATCGATAATTTATTTCGATAATCACTCATCCCTAGCGACCAAATGACTTTTAATAGATTTAAATTTTAAAATGTTATCTGGTTTCAGACATATGCATTTCTGGAGTTCTATGTGACTCATCCTTTATAATAATTAATATTCTTAAAGAAAGAAACCTTAATATACTTTTTTCTGAGGTTACAATACAAAACAGCATTTTCTCATTTTGACTAAATTTTAATAATATGTAATAGCCGTAGAAAAAATATAATGTTCAACTCATAAGGGTAGATTTGCAGTATTAGCTTGCGCACATGCTATTTTCATAATACTGGTAGACAATGAGTAACATTTTTTGCTCTATTAACAATATATTCTATTTCAATATTTTACTGTAATCTCTTGCAGAAAAGTCCGTAGTAAATAAACGCTAACGAAATATTCTATAAAAGGTCTTCTCTTTACATAAAATGTCGTGGCATCTGTTTGATATTAAAAAATCACGTTAATTTTATTTCATAATACAAAATTCGATTAAACACCTTTTAAATAATCCTAATAGTTCATTAAGATGCTAATAAACAAAGTCCGGTCCCTGTCACAGAGTTCGGGTCGCCGCGTGTCGCCGCCCAGTTCCCCCACTCCGTTAACCCTTCTTTAGAAATTGGCAACATTTGCGCAGGTTTAAAACCGGTGTATGTTATATCTCTGGTCTCTTTTATCTAAGATATAAACACAGTTATAAACAGCAGTGGATGCGATGAGCGGCCATATTAGATAACGTGATTTAGATTGCCATATAGCAGCACCCAGGCATTTACCATCCACGAGGTAGAAGCTTATTAATGGCTACTCTTAAAAATAGAAAAATCTAAAGACACCTTTGACGAGATTATAGGCTGGCTATGGCAAGACACCTCTTAACGACATCCAGCAGATTCTGGAAAACCTGTAGAACTTTGATGATATAAGAGATAGGATATCTCTAGACCGCGCTCAGTGACAACCATCAGGTTGTTGATATATTATTGTTGTTTTTAATGTTTATCCCACTTTAATTTGTTTCTATTTAAAAATATATATTTGGCTTAAAAAGTAGTATTTTTAATATTAATTATTTAGATTTTCATTACTGTACATTCTTCTTTTATATTTAAAATTTATTGCTTTGCCAAAATATTGGGATTTCCCCATATATAGTTTCATTGGTAATATAAAATCGATTCACGTACACGTTTCTTTGATAATGGAGAACAAATATCATCCATCACAAGGCGATTTATACTGAGCTCTGAAGAGACACATTGATATATTGTCATTTAATACCTCTAAGGTTCGCAAAGACTTCAGATGTAAACACACTAGACTTACGTATTACTTCGAGTTGGATTTCTTTTTATTTTTTAGAAGCGAATAGTGTCTAATATTTAAATTTTCTTGGAAAACAAACATCTGTTGAGCACTGTTATTCAACTTTTTTGTATTTATATAAATTTGTGTGTACCACTAGTAAAGAAGATGTCACTTTTTTGTGGTTAAAATTTATTGCTAGACCAGGGATTGTTTTCTACCCTTTCAAAACTGCATTAAAGTAATAAATTAGGTCTAAACAAAGTAGCATACGCTTTTATAAAACAGTTCTGTCCTTTGGCATACCACAAACCTACCAAGTGTTAAAAAATATTTTTTTCTGCAGCCGTCCCGAAAATAGAACTTTCGGTATGATTTATTAAATCGAAAGTGAAACTTTACACAAATCGTACCGAAAGTAGCTATTTTTGGAATGATTTTTTTTTACTTTCGGGACGATTTTTTTACTTTCGGAATAATTTTCAATATCTATGTAGGCGGAATTTTTATTATGACATCGCTTGTCAAAATAAATTTGTTGATAGTTCCACTGTATTTTCAATTTTCCGATCCAGAAATGGAAATCGACAACGAAAGTGACGAGGAAATGATTATTCCACGTGAAATCAGTGAAGCTGCTAAAGTCGCTACTTATGAATTGTTGCCAGTAAAGTCAAGAAAGAGGTATGAAATGATCTATAATTTATTCCAAAAATGGCAAGATGATAAAAATGTGTGTATTATAAATGAAAAAGTCATTCTTGCGTATTTATTAGAAAAATCTAAAATCTTAAAACCGTCAAGCCTCTGGAGTAATTACTCGATGCTTAAGTCCACTATTAACATTAAAAACAATATCGATATAAGCCGATATCCCAAAGTTATCGTTTTTCTTAAAAGGAAATCTGTTGGATACAAAGCAAAGAAATCAAGAGTTTTAAATAAAGAAGAAATAGATAAATTTTTATCAGATGCTGATAATAATATTTACTTGGCGATAAACGTAAAACTTAAGTCAAAATTTTTCTTCTTTCTTTCGATCAATTTGTGTCTACTTATATTTCAGATTGCATTAATAATTGGGTTGGCAGGTGCTTGTCGGCGTGAGGAATTTTGCAAAATGAGCCTAGATGATATAGAGGATAAAGAAACAATGTTAGTCATAAAAATTCCTAATTCTAAAACAAATATTGAAAAAACCTTTGTCGTCATTGGAGAAGATAATATTTCGTTGTACAGAAGATATACACCCCACAAGAATTATCGCATCACTAATAGTTTTCGAAAATTTAGAGTTTTTTTCTGAACCGTTTGATCGATTTGGATATTCTTTTTTTGGAAGATAAGTTGATTCTTCAGGAATAGTAATCTCTTTGATTCTTTAATTAAACTTTAATTTTTGAGCGTATACCGGGTGTTACAATAATATAGGTTTTGGTTGGAAAATTCGTAACACACTGTGGAATGTAGCAGCAATAATAGCATGTAATAATTAATATCCTACTTTAGCCTCATCTTTTCGCAAAATTTTATTTGTTGATTGTTTTATTCTCTCTGTTATTAGAGGAGAAATACAGTTTTTTAGAACTGCCTGTTTTTATAAACATACATTGCAAACATTTTAGTGATGCGATAATTTTTGTGGGGTGTATATTTGTCATTACGTCAACCCAACACACCCCATCGTAGATTATTTGTATTTTACAAAAACGGCAAATGTACTGTACAACCCATTGGTATTCACAGTTTTGGAAATATTGCCTCCAAAATTGCCGAATATCTTAAATTGCCACACCCCAAAGAATACACCGGCCACTGTTTACGAAGAAGTTCAGCCACTTTATTAGTTGATAGCGGTGGCAGTATCACCAATTTAAAGAGACACGGAGGGTGGAAATCGACGAATGTGGCAGAAGGATACCTAGAAAATTCTTTAAGAAACAAACTTGACATAGCCTTTAAGATTAAAAATGGCCGCAACGAAATTAATATCTCGAAAGCTAGTACAAGTACTGCAACGTCTAATACTAATTTCAACACAGCCATTTCTGCTAATATTCCTTATACTATTAATATAAGTAATTGTTATAATTGTACATTTAATGTTCATAAGTAATATTTATAGTATCTATCTCATTATTTTTTAATATTTTATCTAATAAACGGCTGCAGTAAAAATATTGTACGTAACGCTACCCAAAAGTGATTTTACGGGACTCGCAGGCTTCCAGGGCGAGCCGTAGGCCTACTCATCCCGTAAAATATCACTTTCGGGACTTGTTACGTAAATAACTATTCTTTCGTTAAACAGCTTTATTGCAGTAAATATTTAAATCTTTTTTTTAATTAAAAATCACTCCAAAAGAAAGAGTACAAAGAAGAAAATTTATTTTAAATCGAAAGTAATAGGGATTGTGTTGGCTTATTAATAAGAGTCATGACTTTAAAATCAAAGGTTCGAATCTCGCTGGTGATGGGATTTCATTTAATTTAACGAATTAAATATTAATTCTAATGCATAGATAGGATTCCCCACCCGACCATTCACTGTTAGGTTCTTACTAACTGCGCTGTTCCAAAAGTGTCGATAGGAAACAGTAACAAAGCCTACACAGAACACGAGGCTCATAATCGAAGCAGCTGGTGTTAGTGACACAAAAAAAGTTAAAAAAATTGATGTAATTGAAAGTTATTAACTAATATTTTGTTACTTTTGAGAAAATGAGTAAAAACTTATTTGTAGTTTAATAAAATGTGATAATGCTATTTTTTTATTATTATCTGATTAGTTCAAGATAGAGTTGCTTAGATGTTTTTCATGATAAAACAGGTATTTTTTTGATAATGACGGAAAAAATTAGATTACAAATATATGCAGTTAGTACCTTTCTCAAATAAATGAAAAATATTATTTTTTAAGGAACCAACTTGCCGGTATCACTGAAATATTAAACACTGAGTTGTTTTTCTAAGAATTACCCCAATAAAAACAATAATGTTTGAAAACTGTAACATACTTTGTATTAAGCTTGTAATGCAATCGCTTTTTGTTTGGAAACTTTTGGCTATTCCAAAATTTTTTGATAGAATGAATGATATTCTTCTGGAACGTTTGTCATCAATTTACCGATATCCGTTATTTTTCTTTCCAATATTAGAACTTTCTCTTGATGGGGCATTCTAACCGGAACTCTTTCGACATTTCTTGGCATATGGATTTTAAAAATATGGTTCGTCAGACCTCTGATAAATTCTGAACACATGACATATCCAGGAGTTTCTTAGTTACAACGAAAATAGCAAAATTGCGATACAGAATAGGGTTGCTTTTGTGCCCTGGGGCTTTTTTTGTTTGAAGTTTCCAGAGATAGTTTTTTTATAAAACTTGGGCCACCATTGCTTGAAATCTATGATTTTTTTTTCCTGAAACTTCCATGATAGTAAAATGTTTCTGCGCACTTAAAACTATTATTATTTCAGTGTATTCATAAACAGAAAATATACGATCGGATCGCTTTAAACGTCGTTTAATGACACCAAAGTCTTGGTCATTAGACAAGAAGGAATGCTCTCTGATCGGAAAAAATTGTTCCACTTTTTTAAATCTATTAGTTTCAACTAATGCTGCACACATGCGTATCATGGTATGATATAAAGACGTAATTCCTGGATATTTTCTGAAATTTCACGTTGAATATAGTCCCACAGGAAGCAGCATACCTCGTTTGGTCCCATAGTGGCAACAACTTGATGGTAAATATAAAAGAATGACTTGCAAGTCTTACAGTTGTGTATACCAAAAATACTGACTGTTATTATGTTGGATAAAATAAATCCTTGACTGGAACTTTAGGTGAGTAAACATTCTGCATGTAGTCAAATGTTATTACGACTAGGTCATCATGAATCTTGCACTCATCAGTAGATTCCTTCAACGACAAATAAAACTTATTTGCTCTTTCTCTGGCAGCTGCTGCTCTTTTAGTTGCTTCTCCTAGCAAAGGACTTTTTATTTTAAGGTCCAGTTGTTCACACATGCAACAAGTGTAGACAGCCAAAATGAATGTCGAAATGCTCATGAAAATATTTCACAAAGTAAGAATATCGAATTTTGGTCGTTGGTTATTTTAGTTTGAACATATCAAACATAATTTTTATATTGAGTTTAGCATCAAGATATAGATAAATTTTATTGCTGTAATGAGTTGCCTTAACAGGGAATGATTCAATATGATGGTGAATTAGAACGTTGTTTTCTTCTGAAATAACATTCCCTTTTATATTTTGTCCCCGCTTGTCATATGGAGTTATGTTTTGGTTTAGAAAACCTTTTAAACGCTTCAACCATTGTGATGTCAATACTAAACAAACTAATAAATGCCTTTGAGTTCTCTGGATTGTGAGGTTAAGATTTTCTTTTAATGTTAACTACTTCTAAACGACCTTGCAAATATATGTCTTGATCATCCTCAAGTGTTAAGGGCACGAGAGCGAGTAAAACGCGCATCTTTTATATCAATGCATTTTATTGGACAACTAAATAAAACGAATAATCAGTAGATAATTACCGAAAGAATTTGTTGATTACAAATTTATTGGCATCCGTCTCCAAACTTTCATTTATCTACAGCATTTTCCTTGTACTTTATGTAAGCCTTTCCCTGAACTCTACACCTTTTTATAACATTCCTTTTATAATTTTTGTCATTTCTAACCCCCCGTTTCCTTTTCCTTGTTTCTTCCACTGACCTTTCAAACTGGGTAACGTCGGTATCACTCATAATTCTTATTTTCTCAAAGAATACTTTAAATATACGCTATGACACAACAATAATATGACAATATAATTGTTATAGGTTAATTCTACTTGACAGCTGATGGCGTTGATGCTGAAATGAACTTCGGTGGCGCTAGTAGCCATTTATTTGAGAAAGGACTATGTCACTAGGTACCTTTCTCAAATAAATGCTCAAAACTATGTCGAATTTACGGGCACTATATTTAAGGAAGATGGTCTCTTTCTGCACTAAAATATGCATTTACCTTAAAATAATGTAACGAGCTGAAATACTTAAAAATGCAGAAAATGTTAGTTAGTTCCTTTCTGAAATAAACGATTCAATTAGTTTAAAGAGACATTTTTTAATTTTTTATTAAAATTAAATATAATATCGTCCTTATCCCCACTGCAAGTTTGAAATAAGCTCAGATATATAGTACCAGTATCATGGTAAACCTTTTATACGACATCTTCATACTTTCTCTCTCCCTGCTTGTCGCCGACACTGTAGTTAGAGATTAAATGCAATGTTCCTGGTTTAAATAAATCTAAGCGAGGATTCATTTGTGATCAGTAATTAATTTAAAATTAATTTTCATGTCTGTGTAGAAGGACTTTCAGTTCGTCCATTCATTATAAAGTTCTAATTAAATTGTTGTTTATAACTTGATGTTGGGAGGAGAAACAGACTAATGACCACAGAAGTTAATAAAATATTATTTTTATTATACGTTTTAATAAACAATGTCTCACTAAGTTGGAACGATATGAAAAAAAAATGTAATATTAGTTTCGTGAAAAAATTTATTCCCAAAAAAAGTTTTGCATGATCCAAAACTTGCAAATCAAGCATCAGATATCAATTTTTTTTAAGATGTATACGAGGTTTGTCAAAAAATATAACTGTATAGGTAAGTTGGCGGCATATGAAATCTTTTGTGTCATTAGTATTAGGAAAAAAGGTATTGTTCATATATAATCGAGCATGGTCTAATACAACCATCGGATATCAAATTTTATCAGTCGTATATGAGGTTTATCAAAAAAGTTACTTTACTTTTTAACAAAAATCATATTTTTTGATAAACCTCGTATACGGCTCAAAAAAGTTAATATTTAATCATTGGATTTTAAGTTTTGGACCATGCCGAAATTTTTTCTTTAAGAATAAATTTTCACAAAACCAAAAATAAAAAATGTTTTTCATATGGTTCCAACTTAGTGAGACATAATATTGTATATTGCTTATTAATGATTACAAATATTTGTAATTTAATATCAATTTTTTATTGTTACAGGTAAGTGCATTCTCAACAATTACAGAATGTGATGGGTTTCGAGTATATGTAAGTACATGTATATGAATTTTAGACAATAATTGTATACTCAGATGCAAAAAAAGTCAACGCAAAAAATTTGGGTCTAATTGAAAGTGTTACATTTTTTCCTTTTTAATCTTATTGCCCTAAATTTTTTACTACACTGTATATAATTTTATCAGTTTTAATTTGTATATCCAATATTTTCATAACAATTAATATTTGACCCATTGTACAGGGTTAATCGAAGGGCTGTTTTTTACCCTAATTGTGAAACACCCTGTAGGATAATTTTTCCCATATTTAACGGGAGCAACGGCATGGTCAACTGTAGATATACAAAATTTGACTGTCAATGATATTAGTACGACAATTACCAAAGCTACCTCGTGAAATTAGAAAATTACTATTAAAACCCAAACCTAACAAAAAATGTAAAAAAATCGCAAATTTTTTGAGGCAAGTTAATTTCGATCCTAAAAACGTACCAAGACACGTATTGACTTAAACCAAAAACTCAAATATCGATGAAACACAATATTAAAAGAAAAATGATGTTTAAAGAAAAATCGTTAGCGGCATTATCCCAGAAAGTGTTTCAAAATTAGGACAAAAAACAGTCCTTCGATTAACCTTGTATAATAGGTCAAATACTATTTTTTGTGAAAAACCTGAATATAAAAATTAAAATTAATAAAATTACATACAGTGTGCTATCAAAATAAGATTAAAAAGAAAAAATTATAGCACTTTCAATTGGAACCAAATTTTTTGCTTTGCGTTTTTTTGCATCCAAAATTTGAGTATCATTTCGGTATCATGGACCACCATGCTTCTAATGATCGTACCATCTAGCTGGTTGCACTAAATCTTTTGAATAACTAGTTTCTCTACATTGTACTCCAGTACGTACTCTTCAAACTAAGCATTGCTTCCCATACACCATCATAAGTAGATCGATCGCGAAAGGTGTTTCTTGTTACCAGATAGAAAATGTAAGGTGATCCATTTTGACGTTTCAAGGTTTTTCAAAGAGTTGGTAACTGACCTTGAAGTTTTGGCAATCGACCAAACCTCTTCCGGAAAACAGATTCCAGTCTTCTTGCATAGTTGATGTTGGTGGAAGTTTTATGGACCATTTAGCAATCCTTTGAGAGCCTAAACAGATCTTGTTTTTGCGCTTGGTTGTAACACCATATCTTACCATTCTGGTACCTCTATATGCACCCAACAAATATTCAAAGACAAGGTCGGGTGTTTCTTGACGTTGGTTTACTCCTTCTTTTTGGTTATAGCCATCCTTAAATGACTCCAGCCGGTTTCGATGCAATATATTAGGTTTTGAGTTTGGCATCTTTTTTTTTGATGAGGTTCATTTCTAAAAGCATATTTATTACATTTTTTAGACCTGTCCCTTACATCATTGGAACTCCACGAATTCTCTAAAGAGTTTTGTTAACACTGAGGTGACCTCCTGATAGACTATCGCGTAACTGACGAAGTACTTCGGCTACTTTAGTATTTGGAATGACCAACTGTCTCCTGATTGCAGATCCGTCATCATTCTTTAATACTTGCTTTGATAAGCCTTCCTCTAGAATAAAAATATCATACTAAGCCCAATTTGATTTAACTACTGAAAAGAGTTTCGATATTTCATGCCAAGTAGGTCGACGCGTTACTTCTTTCTATTGTCGCATCTATTTTAAAACCAATCAGAGTTCGTCGACCAACACCTGCATTGCGCTTTGAAGGTTCGACCATGACAGTAGTTTCTTTTTTCTACAGTTTCCTGCAAAATTCGTTAGTCTTATGGTGGTTTCACATCTATCTGGTAGAATCGTTTCTTCCTGTACAGCTGCCGGTACGGTTTTTCGAGTCGTAATATTCCTAGGGCGTATGCGCGAACTGCTTACTTTTCCCATTTCACCGCAATTCCATCACCTGATAGTCTTCGATTTTTTCATAATAAAGCTTTTCATTATGTTATTTAATTAATCGGATTTATTTTCCTGTTCTTCCTCTTTTACAGTCCTTACGTCAATATCCACCAGAAGCCAGCTTAACCGCTTCATATTCAAGAGCAGCAGATAATACATCGACCAATGCTTTGTGACGGACTAAGTGTTCTTTGTATTTCATAGTCACGAAGTCCATTAACAAAAGCATAAACTGTCAAACATTCAATCATGTGTAACATTCTATTATTATCATGTAACAATTTTATTTAAATACATTCAACTTAATGTAGGATTTTAGAGGTCTATCCTTAATATATCACCGCAAATCTTATTCTGGTTCTCCAATTACAACTATGCCACTTATTTCAATGGTTTACCCATTTATATTCACAAAATTAGTTTTCCTACGACCACTTAGGAAAGTGACACATATCACACTATATAGTCCTATGGAAAGTGCCCTATATCACATGCGTATAAATAAGAATTTACTTTCCATCCTTGTACGAATACAAAATGTCAAATGCATCATTTCTATTTTGATCTTTGTAATGTCCATATTAATACTAAAATCGATATGATTTTTAAATTATTGAAATTGTTGTAAATTAGATCCTAGATATTTATCTTTAACAATTATTAATAAAATAATTTTAAAATAATAAATATGTTTGCTCTATATTCTGGTTAAACACATAACCGATTAGATTATTAAATTGACGCATGGCCTATTAGCTCAGATGGTTAGAGCGTCAAACTTATCAACTTTGCTATTTGAGACCTGGCGAGCGACCGCGCTCAAGTCCTGGCGGGGCCAGAATTTTTTTTTGTCTTTTATTTTTTTTTTGTTTAGAAAATATGAAAATTAAATAAATACGATTATTGTTGATTATTTTTTTAAATACATTTTAATTATTATAATAATAACCTGGTTTTACATTTTTTGAATAAATTATTTTGTGGTCGTAGGAAAAATATTGTACATCACTTGTGTGAAAAGTAAATTTCCACACTCGTATGATAGTCGCACTCGGCTTGTGCCTCCTACGACAATATTTCTCACTCGTGTGAAAAATGTCACTTTCCTCACTCGTAATGTAATATACTATATTAGATTTAATATAAAACAATATCAACACATTTGGTAAACATAATATTTAGGTTAAGTTTATATTGACAGAACTTTAAACCATTTGCACTACTATGTGAATGGTAGTTGGATGAAGACCGTTCGTTCGTTTCGAGGTCCTGGTTACAGTCGGCTATGCGGTCAGATATAATTCAAATTCAATATAATAATTTTTAAGTAAAAGTAATTTAGTTATTATTTATAGTGTAAAGTTATATTATAAAATCGCCATTATCTGCAAGGTCAATTTAATTCAAATAGAGATAGACTGTAGAGAATGTTTAAATTTATAGCTCTTAAGCTCAAGAAGTTGAGAGACGGTTTGTTTTTAAAATGGTACGACACGGCTCATGCGCAACTGACAAAATAAGAAAGAAATAACGGTTCCTGGTTCTTGGTCATTTTGTCGTGAGAAGCAGACAAGATTGTAGATTTGCAATTAGCAGCAACTGTGACATGTATGGGAGTTAAGGGTAGATAATAGATTTATATATATTTTTTTTCATATAGTGAAAATTAACACCTAAAGGTAGTAATCCTAGTTATAACTTCACCGCGTCCAATATGAGTGGATTTCAGGGGAAGAATTTTGTGACTTGCACACCTTGGTACACAGATTGGGGGGGGTCCTACTGAAACTAAATTGGATACGGGCGTTCGAGGACGTCAGTGTTAGAGGAACAATCTCAGCCCTTGGGACATACTGCCAAGGTTTGCCAGTCACAAAGTGGTCTCCATTTGGCATTGACTCCTATTGCGATTAGCTCGATGGAGCAAGATATTTTGTCTCTCGTCACAAATAAAACAGTTTAGTAAAATAAAGTATTTTAATTTGATGTCACTACAATTCCCAGGCTTTCGCTTTAGAGTGTACACATGGTAATAACAAGGTAATAACAAACTCAGGTAAAGGATTAATCTTCGCAGTATCTTTGCTGAGGGAAAGTGACCTAGGGTTGTATCAGAGTAACTTTATGTTTTGCGCCGAGTGGCATCTAAATTAATAAACCTATAATAACTCTGGAACCAAAAATATTTTATTATTCGATAGAACGAATTGATACTGATTCATTTGACTTTCGATCCTGCTCACCCACAATAAAAGAGTTGCCGGAGCTATGTAACATGTAGAACTTTTTGTACGTTTCAAATGTATACTGAAGCTGATGGGTAGGTAATTAGCTCCAATTTTGCAATATCTAATTCGTATTCTTGAAGGCTCTCGTTACGTTTCTGTTTGCGATTCTTTAATCGGTATACCTGCTCCAAATGTTCGTAGATATATCGAATGTTTAATCTCTTTTAAATTGTTCAAAGTCTTCCGTCTTTTTCACAGGTATAGTCTGCAGTACATCTAAAGCATCTCCTTGAAGAGCCATAGTAAAATTTGCTGACTTTTCTGTTTCAGACCATTCGCTTGCTCATGCAGCTGTTTCAAACTGTTTTAGATAAATGGTCTACGACATCTTTTTGTCAAAAGTTGGGGCTTTAACACGAACAGAGTTTACAGTTCCTTCCAATTTTAATTTTAACTTCACCTAATAGCACTTTATTATACCTTCCTTGGCCGGTTCTGTATGTTTGAGTTCTACTCTTCTTTTCCATCTTTTATTTTCTCCTTAATGGAAGACATTTGTTTCTCCCAAACAAAATAAATCTGATTTGCCATAGAATTTCCTCTTTTAGAAAGACATTTCATTTCTTATAGAATAGTTATAAGAGATAACTTTATTTTCCATAGAATATATTTCATAAAATACTTTTTTAAAATGACTTTTAAAGCATTTATTTTCCATAGCAAGGCGTTTCCGTTGTCCACGCACTAATACAATTAAATCGACCACGGTAACTCGTCGAAGGAGCCCACAAGGAGCGGCATCTGAGGAACATTCTCTTCAAACAAGCTCTTAATTAGTTTCTGGATCCAAAGGCGGGATGGGACGGCCGAGCACAAATACACAGAGACCGTCACAAGAAATTCGGGTCAGGTCGGTAAACTTGCACCGCCCTTTTGGGTGCCGTAGGTCACCCTATCAGACCGAATCCAATTATGTGAACGTCATATTGTTAATTACTATGAGTAATCAAATCGGGTCCACCTTATTTCGCATAAATTAGTGTCTTTTCCAATTTTGGTTGAAATTCACAGTCTAAATATTATTTTAGTTGTTATGTGGACCTAGAATTTAAAACTGGAATCAAATTGTTAAGAGAGATTTCAAATTTTGATCTTCTGCTTTCCACAAATCTCTTTGTAGAGATAAAAAACTTTCATCAATTCTTTATTGTAAGTCAAATAGCGTCATCAATCATCTTTAGATCGTCAAGAAGCGCCACGGCAAATAATAATAATGGCCGTCCCTTCCCCTACACAAGTCGCGAAATTCATTCGTAGTGGGGTGAATTAGGAAGAGTATTATTATTATTAATATTATTATTATTATTATTAATATTATTATTATGCATAAATGAGAAAAACATTTATTATAAATAAAGGAAATTGATTGATAGTAACTGAATAACTGGATATGGACTGTTATATAATTTTAATGTTAACAAACTATTTATTTTATGTTCCCAAATAAACCTTTTTTAACTATTAGGGGAAAGGGCTGTAATAAAAGACAGTATAAGATACGTCGTTTAGATTCGGAGTACTATGAAATGAAGAAAGGCAAAGTGAATTAGAATGAATTATCTATTTCTTTATTTGTGAGTCTGTCAGATCAAGGTAGGATATTTTCCTTTATTTTGGTAAGAAACAATAACAAAAGTAGTTATAAATCAGGAGCCTAATTACATCGTCTCCTATTACCTGGTAAAGTTAGAAAATAGTGCAAGTATGCATTTTGAGGTTATTAGCTTATAATTCAAAATTCATTCTGATTAACTTAAAAGCGATATGGAATAAAGTAAATTCAGTTGTAGGTCAGAAAACTAATACACTTCCAGCTTTATGCCATCTTCACTACTAGCTAATGATATACTAAAAATCATAACACCGAATACTGTTTCCCCTGCTGCTTCTGTCAAAATTCCTAATAACAAAGAGCCCGCCTTTACATATAATAAATTTAAGTATATATTAATAATTAAGAAAGATTCTTCTCCTGTCTTATTTTCAATAACTGTCTCAAAAGTGGATCTATGCCCCAACAATGGAAGCAATTTTGGATCTTGCCATTTGTAAAACCTGGAAAAGATAAATCATGTCCAAATAATAATTATAGACCTATCGCTTTTCCATCCTGCGTTGGAAAACTTCTAGAACCACTTATTAAAAATAGAGTAGAATGGTATTTGGAAAACAATAAAATCTTACATCCTTTACAACTAGGATTTAGACGAGGAAGAGGCTGCACAGAATCAATATCTTACTTAATCAGTTGAGGTCAAATAGGTTTTGCATCAAATAATTATACTATTGGTTTATTTCTTGATATTTCGGCAGTCTATGATAGTTTAAATATATATCTTCTGTACTCTAAATTAGCCAATATTAGTATTTCAAGCTATGTAACCTTGTTTATAGAGAGGCTAGCTGCGAGCTTAGTGTGCATCCACATACTCGCAACAGTTAAGCAGTGATTCTCCGGTCACGTCGTGGATGGGTGACCGCTGGGAGGTTCCACCATGGGCCGTGTCACTATGGGACTTATCCGACTAGCGGTTAACTACCGACGACATATAATGAATGACGATGAATCAGGGAGTGAATTGATGAATGAGAAAGTAGTAGGACCTTCAAATGGTGGTACAATAAGCCGCAGGCTGCAGTGCCGCCAGGCTATAGACGGATTAGGGTATAGCACGGGAGATCCGAAGGGTGTAAAAAAAAAAAAAAACCTTGTTTATGCATCTCTAGATAACAAATCCATTTCAATCTCAGATAACTGTGGTCAAAGTCATGGACCACGAACCTCCAATCAAGGACTTCCTCAGAGATCACCCCTTATCCCCATTTTGTTTAATCTCTATTTGTTATCATTATTCAATAATTTACCAAAAACCTTTAAATTAATACCAACCCAATAGTAAACAATACAGTGAAAGAAGGTACCTTTCCACAATCATACAGATGAAAACTGGCCATTGTCTAACCCCATATCACCTATTTAGAATTGGAATTTAAGATGACCTCTTTTGCGAGTGTGGATAAGTTGGATCGTTATATCATGTCATTTTAAAGTGCCTCACTAATAAATCTCTCCTTTTTGATCTGTATTTGGAACTAACGAAGACTGCTTTATTTACCCCATTTTATATTCGCTACATCTTGTCTTATTTGGATGATAGAAAAATAACCACCATTTCCAAATTTCTAAAATTATTTAAAGTCAATATATAGTAGAAGCAAATCAACTTTAGCTGTAGCAGTAACGTAGCCCAAAAAAAAAGACGAAAAAGAAGTATGCATTTTGAGGTTATTAGCTCATAATCCAAAATTCATTGTGACTAGCTTTATACTTCCTTAGAAAATTTAATGTCTCTTATTGAAACAGATTTTCTAAATTTAATTGGAAATCGTAGACGAGTTTAGTGGTAATAGTGGATTTGTAAAAAACTTTATATTAGTATCAAAATGCCCGGATTACGAAAATTACACAAAAAGCAAAACAATTAAATTAGCAATAGATGCTGTAAATATAAGAGTTATTCATTAAACCTTACCTTACCTTAATCAACATTGGAAAAGCATTACAAGAAAGCAGAACTGATTATTGGGGGTAAAAGAAAGCCAGAATTAACCGAAACTGATGAAAATAGTCTTGCCTTGTTTCTGAAACAGTGCAGGACTTTAGGATGTGGTTTTACAAAGCTTGAAACACTTCAGTTTGTTACCCAATTTATAAATGATACAAAAATGAAAACAGGATGGGGTGAAAAAGATCATGGGGATGTATGGTTTCAAAATTTTGTCATGATACATTTATACTTATCAAATAGAAAAGGTGAACTATTGGGACAAGATAATTCGAGGTGCTAATCCATACGTAATATCAGATTGGTACAAAAATTTAAAAAAAGTTGTTAAAACAAGAGAAAATTACCTTCTGGTTCCATTACGGATACCAGGCATATGTTTCTGCCCTTACCTGGTAGTGTGGGACTCCCGACTTAGGGTGCAAGGCTGGTATACCCACTAAAACCACCTCCTTGCTCTAGGCAGCTCTTCCTAAGACCGCTTTGTGCATTTCATCAAAAGGAGGGAGCAGTAACATATTTATCTTACTATATTTTCTTACCATATTTTTTAACCATATTTTTCTTTTCTTTTTTTACCATCTCTTATTTTTCCTTTGACTATTTGTCTCGTTCCCTCTGTATAACGTCTTTTTCATTCCTTTTAAGTATTTTAGTGGTAAACGTTTATATTGCTTCCCATATCAGTGTATTCTCCATCATTTTGGATATGATGTCCTCAGTATTAACTTGTCCAGATACATTTTCCATCCTTAGTCTCCCTCTGTAAATATAAATTATTTATCTTCTATTGTGTTCTTCTCCTCATCACAGCATATACAAGTCTGACTATCAGTTTCACGGAATCTTTTTCTGTAAGCTTAGAAGCACCCATGACCGGTCAACATATGTGCCAGGAAATAGCTAATCTCACCATGTTTTCTATTTATCCATATGCCGACATCCGGTATGACCCTGTTGTATCTTCCTCTTCTTGTTACCATTCCTGCCATCTTTGTAACAATAGATTATTTGCCATTTGTTTGTCTACACCTAATTCGTATTCTTTATATGTAACCAGTAGATGTATAGGAAGATAGTAATTTAATCTTTAACTGCGATGAATCTGGTTTCAGTTGCGATCCGAAAAATGTCAAATTAGTAGCACCAAGAGGACTAAAAATTGTTTGTTAGAAATTGCTGGTAAAAAAATACTACGGTGTTGTCTTGTTGTAATGTTGTAATGCTGATGGAAAAAAATGCCTCCATTTATTATTTTTGAAGGAACGTACGTCTGGTCTAACTGGATTCCCGAAGATGATAATCCAAGATCAGCCTATTGTGCTCAAAAAAGGGATGGATGGAGGGTGACATATTTTTTTCAATTGTTTGATTGAGTGTTTTTAAAAAATATAGGTACCTGCACTAGACGCAAGAACTAAAAAAATATTTTGTATGTACGATGGAGCCTCATGTCATTTAACTTACAAAGTTGCAAAGCTAGCATTTGATATTGATGTTATTTTAATAGTATTACCGCCTAAATTAACGCATTTTATGAAACTGTTAGACAAAACTCTATTTAAAGCTCTTGTAACTTCTAAGAACAAAATTGTTTTTACCTATAATCGTGAAAATCCAAGAACATTACTTCCTAATAAACAAGAATTATGGGAAACCGCTTTCAAACTTGAACTCATAATGTCAAGCTTTAAATATATAGGAGTTTTTTCTATCGATAGCACAAAATTTTCTGAAGACACTTATGACTATAAAATATGAGAGATTTAGAATGATAAATCCAACGTTGTCAATTCAGTAAAAAAAAATCCAGTTTTAAATGAATAAGTCAATGACGCTGTGCAGCACATCCAACCATCTGCGCCACCAACACCGACAGTACATAACCAGTCATTAACTTCCTCTTAAAAATTAACCATCAACATCTTTAACTAACGATCAATCATTTTCAGTTTCTTAAGCCGATCAAGAACATCATAATACCCTTATTGTAAGCGAGACACCAAACATAAACAAAGCTAACACATATAAAATCCCAGTTCAAAGAATGTCCTTCGAAAATTTTATCAAACAAACTCTGCGAAAATTTGACAAAAACAAGTGCTGCTTCAAAAAGTATCAAACTTACTGACAAAATTGGTGATATTCTTAAATCCAAGCAGGCTATATAAAATCTGAAAGAAAAATACGACTCATTGAAGCCACGATCAAAATTGGACAAGAAAGCAAAACCAATAAAAAAATCCAGACAAATACTACCAAAAAATCTGTACCTAAAACTAAGAAATAACAATATAAAAACAAGAACTGTTATCTTCTGAAGATGACGAAAATATAGATCCTAAAGAAATTTTGAAAAGTGATACTGAAAGCGAGTATTTTAATTTTAAATAAGATGACGAAACTATGGACTTTCAAAAAATTGATATTAAACAAGATCATTTTTATGCTGTTTATTATGATAATGATTGGCATATTGAGCAGGTAAGGCAACTTCAAGAAGAGGATATAACTGAACTGAATTATCTACGGTTTGATCAAAAATACATATTTGTATGGCCAAAGAATAACCCATTTTAATGTATGTTTAATCTCAATAACTAAAAAATATACTGACAATTAGTTTGACAGAATTGTCACTTATTTAAAATTTTTAAAAATAATAGCAGTCGGTTGATCGAAATATGAACGGTGATTGGTGGATTTAATTTTTTCAGTGTTGTCATTATCTAGAATCGATATGAAATATATTCGTTCAGTTGAAGGCAATCGCATACTTTTTCGTTTTGTAATCTGTGCGTAGATAATCTAATATCCATGTGGGTGTAGCAAAAATAACATATATGTTTGTTTACCTAATTTAATAGTACTTAATCTCTTATGATATTTGCATGTATTTTGCACATACAATTCCCGTTAAAAATGTTTTTATTATTTTCAACGCCATTTTCAGCAAAAGTTTGTTGAAAATCATAATTTGTTCTTTTCCAATTAAAACATAGGTTGTTTTGTTTGCGTTTCGTGCACGGTTTCGTGCTTACACTAGGGCATGTAAACTCACGTAAGTACATAGATGTAAACGTAAAGAATATTTTAACGAGAAATCGTAGCTGAAATTCTAAACTTTATGTTCATCTTATTACTTAAACTCATCTAGATATTTAAAAGTTATTTAAATGCATAACTATTTGTTTCTTTATTGGAAAACCAATCAAATTTATTAATATTCAGTCATGTGATTCACCATAGCCAGGAAAGTTTATACCCATGTAAGAATTAGTATTAACTAAACCAATTTGTAAAAATTATCACGTAAAAATTTGTCAAGTTAAAATTATTTTAAGTATATTAAATTTAGTGAAAATCAACGACAAAAACCTAATAGACTAATTCTGTTTCATTGTATTGGTTACAGTTCAGTGATGTTTTCTCATTGCAACTATTATAGTTTTATAGTGTATTTTAGGAAAGTATTCAATACATTTTTAAGCGTGATAGCTGTGTAAAGCAAGCGTAGTAGACGTAAATACTTATTAATTTATAAAATGCATGCTCAATCTCCTGATAGACATACTCATACAAACCAACCCCACTTAAAATAACAGCTGCCTTCTTCCTAATCCGGCAGTCGATACGACAGCTTTGTAACATAATAATAAACAAAATCTAAATGACTGCAATAAAAAAGGGCTTAATTATAAAAGAACGGATTAGTTTAGTAGTTTTTGGTCGTTTATAAAAATATTCTCAGTAGATCACAGTAATGAATGTTTTTAACGAGTCATTCAAACTTTAATCCAATGTATGCTTGCTATAAAACAATAAACTCCTGCAAAAAATTTAGCTTTTGATACTTGCAAACGGTGACGGCTCACCACGAAATTATTGGAGGTATTTAACAGAATGCCAATATATAAGAAAGGGGACCCAGCAGACTGTGGAAACTATCGAGGTATAGCTTTGCTGGACGTTACATATAAGGTACTAGCCACGTTAATAAAAAAAGAAGAATAGAAGTAGAAGGAGAAAAAATTATCGGAGAATACCAATGTGGCTTTAGAAAAGGCAGGTCAACGACTGACCAAATCTTTATTTTAAAACAGGTACTCACATGTTGCTACGAATACGAAATACCGACACATATCATGTTTATTGATTTTAAAAGCGCATATGATACAGTAAATCGACGAAAATTGGTAAATGCATTGAAAGAACTAAAAATGCCTCCTAAACTTGTAAAACTGACGAACATGACCCTGGAAAATACAAGGTGTGCAATAAGAGTAGGAGGTGAGGAAACTGAAGAATTTGAAGTCCAAAACGGGCTTAGGCAGGGAGACCCATTATCCACCCTTCTTTTTAACTTAACCCTTGAAATAGTCATCAGAAACAGTGAAATAAACAGATATGGAACCCTGATCAACAGATCCCACCAAGCATTAGCATACGCCGATGATGTTGTACTGTTAGCGAGAAGCCAAAAAGAACTTAAAAACATAACAGAACAGTTTTTAGACGCGGCAGGAACAATGGGGCTAAAAATAAATGAGTAAAAAAGAGTCAGTACATGCAACTGAAAAACAAACATTAAAGAAAAAATCCTGGAAAACTAGAATTACAAACTAAAACCATAGGAAAAATAACAATAGACGAGACAGACAGTTACATGTACCTCGGTGTTCTCATTACAAATAGATGCGAAGAACAAGCTGAAATAGATCTCCGTCTAGCAAAGAGCAATAGATGCGCAGGAGCATTACATAGTTTACTTAAATCTAAAGAAATGTCATGGGAATTAAAGAAATGTGTGTACAAAACAATAATCAGACCTACAATGCTATATGGTAGTGAGACATGGACACTAAATAAGAAAGAACAAACCAAAATTGAAATATGGGAAGAAGAATATATGGAGGCAAAAAGACAGAAGAAGGATGGAAAAGACGAACAAACAAAGAAATTTACGAAATATTTAACGAACCCAACATATACGAAATAATTCAGTCAAAAAGGTTACAATAGTTGGGGCACTTAGAAAGGATGGAGGACTCAAGGACAGTAAAAAGAGTAGCTTGGACAACACCAGAAGGAAAAAAAAGAGAGGAAGGCCTAGAAGAAAATGGAGGGAAGCGATTATAGAAAATATTAAGGAAAAAAAGATCATCAACTGGAAACAAAAAGCCAAGAATAAGGACGAATGGAAGAAACTAACCAGGCCATAGACCTTAACGGTCTGATTCGAGCCTTACATATATATATATATATATTTAACAGAATATAGATCTCAGTACAGGCGTAAGTAAAAAAACTGCCAGCGTTTAGGAAGATATAATATACTTTTCTGAAACAATTAAAGTTTTTTTACCTATAGCTGTACTGAGATCTAATCTAATTTATAAAAAATAAACCAATCGAAAATTTTCTAAAAACTTGGGTAACAAAACACATGAAGAAAAACCAACCATATAATCTGAAACGTAAAAAAAATAAACGCAGTTGCAGTTATGCAGTCTCTTAGAACAAGGGTTTACTAACATTGGAAATAGAAGTGGTAGAAGAAGAACCATGCAAAAGAATAATACTTAGATGATATTTGATCTGTACAATTAACAGGTTATCCTTTATTGAGACTACTACTTTATTAATTTTCTTATTGAATAAGGTTTGAAAGATACATCATTTAAGTTTTAAATACATAAATTCACTGGGATTATTATATTTCGATAGCACAAACTACTTACACTAACATTGTTAATAAAGTTACATTATTTTAATGAAAACTGTTGTTTACTACAGGTTGTTTGTTAACCAAAATATGCATTATGATTTTATATGATGCTGCGCAAATAAGATATAATAATTTTATAAATTAAAAACAAACAAATGCTTTCAAATAAGCAAATATCAAAATAAAATAGAATTGACAAAACAAAACATCATACATTCCATAAATGTCGACCAGGGACGGTTTCTCCATTGGTTCATTTATGCAGTGAACACCCAGTTAAATTTTATAAAAACACATTATTTTAATATTAGGTATATAAATAACATAAAAATATAAATTTAATTTTAATATTTTTATTTTTATACGTGTTAATCTATATTTTTTGGTACATCATTGTCCTCTGGCTGATCGCGTCTCTGTGGCACAGTATACCTAAGTATACTATGTCTGTGGCGCATTAGGATGAGTGAGCCTAACACGAGCGAGACGATATGCCAAATGCTTATAGCTAAAAAGAGAAGACAATACGCCAACAGATCCTTCAAACTGTCAAAGAACACATTAATTGGCGCGCCGCTCACAAACAAGGTTGCCAGTCTAGTACAATTCACAATTGTACTAGATGTAGTACTTTCTGCGTGCATCAGTGTTTACGTGTAAAATATATATATATTTTGTTTCTTGTTTGGGTTCGTTATCAATAAAGACCCCCTTTTTCCATTTTAATGAATTGGATGTCACTGCAAATAGAATTCGAAAAATCTGATACATTTAAGGAATCTAGTACATTTTTTAGACAAATCTGGTACATAACAAAAACATATTCTGGCAACACTGTACCAAATCAAACAAACTGTCACTGTCATTAGTATCATTCCTCTCTGCTATTAAATACTTTAAATAAAAACATAAGATTACTTTAATTGTGCTTATTTAAAAAAATGTGTTTAATTAAAAACTGTGCCTTCAATAAATTGAAATTATGTATGTCAATTTAATGATTGTTCACGAAAGACTTATTTAAGGCAAGGTAAATTAAAATTTTTTAGGTTATCTTGATTTATTTACCTACAATAAAGTTTTACGACTGTAATTTGTTTTATATTTTGTTTCAGTGTCTAAGACCATCCAAAGACTATTTTAAAATGGTCTATTTTGTACTTAATTATGGTAAATACTATGAAGTAAGAAGTAAGCAAAAAATTTGTAATTTTTTTTTCTCACAAAGCCCACTAAAAGGAAAAATTTGATTAATCTGATAAGGTAACTACTTGACATCATTATGGAAATGGAAATGTACAATAAAAATTTGATAAAGATAAAGAGATAAATGGTTGTTCACTTTAAAAGTCTGAATCAGAAAAAAGGATCAACCAGTTAATTTAATATACTTGAGAAATTTGTTTTAAGAAATAGTATGTACATTTAAATAGTTTGCCTGTATAAAGTTATGTTTGCCTGTTGTAATTATCAATCGTGTTGCCCTTTAACCTAGATCGTTTGTTGCATACAAACCAGAAATCTTTTATTTTAATGACATTTTTTTATTGCCTTGTTTGTATAATTTAGTACTTTCAAAAATTTTAGAGGTTATGGTAATTTGGATCACTGCAGGTATTAAATAAAAATAAGGCTGTTGGTAATAAGTATCAAACAAAAATTGTGATTTTGATTAGGCACTTAACAAGTCACATCCCACATATCTACATGCTCTGGCTAATCAATCCTATAAAATAAACATTTAAAACATATTAGTTCTTATTTTATTTGCCAATAAAAGGTAATTAAGAAATTATATTTTTTAGTGGACATCTGTGACAAATTGTGAAAATGATTAATCTTACAATAAAAACTAAAAAATGGTAGGTAAAGTTTCATATAAAATGTTTTACACAAAAATTAATGTCAAGCTTTCTACATAGCCTGATATATATTTAAAAATAATCTCAAATTATGAAGAAACGTCAGTTTACTAACTAATGTTTATAGATGGTTTTCAACGTATTCACAACAAAACAAATATCACACTAACTAAAATATTCATTTATTAATTGTTGTAGTGCTTGAAAACAGTATGATATTGATAATAATAACTACACTTTCTACAAACTCAAATAATAAAAAAAACAGTGATATTGACTCTTGTACAAAGTTTTGATCCGAACTTACAAATGATAAAATTATTGGAAAAAGTAAACACTCATTTTAAATTACCACGAGCCACCACTAGGTTTAACGATGGCTTTACACAGGTTTTTCAAATATTCTTTATTATATTTTCACTCTTGGAAGCAATTACCAAATAATTCGGTACACCCAGAATAGTCCTTCTAACCAATGTGCCATCGTCTAGACTTGAGACCTTCGATGTCTCTTTATTATTCGGAAATTTCCCCAAAATTTTCAGCTCAAATTTATTTAACCTCCTGTTTGTTTTGTTTCGGGTCATGTTTGATTGTACGGAGCGCAAACGATTTAACTGTCTTAACGGCTTGCCGAAAATAATTTATTAAGTGAAAAGGGATTATTTATTTTATTAAATCATAACAAACACAAGCTGACGGGAGTTAATTTGGTTTTACATTTTACGTTTATTGCTTTCGCTTGAAACAAAAACATAGTGAGCTTGTTTGTAAAAACCACATAAAACACCATAAGAAGAAGATTGAGTAGATAAAAAGTTCATATTATGTCGAAAATAAGATTTATACTTTCTAACATAGCAAATTTAGTTAATTATTCTTTTATATTCTTTATATCAGGATTAAATATCTGAATAAATTACTTCTGGGAGATATTTATTGG
Organism: Psylliodes chrysocephalus; assembly: GCA_927349885.1. Taxonomy (NCBI): domain Eukaryota; kingdom Metazoa; phylum Arthropoda; class Insecta; order Coleoptera; family Chrysomelidae; genus Psylliodes; species Psylliodes chrysocephalus. Next base: position 19,974,037 of record OV651825.1, on the reverse strand, counting down.
CACGTCAGAAAAGGTTGTTTGTACAACAGGAATTTCAGGATAAAATGTAGCAAGTAAAAACAATTACCGTTTATTTATCAAGATTGAATGTCGTCTAAATAAAGGTGGAGAGCAGTAAAAGTGGGGATATAACGTCACATTCCATAGGCGTACTTTACAAAATTGTTGCACTTTTCGGATGTGAGACTTCTCCAATAATTGTATCTTCTTTAATACTGTTATACACTGTACGGTTATGAATAAATAAAATCTGACTTATCTGTCAAACTTAAAGGTTTATTACAGTAAAAGCCATGGAAACATGCTCATATCTACAGGAAAAATTTTTTTAGGCCGATTAGATGTATTAAAATTTTAATTTTAACTTCAAATAAGCACTGAAGGATAAGGTATAAAAAAAATGTCTACTTCTTGAACCTGTACTATATTCTGCAAGTTAAATTACTGCACTTTCATTTATCCAGACTATATTTCACAACAATAAAAAGATTCAGCAACAAATTGAAACTCCCATTTTTTTTAAGACAACATAAACCATTGAACAAGTAGAGTAAGTGCCCTATGACAATATACTGTTTACGAGTCTAGGTATTCCTTAAATTAATATTATTTAAATTTCAGCGAATACCTCTGTAATGAGGTATAAACTCGTAAAACAGCGCTCCATTTATTAAATTCTAAACAGGTCTAGGTTCTATTATTATCTTTTACATTAGGATTAAACGCTTATTTTTTCCAATTTTACACTTTGTATTTATCTATTATTCTCACGAGTTCCTCTCCTCTTTATTCTTAATCCATTTTTATCAATATGTCCTCTTCTTAACATCTTTTTTCACCCTTTCAGGTATCAATCTGCTCCGTCCTAAGGGGTTTCGGTAAATCCCTCCTTAATCAGGCTTAATTGCGTCTACTGATTTCCCTTATACAGGCTTGTGGCCCAGCCTTCTATTCTTTCTCTGAGGTACGTATAGTGGCACTAACGGTCAGGCAACTCGTTGTGCCACCATGTCCAAGCCCTACTCTGTTCCATTTATTCAGCTAATGCATTTTTCCATCTATTTTATGGACTAAGCAGACTCTGAGTTGTGCGAGTTTAGTTACCTAACCAAGTCATAGTGAGGACCTCACTACTGGGGACTTGTAATTAATGTTTTGAGTATTTTTTAAACCTTACTACTTCCCATTTATTTATCCATCTATTTTACGGAGTAAGTAAGCTCCGAGCTGTGCGAGTTTGGTCAACTAACCAAGCCATAACAAGGGCTTTACTTCTGGGAATTTGTAATTGATGTTTTAATTACCTTCTATAGCACTTATTGCGCCGTCATTTTTAACACATTTAACACCATTATTCTACCATTTTCTGGTTCATTATTTTTTAATTTTTTTCTCTTCTATATATTCTCTATTTGTTCTTGTTTTTATCATGCCTCTTTTGTCTTGTTTACTGCTAAATTATCTCTTCGATATGTTTGTCCTTAAGTCGCTACAACTTTTTAAGTTCTATTTTTTGTTTATTCATCATCAACAGTTAATATAGTTTATGTATATAAGTGTTTTTCTAAATGGAATTTCAAAAAAAACTGCCAAAGTAGTTATTTCAGACTGGACAAATCCCCAAGGACTAACTAAACTGTTCAATAAACATCACTGCTCAGGTTCTAGCACGTTGTAGGAATGATTCACGTATTCTTACGGAATTGATTACAAGACTCTGTCAGGTAGGTAAACCTCATGAATAAATCTGCAACATACACTATATTATCTAGTCTACAGCATGAAAGACAAATCTAACGAAGCACACTCTATGTACCTATTCCACTTTGGAAATAATTAGGTCTCAGTCATTAGTATTTACACAACTGGGATCCTTTGCCTAGAAGTCTCACTCCACTTAATAGTTTTTTTTAAACAGGAGAATTGCCATTTCGCCAGACACATATTCGTACATAATTATAACTACCCAAAAATATTTAATAAAAACTGGAGGTATGCAGAAAAACGTTATATGACAAGAAAACTTGCTTCTCATCCAGGAACCCATCAATCATGAACTAAATTAATAGATGTAGTTTGTACGGTGAATGTTAATTTGAACACTTGCCAAAATAGATGGACCCTTTAGGATTACAGCCAATTAATTTTCATTAGTATAAGGTGATTTACAGGTATTTAAAACACAGTTTCAAAGTATATTGCTCTCTCTGAATTTTGAAATATTTTCTTGATTTCTATCACCTTGGATCTCAAAATTTTAATAATTATAACATCTAGTTACTTATCCCACTTGCCCTCCAATATTAAAATATTACCGGCCAAAAGTAATAAGAAAGACTCCACCAGCTAAAAAAAATTAGTAGTTTGTAAATGCGCCTTATGTTTATCTTTGGGGTCGACGAGCAAAAAAGCAAAGAATGGTGGTCGCTGGTTTATGACCTAATCAACAAAAATTTCTTGTCCAGATTAAAAAAAAAAAATATTAGCATAGCTCCCACCGTCTGTTATTAATGTCTAACACCCGGAAGTAATACTTAACATATTAATCAGGCATTTTACATTTAATTAGCCTTCAAGAGAATAAGACAATAATATTTCGCAGATATTACGTATGGCACTATTTCTACGATCATATTTTTTAAATAAAAAATTATAAATATAATTACTGAAGGGCATTCAACTCTTTAAATAAAAAATATACACCAAGTAGTACCATAAACATATTTTAATTAATTATTCAAAGGCTACCACTTTTGGCTAATGGTCATCCTCATGCAAATAAGGCACAAATATAGTAGATGAGTAACATACCTAAATACTCGTATTAAATGTTTACAAACCCTAACTAAAGTAACATTAAAATTGGTACAAGTTAAATTTGTAGAAACAATAAGGCAACTAAATACTTTGCCAATTGATGACGTAGCTGTGAAGTTTTTTTATTAATAATGATTATTGTTACTTGTTTTCCTCATAATAGAGGAAGAAGTAGAAAATATATTTATTGGATATTCCCAAAAGGCTATTGACCAAGAGTCTTTCGACCCAATAACACTAATATTTTACCTATTTTTCTATAGAGATATTTCATTTATATTAGGGTAGAATAAATGAGTTAAATATAGAAGGAGCAGCAAATCAAAATTGTAGAACAATAAACTATTGAGGCTATAGTGCCGCCATGCGAACCCCATATGAGAAAGAAAGACAGGCTGGCACCCAAGCCTAATTGAGAGGAACCTGAGGCTGGACCCAAACCTGATTGGGAGAGCCTGCCGTAACTTGTCAAGGGGGAAAAAGGAGTGCCTAAAAGGGTAAAAAGCACAAATTAACAATATCCGTATAAAAAACTCTACTCATCACTCTATATCTAATATAAATACTCTAATTTTTTTTATAGAACTTAGTTTTTCTAGTGAGGGGAAGGAATAAAACGAAGAGGCAATACTCTATACTCGCCTGGCGGGCATTAGTAATTGCTATACTCTGTTTTTAAACTAAGAGGAGCGATTTGAATTTAAGTTGGCAATTCTGTAGCCTTCTGATTGGTCAGATTACAGTCAGTTTCACACATTACTTTTTAGCATGAACATCAGCTAATAATTGATATTGTTGACAGTTCTGACATTTTATAATTTGATATCTCATCCATTACTTAGTTTTTACTTTATTTCGTAAATAATAGTTCTTCAGTAAGCAATTGTATTGAAAATCTACAATTATGGATCCTTCTACACTGAGTACTATTAAAGGTAGCAATTCCTGAAAAGCCTTACAAGAAAGGGAAGACACCTTATTATTTAACATGCTGATTCTGAAGGTTTTGTAGAAAATGCATTATTGTTTTTTGAAGGTAAAAAGATGGGAGATTACCATGAAGAGATGAATTCCGAAGTATTTTAGAAAAAAATAATTTTATTACTGATTTTTTAAAACTAAAAATTGATGAATTTCTAACCAAAATGATTAAAATGTAACTAAATATTTAAGCAAATTTTATTTATTAGAATAGAATAAAACTATTTACAAAATTGTTATAACATTTAAAACACCATCTACTACTTTAGGGATAATCTTAATTTGGCACAATGAGCTAACATTACTTTCACAAAAAATATTTTAAAAATACTTAAAATTAATACATAGGTATGTATGAATAGTTCACTTTAAAAAAAATATGTTGACATGTAGTGCTATAAAAATGTTGGTTCTAGTTTTCAAAACAAATTCTGACTTATAGGCCTGTAAACTTTTGAATGCCTTTATTTGCCCTCTAGCGCATTAACCATGGGTTAACACTAAATAAGCCATAATATCCACATTACTCATAGAATAGGTACCAGTTACTGTGTGATCCACTTGTCAATCAATGATTAACTTTTACTTTTTATACCTATAACAAATTATCCTTAAAAATGTAAACAGATCTTTATATTTTATACTAACCTGGCTACATCCGGATATTCCATTAACAATTTTCTTAAATATTTAATATCCATTTTAAAAAGATCATAGTTATTCTCAAAAAGTCGATTTCAAAAGCAAGAAAAAAGTATTTCTGACATCAATCAACAACCATATTGACTTTAATTTGACAGTGACATTTCGTTTTAGACACACATTTCAGATCACAATAATGTGAAATTTGCGATCGTTGTCTGGGACCAATTAAAAAATTACTTCTATGACATTTATTCGTTTCTTAACCGCTCATTGGCCGTTCGCCGACTAAGGCCAATAAAGATAATTATTTCATAAATTTTGAACACGACTATATTTCGAAATTCGCTCTTAGTATCAAATCTAGTTACTTTTCCCTGTGTAAATGCGTCTTTTCAATTCGCTCCTCCTAGTTTAAAAACAGAGTATAGAATTGCTTAAGTGTGACACTAGTGCAATAAATAAAATTATTAATAAAACATGGGGACGATTACAAACAAATTAAAACATTAATTTATGCATGCCCTCGAAGACGGAAAAGTTTTTCGAAACACGTGTAGTGTGCTAAACAATTGAAAACAATAAAAAAAACAAAGACCGAATAAACCAAGAAAATTTTATATTTTTATGCGAGCCATTTCCTTATTCATTCATGCTCTAATCCTCCAAGTCCCTCTCTATTTTATTTGGCCTTTGAGGCTCAACTTGTCCGATTATCATACATAATTAAACCCCTTAAGACCAAACATATGTGACGACTATGGCGGAGGAGCTTTCGATGACTATTCGAGAAAGAACTGGATAATTTTTCCAGTGTATTGGTGAGAATAGGTGAACTTTCTATCACCTTCGCCAAACTTTTAAATTTGTATATAAATATTGGTGGAGGACCAAGCGGAAGTCATTAGTAGATAGACAGTGGTAAATATAAATAGCGAATGATTCGAAGACATTCGAAATATATATAAATTAGAATAGTATTGTTATAAATAAACAAATAAATAAATAAATAAATAAATTAAGAAGGGTTTAAAATAAACAAACATCACAATATTTACATAAAATTCTGCTACGGTCAAGATATTATTTGTATACAAAAAAAAATTCCAAAATAATTGTGATTTCTTTAGAGAAACATAAGTGTTCAATGTTTACGACCTCATAAAGGCTAAACAAATAAATTTACATAATGTGCCTGATGAGACTGTGGTTTTTTTAAAACAGTTAAAAATATTTGCTATCATTCCCAGTTATTTCACGAGGACTGCATATTTTTCATAACAACATTGACTTATAATAATTATTTTTTTGGTTTTTTGTTTTTTTGTTTTTTTTTTTTTTAGTTTACAGGACTATTTTTTTAGATTTTTTTACATTTTTTGTTTTTGTCTACTTATTTTTGAATGCTTAATGCGTCAAGACTTGTGTTTCTATTTTTTATTAAATCCACACAAGCTGTGAAATAATGTTCATATTTTTTACTGTTTAAGCTTCATTACTATTGCAGTGACAATTGTGACATGTTGTTTTTTATATCGGGTCGGTGGTGTAGCAGTCTAACGCCCTTATATTCATTAAAGGGCCCCACTCACTTCGTTCTTCCTTGTCGTTTTAAACTGACGGTTAAAAACGTTAGGGTAAAAATGTCACAGAAACCAGGTGTATGGGAAAGAACGTCGTTTGTGAACGTTGTTCAAAAATTTCAGACGAGTCTTGATGTTTGACGGTTATCGTGCCAACCGTTCGAGTAAACACGAGGTGTGTGTTCTCAACAGTTTGACTGGTCGGGCATTTATCAGTAGCAGTGATGTTGTTTTTTTGTTGTTTATTATTATTTACAATTGGTTATAATAAAAATGTTGAATATTAGGCAGTGGAACAGAGATTTTTTATTGGAGTTTATCAAGCTTTCGGGTATTATGCGTCCTAGTGCCTGCGGTGAAATAATAACGAAAACTTCAGATCCTTGTAGCTGCGCCAGTGGCCATAAACCGCAGAGTAGCTATTAGGCATTCCTGAGGACTGATGCATTCCCGTAAATGGTTATTATGTCTTTCAATTAACGGTGTTACTAGTTTAAACAGTTTCCGATACGTATCCTCGTCCATCCTCAAGTAATTGTGCCAATCACCAGGCTCCAATCTTAGCTCCTCCAGTAAATTTGTTTGTGACAGTGTACTGCGTTTAAGTACCCAGTCTTTAGTCCATTTTCTTCGAGATTTCCTTTTTTCGCAATGTTTTCCACTGCCAACAAGCACTTAGGGTCCATCGTTATGAACTGGCGCGAAAAAAACTGTTGTGTGTGGACATATCAGTCAACGTTTTTCCTTCCAAAGTTTTTCCTTCCAACGTTTTTAACCGTCGATTAAAAACGGAGAAGAAGAACGAGGTGAGTGGGGGCCTTTATAGGCAAGTTTATGGTCAGAGATAGATGGGCTTCGAATCCCAGGCCAGACCATGTGGAGTTTTAATTAAATTGCATGGTTCGGCATAGGATTTAATGTGTGCCTTATTAATAGAAATTACATTTTTGTTAATATGACATGCAGATTATAAAATCGCCATGCAATACCGTTTCGATGATTGTGGGTGAAGTTTTCCGAGTTTTCTTCACCTGTAAGTCAAATGGCACCATCAATCATCCTTAAGTCGCCCTGAAGCGCCAGGGCAAATAATAATACTATCCTTTCCTTGCACAAGCTCAGCTTTTGGGGTTAAAATTCACTCGTAAGGGGGTGAATTAGGGAGAGTATTATTATTTATTATTATTATATTTTCTAGTATTTCAAGTTCTAACTAATGTAACAAGCCAATAAAGAGGTTTTTTTTTGGTTTTTTACATGTCTTTTTTCCCACTCCTGAGATTAAAAAAAAATGTTTGCTTAAAGTTGTTCCATACAGACATATAATCAATTCTATTTGGAATAAACATGAGTTTTCATTCATTCTACAAAATTGCCCTTGTTTCATTTATCTCCAAACTATGGGTTATATGGAACAGCGTATAATTAAAAAAAAAAACACTATATTGTCTTCATCCTCAAATATTGCTTAAATAGAACCTGACACCATAAAGTAACCACCCAAAAAAAAAACAGAAAATTAAAAAAAATCACAAAAAGTAATTAGGAAAAATATGTAAAAATATGTAAAGTTTGTTCCATACATCCCCAATTTAGGGTATTTGAAAAACTTGAAAAAATTATTGCAAGACCCCTACTGAAAGTATTACTCGATGAAGAAGAGGATAATGATAATTTGCCCTTTTCAAATAAAACAAAGCGTCCAATGAGTTTAGTATAAAACTAGAATTAAATTAAATTGAAATCGGTGTAATTTTATCATTTGAAAACAATATTAAAACTTCGTTTCTGTCATTTGTACATAATATAAATATTATTTTTATAAGTTCGTCATATAATTACATATAATGCTGACCAAAACGATGCCTTGTTGCAGTCGCCTGTCTCGATCTTCTGTCTCGGTATCGCAATACGCAATGGTACCATAGGGTCAGAGAAGTGGTGCCGGTCCATATTACTACACCTCATTGTTCTATCGTCAATAATATTGGATTTTTTATTAAAAAGAACGATAAAATAGTATAAAATCAACGAACAATCCCTCTGATGACAACGTAATTGAATAAAAAGTTTGCAAGACGGTACAAGTAAGACAACAAAGTGGGATGTCAAGACCAGGCTTCAATCATATATGCACGAAAAATAAATTTTTGTTACCATTAGTGAATAGAATTTTTTATAGTTCCTTATCAATCCTCGTATAAAGAAAACCAGAACAAAGAAATAGGGAACCAATAAATGATAAAAACCGTGACATCTTTTGTATCCGTTTTTTTTCTCCATTGTAATCTACCGTTAAATCGCAAATTTTTCCCCCATACCATATACTATATTGTATTCACTTCCAACCGTCCTTGAAAATCTTTCTTTTTCGTATTCAATCTACGTGTGCTATCAACGAAGAACACAAAAGTTTTCAATTCTAGATCAGAAATAGCTTAGCTATAGGATATATGCGTGATCGAGCAATCTTAGAGCCAGTGCCAGCTCGTGTAAAGGGATTTTTTTATGTATGTGCATATATCTGACTTCATTTTATAAATCTCTTTATTTTGCTTTGATAGATTGAGTTTTGCAAAATGTTAAATAAAGTTTATTCACACTATAATAGAAAACATTATTTTCCAAGAAACAATTTCAACCCACTAGACAGGATTTAAATTTTAAAAAGTTTGTTGATTTATGAATATCTAGACTGAACCTCGAATTTTGGATGAAGAAAAACGTCATTTTCTTTGACCTCTTAATATCAAAGGAAATTTAAAGAATATACCAGAAAAAATTAATTAAATATATTGAAGCGATATTGTATGTTACAAAAAAATATTTTATCACCCAAAGTGTTTATAATAATCAAAAGATATTTAATGAAATAGAAGACAAATTTTAGTAGTGAGCAATCGCGTACAAAATGTAGTAGAAGGAATTGAAGGTACGGCTACACTATACGTATTTTATGTGATTTGATGAAATAACATTTTCCAGAAATAAAGTACGAACAAATACATTGAAAACTTCTTAATGTCTACAGTTTATTTAAGGTAACAATTTGGGCCACAAACTTTAAAAAAGTTATGGGTGCTAATTTCTGGCCTTATAGGGTACGTATTAGTAATTTTTTATGTCTACGCCAGAGAAACAATCCCAATAACACTTTATTTTTAATCCACAACTACTCTTGCTAAATATTAATACTATTAGTAATGACAAAATTAATTTTCTTAAAAATGAAATTGATCTTTTTAAAGATCTCAATATTTTATGTATAAATGAAACTGCTATTACCTAAATTTAATTAAAATAAAATGTTTTAAATTAATAAGCTTTTACTACAAAACAAATTTAAAATGTGGTGGTACTAGTATTTGGATAAAAAGTTTGATAACTTAAAATGTATAGATCTGTCTACATTCTGAGTAGAAAAACACTTCGAAATATGTGGCGTATTTTACAAAGTTAATAAAATTGTTCATGCTATTTTAAATTGTTATCGATCTCCTTCTGGAGACATTATTATTTTTCAAAATCAAATTTGTTAGATCATATATACATCCCATATTTTAATGGGAGATTTTAATTTTGACAAATATTCAGATAATAGTTTTAATAATTTGTGTATGTTTTTGTCCTGTTTTGACCTTGTCTCAATAGTTACTTGGCCTACAAGAGTCACTGAAAATTCCTGCAAATTAATTGATCTAATTTTCGTGAGCAGTTGTAAATAAAATGTTACGTGGCGTGTCACTGACAACAAAATTTCAGATCATTGTTCAGTTTTGTGATTCCAATCTCTTTAACGGTTTAGAAAAGGATTCGAAAATGAATGTAGATAAAAAGAAATTATAGCACAGTTTAAACAAGGTCTCTCCAGCGAAGACTGGACAATTTTAAATAATGTTAGTACCCTTGATGATGTATTTTCGTACTTTTATGACATTTTTAAAAATCGTTTTAATTTTTGCTTTCCTCAAATGAACGTAACTTGCAAAAAAACAAAACAAAAAAGTTAAATAGATGCCGAAATATACTGAAATATTTAAAAAACGAAAAAAAAATCATTCCTTTTTATTACAATCAAAGGAAAAATGTATTCCAACATTAGACAATACTATTAAAGCTTGTTGGAACATTGTATCACAAATTACGAATAGGAAGTTCTGTCTCAACTATTATCATAGAAAAGAACGGGATGTTATTGGATTATTCACAAGGGGTAGCCACAGAGTTTATTATTTTTTTTTAAATATGCTCCTGGTCAGTTGGTCGAAAAAATAATAACAAAGTCTACTAGTAACTTCGAAGCAATCACATCCTCACTCCATTTTCCCACACAGAATTATAAAATTTATTGCTTAGGAACATTAAAAACAAAAGATCTTCTGGAGCCGATGACGTAATATGTTTTGTACTTAAACATGTATTAGATGTTTGGTAAACTTACGATTTGGGATGGGCAGTTTTCCTTAAGCTTTAAAACAGGGGAAAGTTTTACCATTGAACAAGAAAAATGATAAACAAAAACCTGTTGCTATTCCCTGTGGTCTGTCTAAAATCTTTGAATATGCCTGTTTTTATCGTGTTCTGTCTTTCTTGAAAAGGTACAACATTGTAAACGAAAATCAGCATGGATTCTGTGCTGAAAAATCAACATCTGCTATGCTTTCAGTTTACCCTTTGGAGGAACCTGAATGCCCAGCTGCTGTCGGTTGTGATTTCAGTACAGCATTCGATTGGGTAAACCATAAGTTGCTATTAAATATAATGGAAAAATATAGAATCACAGGCACTGTTTTAAATTGGACCACAACCTTTTTACGTGCTAGGAAACAATATATTTCTTTAAGAGTACAATACTATTATTTCTGGTATACTAGATATTAATATTATAGTTCCTCAGGGTTCAATTTTGAGACCCATATTGTTCATAGTGTATGTAAACAATGTTAACTCATTAATAGGTGATAATCATTATGTAAGCTATGCAGATGATTTCTCGGTTATAATTTCAGCTAAAAATATGGATCTACTAAAGAGAGGAAGCTCTAACATCGCTCAAAAAATATCAAGTTACTTTAATAGTTTTGATTTATTTTTTAATGCTAATAAGACTAAAACAATTAGAATATTGTTTTTATGATCTCGCTGAATTTTTCGAACCTAATGTATAAGTCCTATCCATGTTCTATTCTATTTTCTAGTTTTATATTTTTGTCATATTTTTATTTTATTTACTTGTATTTTGACGAATCTCATACAATTGTATTGTCTTGTGAAAAATAAATCATATTTATTTATATAATTAACAATTTCCTTGGTATAATCGGTTATTCTTTTTATTTATGTACTATTATAGATAAAAAAAAAAAGATGAAATGTGATTTAAAATCTTTAAAGTAAGGTTAGAACTATGTATAGGGACAAGGACTCTAATGTAAAAACTTCAGATTTTCAATGTCTTATTTTAGTATAAAATTTATTTGTCTCTAATTAAGTTGTTAATATTAGTGGCTGACACTATAGAAATGTGCAAAATCTTTCTAATATCTATGCGAAAATTTGTTATAATTTCTTTGATATTATTAACTAATATGTTTAAGTATTGGTATCGACAGCTGAAGATCGAGCGGTTATATTCATTCATATTGCTCTTTTACAATTTAGGTTTTAATATATACTGTATATATTTTATTTCTAATTCTGTAGACTAATATGGGTAGTTTTTAACATTGTTATATCATTATAGTGGCCTGTTATAATTTCAAAAATACTTTTCTTTACAACTCCTTCGCGAAAAACAATTTTATTTACCGATAATATTGGCAAAAAGTGCATTTTTTGCTCTAAAATTGTTTAGATATTAAAATAAACCTTTTTTAATAGGATTATCTGCCTTCAAAAGGATTATGGCGTCTTGTAATAGCCTAAGAAAATATTAGCAAACTAGAAATATTAAAATTTTAAAATAAATAAAGCAAAAATAGGATTAACTAAGTAGGTAATAAGCCAATTGGGAGCCCCCCATCACTCCATTTTTTAATAGCCGTTTTACGATGTTTTTCTTATAGTTATGATTTAAAATAAAATCAAACGCTCTAAAAATGTCGAAAAATGTTCAAAAACGTAGAAAAATGTCGAAAAATGTTCAAAAACGTAGAAAAATGTCAAAAAAAAACGTCGAAAACGTCGGTAAACGTGCAAAAATGGCTATTAAAAACGGTGGGGGGCTCCAAAGTGACCCATTACCTACTTACCTATATATTAAGGAGAAGAAACAACATCATTTTGCACTTTTACCTGAAATAGCCAATGGAATAAATAATAAAGCTAACGCATATTTAAATAAAAATACCAAGGCGGAGGACGTCCTATGCTAATTGCGCAGTAAAGAAAATATTATTTTGTATCTTCACTTGAGTTCAGTCCTACCACTTACTAATTTCTAAATAATAATTAAATCTCATTGGCTAAAAATAACTAGCGCATATAAATTAGACAGTTCCCATCCCAAATGTGTTTATAATAAACCATAAACTGGTAAGCAATGAGTAGAAATCAGAAAGTAATAAAAAGGAATAAAACCTTTTTTAACAACTAGTGTTGATGATAGTAATTTTGCGATTCGTGTTCGGCAGAAAAAATCCCCAACCAAAGACGAATAAATGAAACCTCGAACTTTTTCTTAATGTCTGAGTGAGTAGAACACTCGCAGATAATACCAAATCGTAAAACCAATCAGTTAAACCAATAAATATCAGGAATCGACTGCAAAATTATTCACTAGATCCCCTTATTTCGAAAGAAGGTTTTCCAAAGAATATCAAAAATATGGTAGGCTGTTTCTTTCTTCTCGGCTACAATTGCTAGGTGAACGACGTATTTTTTATTTTTGGCAATCTCAATTGTGGCGGTAGACGAAAACGACCATGTTTATCTCATTCAAACTAAGTATCATAATAATAATATATTATACGTTTATTCATCTCAATGGTACAAATACCAAATTGTATAAAAAAAAACAAATGGAAAAATACAGGGAATAAACAAAAAAGACCACAGAAGTAGTATTTAAACTACTTGTACGTGGTATAAAATTTATAACTTAAAAACGATAATACTAATACAAAAAAATATATAGATTAAATTAAAACAACAGCTATAAAAGATCAGATGACTAAATCGAGATTACCAATCAGTCTAAAAACAAAATATAAAGACATAATTCAGTACAGACAAAATTGAGTATATAAGAACATAATTAAAGTATGAAGACATAAAACTGAATATATTATACAGTTAGTAGGTAAGTGTATTACTTTTTAACTTGTATTAGTAGTGTTATAATTATTTTTTTAATTTATTTTGTAAAATAATTTGTCAATAAAATTAGATGATATAATAAATCAGAATATATCAGTTGTTGCGATGATTGACAATATTACTAAAAAAATCTCTATTTTTTATAAATCTCTATTTTTATAAATCTCTATTTTTTATAAATCCAATTTTTTACATGTTTTTTGAAAGTTATATATGAAAAAATAGTTTTTATTTCTTAAGGCAGTATAATAAAAATTCTTGGAGCTAGATAATTAGCACATCTTTGACTGATAGATTTCTCAGATCTAGTAAGTAAGATGTTGGGTATTGTGACGTTATTCATGAAGTACTAACTTGATTTTAAAACGTTTTAAAAATAACAAAATTTTTAAACATTTAGTTGTCTTCAGTCATACGTTTTTAATTCTGCATATAGGTTATTTCTTGGAAATAATTCTCAGAATCCATTTTTGTACGACGTCAGCATTATTTAAAAAATTATCAATTACTCTTCCCCATCCTATAATTTCATTAATAATGCCTCTATAAGAGAATAGTAGAGGGTTTTTATGTATTTTAAATTCAGGAAGTCTCTTAGATAACGAAACTTAGGTAGAAAATCTCTTACTTTTTGAATAACCTGTTTTATGTGTAGGTCTCACCTTATATGTCAATAAAAATACCCAAATATTTAATTTCTGAAGATTCGGGAATTTCCGAACTTAAACTGAAGCCATTTGGATATTGTTGGAAAATCGTTCTCTATATTTTGTTTTATGTTTTCCTACGTTGATGACGAATACAAGATCGCCCCGTGTTATCAGCAAAACTAATTATTTTACTAGAACTGTCAAGATTTAACATACTATGATGTATATATAGTGTGAAAAGAACCGGTCCTAATAGTGTCCCTTGGGGAACTCCAAAGGTTACAGGTTGAAAATTACTACTATGTTCTTTTATTTATACTTTTGTACCCTATTGGACAAATAACTTTTAAACATTTTATAAACTGTTCCTCTCTCTACACTACTTTTGAAGTTTTTCTTTGTGACAGACGGTGTCAAAAGCTTTGGATAAATCGAGAAATATGCTAACGAATCATATATGATTGATGATAAATTATAAATCGCATCATCAGTTGATCGTCCCTCTCTAAAGCCATATTGACGTTCTGAAAGAATTTCGTATTTTTTTAAAAAGTTACACAGTCTCTTCTTCATTACTTTTTACTATTTTTAAAATAATAGATGTTAAAGAAACTAGTCGATAGTTGCCAACTTATTTCCATTTTTATAAAGTGATTTTATTACAGGTGTCTTATGAACTTTTGGAAAACACCCTGTATCTCTACACGAGTTTATTAGATGGTTCCGTTATTTCATAAGCAATTTCCTTCAATGTCTCTGCACGTATTTGATCTTTTCCTGGTAATTTTTTGCATTTTAAATTTTGTATAATATCTATTATCTCTGTTTCCTCCGCAGGAAACATATACTTCCAAGTTCTCAGTGTAATTAGTTAAATCTAGTATTTTATTGGCTAATATTTTTCCAAGTGTACTACAATAATTATTAAAATGATTCAAGATTTTTTGTTTACAAGTAACCTTGTACGCATCTATTAATATAATTTCTTCAATATTTTTTTGAGCTATTTGTTTTTACAGATATCGTTTACACAATTCCAAAGAGCTTTAGAAGTATTTTTATTATTTTGGATTTGCCTAGAAAAATATGTAGATTGTACTTTTTTATTGTTTTAGTAAGATTGTTATTATATTGTTTATATCTTTCTTGAATTTATATATTTTGAGGAAATTTTAAAGTTAATTTATAAAGTTTTTCTTTTTCTTTAATTGATTTTAATAGTCCCGACGTTACCCACTTTTTTTTACAAACAATATTATCTTTTATTTTAAATGTATTTAAATTTTATATATTTTAATTTGGAGATAAAATGTAGACACATATTATCTGCGTTTATTTCCCTATGATATAATTTATGCCAAGTCTCTTCAGACAAATCAAGTTTTGGTTTTTTTAGTGTTTATATATTTCTAAAAGTTTTCATGACGCTCTTTAAGTTCATAATTTCCAATTATAAATATTAACCCTATAGGACTATGATCACTAATATAGTATCTAAAAATTAAATATTTTATGCTTATATGTTTTGAATTTGAGTTTGATTTATTTTGTACTTAGAAATGGTCTAGACATGTTCGACTAGGTAATCTTGTGGCATTGAACACCTATTAAACCGAACAGTTGGTAAACTTTTCTCCCAGATAAGACTAATTTTAAGAAAGAATATCGAACAATTCCCCAATTGCAGATTCCATAAACGTTTGCTGTGTTTGTTAGGATTAATTAAAATTTAAATCCAACATCCTTAGCTCAAGCATTGACGAGCCTGCACTGTTCGCGTCTTTTCCTCTCTTTTCGTTACCAAGGCCGTTCTGAAAGGAACAATCCACCGTTAAAAGTTTGGCAGTAGTGGAGATTTTTATGTGGACATTCCAAGGAATGTCGTCTTCCTCGATCGAAAATATAATATGGTTGACGGAAGCAAAGATTTGTCAGAGTCTGATCTGTCTAGATCAGAGGCTTACTTAATATTTCCGTTTAGGAATTACATTGGTATTACAAGTAACCAATGTGCGATTTTGTTTTCATAGGAATGAACTTCCAACAACTTCAATATAATAAATTTAGTTTTTCTTATGTCAAGCAACTAGGTTTTTTAAGTCTTATAGATAAATTTCTACATGGCAGGATTGTTGGCGCCAAGCGTGTTAGAGTTTAATGGTGCCAGTATAACTAATGACAGTTTTTATTTTCACTTTATAAATTTGAAAGGGGTATTGAATTCAGTTCAATATCCTTTAATTCATATATTTCATTCAAGTATACTGTTTTAGATTTTCTATCAAGGACTAAAAATAAATAACATTTTTTTGAATGGATTACATGTAGAAATTACTTAAGGGCTCAAACACAATAAATATGTCGTGAAGATCAATAAATAGAGAGATATACGTTAATTATGTGACAGTTAAACTAGTTACACTTTTCTTTTAATTGCCAATTCAAGACGTGAATTTACATCGATATGTTGGCAGGTAAACAAATTTTTCTGTGATTACTAATTGTTTTAGTGTAGAGAACATCGGTAGTCAAGAGCGGGGAGAGCGGGTAATGAGTGCGGTAGTAGCTGACCCTCATCTGCCCTACCCCACGCAGAACGATTTGAGTCGCCTTGAGTATCTAGTGTGATCAGCTGTTGTTGCTGTTGGCTGATTCTCACGCATTGTGTTCTATCGGTAGTCACTTGGTAACTAAATAATTATTTGAAATAATTAATTAAATCTAACATCAGAAGTAGGATTCGCTTACTAAAAGTACCACAGAAGTACCTGGGGATTGACTATTCCTGTGAGTATTTTAGATTAATTCGTTAAGATTGTTATTGACAAATGTCATTTTTGTATTAATTCGTTAAATTTATCAGTTAATTAATTGTTTGAAATTGGTATTGGCCATATTGGCGAATGTCCTTGTTTGTGTTAATTCGGTAAATTTGTCAGTTGACTAATAATTGTTTGAAATTGTTATTGGCGATATTAGTAGTATTCATTTGAAACACCGCCATCATGTAGAGGCAAATAATTGTATGTATATGTATAATAGAAATGTTATTTTCGTGTTTTGAAAAAAAAAATGCCTATATGAAGCTTATTGTTTTAAAAATAAACTTACCAACCATCTAGCTCTAGAATAAATTATATTATTTATTGATTTTTATAGTTTTTTCTTTGGAATAAATTTATAATTCTACTATCTGATAGATACCGGAGAGAAATGTAGAATGACAAAGACTTCCAATTGTAATTTAGAGCACTGATAACGTTAAAAGGTGTACGCAACGTAACTTTTGAAAATAGTAAAATACCATCAAGAATTGAATGAAATGGTATAGGTTTCAAAATTTGGTTTTATTATGTGGACAATTTAGCAGTGGCCTACTGCGTTATTTTGGAGATATAGTATGTTAATTCTTATTCGTTTAACTTTTTAATTTTGGTAAAAATTCGATGAGAAAAAAAATGTTTTCTTCATTAACAGGAATTTATATTATCTATTTTAATCATCGGCTGAGAAAAGCTTGAAAAACAAAACGCAGAGAAACTTAAACATTTATTGTTAAATTTGTTTAAAGATTGGAATTAACTATTCAACAATAAATACCAGTTAAAAATAAAGCTGTATAGTGAACAAGTTATTAATTATCAGACGTACCATTTGTCGGCAACGAGAAGAAAAAAAGTTTGGAAAATTATATCCAAACTTGCTGAAAAATAAATATTCCGTTTCATACAATTCTTATTGATTGTGTTGAGCCGTAGTTTAAAAAACAAATAACCACAGATGGTTTTAAATACGCATTATTAATCGTCAATGCTTCTACGAGATACGCAATTCTATAACCTTTAAAAAAAAAACGTTAACCAGAGCAGAAATGACTAAAACATTATTAGAGAATTATATAACGATGTTTGGTACGTATTATAAATAACCGGGGAACAATTTTGAGTAAATAGTTTAATAAATTGTGAAAAGCTGTTGAAATTTTGTGAAATTCTGATTTGAATATTATAATACATGTTTAATAATTATTTATAGTCTATAAATACATGCGATTATCCGGTTCCAGCGGTAAACATTTAAAATTACTTATTCTATAAAACGACACTGGCAGGTAAACATTACTCCAAAATTCTCAAAGCCATCCGACGTGGTTTGACGTTTACCCCCTCTCTACATACCAAAAGCCTTTCCAACTTCTACTTGTGCTATATCTACAATGTCGTCATAAATGACCGGAGGCAAGAAAATATAGAGACAACTACGATGTAAGCTTTTAGCTAACTTTTTGGTAATAAATATTTTGTTATTTAAATGATTATGGAAATAAACACGAGTTTTTAAATATTTTTTGTTTTTTTATGCGAATAAATGCGAAATTTTGGTTTATTAATTTATACAGGGTGTTTTATAACTATTGGGACATAGATTAAGGGCAGGTTATTTAGATCAAAATATGGCGATAGGACCAAATATACCTTAATAAAATATGGCTGTGGAATAAGATACAGAGCGTTAAAGTTGAATTTTTTTTTTAGAATCTAACTGTATATTTATGAATTGTTATCAAAATCGGCTCACAGGCATATCTTTGGACAAGGGATATTATTTTATGTATTATTTCATATTTTTTTACAGGGGGCGCCACGAGAATGATTCCTGATGATGAAATTAAACGGTAACTTTTTTTGCCGAAACTTTTTAGTGCATTTTATTAGAAAATATTACGTAAACATCATTTCTACATAATATTGGTACTCTTGTTTAAACACGATAATTTCACCTGTTTTCGAGAAAAACGCAATTGAACAGTTCAGAGTTCAGAGGATATTTCAAAAAATATTTTATTTATGAAAAGTGTGCTTTGGACTGTCAGATAATTGTGTCTGGTAAATGTCAGTTCTTGCCAATGAATTATTTTTGCTGTGAGGTTATAGTCTATTGTTGCATTTTTTAAAGCTTTTTCGACTGAAATGCCTCGTCACAATCATTTTACGAATGAACAAATGCGGGATATGGTTTGTGTATATGCACAAGAAAAGTTTTGCAGTCGCATGGCAGCCAGAAGATATGAATTGTTATATCCAGACAGAAGGCAAGCTAATCACAAAACTTTTGCAAATCTATTTCATCGTTTGGGTGAAACCGGGTCATTTCATAGTAAAAATCTGGGTGGTCGTCCGAAACAAATCACACCTAATGAAGAAGATGAAATTTTGGTTCGAGTAGATGAAAATCCTGAAGTAAGTTCACGTCAACTGGCAATAACAACAGGAGTAAGTCAGTCGTCTATTATTAGAGTTTAAAAAAAAGAAAAGTTTCATCCTTATCACTTCACTCCTGTTCAAAATTTGCTTCCAAGAGATCTCCCAAGATAGTTACAGTTCTGCCAACGTATTCTCGACAAACATAATGATGACCGAAATTTTATTAAAAATATTATGTTCACCGATGAAGCGACTTTTACTAGACGAGGTGTTTTTAATTATCGAAACAGTCATCACTGGGAAGAAGAAAACCCGCATGCTCGTAAAGAAAGACATTTTCAACATGAGTTTAAATTTAATATTTGGTGTGGCATTATAGGCGACCAACTACTAGGGCTATATCGTCTTCCTCCAAATTTAAGTGGAGATTCCTATTTATTTTTTTTTTAAAATACTTTTAGAGATATTTTGGATGATATGCCACTAGATGTAAGAAGGAAAATGTGGTTTATGCAGGATGGAGCTCCACCTCATTTTCCATTAGTTGTTAGAAATTATCTAAATGACATATTTCCTCAACGTTGGATTGGCAGAGGAAGTAATTTTGAATGGCCACCAAGAATTCCTGACTATAACCCTCTTGATTTTTATGTATGGGGACATATGAAGTCCTTAGTTTATACCCAGGAAATTAATTTACGAGACGAACTCTGGAGGAACATACAAAATGCGGGTAATTTTATAAGGGGACAGAATAATATTTTCTTTGCCATCCGAAAGTCCTTTATTAAAAGAATTAGAAAAGGCATAGAAGTCGGAGGAGGTCACATTGAACATTTAATTTAAGTTTGCTTTTTTTATGTTAAATTATTTTTAATTTTGCTTTATCGTTGAAATAGAAGCCTTGCGTTACAAGTTTTCTTATTGTGTTATTTGTAATCCCCTTCTGAGACACTGAACTGTTCAATTACGTTTTTCTCGAAAACAGGTGAAATTATCGTGTTTAAATAAGAGTACCAATATTACGTAGAAATAATTTTTAGGTAATACTTACTAATCAAAAGCACTAAAAAGTTTCGCCAAAAAAAGTTACCACCTAATTTCATCATCAGGAATCATTCACGTGGCGCCCCCTGTAACAAAATGTGAAATATTACATTATATAATATTCCTTTTTCAAAGATATGCCTTTGTGCCGATTTTGATAACAATTCATAAATAAACAGTGACATTATCAGAAAAAAAACGAAAAAAAAAATTCAACTTTAACGCCCTGTATCTTATTTCACAGCCATATTTTATGAAGGTGTATTTGGTCCAATCGCCATATTTTGGTCCAAATAACCTGCCCTTAGCTTATGTCCCAATAGTTATGAAGCACCCTGTATATATGCGAAATATCGGTGTTTTTTTTTAGTTGCTATACATAACCCTACTCATTATGTATTCTACATTTTAATTTTAATTGCTCAAGAATTTTCTTTGCCTCTTTGCTTTCTGATTCTGAGTCACTTTCACGGTTCTCAGCTTATGGGCCCTTCCTTTACGATATTGAACAGAATAGGGGTGGTAAAAAATTTATCTGAACCTGGAAAATGGTACTTGATTTGTATGGTTTATTGTTTATCGACCCAAAAATGTCGATACAGAATACACATTTTGGCCAAACGCAACGCGGACAAACCGAAAAATTAATCAGTATTGATTAAACGAATCTGGATTTTATTCTCAATTTTTTTTTACAATTTTGTAAATAATCAGTGTTTATAATTATATAGAGTATTGGGGTAATCAACTCGATCGTTCTGCTTATAACCGTGATGTTCTTAAAGTGGTGCAGAAAGAAAGGCGTACCTACCGAAAATTAAATGAAATCCGATGAGGACTTCTTTGTTTATACATTTCATCAAATTTCTAGAGGTGTTCGACGCCCAGACAGAGAACGCGCTACGTGTGACTAAGATAACTATTGTACAGTCTGCTAAACAAGCTATTTTAAATAGTTTTTAATATTTTTAGGTAATTAAATTTTAAAAGTGTGGAATAGTTTAGGGATTAAATTGGTCTGATTGGACTTTCTTAGAACGTTTTTAAAAGCAGCTAAAGATAGTATGTAGAATTGAAAATAATTATTATGCCATAAAAGGTGTTTTGGAATTTCTTCAACCTTTTGAAATTGAGTCAGAAAATATAAATTTTATAGGATAGCGGAAAATACCTATAATTTTTTTGTAGGCCTTTGTAAATCGTGGAAATAGTTTATATTTTATTTCTACCTTATTAAGGAAAATGGTACCTATATATTGTTTCTGAAACATTACTAAAATTTTCGAAATTTTGTTTTTCTACAAAATAATAAACTATACTATTTAGAAAAAAATTTATTTCTCTTATAATTTTATAAAAAATAACAGGGGAATATTTACATTTCTTGATCTATTAAACAAAACGATAAATTATCTCGACGAATGACACCATGTTCTAATACGGAAGCTAGCTTTACATTTTTGTTGGTGGTTTCATGGGTTTCATATCAATTTTTTGTAATTGTAGTTTACACGTACATATACCTCTTAACACTTGTTTGCTTTATTAAAAAAGTGTGTTGTTGTGATTTACGTCGAAATAAGTCAAAAACAACTTGAAACCCCATATAAAATCAAAAAGGAGAAACGGAAAAAAATTGAGCCTGTAAATGAACACAACTCAGAAACAAAAATAGCTATCTAATAATAAAAAAATAAAATTTAATTCTTGTGCAGCTTCATCTATATCATTAACTGTTTTTGGTTTTTTAATGGTTTTTCTTGGTGATGAAAATTCCGATATCTCACGGTTATCGATTCTTTCTTTTCTCTCCAGAAATGCGGACGACAGTGTTTTTAGATACTCCTGTGGCTGCAGCAACACGATCATTTACATTTTTAAATGGTATTGAAGGTGAATTAAAGTTTCCTTCTCTTCTCATAAACTCTATAACATTGGCTATTATTTCGCGAGATTGACTGTTAATCACGCGGCCTCTTAATTTGCTATTAAACTTCATACTTAGGTTCTATTAAACTGTAATGAGCAAAAAACACAAACGAAAATGAAAGAAATGTTTTAGCGAAATTTACATCTGACATTTACGTCTGAATGAAATAGTGAAATACTTGATGCGCAGAGTGTACTTTCATTGCGTAAATCCGTCGGGATGCCTGTCAGTAGTGCTTTCTCTGTCTAGCCGTCGAAAGCCTCTAGAAATTTGATGAACTGTACTTTATAAAACCTATTTAGTTAATGGCCTTGCCATACAAGTGAAAAAAAAAATAAAGAATTATTGTGTGCTACTATTAATTGTGCATTGTGGGTTGACTAAATGTCAGTAATTGTTTAACCAATACACAATTTTAGTAAAATTTTGGTCAAAAATAGAAAAAAATATTTTATGTAACACGTTACGAAATGTTGTTTTGTGCAACACGTTCATGTTGCGGTACGTTGCTCTGTTTGTCTCGCAAATATTCTTTCGTTTCATAAATAAGACATTTCGCAACTGATTTCATATACAACTATAATAAAAATAATGATAAAGTCATATTAAGATAGAGGAAAAATTGTATTTCATTTGAATTTTTACTATATCCAAGGTTGTAGTTATACTATTTTTTGCCACTAAAGAGTTTAACACAAAGTATAAATAAATTACAACATAATTTCATGATAATTTTAAACCTTATGTAATATACTGAATCGATTATGTAAATGAACTAGAAAAAGAATACAAGTAAAATGCATTAATACAACATATAAAAGCAAATTATTACTAAAAAAGAAAAATATGCACTTTGCTCTCTGGAAAAATACCTGACAGGAAGCACATGTGAATATTTAATAACGAGAACAAATTTTATTTTAAAAACGTTCTTTTCAGTACATTTTGCGACTTTTATCATAAAATTTTAAAAACTTTGCAACCATGTCATAACCTGGACGGTCTGTGTCGTTATCTTGGAAATGCAGAAAATACTTTTTAAGGACTTTAATTTTTAACTTTAAGTGCGAAACTTTTATTTAACTTCGCGTATATTGTAAAATATGTAATGATTTTATAAATAACAAAATATAAGAAATTTATTTTTAAGAAATATACTATTTTCATTTATTCTGATTAAGTAGGTTCTTTTACGTTAACAGAATAAAGTTTAAACTTAAGTTAAATTGTAAAAGTTCCATTAAGAATTTAATGTAAGTAACAATTTAAACATAGATTACATTTTTGTATATAAGGATTATTTTGCCGATTGAGTTAGTTTTAGAGTTATCAAGTAAAGATATATTGTTAAACTAAATACAAATAAGTGTAATTTTGTTCAAAAATAAATTAGTTTTTATAAAACAAGTTGTTAGATTTAGTGAATAATAATAATAATAATAATAATAATGACTTTATTGCTTTCAATACATACAAATTATTATACAAAATTATATAAATATACATAAAAAAAAAATACTGAAAGACAAAAGGCGACGTTCGCACTTACTGGCGAGCTCAAAGATTGAGCCAGCAAATAAGCAGCGCTCTTCCACGCAACCCAGAAAAATATAAATAATTAAGTAATGTTATTTATTGTTTCGGCCTTTACTTGATGAAAATCCATTTAATTTTGAAAGAGTAAAACCAAATTTGGTAGATTTTCACACTTTTATTTTAAAAAATAAAAATTTTTAAACAAACACTAACATGACATATGTTTCGAAGTACAACTTCTTTTTCAAATGTGACTATTTACAATTCGGTATCCAATATATATACAAAATAATTTAACAAAACAAAGTACTTAAGAAAACATCAATAACATTACAAAATAAACTAACTATTTAAAGTAAATAAGGGTACTTAGGTAATTATAAAATCCATCAAATAACAATAAGATAGCCCATTACCGGGATTATCTCACAGAAAACTGGGAAAGAGGTTTAATAAGGGTGAATTATTAATATCTAATTGATCATTTAGTAAGTTATCTGAATTTTTAAATCTATTTATTTCAAGTGTTTCTAAATGGTTTAATTTAAGGCTCTTATTTTCTACATGTAAAATTTCAAAGTTGTCTGTAAAAGAATGATTTTCAGCTAAAATATGATTTGAGTAAGTAGAATTATTTTTGTTTTTTGTATAGCTATTATAATGTTCGGAATAGCGTTTTTTGAAAGTACGGCCTGTTTGACCAATATACAATTTTGGACAACTACCACAATTTAATTTATATACCCCCGATTTATTATTAGGATTAATTTTACCCTTATTGTTTTTAATATACTTCCCAAGCGTATTATTGGTTTTAAAAGCTACGTTAATATTTTGGTTTTTTAAATATGATGATACCTTTTCACTAGGAGCTCCTATATATGGATTTTATAATTACCTAAGTACCCTTATTTACTTTAAATAGTTAGTTTATTTTGTAATGTTATTGATGTTTTCTTAAGTACTTTGTTTTGTTAAATTATTTTGTATATATATTGGATACCGAATTGTAAATAGTCACATTTGAAAAAGAAGTTGTACTTCGAAACATATGTCATGTTAGTGTTTGTTTAAAAATTTTTATTTTTTAAAATAAAAGTGTGAAAATCTACCAAATTTGGTTTTACTCTTTCAAAATTAAGTAATGCATACAGATTTTCTATGAAAAAAAGTGAAATATTAACGTAGCTTTTAAAACCAATAATACGCTTGGGAAGTATATTAAAAACAATAAGGGTAAAATTAATCCTAATAATAAATCGGGGGTATATAAATTAAATTGTGGTAGTTGTCCAAAATTGTATATTGGTCAAACAGGCCGTACTTTCAAAAAACGCTATTCCGAACATTATAATAGCTATACAAAAAACAAAAATAATTCTACTTACTCAAATCATATTTTAGCTGAAAATCATTCTTTTACAGACAACTTTGAAATTTTACATGTAGAAAATAAGAGCCTTAAATTAAACCATTTGGAAACACTTGAAATAAATAGATTTAAAAATTCAGATAACTTACTAAATGATCAATTAGATATTAATAATTCACCCTTATTAAACCTCTTTCCCAGTTTTCTGTGAGATAATCCCGGTAATGGGCTATCTTATTGTTATTTGATGGATTTTATAATTACCTAAGTACCCTTATTTACTTTAAATAGTTAGTTTATTTTGTAATGTTATTGATGTTTTCTTAAGTACTTTGTTTTGTTAAATTATTTTGTATATATATTGGATACCGAATTGTAAATAGTCACATTTGAAAAAGAAGTTGTACTTCGAAACATATGTCATGTTAGTGTTTGTTTAAAAATTTTTATTTTTTAAAATAAAAGTGTGAAAATCTACCAAATTTGGTTTTACTCTTTCAAAATTAAGTAATGCATACAGATTTTCTATGAAAAAAAGTGAAATTCTAGCTTTCAATAAGAAAGCAAACAAACAATTAATATGGAAACTTAGAAATAATAAAAACAAAGGTCAAATTTTATAAATCCTAGATCTGTGTTGTTATTGTAGTTATTAATCAGTAGTGACGAGTAAAAAATAGAAATAACATGAAATATTATTGTTAAACTAAATTTAATTAACAATATAAATTAAAAATTGTAAGTGATATCTCCGTTAAATAAAAGGTTTTTGACTACTTTTCTAAAACTTGAGAGTGATGTGATATTAAATATTTTAGGGGCAAGGTTAAATAATTTGGCTGTGAAATACGAAAAGCAAGATCGGAATAAGGTTGTAGTGTGTTTCGGAAGTGTTAGGAAATTTTTAAATCTTACATTAACATTATGGACTTCAGATCTCCTTTTTATTTTTTCATACAAATAATCAGGTTTTTTTGATAACAATAATTTATGGATCAGGACATAGGCATGTAACAATCTCCTATTATTTAGATTAAGCCATCCCAAACTAGCCAGATGTTGAGATGTACGGGTACGACGACGAACCCCGCAAATAAATCTAACACACGCATTTTGAGTTCGTTGTAAACGGTTTTTATGAAATTGTGTAAGTGCAGGCCCATATACAATGTCACCGTAATTAAACTGAGACAGCACTAAGCTTTCGCAAAGCAACTTTTTGGTATTTCTGTTGAGAAATTCCCGATTAGAATAAATTAACTTTAGATTACAGAAAGATTTTTTTATTATAGAAGAGATATGTTGCGCAAAGGATAAATCTACATCAATGTATATGCCCAGATTTTTCTCACAAACTGAGAATGTTAAAAATTCATTGTTAATACTTACCCTTTGAATATTTTTAATTCTATTTTTAACTTGTTTACGGCCGAAAAGCATAGCTTTGGATTTTGTAGCGTTAATTGTTAAGCAAAATTTGTTAGATATCTCCGAGATAGTTTGCAGATCTTCGTTGATTTTTGTGATAGCGCCATTCGATTCGGATTCTTTAAAGTCAAGGTAGAGTTGAGTGTCATCAGCGTAGAAATGAGAATTCATGTGTTTCAGATATTTAAAAAATTGAGAGGTATAAATTGAAAATAAGAGAGGACCTAAAATAGATCCCTGCGGTACTCCACGTGTAATATGTATTAAATTGGATGTTTTTTCTTCTATTTGAACTCTTTGATATCTTCCATTTAGGTAAGAGCTCAATAAATTTACTGAGGCTGTGTTAAATCCCATAAAATGACATAAAGCTAACAGTAAAGAGTGATTTATTTTGTCAAAAGCTTTTGAGTAATCTAAGAGAATTAGTATACATAATTTTTTAGCATCTATATACGAGTAAATATCGTCTAATACTTTAAGTAACGCTGTAGTGCAACTGTATTTTGGACGGAAGCCCGATTGATGTTTAGGTAGAAGATCAAATTGTGAAATATGAAAGCGAATTTGTTCGTCTAAAATTTTCTCAAAAGCCTTTGACAGAGTACAAAGTATACTAATTGGCCTCAGATCAGAATATTCAGTTGGGTTCTGTTTTTTGGGAAGCGGCAATACTTTTGATTGTTTCCATAAGGATGGGAAGGTGGAATTATTGATACAATGATTGACTATATGTGTCACGTAGGGTAGAATTGTAGGGCAAGTATGTAACAGCATTACAATATTTATTTCATCCGGACCAGTAGCATGGGATTTAATGGAGAGTAATTTTTCATATACTTTTAATTCATTAACTTCGGTAAACTTAAAATCTTGCAGATTCTCTTGGACATGAGACTCATAATGATTTAAAATGTGTATGTCTGGGTTATCTAGGCCACCAATACCGTGAATAAAATAATTATTTATTATTTCAGGATTTTTTAGTTCATTGGGAATAGTAGATTTTTTATTTTTTGTTATGTTCAGATTATTTAATTCTTTCCATATGTTACTTTTTTGTCTTAACTTAAATTCCAGGAATGCTTTTTTCTCTCTCTTAATTGCGTAATTAACTTGATTTTTTAGAGTTTTGTAATACTCCCAATGATTAGGAACTTTTGTTTTATTGAATCTCTCTAATGCCCTGTTTTTATATTTAATCATTATTTTTATTGTGTCTGTAAGCCAAGGTGCCTTATTTTTTGTTATTTTTATTTGCCGTACAGGGGCATGTTTCTGAAATAAATACAATATATTGTTATTTAGAATCTTAATTTTTTTGTCAATGTCGTTTGTTGTGTAGATTTCTGAAAATTCACACATATTCAAATCATGATTGAATTCATTTACGTTTAATCTTTTAAAATCGCGGTACTTGTGTAAAAAAGGTTTTAATTTATTTTTAACGTATCCAACGTTACATGAGGGTATTGAATGGTCTGAAACGGTAGAACTGGAAACTTTTATGTCATTAGGAGAAAGTATTTCTGAACAAATAATAACATCTAGTAAATTAGGACCTCTAGTTGGTTGGTCTACAACTTGTATTAGATTATATGAGTTTATAACTGAGTAAAACATAGTGCACCATTTATTATTAAGGTCTAGAAAATTTATATTTAAATCCCCAGCAATTATAATATAATTATGTCTTGTTGCCACCCAGTTAAGACATTCATCAAGTTCGTTTGAGAACTGTGCAAAAGAGAAGTCGCTAGGTCTGTAAGTTGAGCAAATAGCGTACTTATTATTATTATGTATAACTGAAATCCATAATTGTTCAGACTCAGTTCGGTTTAAACTTGATAATACAGAGCCAGCAAAACAATTTCTAATATAAATGGCTACACCGCCTCCTCTTTTTGTCAACCGATCACGTCGGAATAATTTATACCCAGGTAGAAGTACAAAATCATCATCAATTTGGGGTGAAAGCCATGTTTCAGAGACGGTAATTATATCGTAAATATCACAAACAGTACGTTTAAACTCAAAGAAATCAGCCAACACAGATCTAGAATTGATATGACAAATAGAAAATGAAAACATTAATTTAAATAAACAGTAATTTATAATTTAGTTTATTCCACTAAAGCTAACACCTGTTTTACTTATAAATAGATAATTAGACTAAAAAAAAAATTCGCATATAGAGATGGGATAACTTTGGTTTCACGAGAAATTACTAGTAACTTATACCACTTCTTGTTTGTTTGTCACTTTTATCACTTGACACTGAATTGGACCTGTGAAGCTTAATTTTTTCGAGCTCAGGATCAGCTGGTGAAGTTCTAGCTCTTTTGTTTGTTGTTTCCAGAGCTGGTGCTAAGTTTTGCGGGGTGGCAGGTTCTTCAGTGTTTACCTGAATGTTCTGTTCAAGTTCCTTTAAATTATTAATGGTGTATACCACTCCATCAACAAACAAAGACCAATTTTTAATTCTAGCAGATTTTTTTTGGCCTCTAGCTGCTTTAAGGTGCTTGAGAAGAAATGTTTGTGTTTCCCTATCTTCTTTACAGAGATCTTGATTAATACAAATATTTTTTCCTTTGAGTTTTACACAATTGCGAAGTATTTCTTGCTTTATAAGATAGTTTGTAAATTCAACTTTGACAAGAAAACTTGTTTTACTCGGAATTTTAAAAATGTTGTCAATATCTGTAAGTGATACTTTAACTTTAAGTAAATCTTCTAGCTTTAATAGAATAAATTGTAGTAGATTTTCAGATTCTGGCACTTGTATACCGTGAATAATAATATTATTACGCCTAGACAGTCTTTCCAAAGTTATGCATCTGGTTTCTACGGCTTGTTGTTTAATTTCAAGATTTTTTAATTTATTTGTGTTTTCATCCAACCGATCAATAATATTTTTGTTTTCCTCTTTTATTTGTTGAGACAATTTGTTATTTTCTGACTGAATAACATCCAAAAGTTTCTTAAATAAATCACAGTTACTTAAATCGCCGGAGTCGCCCATCTTTAATTTGAAATGTTACCATCTAACAAAAACTCTTGACGATAAATGAGAATATTTGCCTTGTTACCGACCCAAAATAATATAAAGATTCAAATATCTATTGTTAGAATATATATTGAAGCTTCATACAACTTAAAACAAGTATATTATATATTCATTGACTCACATGGAAAGTTCCAGGAAAATATGTGCACTAGTTCACTGTTAAATTAACGTTTTTATAGGAGCACTTTTAATACGTCTTTGCAGTACAACGATATCTAAATAATGTAAATCAAAATAAATAAACGTGATATTAGGATCAGAAATTGACATGATGTGAATAGATAGTGGATAAAAATGGCTAAGAAACTGTGATTTGAAAGTGACGGAAATGCTTTGAGAACTAGTGGATCATGAGCTGGAGACGAAAGAAAAGAAAGAATTGGCAGAGAGACCTAAACAAGCAATAGAAAATAAGGGTTTAAATCCGAAACGTAGCTGTTTTGGGATGATGCATCTTCCTTATAACTTCTTCAATTTCTTTCGATATGAATAACGAAATCCTCCCTTTAAATATGAATTTTCTTCTGATGTAACTTTTATGAAAACTTAATTTACTGCTGATGTTAATCCTATAAAAAAATTATATTTCTTTCTAAAAAGAAATAGTGTTTTCTGAGATGTCTTCTATGGAGGTTAATCTTTCATCTAACAACTTTAAAAAAAGAAATTTTTTCCGACTGAGAATGTAAAAGTTCTATGGAAAATAAAATGTCAAAATGCAATAGTGAGGATGTTGCTAGAAATTGATAAGAAAAGTAAACAAGATAAAGAAGAAATAATAAAGAAATTTGTAAACTTAAAAAGAGTAATAGGAAGAAAACGAGTATAAAAAAAAAGTTGTATTTGATAGGGGAGAATGGTGGAAAATAATTAAAAATCGGAGAGAATTAGGACAAAGGTGAAAGAGAAGTTGAAAAATTTGGTGAAGGATATTTTGAATTTTGGAATAAGCAGAGACCATGGAATTCAAAATATGTATTGCTTTGAAATAATATAAAATATGTGATTTTTGGGAGATAACTAAAATAAATAAATGTGAAATGTGTGAAATGTACAAAATTTGTATAAATATGATAAATATTTAGATAATTAGTTGTTAAATCGGTATATAAGAGTCTGGAGTTAGAGCTAATAGTTAGTAAAGAGTTTATATGTTTATGTTGAATAAATAAAAAAAAAATGAGCGCAATCAATATTTCAAATGGGGAAAATTTGCCCAGTCGAGGGAATTAGAATATTTTAGTAAACAATTTATTATTTATTGTTCACAGTATATTTTAAAGATATACTGGGTAAACATTGAATTTAGAGGATTTAATATAAAAATTCCTGACGTCATCAAAATTTTTGTCAAATATTAGATTACGCTGCGTGGTAAATTTTCTGGAAAAAAAAATTTAAGATGAAAATCAAAATGTCGGGTGTTTGTTGATTTTTTGAAATCTGTGATATGGGAAGATTTTTATCAGTAGAAAATTTAAAAACAGTCAAATAGAAAATTAAAAAGGTTTTAGAAAGTTATATATATGATAAAAGTTGATAACTGTTTAATGGTACATATAAAACAAAATGAATGATAAAAGAAAGGCAAAGGAACTTTTATTTCAATAAAAAGAAGGCGACTTGAATAAAGGAAATGGCAGAGCAGTAGCAAAAGTACAGATTAATAGAGGTTAAGATAATATAAATAATTTATAAAACAAGCAGAGCAGATAATGGTATAGTAAACCGTAGAGATAAGGAGTAAGCGGAGACAGGTAGAAACATCTAGTTAGCGGAAGAGTGAGAAGAAAAGATTCAAGAGAGAAGAAATTTAAAATTTTATTTTTTTTTAATAAAATTTGGTATTTATTATATTTTGTAAATTGTAAGAGCCCTCTTTTAAGAGTCTGGGCAAATTTTTGAAAAACTGATGTACAGAGTTTCTATATCAGCATATACACTGCAAAAATAGACTACTTTACTGATTATTATATTAAAAATATTTGGTTATTGTGGGTCATTTGCCCAGTAATTCTTAAATCAATTATTACAGATATTTTTTAATATTAAAATGTGAAAAACACGTCGAAGGGCTTTTTAAAAATTTAAAATAGCCAATATTAAATTTGGCTAGGTACTGAATTAGTTATCTGTCAAATTCGGTGTTTTTTTTTTAAATTTTAAAAAATTAAATACGAGTAGGACAGACAACTAATGCCAGTAGCCAATTTTGGACTATTCTAAGTTTTTAAATAAGCCGAGGTTTTTTCCATTAATATATACAGTGTCTACTTAAGTTGGAACCATATGAAAAAAAAATATTATTGATTTTAGGAAAAAAAATTGATTAGAATAATTGAAAATTACATACAAATATGCGATTACACCAATCTATCTGCAAAATCAGATTTTTTCTAGATTTTGCATTGATCCACCTAATTACGGTAATCCATAATTTTCTCTTTCTTCTCTACTATAAATATGATACGATTTTCTTTTCTTGATGTTTGTGAATAATTTAGCATTTTTCTTAATGAAAATTTTGATTTTGTCAAAAATAGACGTACTTTACTCTTGATCAAAATTAATAATTTTTGACAAACCTCGTATACGGCTTAAAAAATTTGATATCTGATGACTATATTTTAAGTTTTGGGTCATGCAGGACTTTTTATCAAAAATAACTTTTTTCCTAAAATCAATAATATTTTTTTTTCAATATTAAGTAGACACACTGTATACAGGGTGAGTCATGAGGAACCTTACAGACTTCTACCATATGTAGAGTCCCTTAAGGGGTATATCATATGAGCATTAAAAAGTGGCAACTCCCCTTCGTTATTAATAGTTTTGTGAGTTTTGACAACACTTTATATGGCCGTAAAATCTACAAGGATTACTAGATTTCTTTAATTTTTTGATGGAGCATTACACTGGTGTCTAGCATTTAATTCATATCATCAAAAGTTAAATATTCCAGGATTGGCTTAGGAAAAATTAATCTCGACGATTCATATCAAAAAGTTCGCCCTGTATAAGATTTTTTTAAAAATATAATAAGATATTTTTAAAGTACATAGATAGACAATCAAAACTGTGTATGTGACATTTTTGTCACCTTTTTTTTATTAAGGTTCGATTTTGGGTAAAACTGAAAAATCACCTTAAGGGGTTACATAAATTATGTTATAACATAAAGAAAACATTGTTTATTGTATGCATTTGAACTAAACGAGCCAAATATAAGCCTTTAGTGAGCTTACTAGATCGTTAAGTTCATTTTCGACAATTTCCAGATCCGGATTAGTTCATTTTTAAATTTTAAATAGAAATCGGCCTATTTTTGTAGACTATAGAAACTACTCAACTAAATTAAACATGTCAATATTCAATAAATAAATTGTAGCGAATAACAATAACGAACAATAAATTCACACTTATTAATTAATAATTATAAATGCTATTTATTAACCTCTAATAAAAACTGCACATTTTATTCTTGCAACTAAGATATTATGTGGTTTTATTTTTATTATAAATACATAGTAGGTACCTATGTATCAAGGTAGGTTGTGATAGTTTGACGTTTGTTTGTTCTTATTTATTTGTCATTTGCAACCATTATTTATACGTGTAAAATAATATTTCGCTTTGTTTTATCTATTTTACAATAGTGTTAGAATTTTTGTTGTTGGTGTTGTTATGCAAAATGCCCCATAAGTTTTCAAATGCAGAATATGCAGATATCATTTTTATGTACGGATTCTGTAATGGGAATGGCAGAGCAGCAGCAAGAGAATATCATAGAAGATTTCCTGGTCGTCGAGTTGCCTGTCATTCAACATTTGCATCAGTTTTTAATTATTTGCGAGAACATGGCACATTCCCTAAAGCAAATACAGAACGAAATGTAGATCATGAGCAGAAAGATAATATTCTTGATGCTGTTATTGCGAACCCCACAATAAGCACCAGGAAAGTAAGTCGACAACTTTATGATACCCAATCTAAAGTGACTAGAGTCTTACGAAAAAATAATTTACACCCATATCATATTCAATTAGTTCAGCGGCTACACCCTGGAGATGAAATCCATAGGTTGGAATTTTGTAGGTTTACAAGGGATGGGATAAATAATTCCCGTAATTTACATATGTGGGCAGTAGACAATCCCCATGCTGTTCGAGAGTTTCGGTCTCAGTTAAGGTTTTCCGTGAACATGTGGATTGGTGTGATAAATAACCAATTTATAGGACCTCACTTTTTTGATGGTCCTTTAAGAGGACAAGTTTACTTAGACTTTTTGCAAAATACTTTGCCTAATTTACTTGCCAACGTAGGTATCCGAGGGATGTATTTCCAACATGATGGAGCATCGCCTCATTTTTTAGTTGCGGTAAGAAACCATCTAAATAATGTTTCTGGCAACAGATGGATAGGACGTGCAGGTCCTATTTCATGGCCTCCAAGATCCCCAGATTTTAACCCCGTAGATTACTTTATTTGGGGACGATTAAAAGAATTAGTTTATTCACAAAATATTAATGACCGACAACAATTAATTGATAGAATTATCCTTTGCTCTAATGTTATTAGAAACGATTCCTTGACTATCCGTAAATCAATAAGGCACTTAACGATTCGGCAACAAAAATGCGTAGAAGCTGGAGGGTTTCATTTCGAACAACTACTGTAATTGTTAATTTATTACCATGATTTTATTTTCTAGTATACATGTTATCGTTATTCTATGTATGTAGTATTAGTTTTTTTTTTTTAATTTCTTAGTTGTTCTTTATTCTAATTCGTTAAAATTCATTTATTGTTTGTTGATGAAATTTAAACGAAATAAAATATTTCTAATAAATACATATGAACTTATGTTTAATTTATTTGTGTCTCCAAAAATGTACAGGGTGATTTTTGTTTAAAAATTAATTAACAATTTATAACTAAGCCTGGAAATTCAATAAAATGATATTAAATTAAAGAAAATGTGACAAAAATGTCACGTACACAGTTTTGATTGTCTATCTATGTACTTTAAAAATATCTTAATATAATTTAAAAAAATCTTATACAGGGCGAACTTTTTGATATGAATCGTCGAGAATAATTTTTCCTAAGCCAATCCTGGAATTTTTAAATTTTGAGGATATGAATTAAATGCTATACACCAGTGTAAAGATCCACCGAAAAATTAGAGAAATCTCTTTAAGTTATAACATTATAATGTGACCCCTTAAGGTGATTTTTCAGTTTTGCCCAAAATCAAAACTTAATATAAAAATTTAAGAAAATGTGACAAAAATGTCACATACACAGTTTTGATTGCCTATCTATGTACTTTAAAAATATCTTAATATAATTTAAAAAAATCTTATACAGGGCGAACTTTTTGATATGAATTGTCGAGATTAATTTTTCCTAAGCCAATCCTGGAATTTTAAACTTTTGAGGATATGAATTAAATGATAGACACCAGTGTAAAGCTCCACCAAAAAATTAAAGAAATCTAGTAATCCTTGTAGATTTTACGGCCATATAAAGTTTGGTCAAAATATTAATAACGAAGGGGAGTTGCCACTTTTTAATGCTCATATGATATACCCCTTAAGGAACTCTACATATGGTAAAAGTCTGTAAGGTTCTTCCTGACTCACCCTGTATTATGGATTCAACTTTATTGCACGTACTGTATAAAATTTACAAAACAATTTGTTAATATCGTTTGGATACCTGTGTTATTGAAATCTTGGAGTGTGAATAAGTTGAAATCTCCCATTACAATAATTGATCATCATAAAATCCTCTAAACAATCAAACTGTGCAACAATTTCTTGATGGTGAAATGTATACAACAATAATGAATATGTATTGGGAGTAATAGGCGAATACCTTAAAACTTAATATCTTAAAATAATAGCCTATCAACTTAAATTCTGAAATTTCCATTTCGGTTCGTAGGCGTCAAAGGTAACGATTTTCTTAGAAACCAGAAAATGCCTCACAACTAATATACTTCTCTTTTTTATTTGACTTTTTTATCAAAGAGTCTTTAAATTCATATTTCCTAAAACAACACCGGTATACCCTATAGAACAAAAGTTTAATCTCCAACTAAAATTATAGTATAATAAATTTCTGAAATAACTTTTTCCGCTATTATTGAAAAAACTTTTCTAACGATTAACCTGTAACTCTGTAACTTTTACTCACGAGATTGGAGGAAAATAACTCGCTTCTTTCTTTTCCACTTTCCACCATCTCTTTCCATTCATCATGTCATTATTTCCCAGCGGCAATAAACCATTTTCTTTCAGGTGTTGGATGCTAGCAAGACCAATGTAGATTTATGTGTGTGTTGGTGTTTTGTTGTGCGCAATCCTTGAGAGGGTAATTATCCTGGTGCTGCTAGGAGTCTCCATTTCTTTGAGCACAACCCAGATTTAACGTTTGGCAAATTACCGTATTGTGTTTTGTTAAAGTTAGACAAGAATGAGGCATGGGCATTTAGTTGGGTTTAAACTTTCAATGGGATAACTTTGTTGTTAAATGAACATTCATTAAAATTAAATGTTCCGGTTTAATTAAAAAAAATATAGATCACAGTGCGGAATTTAATTCAATTTAAATGATCAAAATTGAAAAAATAGGTCATTTAAAAATCTGTATTTGTTTGTGTTTCCTCACTTTCTGTATTAAGTGTTTTACACAGTTGTTAATTAACCAAATTCATTAGAAACTGTTAATGTAAACAAGAATAAATTGATTCTTGAAGTTGAGGGAAACAAATTTATTTACAAATCTTAATTCTACATTTATGCATTCCACTTTCAAGTACGACAGATAACATAATTTCTGATACAAGGACCAAGGTAAACAGAATCATCAAATCAGTGGAATTTCGTTCCTAATCCCTTGAGCATAAATAATATTATTTGCAACAGTAACTCGTTAGTAAAAGCACGCCTTCATATATACTTAAAAAAAAATATAGTATGAATTTAAGACCACATTTAAATCCTATTCAAAAGCTAAAATATAATTACTTGACTGAAATTTCCTACTACCAGAGCAAAAACAATTATTTTCTATAAAAACTTTACCCAACATATACATATACTAATTAAAAATGTAAAAAAAAAAATTTTTTTTGGACATGCCACTAGATCAGCAATTAACGTGGAAAAATCATATACAATCTGTAAGCCATAGCAAAGTCTTAACTTAATGAATATTGCACACAGAGAGAGATCGGATTTTTCCAATCTACGTATACCTACTAGCCAGGAAAGTCAACACACCTAGCTAAACGATCTAAATAGGCTGCTTTTAAAGAAATCTCAATAGTCACCATCTTAGATATTGAAGGAGCTTTCAATAATGTCTAAACCAGGTCAATAACTACAGCTCTAGAACAGATAAACGCCCTAGTAACAATTTGGTAATAGATCACTGTTAGCTTAAAAAATATGATCATTTTATCTACTGCAGGAAAGGCAACCATACAAGCAAAAGTTACACGTAGCTGTTAATAAGATGGAATACTGTATTTAATGCTGTGGTCAGTTTTAGTATACGGTATACTAAAAACATTTCCAAATAAGGCTACCAATATCTAGAATATGCAGTTGACCTAGCAATTATCGTCAGGGGCGATTTGCAGGCATTGTATCGGAGCAATCTCAAACAGCTCTAAAAATGGGGAACAACTGGTGCAAAAATGAGAAATTGTCCATTAATATATCATTCACAACAAAACAGGTACCAATAGGACTAATACCTTTAGAACTAAATAACATGGTTATGCCAATTTAACCAAAAGCTGACATGACAAGACTCGCATACAAGGCTACAATAGAAGAATATGTGAGAAAAACTAATTCTAAGCCCCAAAATGACCTTATAATTAAACACAAGGATAATATAACTCATGCTAACCTAAGGCGCAGTAGCGTGGGTATCAAAAACGTTGACAAGTGAAACAGACCAGCTGGAGCCAACTACAGAAATGAAGATGCTATTAAACACCTCACCACTGTACATCTTCATAAAAGAAGAAATCAGGTCCTTTATTTACAGGCCAATACAGGGTCAAATCCCAATAAGCCAACTATATAGCGCTGTTTATACGAGACTAATATTCTAGGATATAGCCATAATCACATGGTCTGGTATCCAGACAGTTTAACAACCAAGGAAGGAGTTGGTTTTTGGTATCGCAATTTATTTCAACTCAACTTTAACAACAATTATTCAACTGATAACATTAACATGTAACGTCTATCGTAAAACTGAAACCTGACGTCAGAGATCATCCTTATATAGCTTGCTTGACCCTTCTCAAACCTTCGCGAACTGACGTCTAGAATATTATTGACAAGTAATGACATTTCTGGATTATTCTATCTTCTTTTACCTGTACTTTTACTCATGAAGACCGCAGCTGTATGGCGATGAGTAACATTCCACTTCTATTCCTATCTATACGTTTCCTATAATAGCCGCAGGCTACTACAGGTTGCTGCGTAACATTGCTCTCTCCTCTCTAGTTATTCGCCCCGAATAACTTGACTACTGGGACCTAGTTGGAACTAATGGGGAGGATCTGGACCATGGAATGGAGCTATCTTCCTAATGTAAACTACGTTGAATCTACTTCCCGCGGCAGATCAGGTCATTAATTTTTCTTGCGAACAGAGTAGGGGCCTTTCCAGTTTAGCTGCGATTTCTGACGAAGTCCTCCTCGCTGCTTAGGATTACACAGCCTTACCTTGTCGCCTGTCTCAAAATGTGTATCTGTGGTACGCCTGTCGATTCTAGCTTCTGCTTTATCGGTGTGGGCTTTCAGTCGCTACATCCCGTCAGCAATTGACCCAATAAAATCTTTCCCGAACTCGTACCAGTGTCCTTTCAGTTTCAAAGTGTCCTCCTGAACAGCTGCTATGAAGGTCCTCCAATACTTTTCTCACCTGTGACCTCGACAGTATCACTTGGCGGACTACATGTACTTCATCTGGGTGTCCACTGGGTCCAGTAGCTTTTTATAGTTTCACTGTATTTGGCTATCTCTTTATTTTTGAGCCATTCTCTGACAACCTTTAAGTCATTTTCTTCTGTCCCTGTCTCAGAATTTCAAGGGTGATTTCTTCTTCGTCGCCCTCTGACTTGATAGTGATGGTCCGAAGAGTAAGGCATGATGTAAGATATCCATCAAACAATGAATGTAAAAAAAATCTTAGAAATGGTGAGAAAAGTCAAACAGTTCATCAAGGAATCATAGACCAAGTCAAGAAAGATCTACTGGATCAAAAAGGCCAAATCATTAGGATAACATAACAGTAGGTCTTCATACCGGACACTGTTGTCTAAGAAGTCACATAGGTGTCATCGTCAGCAGAAGAAACAACATTATGCAGGTTCTATGAAGAAAAAAAGAAAACATAAATCGACATCCTGTGTTAGATTGAGGTTTGTAAGATTAGCTAAAGAAAAATCAGACGCATGAAACTACATTCAGGAGTCACTGTCAAAAGTTTAATAAAAAATACCAAGCTAGACGACATACTCTAAAAAACAAAAACTTACAATAGATGTGAAAAGGCCGCGGTAAGCAAGGACAAATAATATCGAACCCCTTTCAAATCTATTCTAATTCTAATTAAAAAAATATGGTAAAGTCGCAAATAATTTGAATATAACTTATGTATTAAAACAACTAGAACTAGTTTACTATTTTGCTTTAAAAATGCATTGGGGAACACTGTACGTGTCCTGTAGAATAAAGACTATATTGTGAAACAGAAAAACATTCGCTACACATGAAATGCGAGTGCATAACTCTTACATATGTCTTAAAGATTTTATGAAATCCATAATACCAGTATACAAAAACATTTTGGCAAATAGATTTAAATCTGCCATCAATAATCAGAAGATAATATATTCAACTTTTTACTACTTTCTCAAAAACTGCAGCAAAGCCATTAACATAACATAATCAAACATTTGCAAGACTTCTAATGTAGAAAACTTTTCACAATGGATAATTTCCTTGTCTAAATTGCAAATTAACATAGAAACCGTTAAAACAAAACCACTACAAAAATTAGCAACTTATAAAAACAACATATATTTATTTACCAAATCTGATGAGAAAGGAAGGAAAAAAATAATTTTTTCTTTGTTTTCTTTGTTTTTACCGTGGTATTCGCGTGTGACAATAAAATTTCATTTAATTATATACTAGTGTAGTACAATAACAACACCTACTCAACTCTTAAAAAGATTGTGACATTTATTTATTTCACAATCGAAACAAGCTTTTAGCCTTATTACATGAATATTATTGCTTAACCTTAATAAATTAAATTAATATTATTACATGACAAGTAACTAAACTAAAAATATGGTTTATATATGAATGGTGAAGTTGACAAATTCTACACCAAGTTCCGTGAAATAATGATCAACCCAATGGTTGTAAAAATTAATAAGTTTGTATTTATTCATCTTCCATTTACAAAACCGTGTTGTTCCTCAGCTTTAATATTTTTCATGTGATTGTATATTTTACTATAGAGAATGTGTTCAAATACTTTAGACGGAACACATAATATTGCAATTCCCCTATAGTTTTTAATATTTTTTTTATCACCAGATTTATGAATAGGTGTGTAACTCGATAATTTCCATTTTGTTGGATATATCGAAAATTTGATAACTAAATTGAAAATATGTAATAATGGTTTTTTAGAAAATTCCTGCAGCATATTAAGATATAAGGAGGAATATTATCGTTACCTGCTGATTTTTTTGGTTTTAATCTCTTCATAGCTTCATTGTACTCTAAAAGTGTTATTGAATTTAGATCGTAACCGTCAAAGTGATTACAAGAATTATTTAAAAAGTCTAAGCTATATATTTTATTCTTCGGCTGAATGGACAGAGGCAAAAAATTTGTAAATTTTTCAGCGGTATCAGATACCTCTACTTTTTGTCCGTCATTTCTTTTACTATTTACATAGTTCCAAAAGTTATCGACATTTTTAATAGTTTTTCCTTCAATTGTTTTTATATAGTTTTTGTGATTATTTCGGATTAATGATTTTAGATCTCTTCGTGCTTGAATGTGTTTGGTATTAAAATATTCAGAGACCTTCCGCATTCTCCTATAATGATTTTTCTTTTTTATTAAATTTGCTATATCAGTATCAAACCACTCTGGACATGTGTCCCAGTATCCAAGTTTGTATATTTTTTATTCTATTTTGCCCATATTTGGTGTATATCGGGTTGTATCTCATAAAATTGTTATGAAGTATATTTATTTCAAGAAAATATTGTTTCCTTAAGTCGTCATATATGTTCATTCTAGGGTAAATCCGATATACAGTTAAGCGTCACAAAACCAACTTTAAGACGACGATTAGGACCCGAATTCATATATTTATTTCACGAAAAAAAGTTCACTAATTGTTAGCTAACTTTCACTTTCACTATATAGAACAAGTTAAATGTTTAATTATAGTGGGTAAAACGAGATTTCTAAAGTTATTTACTTGTGGTTAGTAAACAGTTTAAAAACTATTTGCTTACAGTTACTGAGTTTAGTTATGTGAGTATTAATTGTTTATCTTATTGCTACTGAAGTTTTTACTGTGGTTAGTTTTTTTATTAATTTAAAGCTATTAAAATGTATTTCTATATCAGAAATACCTGCTATTAGACATGCAAATTTATCTTTAGTATGTTATGTTATGTTGGGAATGGGATGTTAATACACTGCGACCTAAAAGATCAATTGTGCCCCCTTTTGTTGCTAATGCACAAAGGAAATGTCTCAATGCCTATAACGACCCTTCCAATCCTATCTTTTCAAGGAAGGGTAGGATTTTAAGTGGCTTCAAGTTAGGTAAATCTCCCTTTTTTATTTGATACCCTCCTTGGAATCTAGAGTGCTACACATTCAGTAAGAATGTAAATAAAGGTTTTGTTCTCCTACTCACAGAATCTGCACTTACTACCCTCTACTACTCTCAGTTTACTAAGGTGTTCTTTTAGTTGGCAATGCCCGGTTCTTGCTCAGGCAGATGCAGGTTTTCGATCTTTTCTGGTTATATTCACCCAGATGTATCTTAGCTTGTCTTAGCGCCAATTATCGGTTCTTCTACTGCCCAATTCTTTTTTAATCTCTCCTAATATTATGTTACTGCTGATACTGCAAAACGGCTCAGGTCCTACAAAGGGTATTTGATCCCCTTTCCTTGCAAGACTATTTGCAATCTCGTTACCCTCTACCTCGTTATGTTCCGTGACCCAAGTGAGAGTAGCTCTATTTTTCTCGCCTAGCTCACTTAATTGTTCTAGGCATCTCCAGACCATTTTTGAGCTGATTACGTAAGAGCTCAGCGCTTTGATGGCTGCTTGGCTATGGAACATGATGATAGTCTATGAGAAGGAGAGGAGATAATGAAAATCGACAAAATGAAGCTCGTAATAAGGAACTATTGTCAAGACGAGATCCTACACAAGATCCTGCTCAACCTTCATCCTCTCGTGACGTTTCGGATATTGGACAAGACGAAGGATATGGTACCCAAATGAGTCAAGGGAATGCTCCCATGAATACCGACGAAGTAGATGCCGGAGAGGAAATGGGAAATCCGTCCAATACGGAAGGGGTTACAAATCCTACAAATGGATCGGGTGTACTCTATATGATGAAGTCACTGGCAAGTCCTACATTTACATTTTACATGGGGATTTGCATCACACCGATTTAATTTGGGACCAAAGGGTAAAGAAAGCAACTATATGGGTTTAAGTACAAGCCTAGCATACGTACCTGTCGACTGGATACCATTTTATCTATCTCCAGCAGAATATTCCATGTTGCCACTGGGATCCTTTATTAAAGAGGTTTACGTAGAAATAATACCAAAAGGAGTGAGATGCTCATTCGACACGGGTACGACATTAACCGGAAGTGCCAATTCTATGCACGTAATATTTGGAAAACATTGTGTGGGTTTGAACCATAAAGTCGAACACGTCAACTATATTTTGAAAAATGATGAGAAAAAACCGATGACCATAAATTCGCTCACAAATATTACGTCGTCGGAATTTACCTATAGATTATACGGGGAAACTGCAAATTATCATTCCAACAAAGATCCTGTTTTTCCTTCTTCCTGGGGTGCAAACAGAGCGCTACCCGCCTATGCCGTGCTCATGTGTACGGGCAATGGATCGACCAACAGTTATTACATCAAAACTGGATGGCCTTGTTTGGATAAAATTGTCGAAAGGT
This sequence comes from Psylliodes chrysocephalus, assembly GCA_927349885.1. Taxonomy (NCBI): domain Eukaryota; kingdom Metazoa; phylum Arthropoda; class Insecta; order Coleoptera; family Chrysomelidae; genus Psylliodes; species Psylliodes chrysocephalus. The sequence goes on along the minus strand of OV651825.1, from coordinate 19,931,163 downwards.
ATAATCTCAATGAACATATCAATACTCCGTGCGTAAGATATACGTATAAACCCAGAAATGGCATTTTAAAGCATCTTTACAACTCGTCCGTGGTACCGAATAAATTGAAATTACTTTCCGGAAGGCTCGACATTGGAGTAAAAGAAACTCAGTTTTTGGTAGATAACAATTTCCAAAATACTCACATGAGCTTCGCGCCTTGTAGAGAAAAAGACAAGCAAAAATTTGGTTACGAAAATATAATCGAAAAGAATTTTATGACTGGACACCCGAACAACAAATCACACACGATATCTCAACCTCAAGTTCATATTGGCATTGAACCGGTACAATCTAATGCACCAGCGGAATTTCTTACTAATGGCGGAAATAACTAAAGACGAAACAGATTGTTGTAACGTTAAAGATACTTTAAATTTAATTCAAGAAATATGGCAGACTCCCATGGAATTGTGGACTCTGTTGAAGAACTGTTCGAAGAAATGGCTTCTACAATTTGGACACCCGATATTACCATTAATGAGGATTTTGAGGAGGATCCTGGAGAATTTGGAATCTGGGAACCAAGAAGAAGTAAATTCGTGGAAGACCTTACTGGAGCTCGTCTCAGAAGAAGATTTTGCCACGACGTCATTCCCGTCGGAGATTACCAACAAGGCTTTGATATGGTTAGCCAATTGGCAAACCAGCGATACTACGGACAACTCCTCATCATCAGTTATCATGAAAGCACCGAATGGAACCATCTCCACATCGTCCACGATTGCGGGTGGACAGCAGGAACCTGCAGATGCTCTATATTCCAGGGAGTCAGATTTCTTAGAAGAAAACGACGAGCTCAGTGATAGTTTCTCTCGATGTTAACTTGAATACACTTCTCGGTGGCGTGAATTTCCCAAGCTTTCAGTGTGCTTGGTTCTCGACCCATACACTCCTATTCCAGTTCCTTCTATGGTTTTGGAACCGTCCGTATACCACTGAATAGCATGTCATTCGGCTGCAAGCGCGATGGATTCTTGGCTCCATTCTTTCTTGCAGCCCAGCTCTGTGCTTTTAAGTTTTTCACAAAACTGTACTTCTTTAGCATTTCATTCTGGGGCATGTCCCAAGTATCGTTAGTCCTGAAGCATCTAGACTTTCGTCTGATTACTCCGTTCCTGATGATTCTATATCGTGTCCTTTTTGCTACATTCTCTATCATCAAATGTAGAAGGGTGAGGTTTAAGATCACCTCCATTGCAGCCATAGGGCAGGTTCCAATGCTAGTCTTCGTACTTTTAAAATATTACCTCTCGCAGTAGCTAAACTAGTTCTGATACTGCAAGCTATAGCCCCGTAACTGATGATTGGTCTCACTATTGCAGTAAGGTGGCACGCTGTATCTAAACTTAAATGCCAGGAGATTGATTTTGTGAGTACATTAATGAAATAGACTTTTCTTATAACGTCAAAAAATTAAGAATATAAAATTGTACAAGTAATAATTTAACCTTTATTAAAAATTTAGTACGAATTAGTCAAATATTAACTAAAAGTCGTAAATTTGATTAAAATTAAGCAGGAAACCTTGTTAAAGTATTGATAATAATACGTGGGATTTATTCATAAGATGCAGACTCACTCTTATGGTATTTGTCATTTTTTTTAAATATTTTAGAAAGTGATGGAACTTATTCAGAGTGACCCAAAAGTCTGGAAACGGCCAATTATCTCGTAAATTGTTAATCCTAATTGTACAAAATTTGGGGTACACCTATTTTGGGATTCCAGATTTGATATTTGCAATGTTTCCAGATTTGCCGTATGTCTTATATTATTAGTCACTTTGCTTTTTCAAATTCATCACCTCGAATATTCAGTCATTATTGGAATCTCCTATTCAATACGAGTTTAACCATATGTAACACTTATGATTGTATATAGTCTGGAAGGATTAGCGATTTACAAGATAATTGGCCGTTTCCAGACTTTTGGGCCACTCCGTATATCATCAAAGACAGGTAAAAGCCTGTCGCTGCATGTCTCATTTTGAATTATGAAAAAAGACAAACAAGAATAAGTAATTCGCATCATCGTAGCACTATTACGGCTTTTAAGGAGGTCGTTGTTGTCCCGATTTTGAAACCGGGTAAAGACCCAAATTATGCTAAGTCTTATAGACCAATCTCTTTGTTGTCCTGCATTCTGAAAACCCTCGAAAGATTAATAAAAAGTAGGTTGGAATGGTAGTTATATAAACAAAATCTAATGCCTAAAAACCAGTATGGCTATAAAAAAGGTTTCGGAACAATTGATGCTTTGACAAGCATCGTAATCGACATACAAAACAATTTTTCAAAAAATAATTATTTGGCTGCTTTCTTTATGGACATTGAAGGTGCATATGATGCTGTATGTCTTCCAATTTTGAAAGAAAAAATGATTAACCAATTTAATATACCATCACATGTTGCTAATAGTATCGTACAATTCTATTGTAATAGATTGGTATATCTTAGAACATATAATCATATTATCGGACCTCTCATAAACACCACAGGGTTACCTCAGGGCTCAGTTTTGAGCCCCCTCTTGTTCAATATGTATACAGCCGATCTCCATAAACTTAATATTTTTCATATTCCTTTTAAAATTATACAATATGCGGATGATGTTTGTTTTTATACTGAACACCGAAAATATGAAAATGTAGTGGGGTCATTGGACTCCATAGCAAATAAACTAAATTCTTGGTTAATCAAAAATGGATTTCAATTATCAGCAGATAAATCATCAGTTACAATATTTACTAGACATAATTTGCCAAATAATAATATACGACTTAATAACGTAGATTTCACAATAAAAAACGAAATAAAATACCTAGGGTTAATCCTTGACAGAAAACTCACGTGGAAATCGCACATAGAATACATGTTAAACAACTGTAACAAGGGACTGAATTTTCTGAAAATGGTTGTAAAAACCTGGTGGGGTGCTGATGTAGAAACAGCTTTATTATTTTATCGTGCTTATTTGAGGTCAATATTGGACTACGGTTGCATACTTTATGGATCTGCTAGTAATAATTTACTAAAAAGAATAGATGTATTTCAAAATACAGTTTTACGTTTATGTCTTGGAGCAATGAAATCAACACCAATTAATCCTCTCCACGTAGAAGCACTTGAACCTTCACTAGAATATCGACGGACATATCTAAGCGAGAAATTTCTGGCAAAAGTACACCTTCAAAACATAGAACTTTTTAGAAATATTAGCCGATTACATGTATTTGACCTTGTTAATAAATATTGGAAATTAAAAAATTCTCCACCATTGTGCATTGCGTTTCAACAATGCCAAACTCAGTTGCCTAGCATATATAAAACTGATGATCTAACACAACTTGTTGACTATCCTCTATTTCTTCACAAAAATCGTATCATTCAACCATATTATGACTCTGATGTACGCATAAGTAGAAATATATTAAGATCATTTCTATCTAATCGGGAAAACGCCCTAATCATATATACTGATGCTTCTAAAACCTCCACTGGAACAGGATTTGCTTATTATATTCCATCTAGAAACATAGAGAAATCACACAGCCTGAACTCTTCATTTTCTATTTTTAGTGCCGAAGCTGTAGCTATATATGAAGCTTTACTATATGTCGAATCGATTCATCACAACAATGCAGTGCTAGTTTCCGATTCTCTATCTGTTTTAAAGGCTTTGGAAGATACAAAACTCCCAACTGTTAATTGTAACCCATACATCTTTAAAATTAAAAAACTTGTCGCAGAGTTATCTCTAACTGGTACACTAATTCGTTTTTTGTGGATAAAAGCTCATATAGGTTTAGCAGAAAATGAACATGTCGATAAACTTGCTAAAGATAGTATTAATATTGGAAATCCACATCCAGACTACAACTTATGCGTGGGTGATTACTTTGTTACTCTCAAAACCAAACTACGTTTAATGTGGTCGCATTCATGGAGTGAATTTTCTTTCACTAACCCAACAAGATATACATTGTTACATCCGACTATACCCACAAAATATTGGCACAAGCAGTTTAATATTTCTCGCAGATTTATCACAACAATAATTAGACTTAAATTTGGACACGCATGTTATCCCCAACATCTTTCTCGTATAAATGTTATACCTAGTGACAACTGTGAACACTGTGGAGTTATAGGTGATTTAGATCACATTTTCTTTGAATGCACAACGCATCAGAATCTGTCAAATGAATTATATAAAAAACTGTGCAACGTAAATATAACTGCTCCGTTTAATGTATTATCAATTTTGGCTTCATCTAAAAAAGAAAATTTTGATTGTTTGATAGAATTTCTGTCTAAAGCAGATATAAGATTGTAGTAGATTTGTTACCTTTGTTTTTGATATATCCTAATTACCTTTGTTATATTACCCTACCCACTCCGTGGCCTATTTCTAGTGTGTCTTGAAAAAAAAAATGTCCTGATGGGTCCCTGGACGAGAAACGAGTGTCCTTGTTTATATCCTTTGAAAAGTATTGTCTTTTTAATTTTTGTTTGACGTGATAGGTTGGTTTTGTTGCGGTAGATTAGTTTTGTTGCGACAGATTGATTTTGTTCCGATAGATTATTTTTGTTGCCATGGTTGTTTACCATTTATTTTGTATTGTGATAGTTATAATATATTATTTATATTCATTAAGTGACTGGCTGAATGACAAAAGTCCAAGCCAAAAAAAAAAAAAATTCGCATCATATTTCAGTACTTAACAAAATATCGGTATAAACCAAATGAATGGAATGTAAAGTCCATTTTAGAAAAGTAAATATTATATTTTTAGTAATTTTTCATTTGCTTTTTTTGGAAAAAGTATAATAATATTTTGTTTTACCAACGAAGCGTAAAAAATTAAACATCAATTCACATTAAAAAAATTACAGAGACATCCGCAAATTAAAAATTTATAAGAATTTTCAAACCGGTCCGCTGAGGCAGCTAAATTTTTTATGACTTTATAACCACCCACTTCTCTTTTTAAAAAGATCCCATTTTTGTTTAACACTTTTTTTGGCCGTTTATCCTTGACCTAAGCAGTGTTTTCAGTTGGGTTCATGTTATTTATTTGAGACTTCGAAACCCAGGCAATATTGAAGTGACCGCATTCATATTTAATTGAAAAATGGTTTTTCCGTGTTCCCGTTGAAAGAAATGGTCATATACTGACCAGTTTTCTCGCCGTTTTTTCATATTTTATGAGGTAATTCCATCAATCTTTTCTCTGCGGATGCTGCTCGTTAACAGGTTTAAAAATATCTGGATTCCAATAGATAATGGTCTTTTCCAACGGTCGCTGGTGATACATAAAATCATATTTGAAAAGAATTTTCGAACACTATAAAACTACGAGCTCAAATGATTTACAGTTTATTTATTTTCACATCGAGAAAAATCAAATATGTTGTTTGTTATTTAAAAAAATGTTATATTATTAAAAAGTAAATAAAAATACTGTAGCCACTTAAAGTTCTTAGAAAAGCTTTAAAATAAAGACATTCATTAGGTACAATAAGTTCTTTTTCTACCACGGTTAAAATGAGCCCTTATAAAGTTTTTCGTGGAACTTTATGGTATGTAAATATCTCGGAAACTACTCGGTTTCCAAAATTAATGTTTATTTAACACTAAAATAGTTTCACTTTTACCAAATTTCATGTAAATTAAATTATTTTTACGCTATAAAAAAATAAAAAGCTAAAAAACCGGGTTTTCGCTATTTTCTCGGAAAATATTTTTAGTCTTATATAATGTGAAAATTGTAAGATAATTTTTTTACATTTTTTTTTTTTTGAAAAATTTTTACTTCTCCTTAGGAGTGTGTTTAAGTCAAACAATTTCAACCAATTTTTTTCTCGAATAGAACGACTTTGACGAATGACACTACTTACTATCTCTACAGTATGGTTCAAAGAAAGGAATAAATTCATTACAATGGAAGTAGTTGGTTTTTCGAAAAAATGCTCGGACAGGTCAATTTTGTTTACTCAAAGCGCAATTTTTTAAATAGAATTCAATTTTCCCCCACTTCCCATTTTTGGGCAGTGACGTCATTGACAATTTTTTTAAATAGTAACCCCAATTTTTTTTCTTGATTTTGATAGATCTTGCAATTTTCTACTCAGAAACATAATATTTGAAATATCTGACATCACAATTTTTTTTGAATAAAAGTCATTTAAAGATCAGATACATAAATTTTATTTTATTTTGAAACACAATAAATAAATAAAAGATTATTTGTAATTAAGTGCTTCATCTAAAAAAAAATAATAATAATAATATTAATAATAATAATAATAATAATAAAAAGAATTTAATGACAATTTCACAAATTCTTTTTTATTATTATTATTAATAATAATAATATTATTATTATTTTGTTTAATTAAGCACTTAATTACGAATAATTATCTTTTATTCATTTATTGTGTTCTCAAAATAAAATAAAATTTATGTGTCTGATCTTTAAATGACTTTTATTCAAAAAAAATTGTTATGTAAGATATTTCAAATATTATGTTTCTGAGTAGGAAATTGCAAGATCTAACAAAATCAAGAAAAAAAAATTGGGGCTACTATTTAAAAAAATTGTCAATGACGTCACTACCCAAAAATGGGAAGTGGGGGAAAATTGAATTCTACTTAAAAAATTGTGCTTTGAGTAAAAGAAATTGACCTGTCCGAGCATTTTTTCGAAAAACCAACAACTTCCATTATAATGAATTTATTCCTTTCATTTGAACCATACTGTATGTGTAACCATCTTTTCCACTTTCCTATGTAAATTTCAATATTTATGTAATAATTATTTCTCAATTTAGGTCACTTTTATATGTTTATATTGATAATTTTTTCTTCAAGAATTGTGTCCGTGTTAAAGCCCCAATTTTCGATGGGAAAATGTCATGGACCAACTACCTTAAACGGTTAGAAACAGCTGCTGGAGCGAACGAATGGTCTGAAAGAAAAAATGAATTAAATCTGACTATCGCTCTTTGATGAGATGCTGTAGATTTTACCTGTTAAAGAAACAGATGATTTAAAACAACATAAAAAGATACTAGACATGCGATATGGCCACGTTAACACTTTAGAAATTTGTATCAACCACAGTTAATAAATCGCAATCAAAAACGTGACGAGACTCTTCAAGAATACGAAGTAGACATTGCCAGGTTGGTACGCTCTGCTTAACCAGCAGCTCCAGAAGATATGACAAAATGCCTTCAAAAATTTGTCGATTGACTCCATTACCATGAAATGCAGAGAAAACTCAGTTTATCCAGTCACAAATATTGGTTAAATTCTTATATCTAAAAAAAGGTTAACAAATTACCTTGAAGGTCATGAACAAGATAAAATCAAATAACGGCAGTTTATTAGAGCCTTTAGTCGTAAAACTAGAACTATTTTGTATTTTTTACGTTTGTCAATGTCCACATAAACTGCCGAGAAACGTTAATTAAAATAGAAATAAAATTTCACATTCTTTCAAAAATTTCACTCTGGCGAAATATTTAAATTTTAAATTTTTGCATAGTTTTCATGTCTGTATCTCCTATTAGTTTAATTTTCCTTTCTTTTTTTTTTTTCATCATAAATCTGTTTCATCTTCAGGACTGTCACTGTTCCGTAATTTGCTTTTCAGCGAACCAACGTTACATTAATTTTACATTAAAAAGTCTGGTTACGTTATATCCACGTCAGTTCATTAGCGGGAAATTTTCAAGCCCGAAATGTCGTTGTCGGTTTTTTTAATATACGGGACACAAAAACTCATTTCTATTAATAACCTATCCGGCAATAAAAAAGGAAATTTGCGGGATGGCCATGGCAAAATCAATAAAGATAATAACACTACACCCGCAGGACAATATGATGCATGGCTATATAATTCTGTTCGGAGCTTAGCATGCTGTTTATTTTGGAAACTAAAACTGTATGTTATTTTTATATATAAAAGCTTAACCGGTGGTTGTAAAAATACAGCTTGATAAAAGTTCCCCCAACTCACTTAACATTAATTGTATTTCATAAATTTTTGTAACTTTTAATATGGTAATATTGTACTGCATGCATATTTAAGAGTTATCGAAAAATAACTTTCTTACCGACACATACAGAGATACGAGTTATTTCTATCATAACTACACACGGCTCTGAATTAAATCTGTTGTCAGAGGTACTGGTTAAATAACTTTTGCAGTATTAGTATTAGATTTAATTGTATAACATCTATATTAAAGAAAAAAGTTAGTGTTTTTATAATTTTTTTGTAGTGCAATTTATTATTTTTACTTTCCTATCTGTATACAGATATAAGGAAAGTATAGGAATCATGATTTTTTTCGACCTCGAGTTTTCGACGGATTTTTACGTTTTGAGGTTCCCTGAATCCGTTTTGACTATTTTCGCGATGATGTGTGTGTGTGTGTGTGTGTGTGTGTGTGTGTGTGTGTGTGTGTGTGTGTGTGTGTGTGTGTGTGTGTGTGTGTGTGTGTGTGTGTGTGTGTGTGTGTGTGTGTGTGTGTGTGTGTGTGTGTGTGTGTGTGTGTGTGTGTGTGTGTGTGTGTGTGTGTGTGTGTGTGTGTGTGTGTGTGTGTGTGTGTGTGTGTGTGTGTGTGTGTGTGTGTGTGTGTGTGTGTGTGTGTGTGTGTGTGTGTGTGTGTGTGTGTGTGTGTGTGTGTGTGTGTGTGTGTGTGTGTGTGTGTGTGTGTGTGTGTGTGTGTGTGTGTGTGTGTGTGTGTGTGTGTGTGTGTGTGTGTGTGTGTGTGTGTGTGTGTGTGTGTGTGTGTGTGTGTGTGTGTGTGTGTGTGTGTGTGTGTGTGTGTGTGTGTGTGTGTGTGTGTGTGTGTGTGTGTGTGTGTGTGTGTGTGTGTGTGTGTGTGTGTGTGTGTGTGTGTGTGTGTGTGTGTGTGTGTGTGTGTGTGTGTGTGTGTGTGTGTGTGTGTGTGTGTGTGTGTGTGTGTGTGTGTGTGTGTGTGTGTGTGTGTGTGTGTGTGTGTGTGTGTGTGTGTGTGTGTGTGTGTGTGTGTGTGTGTGTGTGTGTGTGTGTGTGTGTGTGTGTGTGTGTGTGTGTGTGTGTGTGTGTGTGTGTGTGTGTGTGTGTGTGTGTGTGTGTGTGTGTGTGTGTGTGTGTGTGTGTGTGTGTGTGTGTGTGTGTGTGTGTGTGTGTGTGTGTGTGTGTGTGTGTGTGTGTGTGTGTGTGTGTGTGTGTGTGTGTGTGTGTGTGTGTGTGTGTGTGTGTGTGTGTGTGTGTGTGTGTGTGTGTGTGTGTGTGTGTGTGTGTGTGTGTGTGTGTGTGTGTGTGTGTGTGTGTGTGTGTGTGTGTGTGTGTGTGTGTGTGTGTGTGTGTGTGTGTGTGTGTCTGTAGGTCGCATAACTCATGAACCGATACACAGAAAAACACCAAATTTTAAACTTAAGCTTTATTCCAGCGTCTAATGAACTGATTAGATTTTGGGCAGAGTCGGAACATGTGGGGGGGTACTTTATAGGTGGTCATTTTTTTATTTTATTAAATATATCTGTTATTTACATTTGGAGAAGAAAATTCTTTAAATAAAAGTTACTTCTAATATAATTATCTATAATTTTTGTTCTATACAAAATTTTCCTAAAATGGTCCGTATTCGAGAAATTTGACAAAATGTAAAAAAAATATTTTTTTATAAAAATTGTTCAAATAAAAGTTGTTTGTAATATAATTCTCTATAATTTTTATTCTATACATAAATGGACCGTATTCGAGATATTTGAGAAAATGTGTAAATTTCGAATTTTGAAGAAAACTCAAAAACGGATAAGAAAAAATAACATTAAATTTTAAACTTAAGGTTTATTTTGGCCTGACGTGACATGATTAGATTTTGGACAAAGTCGGAACATCTAGGGGGTACTTTATGGGAGGGCGTTTCTATATTTTATGGAATATATCCGTTATTTATGTTTGGAGAAAAAATTGTTCAAATTAAAGTTACTTCTAATATTATTACCTATAATTTTTGTACTATACGAAATTTTCCTAAAATGATCCGTATTCGAGAAATTTGACAAAATGTAAAAAAAAATATTTTTTTATAAAAATTGTTTAAATAAAAGTTGTTTGTAATATAATTCTCTAAATTTTTATTTTATACATAATTTCTCTAAAATGGACCGTATTCGAGATATTTGAGAAAATGTGTAAATTTAGAATATTGAAAAAAACTCAAAAACGGATAAAGCAAAAAAACATTAAATTTTAAACTTAAGGTTTATTTCGGCCTGAAGTGAAATGATTAGATTTTGGACAAAGTCGGAACATCTAGGGGGGTACTTTATGGGAGGCCGTTTTTATATTTTATGAAATATATCTGTTATTTATGTTTAGAGAAGAAAATTGTTAAAATAAAAGTTACTTCTAATATTATTATCTATAATTTTTGTTCTATGTTAAAATTTCCTGAAATGGTCCGTATCCGAGAAATTTGACAAAATGTGCAAAATTCTGATTTTTATGAAAATTGTTGAACTAAAAGTTGTTTGCGATATCTATCTCTATCATTTTTGTTTATACATGATTTTTCTAAAATGGACCGTAATGGAAAAGTGCTAAATTTAAATTTTTCAGTATTTTCGTTTTCAATGAATATCTATAGAAAAATGTTTCGAGGTAGATGTATGTGGACAATGTATATATTTAGTTTATCCTCTAAACATTTATAGAGATGCTGCAATAGGTTGTACAAAATAACCGGAAAAAGCCTATAAAAACTAAATAGGAAAGTCATGTGTTGGACACATCAGATTTTTTTAATATGTTTTAGACGACTTATAAACTAGACGACCTAGTAACTGAACACACTTAAGGGCAACTCACCTTGCCGGGAAGAGTCCGCGCATCTCAGTTAACGCACATCAAATCACCATTGTTTAGTGTTCAGCTCCGATGATGACAAGATTTATTATCACTCAGCGTTGCCAATTTGGGAAGTCGAGTGTTTAATGTATATTGTTTTATTACGATTGTTTTATTTTTTCATTTCCAGTTGTGTATTATTTTTTTTGTGGTTTGTGCTTAGTGTAATTATTTTTTAAACTATGAGAAGATGAAGGCGAAATTGGCAACTCAACTTTTGAGCAAAACTGTTTCTGTAGGGATTAAATTGTATATTACATCAGGTTTGCTTCCTGCAAAAGCAACACACACTTCCTATGCCATTGAAAAGTAAATAAGCTATTTGGTCTTCTCAATTATTCTTCTGTTAAATCATCAAAGTAATTTAATTGTCCTTTCAATGGGTAGGCTTTTCAGTTATCATTTTTGGAGGAACCTTTTTAATTTTATAATAACGTAAGGATATTAAATCAGAAAGGGGAAGACATCACAAATAAATCACCCAGTATTAAGGATTAGAAAATTACCATAAAAGGTATCCGAAAATTATGGAATACTTTAAATTTGGTAGGATTTTCACATTTGTTTACAAGAAGAATTAACCATGATTGTTTGGAAACATTTTTTTGGGAAAGTAAGACAATCTAATGGAAATTGTGTAAACCCAACACCTATCTAATTTATAAGAAGTAAAAAAAAATATATTTTAGTTTAAATTTAAATAATTCGGGAGCAGAAAATTTTGAAGTGATACAGAAGAAGAGGAACAAACTGTTTATGCACATGCCAATCCACAATGCCCTTGTAGTGTCTATCGTCGATACTGATTATTAAACATGTAACTTACTGAAAAAAAAAATTGTTAGATATATATGCGGGCATCTTGTCCAGAGGTGTTTAAAAGTTCACACTTGTGACACTTGTAAAAAGTATGTCAATGATTAAAAACTTTGTTTTGTTTTATTAAAGCTACCGAAAAATTTGACGCCTTTGGGCATTTGAACATAACAACTTTGTTTATTTTGTTTCCACATTGGAAAATATCTTTATAGACAATTTTAAAGCAATATCTTTACAGGCAAACGTGCTTATACAATTAATTAGTATGTATAAAACATTTATATTTGTTCACCCATTCAAACAGTTTCCCTATATCCACTTAATTAATTAATTTGGTAGATTACGAATCTATTATGCATTAAAATATGCAAATCGTAATTACAAAACAGATGTAATTTCACGTAAGAAAAAGCAAAATTGATTATTTGGAAACATCAATAGAATAGTGTAATATTACATATATTTTCTTAAATATTAATTGTTTTATTTAACCCTTATTTTGCTCCAATGTTTTAAGATCAAGAAGATGAACACACCAAATTATCAAGTTAGATGTAATACAACGTTTATTTATTAAAAAAAGGAAATAATTCCAACTCAAATATGACTAACACGTAAAATATTTATTCATTATTTTTTAAAATTGTAAACCTCAACCTCATGTATACATATATTGTGTCCTACATATGACTTTCCAGTAAAGTTATCAAATATATTGAGTACGGCCCATCTAATCAAGTTTTTAGAAACATTTTCTACACATATTTTATTAGAAACATTTTTTCATATCTTTATTGCCAACAAAAACATTGTGAAAATTATAATTTTGCACTTTTCCTCTTATTTCTTGATTTCATTTTGAAGATATCATGCATATAACAAAAAAGGTAGTTCTCACCCCCAGGTAGCACAAGTCCGTACCAGGGATATCCCGAGGATATCCAATGGGACATTAGTCTATATCCTCGAAATATACAGTTTCGGCAATGCGATATCCCTAGTACATCCTGAGGATATACGATGTTACAAAACGGGACGTCCTCGGTATATCCCAATACTTTATTCCCGGGATATCCCGTATACTTTATACCCGGGATATACACTGCACTACCCATAGGCTATTAAAAGGATACTTAAAGGGTACATTGATTAATATTTTATGAATAAAAGAGATGTTCATTTAAATTTTTAAAAATCATGTTTTTTATTATTATTGTTAAGAACCCAATTCGATGGCTAAAGGTCACCGAAATTTTCCACAGCGCTCTTATGTAATTTCTCAAGAGTTACATTTCAGGTTCAGTGACCTAGTGGGGAGAAGGTGCGCATATAATATGTAAATAGCAATCCTACAGTAATTAAATAAAAATAAGTTGAATCTTATGGGTTTAATTCTACATAATTAAATACTACCCCATTTTACGCTAACCTAAGCTATTCTAACCTAATCTCTTTCCTAGCCTACCCTATTGTAAATAATTCTAAACTATTTTACACTAATCTAAACTATCTTACTCTATTTCAGACTATCCTAAACTACACTAAACTATTGAAACGTTTTGTATTTACTATCCTACCCTATCCAAAATTAGTCTAATCTATTCTATTACTATTCAATCCTTAAATATTTACACTATTCTACTTCTAATATTTTCTACACTACTCTAAATTATTCTGCGCTAAACTATGTACACTATTCTACTATTGCTTTAATGTAACTTATCCTTATCTACATTTATCACTACCCCATACTATTATATACCTTTAATACTATAACCTATGCTAATCTATTAATAGTTACGTTTAGATTTATGAGTCTGCAGTATATAAATCCATAAAATATTGGTTTTTATCAAACAAAATATTTTTTAATAAAATATAATCTCACCTGGAATATATTTAATAGTAATTAGTACCTTCAAAGTAAGTTAATATATTTCGCTACTTTAAATCACGACTCTAGCTCATTTAAATATTAATATTAATAGCTTTATTTTGATTGTAATTGTTTACATGTATATTTTAACCTCTTCAGTTATCAGATTCTTTTAAATTTTTAAATATTGACCACACTCTTACCAGAAATGATCCGATTAACATCTTGTAGTCAGGGACTTTTTACTGAAACAATTAGTTTTATTGGCCATCTTATGGAACTTTCTTTCTGGCCCAGTTTTGGCTTTGATCTTGATTGTAGCATGTGCTAATTTATTGTCGAGGATTTTTTTGATTTTTCCAGGTTAAAAACATATTTATTTAGTCCGATATTGTTGAGTAATCATTGTGATTTAGACACCAAGTAGTGGATTTACTATGGGGCTGAATTTATAAATAATTGGGCACTTAAGAGGTCACATACAACAGCCTTATGTATACATATTAATTACCATTTTTAAGATCTTTTTCCTTTAAATTTAAAGTACTCTCTGAAAACCTTTTTTTTGTCGAAACACTTTTCGATACTGTGGACAAGCTTTCATATACCTTACTTGATATTACATCATGCCATCAGCTGCTGCCGCTTGCATGCCTTCGTCAGGAATTGCTTAAGTCGAGAGCCCCAAAAAGGGTCGTTATTTCTAGGGTATCACTTGCTGCCTACCCTGCACATTACCCAGCAGAAGCTGTAGATCAAAACATCTAGAGAGGTTAAATCAACTCCTGAACAATTAACTAAAAAAAAAAATATGGGGTTTTGTTTTTTGCAAATATCTCCAAAATGATTTGAAGTAAGATTTAAAAAGAGGATAGGATAAAAAATAGAATAAGTTAGAATAGTTTAAAGTAGTTTAGGATAGTTTAGAATATAATAACCTAGTTTAGATTAGTGTAAGATTAGAATAATTTACAATAGGGTAGGCTAGGAAATAGGATAGGTTAGAATAGTTTAGAGTAGTGTAAATTAGGGTAATTTAGACTAGTCTAGGTTTAGATAGAATAAAACCCGTAACAGCATTTTGTGCGATTATGAACAGCTTTAATTCTTCAATAATAGTCATTGGTATTTTTATTGTACCATTTAATTTATTTTTGTCCCAGAGTTCTCTGACTATATCAGTTTTGCCGTTCGATAATGTTTTTATTGACAAAAGATAAGGTATGGTATAAAATTGTTTTTGTTAATACCACTGGTTCTAATTGCACTGTTTAATTTTTATCAAAAACATTCAAGTTTTAACCACTATTTGACTCACTTTAAATCGGGTCGATTTGGAAATTTTTATTATCTCTGTATGCGACTTTATGGATTTTTCTTCTAGCGCCTTCGCCATATTCATTCCTGGCTAATATCTAGGCTAACGGCTACGGTTGCCAATTTTATTTAGATTTTGCATATATAAACACATGGCTGTTTATGACACTTGAATTAAAGTGGCTTTCCGATATTTCTCTGCCAAAAACCTCTTATTAACCTTCCTACAAGTACTAAACCTAAACCGCTTCGACTTATTCGACTAGAATAATCTTAAAAAACTTTCTACATGAATGGATAAAATACAAGACACTTCTTTCTTTTTCGTAAAGCGCAACACAACGTAGGTCCCTAGCATTTTCATTTCATTTCATTTCATGAGAATTTATTCGCGACAATTAATTACGAAACAAAAGGAAACACGAAAGCATGAAATGACTAGACGTAATTTGCAGTTGCCCGTGCAAAAAACCGTCATGTACTTCCTGCGCTCCGCAGTTGTTTTACAGCGTATTTTTGCCTGAAATGCTGAAGAAACTCCCTTCCCGGTAATGGGGCTTTATCACTTTATGAAGTCACTCACGATTAACTTTTTTTAAAGCACTTACTTTTGAACACAGTTTTCTATTTTGTAAAGAGTATTTTACGTTAGGCACTATCATAGTTAATACAAAATTTATTATAACGGTCCAATCAGAGTAAAACATTCAAATTTACAATAACTTCATTTTTTTTAATGAGAAAAACCAAACTTGCTAGATTTTTACAAACACATTTATTTAAAAAAATTAAAATTAAAACTTTTTTAAATGTTACTAATTTACATTTAGGTGTTCAAACTGTAAAAGGCAGACCTATTGCAATACTCTACGAGCACTTAGGATTGTTGCTTCAATGGCTTTCTATAATAATTTCTAAATATTAATGCCATAAAAAAAATTGTGAATAATAAAAAAATATGCTCCTCTTCTTTCTTTTCGTCAAAATTGTAAACATTCATAAAGAACATCAAAGTAAAATGGTAAAGGACAAACCACATCTAATTAACTAAAACACATGGCCCTCGGATATGTTCCACAAAGCTTATACACGCAAGCATTTTTAGACGACATAAGCATCGTAGTGAACGGTAAATTTGGGACTGTTGTATCCGAAAGGATGCAGCGGGCACTAAATATCGTCGAAAGATGGTGCCTAAAAGAGGGATTGTCCACAAACCCGACAAAAACCTCTGTTGTTGCATTCACAAGAAAAAGGAACATTCAAGGAATGAAGGAGCTTTATATGTGGGGACAACATCTGAAAATGGCAAAAGAGGTTAAATATCTTGAATCACTCTTGATTACAAGCTTAGCTTCTGCAGCCATATAGAAAAAACAACAGAAAAAGCTGTAAGAATACTATGGGTCTGTAGACGGATGGTAGGGAACGCATGGGGTCTTAAACCAAGTATGATGCACTGGCTTTACACTATGGTTGTAGTACCTGTTATAACTTACTTATCAGTCATATGGTGGCACAAGACTAAAAGCATAACAGCTAACAGAAAATTAGACAAGGTACAAAGACTAGCCTGTCTAATAATATCAGGGGCATTTAGAACTACGCCCACAGCAGCAATGGAGCTACTGCTAGGTCTTCCTCCACTACACCTTGTAATGGAGATGGAGGCTATGGCGGCGGCATACAGGCTGTTTACTAATGGATTTGGATGGGAACTTTCATGAAAAGGACACCACACAATGATATTAGAGAAATTAAAACAAAATACGGTACTGAGAATGCCATCAGATAGAACGCCCATTATTCACGACTTCAGGAAACCTTTTGATATTCAAATACCAGAAAGGGCCAAAAGCCGGGATAATAGGGAAAAACAAAATAAATCAATCTGGTATACAGATGGTTCGAAAATGAAAAACAGCACAGGAGCTGGGTCTACCATGTGAACTCAGGGAGGACAATTTAGTTTGAACCTAAGGTCACTGACAACAGTCTTCCAGGCTGAAGTAACAGCAATAAATGCCTGCGCCAAAGTCATACTAAATGACTCTCTTAGAGATAAGAGGATCGTTATCATGACAGACAGTCAGGCAGCCCTTAAAGCACTAAAAAGGGTAGAAGTACAATGTAAATCAATATTTAATTGCCAACAGTCCCTCTAGGCTCTGGCAGAACATAACAAGGTCACTCTTGAATGGGTGCCAGGACATGAGGGAGTATTTGGAAACGAGAAAGCACACCTCCTAGCAAAACAGGGAGCGGAAAAAACTCTTATTGGACCAGAACCCACATGTTAAATGGGTGTTAAAGAAACAAATAAAAAGAGAACACCATAGGCTCTGGATGGATCTTCCTGGACTTAGACAGTCCAAAAGATTTATAGAGGGGCCATCCACGAGCAGACAACATCAACTGCTAAACCTTAGCAGAAGCGAACTCAAGGCCGTAATAGGACTCCTTACGGGACACTGCGGCCTTAGAAGACACCTAAATCTCTTAGGGATATCTGATGACTCCCTATGTAAAATATGTGAAGAGGAGGACGAAACTCCTATTCACATACTATGCCACTGCCGGAACCTTAAATGGGAACGGAAATGGTACTTCGGGGTACAATATCCGGAACCTGAAGAAATCGCGAAAGCGCCCATCAGACATATTCTTGAATTCATCAAGAAAATCAATCTGATGGGATAGAAACTGTGAGGGGTACAATATGCCTAGAGCTTTAGTACAAGTTTTCTTTGAACCACGCCCTAATTCAGATAGATAGAACTAAAACACAAACAAACAGAAAATGCGTTACAAATTCTGCGTTTTTGAAAAAACCTCAAAAAGGAAATTAGGTTAGCGCTTGACGATTATTAAGAACCTTATAAACTTTAAAGGGGGGTAAAGACCAAAAGAAAGAGTTTGCGAGCTGTTCGAAAACAGCTCCCGAATTGAACCCGAGCAGCTCGCGAATTCATCGTCCACAAAATAGTTTCAGTTTTGTGTTCAGTTCGGCCGAGTTAGTTGAGTATTCGAAATAATAAAAAATATTTAAATCTAGAATCCTCCATTATTTTTTTATTACTAATTGAATAAAATTAAATTAAAGAAATGTCTTAGCTGGAAAGTGATAAAGAAAGCAATTTAATAATTGCTTGTGGAGCCTACTTTTTAGTAAAACAAAATATCGAGTTAAAAAAAAAAAAGAAATGTAAGACCAGGCGATGGTGGCAAAGAAGTTTATTTAAAAATCGCTCAAGATGTGGTGGAGTTCTTATGCTCAGAGATTTACAAATGGAGGACCAAAGTTTATTTAGAAATTTGAAAGGTATGTCTGTAACAGATTTTGAAAAACTCTTGGTTTTGGTAGGACTGATATTATCGAAACAAGATACAAACTATCGAAAGTGTATTTCATGCAGAGAAAGATTGGCTTTGACTTTGCGATTTTTGGCAAACAGGATTCCTATACAAGCCTGATGTATTTATTCAAAATTTCCAAGCAAAGTGTTTCTGTGATTGTACCAAATGTATGTATAGCTTTAATTACAGTTCTTAGTGACTTAATAAAGGTAAGAAATTTTGTTTTACATTCCCATTCATTTATTTTAAAATACTTACAAAATAATATTATGTACGTTAATTTAAATTCGGATAATTTTTTGGAATAATAGTTAAAATGCTCGTCCTCTTGAGCATTGGTGTACTACGAAAACCTCGTTATACTTGAGAATCCTTATCTCTGAAGGAAGCATTTAGTACAAAAGATGAGTTGCTACTTGCATCATGTAATGATGACCCAAAATGATGTTCAGAGGGCTGTAAATCGAAAGTGCTAGTTTCGGTGTAATAAATTATGTTAATTTTTGTTAATTTTAAACTCGAGATGTGTTCTGGTTAACGGATCAAAGCTTCTTAGCTTCATAGCAATATGATTTGCAAATAAGGAGAAAACATCAGGTGGTACAATCTTTTTTTCATATATAGTTTTGAGAATACCGAAAACATCTGCGGCTTGGTTGTCATTTTCTGTTGTCTTTATGTTTTTTTGACACCTGCTTCTTAGTTTTTGACACACTTTTTCGTTTCTTGCTTATTTTCTCCAAATTTTCTGTTCTATTTTCTGTTAAGTCATTTACATGTAATTTTTTATCCTAAGATTAATTGCTGTTTGTCGTATTCGCTGCCGTATTCAGAGGTTGCCACATTATCAGATAAATACTGAGTCTCCTAAAACAAAATTTAATCTACATTTCTTATTTGATTTTAATTTTGAAAATGCAGTTGAAGTGTATTGGTATTTTATTTTTAGATACTGGATTCATCTGAAGAATGGCTCGCGGTTGCCAAAGAATATAATAATAGATGGAACTTCTTACACTGTATAGGTGCTATCGATGGTAAAGACATCACACTGCAAGCGCCATTTAATAGCGGAAGCGAATATTTTAATTATAAAGAGTAATTCAACATTGTTCTTATAGCAGCAGTTTGCCAATGTAGGATGTCAGGGAAGGATTTCTGATGGAGGGATTTTAAAAAACACTGATCTGACTACAAAGCTACAAAATGGAACCTTATCTCTATACTAGCAGCAACACCATTGTTAGGACAGGAACAATGTACACCTTTCGTTTTTGTTGCTGACGATGCATTTCCTGTACAGAAGAACATAATGAAGCCATACCCTGGAATATATTTGAAGCGAGCCTTTAATTATAGATTATGTAGAGCTCGACGAATAGTTAAAAATTCGTTTGGGATAGTATCATCCGTGTTTTGTGTTCTACGTAAGCCATTTTAATTGGAACCGAGAAAGACTACGTTCGTAGTACTTGCATGTCTCTATCTACACAATTTTTCAATTCGATGTAAACAATCTACAAAGGTATATGCTCCTGAAGACGCCTTTGATTGTAAAGATTACGAGACGATGCAAATAATTCCCGGCTCATGGAGAAGAAGTAAATGAATTTCTCTCAGAGCTTTAGAAACATTCCAAGAAAATATACTGTAAAATCACGTAAAATTAGAGGTCATTTCGCTGAATAATATTCTACGGTTGGAAAAAATACAGTGGCAAAGTGATTTTGAATAAAAAAAGCTGCATATATAAATCTACCAGTTACATAAAATAAAAAATACTCACCGTTTTCCGTGTTTCATTTGGCATTTATCTGTCACTCAAAAACCCTTAATTTTGTATCCAAATCACACTTCTTTATTATCCTCTACTGTGTCCATTCCTTATTTTTTCATTCGTTTAACCTTTTAACTAGCTCTTCGGTATTGCGCTAAAATAACACTGATTTTCCTTTCCACCTCATCTTTTGGTTTGGATAAAATCGTGCCTATGTCTTCATATGCGTCTTTTTTTACATGTTCAATTTTATAATCTGTGTAAGTACCTGGGATTCCATAAATTCTCATGCCGATGATATTTTTCTATCAAACACACAACTTCGTCTTCTTACCAGCCCATGTTTATTTAAAAAACAACTATAATATTAATGTATTAAAATCTATGTAATAAAAATGACGCGTATTTTTCCTTTTTGAACAAAATAATAAACTATAATTCCGAACAGCAAACATCCACATACATACTGAGCTCGCCACTTGTTTGCAAAAAAACCCTTTGAAGTTACCGACTCGACTAGGAATTCTGAACGAACTGCCTAGCTGCTCTAGAACTGTTCGCGAACACGCGTATACACTAAGCTCGGAAAATGTTCGCCAACTATTCAAGAATAGCTCGCGAACTTGGTATGTACCCCCCTTAAAATACCTTTCTGCGTTTTATTTCTGGTACCCTATTTTCAAACTCAGGAGAGTGTTCCATCACCAGTGTTGCCAGATGACAAAAATCAAACTTTTTTTACCATAATGTAGAAATTATCGTTTTTTCATGATTTTATCGTACAAACTGATCTTATAGTGTGACGTTATCGAAATGCTGGTTAATTAAAGAGTTTATGGGGTTAGTGTTAGGGCAATTTGATAATAATTTTATTGAATAAACATATAAAAAAAATAACACTTAACCTTTTATTATTTCAAAAATAATTGTTTCTTCTTGTAATCTTTTCTAATTTTGATTTTTCAATTGTTTTTGTCAATACATTTTTAAATATGCCGTTAATTTCTATTCATCTGTAGGTGTAAAACTTACATATCCATTACCCAAAGGATTCCCGCATACTGTCCTTATGTAAAGTGATGACCGGTTAAATTTTTTGAAACTTTGGTATGTATTATTATTGTACTCAACCTTGTAACCAAAAGTGAAAATAGCTTAGATTTTCGAAAATTTATTTTCAAAATTATGGGCTAGATTGAATTTCTCTTGCATACACACGTTTACTATATGTTTTATTATTTCATTAGTACCTATTAGTACAATTAAAACTATTTTTACAGGGTGATTCACAATGTAACAGTAAACACACACGCCTTTTCAACGTAAATTTAACGTTGGATGGTATAAAAAAACGTTATTGGTTGAAAATTCAACATTGAAATTTTAGTTGATAAGTTATACGTATATAAAATACTATTTTATAATGTATGTTTCTAGTGATTTTCAACAAAATGTTGAAAATTTGATAAAATAATACTTTTCTCTTCGTTGTAAATAACGTTATTTTTCGCGACATTTCAAATATTTTTATACGTTTGGTTATTAACCTGTTTTCAAAGTTTTTATACGTATGTCTTCTCATTGGGCGTATTACTACAATTTTTGCTATGACGTCAGGGAAGTATTTTTCTAAAAAACAACAAATTATACAATTCACATTTCTTATACACTGTATTTTATAGAGAGAACCACAACATTAAATCATTTTTTCAAGGAATAATTCATAATCCTGTACATATTAATTGATTTTTGGAAAAGGTAATACCACATAAATATGTGTACCTCTAACTTGATTTATTTATTCGAAGATATACCATTTTAAAAAAGTACAAATACAAAATTTCCCCACTAAATTGTAATCATTTTTTTTTTTTAGTACATAATACTTTTACCACCTTTTTATGAGTGGAGAGTTGCTGATTTTAGTTATTTTTTCTTCAAACTCTAAAGCTAAATTGACTTTATGCAACATATCTAAGTTTAATATAAGTTTTGGTCAGATTTACATAAAAAGAAAAAGTTCAAAATATATAAGGGAGAGTGCCCTACAGTGAGACAGGTTCCACAGTGAGACATTTACTATATCTCTCTGAAAAACTGTAATTGTTGGCAACGCTGTACAACAAACGAACCACCTCAATGCATTTACCCATCTCTTCAGTCGAATGGTAACCTTGAAGGCGATAGTTATGTTCAATATCAGTAAATGAATAACTGGTGAAAAAATCGAGTATAATAATATAATCTTTCGTCTCTGTTTATATGCTGGTAAGTACCATGGGTAACATCGTTAATTTTATTATAGCAAAATAACTTTGTAACAAACATTTTTACGTATAAATATTCGAGTTAATGTTTAAGGTTATAGAAATACATTATGTTTTTATTAGGATATTACATTGTCCAACAGTGGAACACAGTTGAGTGCCCTACAGTGAGACATGTCTTACTGTAGGACGCAAGTCAAATTCAGGATAAATAAATATCGTGCTTATTAAAATCTGAATTTGAAGATTTAATTTTTATTTCAGAGCAAAGAATATGGACAAAGCAAAAATAAAATTAACTAAACATGACGCACATGTAATGAGGGAAGCAGTAGCTATGGTAATAGCAGGACAGCCACTAAGAGAAGTTGATCATATAAAAGGTAAAAAACAAAAAGAAGCTCCCGAGCCCATTTCTATGGTACCAAAATATGATGTAAGAAGAATATTTACAAAGCAGCAAGAGGATGTATTGGCAAACTACATGATCACCTGCGCAAAAATGTTCTACGGCCTACCTCTAATTGAATGTAGACAACTAGCCTTTTAATTGGCAAATGCGAATGAAATTGATATGCCAGATACCTGGAAAATTCGAAGGCTTGCAGGGAAGAAATGGATGCGGGGTTTTATGAAGAGAAATCCTCGGCTATCATTAAGGACGCCTGAAGGGTGCAGTTTAGCAAGAGCTGCAGCATTCAATGAAACCAATGTAAATTTGTTTTTTGATAAATTACATACATGTTATATGAGAAGTGAACACTTCAGTAACGGAACAAGGGTTTTTAACCTAGATGAAACTGCTACCATCACACAACAAAAACACCATATAAATATCCTAACAGAAAGAGGCTCCAAACAAGTCAGCAAGATAACTTCTGGAGAAAAAGGAACCCTTGTAACAACGTGCATGATTGTAAGTGCAGCTGGAAATTGATTACCACCTGCAATGGTATTTCCCAGAGTCAACTTTTACAGTCGTATGATCAATGGTGCACCACGAGGCACATTAAGTTTGGCAGCTAAGACACCGATTTATTTATTGATGTAATGAAACATTTTATTAAATGTAGTGGGTCCTTACAAGCAAATCCTTCTATACTAATTTATGTCAATCACGAGAGCCACATACATACATTGTATTGAATTGGCAAAAGAAAACGGTGTAACGCTTTTAACTTTTCCTCCCCATTCGACGCATAAGTTGCAACCATTAGATATTGGAATTTTCGGGCCTTTTCAGAAGTATTATAACGCTGCAGTGGATAGCTGGATGCTTCACAATCCTGGACATTCATTTAGTATATATGAAGTTGCGGCATGTGTTGGACAAGCACATGAAAAAGTAATGACACCGGCAACAATAACGCATGCCTTTAAAAAGACTGGAATTATGCCATATGATCGAAACATTTTTACTGAAGATGACTTCCTAAGTAGCCAAGTAACCGAAAAACCTTTAATTGAAGACAACAACAGTGAAAATGACCATTTAACCCAGACTAAAATTATTGAAATTAATGAAATCCAGACAACTGCTGAAATGATTGAAATTTCTGACAAGGTTCTAAAACCAACTTCTGGTCAAAATAGTTAGATATCAACTCCACAAGAAAATTTGTAATTCTCCACTTTAATGCTCTGTATCTGGAAAGCAAGTCATAATATCGGATTGAAAACAATATCTCTTAGAACGATAATAAAATTATCATATAATGAGAAAATAGTTACATTTGGCTTGGGAAATTTTAGAATACAAGGTGTTCGTGGTGTTTTTGTACTTTTATTAAAATAAAATATCTTCCAACAAATAAGCCCCCTTGTATATTTTGAAGCTTATAGGAACACATATTTTCCAAATATCAATTAATAATACAGGATTTTAAATTAGTCCTTAAATAATTTTATGTGGTTCCCACTACAATACACCCTGTATAAGAAACGTTTACTATGCAATATACAAAAATATATTAAATAGTGCTTTTTAAAAATATGCTTCCCTGACGTCACAGTAGAATTTTTCAAAAAACTACCGTCACATATTTGCGAATCACCCTGTAATTAAAAATATTTTTAATTAAACGTATTTAATAATATATTACAAAAACATGTATTAAACGTGTGTATGCAATAGAAATTCAATCTAGCTCGTAAGTTGGAAAATAAAAATCCCGAAAAACTGGAAAATTTTCAACTTTAACCGTATATCGTACAAATACGATAATTATCGTACATCTGGCAACACTGCTCTCATTATTCATGTGATTCCAGACAAATAGTAAGAGAGTACTCGCCTACTCTCCTACTTGTATATTTACAAGAATACGGCTCCTGGTATATTACTTTCATCTGAATTTTTCCTTATATAAGACGTTGTGTATCACACTATGTCCACAAATATTTTAATTTGTAGGGATATTCCGTAGGAACTGTTTATATTTAAAATAAATTAAATTGAACCACAGAAGCTTATTTTTTTACCGCTACATCCGCTAGTGTACCTGCGTTACTGTCACCTGATAAATAATTAACAAAAACAATGAAACATTTGTTGGATGCGCCGTTAAAAAAATACAAAGCCATAACCAGAGTTTTTAATGAAGTATTCATGTACCATCGCGCTATCACGGAAAGCAAAGCCGGAGTATTAAAAACGGATTGCTCAATTTTCGTTATCCCAAACAAATCCTACGGCAGAAATGAAACCGTTAACGTCTCGTATAGACGGACCCCGTTGAAAAGCAGACTCGAGGGTTGCCTAAGGAACTGTGGAAACGAAAACGAGTTTTTTTAATATTTGTAATTCTCCGGACAATCTTCGAGGAGATACTTTTCTTTCGCACAAATCTCAGAAAATCCAGTAATTTTCTTGCTTGGAATACAACGATAAAAGAGGAAATTTCGTTTTAGAAACGTTTAAAACAGAGAGAAGCTGTTTACGGATCTATTATACGCTTGCAAACTTTAATAAAATCACTTAAGCGATGGTTCGTATTGTTTTCCTAATTGCATTATAGATGAAGCTACTAATTTTATTTGAAGCTTTTCATGCAGAATGGAAATGAAAAGGGTTAATAGCTGTGTGATCTTTTTCTCATAAAAGAATAGAATGAAATGCATAAATATGTACCTTGTTAATAAAGATTTTGAATATGTTAAAAGCGCGATGAATTTTTGCTTGGGCTAAGAACATTTTTTATTATTAAATATTGATCAACCTTTCAGAGCCCATGATTTTATATTTTGAAAACAAAGTTTGACACTTACTAACTCGGAGTAATTACTACTAAAGAGAGTTTCCCCTCAACCCTTCGAAACAGTTTGTAATCAACATCATTATTTATAGTATTGTAAGGGTTGTGTATAGTTTATTGTTATTTTTTATTGTAGGTTTCCTTTTCTTAATATAAAACAAGGAAATAAATGAAACTATTTTGAGTTCAAACGGCGACCGTCCTAAAAGGTTGGCGAACCAAAATAAGTACAAAAATGGACTTAAATATTTTTTGAATATCAGACAAATAATAAACCACCGGTTTGGCGATATGTAACTTGTCCAATTGTTCTTGTTTTAAATTTATTTTATAATTTTTTGTAAACTTGATGTTTAAGACATAAGTACAATTTTGTACTATTCGAAGATGAATAGTTCCGATGATGTAAAAGACTGGTGTAAGAAAAATACCACCTGTGCTATAAGTAATGGACCTCAACGAAAAAGGAAGGCTTCCATGAATCAATACAACGTTGGTAGCCCATTTGAGAGGAACGCCTTAGATATTGCTGGACCAGTCCCTGCGACCGAGAATGGTAATACATATATTTTGGTGGTTATGGATTATTTTATAAAGTGGGTGGAAGTCCATGCCATTCCAAATCAAAAGACCGCAACTGTTGCAGATGTGTTAATAAAAGAGTTTATCCCTCGATTTGGAGTACTCTTGGAGATACGCAGTGACCAAGGCAGAAATTTTGAAAGTCAACTTTTCCGTGGAATCTGTGACAGACTAGGCATGAAGAAAACCAGAACCACAGCATTGCACTCACGATCCGATGAAACGGTACAGCGAATAAATAAGACTATTGGCAAATATCTGTCAAAAGTGGTGTTAAACCACCAGCGAGATTGGGATCAGTATCTTTCGTTATTTGCAATGGCTTATAGATCCGCTGTCAATGAATTAACAGGCCAAACACCAGCAAAGGTCCTATTTGGGCGTGAGATTAGACTATCATGTGACTTCGAGTTTGGATTCCGACCTGGAGAAGATGTAGCTGTTGAAGATTATGCGATCCACTTTCGAAGAAGAATGGACGATATGCATAAATTGATCCGCTGGCATCTTTAAATCGCCAGCGACAGGATGAAGAAACGGTACGATACCCAAGCTACAGAGGGACGTTTCAAGGAAAGCCAAAAAGTCTGGCTCCATAACCCAAAAAGACAGAAAGGTTATTCTGCGAAGCTTCAAAGTACTTGAGAAGGTCCATATCTCATCAAGAAAAGAATTAATGATGTAATCTACCGTATAAGTAAGATCCCGAACGGTAAACCAAAGGTAGTGCACCAAAACCGGCTGGCGCTATTTGAGGGTGACCATGACAAGTAAAAATAAGTAAATCAGCTCCAAGAAATACCTGACCTTGTCTTTTAAGAATTTATGGGTGTATATAGAGGTACCGGAAAAGCAAGACATGGTATTACGACCAAGATATGCCATCGCTTCCAAAAGACTACTTGCTGGTTCATAGTAATATCGCCAGCATCAACGACGCGCAAAGACTGGAACATGTGTTTCGTAAGAAGTTTAGTCAATTGCTAGAACTTCAACGTCAGTTACCAGCCTCTGGAGAAGCCTTGAAACTTCAAGACGAATCGCGCTACATTTTATATTTGATAACAAGATCGATCCACTTATCATGATGTATGGAAAGCATTACTTAGTTTAAGGTAGCACGTACTGGAGTCCAATGTACAGAAACTAGCCATGCCGAAGATAAAAGAAAATCAGCTGGATTGGTGGATCATTAGGAACATGGTGGAAGAAATGTTTTAAGATACTGGAGTCCAAATATTGATCTGCAGCCATTCGCCCAGTATCCAGGTTACAGCGAAGACAGTCCCTTGTTACTTCCATGCAACTGGAAATTGTACAAGAGGGTTCAGTTACAGATACAATTATTCCATTTTAGTTTCGTAAGAGTTCCAAGAGAAACTATCTCTTAAGAAGGGGGCAATGTTTTAATCCTTTGTGTCCCTATCTATCTTGTTTGGCCTTTGAGGCTCAACTTGTCCGATTATCATACATATTTAAATCCTTTTAGACCAAACATATGTGACAATTATGGCAAAAGGCGCTTGCGATTACTATTCGAGAAAGAACAAGATAATGTTTCTAGATTTGGCGAAGAACATTCTAGTACCTTCGCCAAAGTTTTAAATTTGTATATAAATATGGCGGAGGAACAACGCGGCAGTCAGTTATATATAGACAGAGAAAATAAATAGTGAACAGTTTAAAGACTTTCGAAATATATAAATTAGAATAGTATTTTTATAAAAATAAATAAGTGTTTAAATAAATTAATAATAAATAAACTGTTCTTTAAAATAAACAAACATCACAATACATTTGTTGCATAATTTATCAAAATATTGTCAATTATGATAATAGTCTTTTAAATTTTTACTTTCCTCTTCAAAATCATGTATTCTGCTATTGAACGATAAATCATCATCTGGTATGGTTTCTTCTTTATCTCGTTGCAAAATTGGTTCGACGGTTAGTGGCACTGCTTTATTGTTATTCCTCAATTGGCAAGCACAATGTAAGGGATGGAATGAAAATTGTGAGTAATATTTTTTGCTCGAAACTTCTCCAACAAGGCTGAATTAAACTAGAGTCAAAATTGCCTGTATTTTTAAAGATTTATTTTGGTTATTATTTTTAATATTGTAAAATTTGTTGAACAATTCAAGTCTCGCTAATTTAACAAATTTCCATTTTTTACACCGTATAACTCATTTTGTGTGTTGCTAAAATATTTTTACTTTTTCGTGGTCTGAATATAAAGTAAGTGAAGGAAAAGAAATAAAAATAAAAATGGAGCGAGATAATTTTGGTAAACTTTTGTATAATGCTCTTAAAGAAAAAGTTAACATAGCAAAATGTTTGACTTACCTGCACCTCCATCTCTTTATCAATATACTGGAAAATGTTGAAAACCTCAGTCTACTCCCGCTCAAAAGTTAAAATCTCAAATATAGTTTTCCGGTAATTATGATGTGGGTTTGATAGACGGATTTTATCTGTTACATATTTAAACTGCATCAATGATACAGACATTGGATAAAATTTCAGAACTAATTCTGACAAAAATTTGCAATACAAAGTCGTCTGAAGTACATATTATATTTGACCGATACTTTAATAGGTCAATAAAAGACACTAAAAAATATAAAAGAAGAAATAGATATTCCATATACAAATTCTGGTCCATAACAAAAATGACCTAATTATTTTGCGAAAGTCTTGAAAAACAACAAATTTAAGGAAGCTTTAGTTTCATTTTTAGCCACCAATTGGGACATTGAAACCTATTCAAGGATAATTGATAAGAAAAAAGTTTATATTACAGTAGATGAAAAATGTGTTTTTTTTAATTTTGAAGAAAAAACGAAGAGTTAGACTATGAATTTTATCATGAAGAAGCTGATACCAGAATTATTTATCATATAAATAAATTAAGACAGCAATCAAAAATATTGGTTAAGGCTAATGATACTAATATTTGAGTAATTATTGTGATGTTTGTTTACTTTGTTTACTTTTTTTAATAATTAATAATTTATTTAAACACTTATTTATTTATTTATAACAATCCTATTCTAATTTATATATATTTCGAATGTCGCTAAACTATTCACGATTTATCTTTACCACTGTCTATCTACTAATAACTATTATCTTCACTGTCCATATAATAACTGATTGCACTGTGTTCTTCCACCAATATTTATATACCAAATTTCTAAACTTTGGTGGAGTCTAGAAGCTCCTCCACCAAACTATAAATATTTGGAACAGACCAGAAATATTATCCTGTCCTTTTCTCGAATAGTCATCGAAATCACCTCCGCCATAGTCCTCCCATAGGTTTGGTCTTAAGGGGTTTAATTATGTATAATAATCGGACAAGTTGAGCCTCAAAGGCCAAATAAGACAGAGGGACTTGGAGGGTTAAAGCATGACTGAATATTGTAATGGTTCACATTACATTGCCCCCTCTTAAGAGATAGTTCCTCCTGGAACTCTTATGAAACTAAACCGGAATGGTTTGTATTTGTAACTAATCCTCTTTTACAATTTCCAGTTGCATGGAAGTAACAAGGGACTGTCTTCGCTGTAACCTGGGCACTGGGCGAATGGCTGCAGACCAGTATCCGGTATCTTGAAGATTACTTCCACCATGTTCCTATTGATCCTCCAATCCAGCTGATTTTCTTCTATCTTCGGCATGGCTAGTTTCTGTACATTGGACTCCCGCACGTGCTCCCTTAGACTAAGTAATGCTTCCCATACATCCTGATAGGTGGATCGATCTCGGAAGGTGTTCTTTGTTATTAAATAGAAAAGATAACGCGACCCGTCTTGAAGTTTTAAGGCTTTTCCAGGGGCTGGTAACTGATACTGAAGTTCTACCAGTCGACCAAACTTCTTACGGAACACATATGCCAGTCCTCGCGCGTCGTTGATGCTGGCGGAAGTACTATGAACCAACGAGTAGTCTTTCGGACGCGAGAGCAGATCTTGTTGTTGCTCGGTCGTAGAACCATATCTGGCTCTTCCAGTACCTCCATACGCACCCATAAATTCCTCAAAGACAAGGTCAGGTGTTTTTCGAAGTTGGTTTACTTCTTCTTAATGGTCACCCTCAAATGGATTCAGCCGGTTTTGGTGAACTACCTTTGGTTTACCGTTTAGGATTTTACTTATACGGTAAATTACATCATTTATTTTATTCTTGTTCAATTATTTTTATTTTATTGTCCATCCACCATCTGGTCCTTTTTATGATTTGTTTTCTCAGTTCTTCATAGGCCATTTTATCTTCTATTTTATTTTTTCACTTGATTCTTGCTTGTACATTTTTGGCGTTGCTTCACTAGATTTTTCATTGTACCATACTTTTTTCTGTGCAACTCTAATATTTTTTCTGCTGCTAATTCTATGCTTTCTCTAATGACTTTTCATGCTGCTTCTATTTAAATTTTATAACTTGTTTTATAACTTCTGGTGTGATAAATTAAAGTATTATGCGGATGGCAAGCAACTACCTGGGTTCAGAGAGCTGCGGGTCGTAGGTATTTTGACAGGTCTTTAGATCCTAACACTGTTATTGATCTATGTGTTTAAATATGTTAATGAGCGCCACTTAATCTTGATATTATGAAAATTAAGAAAAACCTGTAAAGGTATATTACCAAACCACTAAATAAAACGACAGAATTTGAATGACTTAATACATTCACTTATTATATACCTAATACCTTTCATAGCTATGTTCAAACCAAAAGAAAAATGTCACAAATTTTAAAAAGACCTAAACTATACATCACTTAAAATTACATGGATAGGTATTATTAAAACTCGGTTAGATAAATCTCACTAATACTAATTTGCGTTACTTTACTTGTTATTGTCCTAGTATACACTGTGGACTCCTAAAAGGAACAGTTTGAGATGTCTCCACCTACAGGTAGCGGATTTGAACCTTGTTGTTAAGGTTACAGATCTGGGACCCCCTTTACTGGAACATGGTTAGAATAACCTTTAGAAGAGTAAATAACACTACGTGGTGGAAACGAGAACAAATGACGGCTTCACGTGGACAGTGGACGATCAGGACAAGACATTTACAAAGGGCCCAACAAATATATAAAGATATAACCCCTTTTAGAAGTTTGTGAAACCAGAGATGAATTTACCGAGAAAATGAATAAAAAAAACTTACCAACTACAGTTTGGACCTTGCTAATTTAACACTCCACTAGGCAAGGACATTTAACAAATATATGTATATAACAATCGATAAATCACACTAAACGTTGTGAAGCTTAAAATTTGGGAATTTATATTTTGAGTAAAAAATAAAAAATGACAAGTGTCAGTGTTAAGTTTTCTTCTTCTTCTTCTTCTTCTTCTTCTTCTTCTTCTTCTTCTTCTTCTTCTTCTTCTTCTTCTTCTTCTTCTTCTTCTTCTTCTTCTTCTTCTTCTTCTTCTTCTTCTTCTTCTTCTTCTCTTCTTCTTCTTCTTCTTCTTCTTCTTCTTCTTCTTCTTCT
Source organism: Psylliodes chrysocephalus (assembly GCA_927349885.1). Classification (NCBI taxonomy): domain Eukaryota; kingdom Metazoa; phylum Arthropoda; class Insecta; order Coleoptera; family Chrysomelidae; genus Psylliodes; species Psylliodes chrysocephalus. Next base: position 19,899,453 of record OV651825.1, on the reverse strand, counting down.
TCTTCTTCTTCTTCTTCTTCTTCTTCTTCTTCTTCTTCTTTTCTTCTTCTTCTTCTTCTTCTTCTTCTTCTTCTTCTTCTTCTTCTTCTTCTTCTTCTTCTTCTTCTTCTTCTTCTTCTTCTTCTTCTTCTTTTCAGTTTTTATAGGCCTCAGCTGCCAGGGCTATTGGGCCTATGGTTTTAGGTTGATTGTTGGTGATTTCGACGATTATTTGCAATGAGATAGGATTGGAATGTTACTCTACGTTATGGTAGGGCTCTTGTGGCTTGACTTTTGAATTACACACTGTTTTTATT